>CAWUFW010000909.1:0-600000 GCA_963921515.1 Calotriton arnoldi | reverse complement strand
AATTTAAGGAGAATAAATCAATTCAAAATGGTGGTGTTGTCATGAGTTTCCTGTGATGGCTCAGACCCTGGACACAGAGGAGTGACTAGCATGACGTGCCAACTCAGGTCTGCTTCTGGTAATACCCTAATGCATGGTGGATGCAATGGGAAGGAATGCAGGCAGAGTGTGATGCTAAAAGAGGTGGCATGATGGACAGAAAAGGCAGATGCTAGGAGGATGGTGTTAATGGAGGATGCTGTTGATAGAGTTGGCAGAGAATACCAGTGTCAACCAGCAGTGCCTAAGGGGCATATTTATGAGATCATGGTGAAGCGTAGCATGCCACCTTGCTGCACTGCATCACAGGGAAAGGGCAGAAATGCTCTGTATTGAAAAGAATTCAACACGTTCCTGTCCTTGTCCCTGCACTGACGCCTTTTTGGCTGCCTAGCTTCAATGCAGGTACCCTTGCACCATGGTGCAAGGGTTCCTGTGTTACACGCAGGATTGTTTTTGTGCAGGAAGGGGCATCTTCCTGCAGAAAAACAATTCTGAGAGGCAAATTCTGTGTTGCAGTATGCAGCACACATAGGCAGAGTAAGTAATGAGAAGAAATAAAGATATTTCTCCTCGCTATGCCTCACCTGGGGAGGCATATCTTTGTGGCGCATTCCCAGGTTTACCAGTTCTGGTAAATCTGGGAATACGTCAAAAACCATGGAAGTTGCGTCTGGAGATTTTGAAGCAGGTCGCGGTCACCCCCAACATGCCATACATCTTTAAAGCACCATTGGATCCGCAAATCGCAGAATAACCGTAGCGGCATTCATTTTGCCCGCAAAACTCTCCGCACACCGCATATGAAGCCATACATTTTCGCTTATTAGAATTGCGGTATACGAATCTTTTTAAAGAACCTTACATTCCTTCTATCTTTGAGAATCTCCCGTCTGGTAATTTGGGCTCAAGTACAACATTCACAGCTGGTCGACCGTGAACAGAAGATTTTAAGACAATCAGCCGCTTCTTGAAGCATAGAGACCAATTCAGGCTTGGTAACTTGGGCTCAAGTGCCACCAAACGTCCTCCTCTTCCATCAAAATCATCCACATCATTCGGACCTTTATTTATCCATATATGGAATCTTTGTGGCTTTCCCGAAGAAGGCGCTCTGTTCGCCAAAACGAGCGTAGAAAATAATACAAGAAAATTTATCAATTAGCAACTACTTTGTTTAATTGTACTATATGTGTTTTATAAGTGTGTTGGATGTCTGACTATAAATTTATTTACAGTCACTGTATAATGTGTGATCTTCCTCTATATGTACATGTGTAATGTTCTATTGTAAGTTGTATAAGTTGTATGTTGTATTATTATTGTTTATTTATATACATTTTTCTATGTGTTTTTTTAAACAAAAGTTATCATATGAAAATATATCAATAAAATGTATCCATTTTTAATTCGTTTCTTATGTACACTGAATCTTTCATAGTATGATTATGCTGTTATAGGTCTCGACATTTTCTTGACTTTTGTTGCCTAGGGATGTTATTTTTCATTATTGCGTGGGAACATCCACGCAATGCCCATGGAACTCCTCCCTGGTGCAGAGTAAGGCACCGCAGCGATTTGAGCTGCATTGCTTTACTCGATATTAAAAAAACACTCAGGGCGACACAAGGTGGCATTACGAGGTGTCATAAATCTCATTTTTGAGTTGTGTCGCTCTTGCACCATGTTGTGTGGTGCAAGAGTGACGCAACGTGGCTTGCAAATACGCCCTCATGTTTTTTAAATTCATCAGCAATGGGATGTGAAAATGTGGTAAGATATGCATCAGCAATAAGTGGTAGACAGGTTAAAAAACATGCAGGACAAGTAAGCAATCCAAAGCATGAAGGAGGCTTGCCCAAACAAACCAATGGCTGAAGGGAGATGATCTAAGTCCTTTTCTACATGTTATATGTTCAGTGCTGTTTGTATCTTGTACATGTGCACATGAAATCTAATAGACAACTAAAGCTGTGTGTAGTCAGACCAACAAATGGTGCAACATTTGGTGGAAATTTAGCTTAATAAGTGATTACATTATAAAGAACCCACTTTAAAAACTGCCCGAAAGACCACCTATACGATTTGAAAGTCCTCTGTCAAGGATCATTAAAAACATTTAATGAAATTCTTACTATCTTTTCAAATTTAATCTACATATTGATGACTTTGGAGGCTCTGTAAAATGGCGTACAATACATTTACATTTATTAGTGGTTGTTGAAGGTTGGTTCATTAATTGTAGCTTTAATGCATGGTACTGGTTGATTCTGCACAGCTCATAGCACAAACATAGTCCATAAATTACATAATTTAAAGGGTTCACAGCAAGTGCTAATTTAAGACATCGTATGTACAACAATTTTGGGGTGACAAGCATCTTAAATAGCTGAAGAGTCGGATCAGTGCTATTTTACCAGTTTAGGCAGTGGTAAATGGTTGCTTGCCACAGGAACTTCAAAAGCACCTGCTGCTTTCGGTGGAAAATGTAGCTGCATTTGTTGACATATCTAAAGTAAACAACAGAAATGATTACAATAACATACACCAATATAACAGCACAATTAAAACAACAGGGAACAGCGCAACAAAGCAGTTAAACAGATGTAACCATAGTGCAACACAACATTACATTGCAGTACAAGAACACAGCAGCATACAAAAACAACCAAACACATCATCACCACACACTTTTTTTTTTTTTTAAACATATTTTTATTGATTTTCACAACGATACAAATCTTATAGCCAGTGGTTCCTATCGGAAACATTGCATTTGTAAATGAAGTTAAAGAAATCAATAATACCTCCCACCCTCCCACCACCCCTCCCCGGACTCAAACTAACATTTTTTATACATGCCTATTGGTCAATCACACAATATGAAACAGTGATATACAATGTCACATGTACATTCCATGACATGAGCAGTACACACAAAGCTAAACTGTGCCACACTGTATTCTGCCTTTGTATTATGACCAGTCCTTCACCACAGATATGTGTGTTCTTATTCTATGGTTGTAAGTCCATGGCCGTGAACTCTTCTAACATTGCATTCCATTCTAGCGAAATAGGTATCTTTCGCATCCCTCTTTGTTCTTCTCGTTGAAGCTCGGCTCCCTCCGCTCTACCCCAGCGGACCATCTCATTATACCAATCTAATAATAGGGGCGATCTGGTAGCCTTCCACCTCATGGTTAGATTTCTTTTTGCTAAGATCAATGCCAGGTTCGCAAATTTGCGGGCAGGGCTCCCCTTCTTTCCCTTGGGACCTAATCCCAATAAGCAATAATCCGGTGACTTAATGTTCCGCGTCGGGGCTACACTATTCACAATTTCTTGCACTGATGACCAGTAATGATTCAGCCTCGGGCAGTCCCACAACATATGCAATAAACCAGCATTTGGGGAGCAGCAGCGAGGGCAATCACCCGGCACCTCTGGGAAAATCAGGCTTAGTTTGTGTGGGGTCAAATACGCGCGGTGAACAATCATAAGCTGTATAAACTTAAATTTTGGGTTCCTAGAGACCTTGCGGGTGTTCCAGCAGTGTCTCCCATTCCTTATCCGTGAGTGCACGGCCAATATCTGTGTCCCACCTGTCACGGGTCGACTGAAGTGATGCTAAAGTGTGTGTACGGATAACCCGGTATAACCATTTTGTCAGGTGACTACCGTTACCCATCAAATATTGCATGTGTGTCAGTGCATGTTTCGACGGCTCTTCCCCCCCTGGGGTCCACATCGTTCGGATATACCGAGAGATGTGTGCATGGAGCAGAAACAATCTATTCGGCACTCCCATTTCCCTCACAAATGCATCGTGATTCATCAACGTACCATTGGTAAAGAACGCGCCTAGCGTGGACACCCCCGTCTCTACCCATGTCGCTCTATGTCTAAGAGTCACCGTCCCTGATGGTATGGGGAGTCCCAGTAGGGGTATGTTTGGGGCATAGGGTGCTGTTATCTTAGTGTAGCGCATTACCTTCTTCCAATTCAACAGAGCCGTCCGCAAGAGTGGTGGCGCCGTCAATGGAATTTTGCTGCCCGGTAGCAGCAGTGCGTGTAGTTCCCCTCGCTCCCACGCCTGGGGAGTCATAGTTATTTCTCTCAAGTTGCGGCCTGCAATCCAATACGCTAACCATTGCAGTTGACCTGCATAACAATAAGCTCGCAGATCTGGGACTCCCATTCCCCCTTGTTTTGTGGCCAGCTGTAGTTTAGAAAGTCCTATACGCCTACGTCCCGAACCCCATATTAATTCAATGACAAGGGTGTCCAATAATTTAAACGTCTGAAGCGGAATTATAATAGGCAGGTTGACGAAGTAATATAACAGCCTCGGTAGCATCACCATTTTAGTAATGGCAACTCGCCCTGCTACCGATATAGGTAGTGAAATCCAGAACCGTATTTGCTTTCTAAGCGTTGTTATAGTTCGAGTCAGATTACCATCTAATATATCCTCCACATCCCGGTATATCTGGACACCCAAATATTTAAACGTAACAGTCGCAGTCTGAAACGTCCAACAGCCAAAGCGAATTGGTTCGGTCCTGGTCATGTCATTAAAAAAATATACATATGATTTGTTCTCATTGAGGGAGAGTCCCGAAAGTCTTTGGAATACCGAAAAAAGCGCGGGAATTGGGTCATAGTCATCATCCAAATTATTAAAAAACAATATGAGGTCGTCCGCATACGCCGAAATTACATGCACCTCACTGTTTATTCGTATCCCCTTATGGCCTGCCATGACACAGAGCTAATGTAAGAGAGGTTCCAGCACTAAAATAAATAATATGGGTGAGAGTGGGCAGCCCTGTCTAGTACCCCGCGCTACCTGGTATTGTTGTGAGATGTGGGCCCCCGTGCGAGCCCGCGCCGTAGGGTTCGTATACAACAGTCGCACCCATTGCGTGAATTCCGGCAGAATTCCGAACCTAGGTAGCGCGTTCAACATATAATCCCATTGTAGGGAGTCAAATGCTTGACGTAAATACAAGGAGATGCAGCCCCGTGGAGAAGCATCTGCAGGTGTGTGAGACATTACCTGGTGAAGCCTTCTAATATTGAGCGCTGTACTTCTACCCGGTACAAATCCACACTGATCAGTGTGTATCAGTCGGGGGTATATTGCAAGAATCTGTTTGCCAGCAACTTACTCAGACTCTTATAATCTGTGTTAAGGAGTGAGAGGGTTCGGTACCTTGCCACATCTTTGCTGTCCCTGCCCGGTTTCGGAAGGGAAACCACTGTTGCTTGTAGTGTGGTAAGTGGGAGGGAGCCACCATCAAGTGCTGCCTGATACAATTCCTGTAGGCGGGGAACCAACATCTCAGAATAAGCTGCATAGAATTCTATTGGCAGTCCGTCATTACCCGGCGACTTGTTACGGGGAAGGGCTTTAATCGCTGCCTTTATTTCCATATTAGTGATAGGCCGTTTTAGATCTGACGTGTGGTCACTACTTAACTGTGGGAGTTGTAGCCCTTCAAAGAATGCCTCATATTGACCCTTCCCTGCCTCTTCTGAAGGCGCATACAGCCGTTCATAATACCGTCAAAAAGCAGTATTTATTTCCAACTGGGTGCGCACAACAGCGCCGTCTGGGGTAGTTATTTCAAGAATAGGAGATACTTGCGGTGCATCCTTAATTATCCTAGCAAGCAGTGGGCCCGCCCTATCCGCATTCACATGTTGTTTCTGAGTGTATAATCGGTAATCTAGGATACGAAGTTCTTCCAGAAGTTCAGCATGTGTTACGTGCATCTCTTGTAGCTCTGCTTTGCTTGTGTCATTCGATACTGCCTCCTGTTCTAATGTGCCCAGCCTATTTTCCACTGCTGTAAGCTTGTCAAGTAGGACAGTGCACGCCCTTACTTTCGTGCTGATCGCTACCCCCGTATCACGGTTTTAAAGGCGTCCCATTCAATTTGTCGTGTGCTAGCTGTATCTGTGTTTTCAGTAAAGTAGTTAGCTATGGCCGTAGAGAGAGCACTGTGGAACACTGAGTCTTCCAATAGTGAGGGGTGTAATCTCCATGCTGGTATGGGCGTTGGGACCTTCCCCCAAAGTAGTGTGGCCTCAATCGGGTTATGGTCCGAGTAGGTTTTGCCTAGGTGCGTGGTATCTACAAAGTTTACTAATAAATTCAGCGAGCAAAATATTCTATCTATTCGAGTGTGTAGGCCATGCGGCGCCGAAAAGAACGAGTATTCTCTATCAGTGGGGTGCATCTCCCGCCATATGTCTCCCACACCCCAACCCCCGGCCCATGTCTGGAGAGCATCTGCCTGTTTCCTACATCCCGCGCCCTGTAGGGGAGGGTGTGATCTATCCATCTCAATGTCCATCACTGCGTTAAAATCTCCACCCAAAACCCACGGATACCCTTCCCAGCCTACCAAGGCAGTACTAAGGACCTCAAGAAATTTGTCCTGCTCTGTGTTTGGGGCATAGATGCTCCCTAATACTATGTGCTCCCCATCTAACAGACCATGCAACAGCACATATCTCCCGTTGGCATCAGCCCGTTGTTCTAGGAGCGTGAAGGGGGTGCCATTTCTGACCCAGATCGCTGCCCCACGGGCAAATGCAGAGTAAGAAGTAGAAAATAATTGACCCCTCCATTTCTTTTGAAGCTTAGAGGCTTCCGCATGCATTAAATGGGTTTCCTGAAGAAGTACTATATGCACCTTCCTACGATTTAATTGTGCCAGAATTCTATGCCTTTTATGTACAGAACCCAGGCCTCTTACATTCCAGGACGTGTACTTATACCTATTAGGCTGCGCCCTCGGGTTTCCTATAGAGCAACCTGCCATGGACAGAGTTCCCTGTGCACTGACCAACAAATGTACCACATGTAGTTGAGTCCGCATACCCCAATAAATTTCCCAATACTAGGTTCCCCCACACAACATTAGAGGACCAAACCATGAAAAGAAACTCAACAAAAACTCTGTAGTTTCCATAACCAAGTGCAATCATCACCACACACTTGCACCAACTTTACCATCTCCAGAAAGTTGGAGGGGTTTGACAAGCACTGCCCAAACCTACTGCCATTGACGTAAATAGTGCCAGTCAAAATTGTTTTGTGATCCACCCGGTGTTGATGTTGTTTAAGACTGATTTATAAACCATTGCATGTACCTTCTACAAATGTTCACAATAACTTAGTGAAACTGCACAATTTCACCTACAGTTACATTTTTCTTGTTAACGGGAAACAGTGTTTTCCCTTTCTAAAATAAAAGCGGAAAACCACTGGGTTTTGAATGGAAATGATGCATCTTTTTGTTTATGTATAACATGCTGTGTATAGCAAAAAGGTTCAATCACTAAAGGAGTAGGCTCATGCTAAATCTCACACATCAACAGGCAATCCTGATATTTAGCTTGGTTAGCAAAATGCAAGACCCTCTGTTCTGATACTCATCAGCACAATATCGCACAGCATCAGTGGTTCCAGGGTAGATGAATCACCCCATCAGAAAGAGAACATGATTCAATGCACATTTTAAAAAATCCGCTGGTTCAGACAAAACAAGACTATATTAGCGATTAAAGATGCATCGAACTTCATTTTTTTGTGCTTTCTTTTGCAAGCACTTTATTGCATGTTTTTTCTTTTGCCTTGGGGATATCTGTTAAATAAGACTCGCAATGACCATATCAACTGAAGTATATCCTCACGAATGCTGCATAAAATGGCACTCATGATAATATATTTGCTTTTAATTACAACTGCTTCAGGATATGTAAGCATTGGTAATGCCAATAGGTCTGGCTTTAAAAGAATGTTGTATGGTAATGTTAACTACTGCAAGTAGATTGCGTGGGAATGGATACGTATTTGTGTGAAAGCAATGAACTGTAGAATAACATCAGTGTAGGTTACAAGGTCAGGTGACAGTTGCACTGTCAAGCCAGACCCTAAAACGCCATGTAGGTTAGTGACTGCCCTCTTCTCATCTGTGCTTCTGCCAGAGAAAAGCACCACAGAATATCTAGTTATCTAAGACAATCTAATAGCATGTGTCCACTCTTGAAAGTTTAACCTCATGCAGCTGGATAAATAAACAAAATGATCACAGCAGTGTTGAGAGCCTCCACTTTTTTGTGGAAGCACACAACTTCTGCTCAATCAAAACATGTACTCCTGGCTCCTAACATGTGGGCGGAGCCAACGCTTCTCTCCTGGTGTTCTGTCAAGCCACACCAAAATAATTGCCCACAATTATAAACATCACTTACATAGAATCATCAGTTTAACACAGCAAAGCCAAAGTAACACTCCTCTCTGGGATAGAACACAAAACATGTTTTGATCAGCATTATAAGATGTCTTTGATGGTAAAAATTGCAGGTATTGCGGCAAACTCCCTTACCAATGTATCATAAAACTGATCTGTGGCTATGGTAATATGTTATAATAAAGCTTGTGCATATTTAAGCAGATGTACTGCAGTTGAGGCGCAGCAAATTTATGAAACTTTCACCATTAAGTCTTTAAAGCCAAGATCGAGATTGCCTTATTTATTAATCATAAATTGGTCTTTGTGAGAGCACAATAATTGATACTACATGAGATTATTAAGATCCCATTTCCTTAGTTTAATATTTTCCAATATCAGATCCCACTATCAGTTCATGAGTTGTCTAAACAGAGCATTATTTCACACTCACATATCATCTATTCCAGTTCCAGTATAGAAAAAGCTGTAATAAAACACAAGAATTTCCTATTTTCTGTATAAAATGGCATATCTTTTTATTAAATACCTTTCTATAACATAATTGTATTCTACCCACCAATATTGATTTTCCCCTAATTTCTTCACTTCCATTGAGGGGATCAGCACTTTACAAAGCCCTTGAGTTTCTCGGCGAATGTCAGTATGTTTCTAGTCTCTCTGGCACCTAGTGGCGGCTGACATAAATAAAAAGTGGTGGGGTGGGTGGAGGGGGCACGGGGGTGCAGGGGGGAGAGCGAAAGAATAATAATAAATAAATAAACCTTACCTGATGCTGCCGCCGCCTCGCGTCTCCATGTTCCTCTGCTTCCTGCTCCCAGCAGTCACTGGGACAGCATCAGAGACTTCCCATCGAATCCCCACGCTGCTCTCATGCTATTACCAAGCATGAGAGCAGCATGGGGATTGGCGTGAGCGGGCTGAGCGAAACCTAACTGCTATGACGGCCGGCCAAACCGACATGCACAGTTAGCAGTGCACATCACTCCACCCCATCTGCCAAGGCCCAGTCCTGCCCTACATAGGCTGGCTCAGCCAGCAGCTGAAAAATAAAATGATAATAAAATATCGTTTTATTTTTCGGCTGCTGGCTGTGAGCCAGTGGGACGACGCTCCTCTGCCATTGCAGAGGAACCATGATGGCACGAGAAAACAACCATAAACGTCTCACATTCTTGGAAAACTTTATGCTATCTTTCTATTACTTCTGGCAAAAGGGACAATGTACAGCTGCCACGTCTTCAATGTCAAACAATAACATTCCTCACTGTTCGTACCAGGCGTGTCTATTGAAGGAGATTAATCACTGTTGTTAATCGGAATGTACACCTCATTATTCGTTTAGTCCTAGTTATTTACAATTATTTTGTAAATTTTCCTACATAATGCTTTCTAGATTCTTACTACAATCCCAAAAATATCTTTGCAAGATTCAATCTTATTAGCTTCTAATTAATATTGTTTAAAAAGTGGTAATTGAATTGAGGATGGTGTTACAAAAGGCATGAGTGGAAGTCTTGACTCGTTAATCGATCAAATTTCCATTGTAAATATTCATACTGGCGAGCAGCAGTTCACTCCTCTTAAATGTATAAATGTGTAAGTGAAGGTTTGCAGCATGCAAATTATGATTCACTAAATGAATGAACTCCAAGACTTGAATGATAAGAAGGACTGGGATTACAACTCAAGTGCTATGTGGGTATGGATGTTGCATGTATGTGCATAGATATTCATGTGGTATTTGTATAGTGTCATGTGATTGGAGTGTAGTTGGTTTCTAAGAGTAGGAGTGTATTGTTACTGCATCATGATGTAGTGTGTTTTAAAGACTTGTATCTTTAGCTCTTTCCTAAATTGGAACAGGGTTGGGATAGTCCTGATGGATACCGGTTGTTGTTTCACATCCCGGGTGCACACATTTAGAAAGCCTGTTCCTTTTTTTCTATGTTCACACTTCTTCATCACCAGTCTGATGGTGTCCTGGCTGCAGGTGTTCCAATAGCCAGGGCCACTGGAATTATGCAGCAGGAGAATGCCAAGTCATGCGGCAGGATTACGTAAATTATGTGGCAAGAAAAGCCAAATTATGCTGCGTATTACTGCACATTTTATAACAGTATTACTTCTTTATTACATCATTTTTAGGCTTGGTAGCACTGTCTGGGCATTGGTTGCTCTCAGTGGTATCGGTTTAACACCGAAATATAGCGATAAGCAACAGAAAGGTGAGCAGTTCAGCTTTGCAAAGGGCCTTCTACTGTGTGGGAACATGTGTCGCTGCATTTTTAGTAACTATGAAACCATTTGAGCAAGAAACATTTTTTTTTTAAATCAACAGATTATGCAACATGTAATAGATTATGTGGCAAATGCGGCAAATCTATAATTAGTCATGGTGGAGATATCCAGACAAAAAAAAGACAGGCCTGCCCTATCTTTTTATGTGTGGATTTCCCTGCCCCGAATGTGGAGTTTCCACAGTCGCAAACTTACTATTAACTCATAGCTTGCGAATGCCAAAAAAACTGAAACGCACACAAAATTGTAAGTTTACCTATGTGAACTCGGCCCTCTGTTTATGACAAAAGTGTAAGGGCCTGATTTATGAAGGTAACCGTATACTTTTGTGTCAATTTACTACTTTTTTGGTATTCATGAACTGCAAATTGATTTTTATCAATAGTAATTTTATGATTGATTAGACTCCACATTTAAAAAGATACGAAAGGTCTATTGTTTTATGTGCGGCTTCTCCACAGTCATAAAATTACTATTAGTAAAATTGAAGTTGCAGTGCTTGAATAACAAAAAAATAGTAAGTTTATAAAAACTTGTGAATCCGGTCCTTAGTTGCTACAAAAGTGCAGTTTGTGAATACCGAAAAGAAGTAAACTTACTTAAAAAATTAAACTTACCCAAAAATGTAAGTTACCTTTATAAATCAGGCCTTCAGAGTTTAGCTTCTCAAGCCATTTACATCATCTACTCCCGCTGCACACTTGAACAATCTTCACTAATCTGCTCCTCATACATCAGGCGGGGCCCGCACAGGTAAGAGCGGTGGGGCGGTAGGGCGGGGTGGGGGGGAAGTCGAGTGATGATGGGAATGGTCAAATTAAAAAAAATAAAAAATAAAAACACTTACCTTGCTTCGCCGGCTTGGGGATGCGGTGAGCGCAAGATAAATGGTTTTATTTAATTTTACCTATCCGGCAGCCGTGGCCGCTGCAGGTAAGAGCAGTGGGGCGTGGGGCTGGCTCGGGGGGATTTCGAGAGAGGACCACGAGGGAAAATTAATTATTTATTTAATTTTACCTTATGGTCGTCTCTCGAAATCCCCCCCAGCCGGCCCCACCACTTTTACCTGCAGCGGCCGCGGCTGCTATCCAGTCGTCTGTCAACTTCCCCTCCCCACCCTGCCCCCGCTGTACCCGCTACCCCACCACCCAACTGCTCTTACCTGTGCCAGGCTCGCCTGTCATACATTGCGCCCAGATGCCGGCAATAGTTTTGAAAGTACTCGCGAAGATCCTAAAATAAACAACCAAAATGAATCCTTATGCCTTAGTAACCTGGAGGACGAGCTCCCTAACCCATGTTTCGGATACAGCTACACTCTAGGAGTGAACATCTGCAACCCTCATGCTTCCCGCCTGCTTTAGTTGGAGGGATCTTGTCAGAAACATGGCAGTTGATTTTTCTTTAATTTCACATCCAGTTCTGGCGTGGTTCAAACGGCCCGAAGCCACATTAAATAGCGTTCCACGTGAATATTTCATCCTTACCCCGTTGAGTTTTCTTTCAATAGAGCGTGCTTTTAGGAAAAATAAAAAATCAGCATGAAAATATAAAATACGGTTCTCTTTTTTACTGGCCCCCAGCACCTGAACACTGTTATGTGACATAATGTGAATAAATATGGCTCGGAACTAGTGCTATTTACTGCCACAAATGTGTGTGCATCAGAAAGACACAGGTGCACGCTGTGGGAGCAGGAAGGCGCAATATTGCAAGCGATGGGAAGCCAGTTCTATTTTCGTTGATTGTTATATGCTTCGTAAACAGTGCCAAATTAAATATGTTACACGAATGAAAATTTATTTTATTCACAATATCATAATAGGGGGTGGATCACGCGTTCTGCTTTGACATCAGTGCGTCCTTGGATATTTCTGAAACCATCTAAATAGTGGAAAATAAGTCATTATGCGTTTTAAGATTTCCGGTACTTTTAATTCCATTGAAGATCTGTTAACTCTTTTAAATTGTTTGTAAGGAGCATTGTCAAAGGTTTTAATTAACAGAAGGAGCACGGTTTCTAAGTACCAGTTTGTTTCAAAAGAAATTACTTTATTTTCTCATATTATTGATTTAATTTGAATTGTGCTTCCACTTGTAGACTGAGAACATTTTCAACCCAAAGGCATCAAATCACCGTCTTTTTTTATTATTGTCAGCGTTTTTTATTCAATTTACATTCAAGTATTTCAGCTAAAGCTGAGCTGAAGTGAGGCAGAAAGTTAAGGTAGTTTTGGAACACTCTTCCTCCGTTCTCCCTCTGCCTTGTTGGCACTTCCATCCCTACCTCTTGTAGCAAGGGTAATGAAGGCAGCAGCAGAAACTAAAAGTAAGCAAGACTAAAAAAAAAAAAAAAAATTCCACTTTTTGACCTTCACTTAACCCATCAGCTGGAAACAGAAGGCTGTCAAGAGGCAATAGATGCGACAAGGAGTCAACCATACCAATGTTATAGGTGATCAAATGTCACTCAATGTCGCTTCTGTTACTCCCGAGGAGAAGTGCATCATGAACCAATCCAGGATTCGCTTCTCATCAGTCATGGCACCTCCCAAAACTCAGTGGTAATACATAGCAAATGACATCCAGAGCATCTGCATGTATGGGTTATGTCATGATGCTATTTCGTGTGCAATGAATAAAAGAACATGTATTTATAAATATCACCAGAGCTCCAAGATGGCAATACAGAAGCATATTATATATTAGCCCTTGTGGTACTTAGCTTAAAAAATATGTTTTTAATAGGAAAATATTTATTGAAAATATGGAAAGACGGACAATTTGGTTTGCATGTCTACAGTAAAAAGGAAAGACTACTTAATGATGTACTTGTAAGTAAGTCCGTTTTTATATAGCGCAGCTACTCACCCTTACGGGTCTCAAGGCGCTGGGGGCCGTCGTGGAAATTAAGTGAGCTATTGCCCAGAGTCACATGGTGCTGAACTAAGCTGCCGCCGGAGCCGGGGATCAAACCGTGAACCCTGTGCTCCGAAGTCAGCTGCCCTGGCCGCTGCACAACACCTCTCCACGCTTGAAAAAGTCGAAAATTAGAAATAAAGCAGTAAGCACCCTTTGTGTTGTTATAAACACATTTTGTCAGTGGAATGGAGAGAGTGTTGAAACAGGTCTATCCAATGTGCGGGTAAAAATTGCACTGATTGTAATTAGAATGTTTAGGTTGTATTTACCGTTCATGAATCAATATAATATTTAAAGTTTAAGTTTATTAGAGAAAGCGTAGAGCTACAACAATTAATAAACGCATATGTCATTAAAAAGCAATGCTTAGCTAAAGTTATATGTACAAAGCGTTCTTGGAGAAAAATGAGATGCGAACAGAGTAATACAAGATACAGAACTCTACATCATAAAGAACTGTGTAATAAAATTGGGGGGGGAGAAAGGAGAGAGCAAATAGTAACTTGTTAAATCAAATCAGAAAATGAAACATAACTTAATACACTGTAGACCCTAAAGTAAAAAGATCTAAGGCAACAATTGTCAATTATGTCATTTGAAAAAATACAATCACAAAATTGTGCACAGGCAGAGTGAGAACTAAATTCAAGGTGGTTTGTGTACTTCATTTGGAGCAGAGACATTAATTCTATTGGAAGAGGCACAAAGGGATAAATATGTGGTTAGTGGAAACCATAAAAGATCTCTTTTAATTGCAAGGGAAATAGGGGTGATGTAATTTGAATGTAATCTATGATGGAAACAAATGGCATTCCACCAAGACCTAAAAGTAACTTTATGGGCGTGTTTCTAATGTGATGTCATTAACTGAAATGCAACAGCCAATAATAAATCTATTTATCGAAAATCAGGATTTGAATGAGGCCAATGAGGTGCCAGGCTACCTAAGAAAATTTTAGTAAAGGTAAAGAAAATGGTGACATTAAAAATCTTGTTACTTTGAGACCAGACTAATTTCCAGAAATGATGGATAGCTGGGCATTCAAACAACATATGTTTAAGATCTGTAATGGGACAAGAGCAGTACCAGCAAGAAGAAGTAGTATTTGGAGCAAAGGATTTTAAGACAGCAGGACTAAAAAGTAAACGGCAGTAAACAAAGTAAAGAGTCTTAGTAATGTTTGCAGCTCGTGTAGTTTTGTGTAGTTTAAGCCAAATCATGTCCCAAAAATAGTAGGCCAACATTCCCCCAAATACTGCCAAGCAAGTGCAACTTTCGATTTGAGTCTATCCAGAGTAAGCCGCAGGGATTTATAAATAATAGATGCTGATGGGTTGGTAGTAAGTAAGGGAAAGAGCCTGGAAGAGATTAACGAAGGAGAGGCAGTAGATGGCAGAGTGTAAATATAGTGGTTAAGGGAATTACAGAGACGAGAATATTGTTTTTTGGAAGAGGGTGATTGAAGTTCAGAGAGAGACAATAGTCGGTCGTTTGAAAAGAGCTGAGAAATCCAACATAAACCCTTTGCATGCCAAGATCTCCAGTAAAAGGGGCTACTATTAATATGTAAGGCTTTATTATGCCAAATGGGCATTTGTTTATAGTTGGTATATGCAGGATATGATATGGGTAAAAGAGGTTTCAAGATTTTATAAGAATGGGAAATAACAGGAGAACGTAATTGAGCTATAGGTGAAGTGAAGGCAAGAATCTCTTCAAAAGCAAAGGGAGCAATAACGGATTCTTCTAGTTGTAACCATAAAGGGGGATGTGTGGGAAGATCAGAAGAGATCAACCTAGTTGCCTGTTTTAGAGAGAAAGCATAATGATATTGTTTAAAATTTGGAAATTTAAGGCCCTCATTAGAGTTATCTTTTTTTAATACGGATAAGGCTATACAAGAAGGTCTGCTTTTCCATAAAAACTTTAATAAGAGGGAATCTATTCTCTGAAAATAATAAGCAGGGATAGAAATAGGAATCATTGCAAGAAGATATAAAATAAGGGGAGTGAGCATCATTTTAATAGAGTCCATTCTACCCCAATAAGATAAAAAAAAAGTGGATGCCAACGACCAATGCTATCACCTAATGACTTGAGAATATAGTCAAAGTTTATTTTTAAAGTATCTTTAATATTGTGAAAGAACCATACTCCTAAGTATTTTAACTTGGTAGGTTGCCAAGTAAACCCTGTGTGGGCAAAATGTTGCTTATTACACAAAACATTCAAGGGTCGCACTTCGCATTTATCAGCGTTAAGCCGATACCCTGACAGCTGGGAAAAGGTAGATACTTGTTGAAAAAAGGGCGGAAGAGAAGTGAGGGGATCAGCGCAGTATAAAAGAATATCATCAGCATACACTGACATTTTAATTTGTCATGATCCAATGGAGAAACCTCTAATGAGATTATCCTGCCTTACCTTTGTTAAAAAAGATTCAAGTACTATGATAAACAAAAGAGGGGATAAAGGACAACCTTGACGAACACCTCTGTACAAGGGAAAATAATCTGAAAGAATACCATTGACGAAAATGGCAGCTTTAGGACCTGTGTAGAACAAAGATATTGGAGCAATCAATTTTGGAGGAAAACCAATCCATTTTAAAGCCTAGAACATAAAATCCCAACCAAGTCGATCAAAAGTCTTCTCCGCATCTAAACCAATAACAGGAAAAGAATGATCTAGCGCTGAAGCTTTGCTGAGGACGTTGAAAAGAACCCTAGCATTATCTGAAGCCAAATGACCCTTAATAAAACCAGATTGTTCAGATCCTAATAAATCGGGTAAAATAGGATCAATGCGTAAGGCCAAGATCTTAGCAAAGATTTTGTAATCAGTGTTAACTAAAGAGATAGAACAATAATTGTTATATAGTGAGGGGTCCTTATTCTCTTTAGGGGTTAAACAGATCATAGCATCTTGGAAGGAGCCACGAGAGACCCCTTCATTAGCAAAAAAGGTATAAAGAAGTAAGAGATATGGAAAAAGAAGTTTAGAAAAATGACTATAAAATTCTACAGCAAAGCCATCTGGGCCAGGAGCCTTGCCTCTATGTAAGACGGAGACTGCTTGAGATAGTTCTGAGAGTGTAATATCAGCTTCTAACATATCAAAAGTAATATGATGGGAAGAAGGAGAAGGAATGGATTGAAAATAATTAGTCATATCGTATTCTGTAGGTTGTGAATCTGAAGAATATAATGTAGTATAAAAAGTAACAAATTCATGGAAAATATCTTTATCTTTAAAGAGAGTAGTCCCAGCATTGCTCTGGATAGACTCAATTTTGGTTCTATCTTTTCTAATTTTTAAATAATTTGCAAGCAATTTCCCCATCTTGTTTTGACCACCATAATAACGCGTACTGCTCTTCAATAGGAAATTGGAAGCAGCATTCGTCATCAACCAATTAAATTGCAATTTAGCTTTGATTAATTGTGTTAAGGAGTTATCTTTCTTGGAAATATAGTAAGCATGTTTCAAAGATTTAATGTTAGCAAGCCATCGATCCGATTGGGACTGCATATGCATTTTCTTCTGTGAAACATAATTAATTATAAATCCTCTGGCCGCTGCTTTAAAAGAATCCCAAAGCATTACAAAAGAAGAGTCTGAGGTATTGTTAAAAAGAAAAAATTCAGAAGTAAAAGATTCAAATTAAGAGGTGAATGCATTATCTAAAAGAAGTGAATTATTGAAACGCCATCTGCCTGCATGTGGGGAGAAAGGAATGAGATCAAGATCTGTACATACTGGTGCATGATCAGAAATGAGTATAGATCCTATATCAGAGTGAATGATATCTTGAGCCAAGAATTTACTAAGAAAAATATAATCTATACGGGATTGTGAGTGATGTGAATTTGAGTAGAAAGTGTACTCTCGGAGGTCAGGGTGTCATAACCTCCAACTGTCAACTAGTGATTTACAATGAATAGCGGAACGAAATTGCGAGTACATTTTAGTATGAATAAATTTAACTTTTGAGTTCCTATCTAATACAGAATCATGAATTTGATTACAATCACCACCAAATATAATATAATCATCATCATACGTTAATAACTTATCAGATATATTCGTCCAAAAGGTATTATCAACTGAAACTGGGCCATAAACATTAAAGATTGTTAAAGGTATATGATCAACCTAGAGTTTAACAACAATCCAACGACCCTCAGAATTGGCCTCTTGGGAAACAACAGTAATATGAAGCTTCTTATGACAAAGGATAAGTACGCCATTTTTTTCCTTTGGCAGGTGCAACAAATACATTACCTACCGAACATTTTTTCAACTTAGCTGCTTCTGTCTCTGAATGATGAGTTTCTTGTAATAAGACAACATCTGTATTGAGTCTGGCTAAATGAGATAAGACTCTCTGCCGCTTAATAGGGTTATTTAACCCTTTAATATTCCATGAGGTGACACGGAATGGAATATTAAAGCAATAGAACGTACAAGTATTTCGTCTACAGTATCGTATTTAAATGAGAAAAGAGCAGAATAGTAAAAGGGATAGAGTAATAACATAGAGTAGATGAAAAAAGGGGAGAGAAGAGAACCCCCAGTAAAGAGGGAGGGAAGAGAGGGGGGAAGAGGAAAAAGGAAATTGAGTAGGAGGATAAAATGGAGTAGTGACAGGAATAAAGAGAAACAAGAAACAAAAAGGCAGTACAAGTTATACAAATGATGACTGAGGAACATACCACCAAAACACATGAATGTGAGGAGGGTTGGCGACACAAAAAGACGACAACAACAAGACCCAAACTCCATAGGACAACAGGGCAAATTTGACATAGGAGGGAGAACCACACAAGAGTAGAACGTTATGGGGACAAAATGCGAGGACAAACAACCTGTGTTGAAAGAAAAACAACACCAAATTAGAAAATGTTAAAAAAAAAAAAGATAAACAGCATCATATGAAAAGACAATAGAGACAAACAATATAGAATCCTTAAGCAAATTACAAGAACAAAAAATGAAAAAAGATATCAAGTAGTCCTCGAAGTGTCCATATCATCTCCTCCATGCAGCTGAAGAAAATTCTTGAGTGAAGCAGGCTCTTCATAAGTAGTTGTCTTATCCTTATATGTCACTTTAAATAAGCAGGGATGGATTAGACCATAACGTGCATTCATGGCTCTCAACTGGGGTTGCATATCCAAAAACTGTTTCCGACGGTCTGCAGTAACTTTAGCAACATTCTGAGAAAAGAACAACTCATGACCATCCCAGATGATTTGTTTTTTTTTAATTTAACAGCAGATAGTACTTGCAACAAATCAGTATACTGCTAGAAAAATAGAATGACTCCTCTTGGTTTCGCAGAAACTTTAGGATCAAGTCTATGAGCCCTTTGTATATTAAAAGGAGTGGATGTAGAGATACCAAGAAGTTTTGGCAGAAAAGTTTGAAAGTAAGTTGTTGGATTAGATCCCTCCACATTTTCTGGAAGCCCATAAATGCGTAAATTATTTTTGCGATTTTGATTTTCAAGATCTTAAGTGTGTTTTTTGAGCATATGTACTTCCGACTCCAGGTGTGAGATACGCAGAGATTCTTGCTGTAGATTTTCAGTTTTTTGTTCCACTAACAAAACACAAGACTCCAAAGAGGACCATTTGTCGTCCAGCTGTTGCAGTGTTTTAGTGGTCTCTTCTATAAATGGTAGCAGCGCACGGATTTCGTCAAGGATAACTTCCATTGAAGCTGGCATTGGGTTTATTGGTAAGGGAGGATCTTTTTTAGGCCTTTTGTTTGTACCCACCTCGCCTTTGGCACAAGAAAAAGATTTAGGGCAAGTACCTGAAGGAGAGTCAGATTTCTGTGAAACAGTGTCATCCATTTTGCTGTGGATGAGGTCCAAATCGGACAATAAGTGACTCTTTGAAGCACCTGAAAGCTTAAGATTTCGTATTTTTCCCATTAAAGGAAAATAAGAGAAACGGCAACACTTCCGCCCAAAAGATATTCCTGGAGAGGAGAGTAATCCATGAAGGGAATGGTCCAAGAGCCGAAATTGCTTTTTGTTTTATTAATAGCTGCTCAGTGTGAAGTAAATATTGAGTATGTCGAAGAAAAATGATAAAAAAAGAAATTGCTCACTTCAAATAGAAAATAGAGTAAAAGAAAAACATATGAGCGATAATTAGCTAATGCTACATACATTAGAAACAATTATTAGGAGCCATTTAAAATAATGAGCGTTAAAAATATTGCTCCTAAAGTCATGAAATTAAAGATTTTGGCTCCCCTGAGGGGGGAAATTCAGGCTGACTGAAAGCGCGCCCTCCGCATTCCAAAATGGAGGGCGCGACCTTTCCCAGCACGGGGAATCCCCTGGAGCCAGCTGGACCCAGAGCAGGAAGCACAGAGACTTCAAAAGGGTTCCGGAGACTCACCGTAGCAAGTGCGTGAGACACATGCTTGTCACTCCGTCCTACGAGCGCCAAAACCGTCCCCTGTGTGAGAATAGAGCTCCCGCGTCCACAGAGCTCAGAGCGGCATAGCCATCTCTGTCAGCGCCGTAACGACACCCCCATGAATCGATATTTGATAACACAATGTTTAGTGGTTCGGGCAGTGAATTTATACAATTCCGAGACTGTGCTGTTTATTGCATAATTATGGAGTTACCACACTTGCCACATAATTTGCAGCCTAATTGGTGGATTTCAACTCAGCAATGTTTCTAACTCAAAGTGATCAAAATATTTCTGCCAAAGAATATGCAGCATAATGCCACATAGTTTACTTTTTCTTGTCGCATAACATAAATATGGTGCATAATGTGGCCCTACGATTAATCCTCGTGGTTCCGACAATTCTTAAGCTCTGAAAAATTATTTGGGGATTGTCATTCTGATGATCAGACCCATATGAGGCATGGACCATTGAAATGTTTCTTATGAACAATTCAGGGCACTCAGAGCACCAACAATAGTTCATGCCAAACAATATTCTCCATAGACAGTAATGTTAATTTGAGTCAGTACTCTCACTATGAGATTAAGCATCCTCAAAGGTGGAGGCACTGAACATAAGCAGAGCACTTGTAAACATTATGCAATATTAACATCAGGTACAGTGGATAGACACTACATAATGCTTGTGAACAGTTCTAATGCTCAAGATGCCCTAATGCTTGTGAACCTTTGAATATACCTTTAACAACCTAGAAGCAAAAAAAGACAAAGTAGCAAAGCAACGCAGTACAATTACAGTATTTTCGCACGCAACTGGATGTTCCCAGAGAGCTATACTGATATATAAAGTGTAGACAAAACAGAGTAATAGAAAACATCCTGTCTAAACCGTATACTTTTTATTTACTATTACCAGGGCCACTAGAATTATGCGGAAGTAGAGGGCCAAATTATGCAGAAGGATTGAGTAAATTATGTGACAAGAAAAGGCAAATTATGCAGCATAATGCGGCACATTCTGCAATAGTATTACTTCATTATTTCATCAGTTTTAAACTTGGTAACACTTTCTGGACCTTGGTTGCATTACATTAGTACCAGTTTAACACTCAAATATATCAATAAGCAACAGAAAGGTGAACAGTCCAGCTTTGCAAAGGTCCTTCCACTGCGCTGCAACTTGTGTCATCGCATTTTTAGTAACTTTTGAACCACTTTAGCTAGAAACAAATTTTTGGAGGCAAAACTGGAGATTATGCTGCAGATGATGGATCATTTGGCAACATCGTCAAATCTACATTTATGCAAAAATAGCCATGGCCACACAATCACATAATTCCAGTGGCCCTGCTTATTACTCAAAGGTGTATGCAAACCTAGTTGTCACAAACATCAAATTATGGGAGCAAATAGTAAACACATCAATAACAGTATCATAGATAGCTGCATTGGAATGAGACAGCGTCTCAAAGTTCATACATGTATGTATAGCAGAGGTTTGCAGATTTGAAGGGTTGCATCTGTCGCACAGGCAATTTTCCAGGGGCATACCGGACTCAGAATAGACCACCATAGTCACAGGATCAGACGAGAGAGCAAGCCAATTGGGAGCTGTGCCACAATGAGCAGTGGTGGCTGGTAATTTTGGCAGGGAGGGGATGGGCTGGCCACACCTGCACACACACTCACTCACACCCATGCATTCACATACTCACGCACACACCCATTCACAACACACAACAAATTCATACATTTATACATACACGCACGCATCCACCAAACATGCAAAAACATAAACTTACCTGTCCTACATCCTCAGAGGTCCCAGGAGGGTTGGGACTGCTGCCTTCCCTCATTGATTGACCTTAAGTCAGCCAATGAGGGAAGGCAGCAGTTCCTCATTCGTCACAGAGTGGGATGGGGTCAGTGAGACAGCTGACCCCATCCTACTCAGTCACGAGTCACTGATTGACACTCGGCCCTGGGCACTTTAGGGCTTAAAACTGAAGATCCCAGGTCAGAGGCAGTCAGTGACACTCCCCCTCATCATGAGGGGGAGGGCCTTGAGGCACTTTTGCCAGGCTGGGGCAGTCACTCGCACAGGGATGTGAAATCCTCAGCCTGCTAAGGCTCAGATCAGGAGCCGGGAGCATGCCCTTTTAGTGCATGTCTAGCTCCTGGCTGCCTGAGCAAGAAGATTGTCTGTCAGGCTGACCTTTGCTCAGCCTGACAGACACTCTTCCTCTCTGGAAAAAGGTGAGGGGTGCGACCCCTTCGCCCATATGGACAGGCAGCGGCTGACCATGAGTGAAAGGGAGAAACAGAGGAATGCATAAAGTAATAAAAGCTAGTGCAGCATTTCTTGTAGCTGGCTAAGAACTTTCACAATGGGCAAGGAAGCAAAAGCACGGCAGGCAAGCCGAGATTCAGAAGGCTTTGTGTGAGTCCCATGCAGTAGGAAGTAGGCAGCACTCAAGTTCTACCCTCTGGGTTTTGGCACAAGTGGTTCAGCAGGTCAAAGCCCAGGAAACGTTCAATATTGTTATTATATATGATTCACAAAGAAGGGCAGTTGGCAAAAGCCTAATATCTAGTTATAGTGAATGCATTTTTACAATTCACGGTGGCAGCCAGTCAGGCTGGAACAGTTTTTGCCTTCTCAAAGAGGGGCTTGGAATACCAGAGACCTCTGCCTACATTCATGGGCTCGGTTAGACCCTCCAGGGTAAGTTCAAACAATGCATATTTGTTCCATGCAACCTCAAACAAAGAGACAGCATGTAGAAGAATTGTGCTATGGGGTTGTCCTCAGTGGGCATCTCTCATCCTCCATATTGAAACTCGGCTCTTACTTCATGACAAATGTTCATGAGCATCTACATGTGTTTGCGATCCGCTATCATAGCTCGAACACAGCACAAGTTTGTTCTTGGCTTGAATTATTATTAAGCTCATTTCATAAAGGCATCTTGTGAACTCCCCACTAAGATTTTCCAGAGTGATCAACATTAGATATCTGGGACTTTTATGTTCTCTAGAGGTTGAGAAGGTGTGAGGAGCTCCCAGTACGTTTCATTCTCTAGGATGATAATAGTGTTGCAACCTCTGGAGAAGTACCACTGTTGGATACGAACACTGCTGTCAAGCCCCAGGAGTCCACATCTGGAACAAGGTAATATTTGTGATGGGTCTTCTCTGACTGTTATGCATCTCAAATTCAGTTGCAGGCTGTAGGTACCTCATTTATGCTCGATAAAGTACCCTATTGAGAAAGATCACTGGGGGTGATTAGGCTATGGGGTGAATTGTCTCCTGTGAGACATCTACTCACTCTATATCACAAATCCACATGCAGTTAAGGAAGTCCTTTACACAGGATTGGCATTCACCCCAGTCTCTCCTGCATAAAGGTATTGTCCCCTCGGTCTTCTATAAACTATGTGTATTGTCCATGTACAGGCGTACCATGGCATATGCCAGAACTGTATGTTTTGGCATGAAACATCCAGATGCAGCAGGAAATAAGCACTCTGCTCTGCGAATTCTTCTGTGATCCTGCTACCCTCCTTAAATTCTCTTATTGGTCAGACTCTCAGGAACAGACCTACTCACATCTTGGAGGTAAAAAAAGAGGCTCACAACTAGGGTTAGCATTGCTGAACATGTTACAAATGCATTCGTTTTTCTGAAATGAGTAGAATAAAAATGGGATCATTTAAGATTCCCCCAACCAAACTTACCTTAAGGTGTCCAATCTGGAGCCAGCATACTACAGTTTTTTTACACTTATGTGGTCATTTAGAAGTTGGTAGAATAGGACAACTACTGTTAATCAGTGAATGTTCCAACCCTCCAAACCCACTATTATCCTTGCCTCATTTAGAGGTGGGAGACATGCTCACTTTCCTCATGCTGGATTGCTTGCTGGCTTTTCTGTCATAACCCCCTTCTCTGGCAGCTCATCTGCCACAGCTGCCTCCATAGTTGGAACCCTGGTCTACAATGGGCAGGGATTCCGATCCTGATTTTTCCTATCATAGAAGACTAAAGCAGTAAATGATAAAAGTTGTTCCCAATGAGCAGGAAAATAATTCCGTGCATGTCAAAAACAACTGTTTCTTTGCTCTGCAGAAACAAACCTCAAGCTTTGGGGCTTTCTCTCAAGAGACAAAGAAAAATGTCAAGTGGGCCACCATTAGATGGTGTCTCGCCTGTGACTACATTATTTCTGCACATGGCCCACCATGTCAGTAGAAACACTGTCGTCGAAAAAGTCTCTTCAGACTGGTGGACAACTGAAAATACTGAAGACAGCAGTTGGGGGCAGGAAAACTGTAACCCTAGTGGTTTGGCTGCTTGCAAGCCAACAACTAAATGACCATCTTAATCATAAAGACAATATGAGTCAAAAACTTTACAAAGTAGAATCATTTCATTACGACTAGTCTCATTATCTAATTACAGTGATTTTGGCTTGTGAATGAATTTAGGTAAAGAACAATAGATAAAAACACATGGAGAAAGTGAAAAGCAAATATCAAATTGTAATTCAGGTTAAATAAACATCAATTGATTTTAAAAAGAGTTGAAAATGTAGGGAGAAAAAGGAATGCAAGCACATTTTCAGATCATAAAACCTAATACTTTTTATGATGTATAAGTTTATCTGCAGAAAATAGTAGAAAATAATAATCACTCAGAGACTTAGCAAATGTTCACAGTATACCATCAATGGCATTTTATTTCAATCAACTCTGTTGCTATGAGAATGAAAGCATACACGGCACAGGGTTCAGTCTGCATTACAATGCAAGACATCTAATGAAATGTTGTATTTTTGTTCTATTCTCTGATAAAAAAGATATGCAAAAAACAAATTTCCCAGTGCGGCTACAGATGTTGCTTGAAATGACTTAAAGGATCATTCAAATGATAAAAGAGGTAAGGCCTATTGCTTGCATTGCTGATATTTTATTTTATTGTTCTGGTCTTCCGGGAGAGGAAAAATATTTCAACTACGCTGATGTGCATATTGAAGTCCACAGAGGAAATTGAAAGAAAAGTCAATGTGATGTATGAAATTGAAACTGTACAATGCAAAGCATGTCAAGAGGGGAATATTTATGTTTTCTGGCAGAGCCTTCTGTATTAAAATGTACTTCCTACCATTTCTGCACTAAAGGTTGTGCATCTGAGGCAATTTTCAGCACTGTCTAAATTCAGTGTTCTTATAAATCTCATTTTAAAAGCTATGATTCCCTTCAAAGCAATGCACTCATACTGTAGTAGTTCTTCTGGGTATTGGATTGAATTTTAGCTTGTATGTCTGGTTACTCACATGTGCACACACAAACACATACACACACATATTACACGGTCTGCAAAAATGACTGCATAGTTTTGCAGACTACTCCAATACCACTGTGCCAAACACCTCCGACGGCCCGATGGAGTAAGGGCAGTGGGAGAACTGGCTCTATGTCTGTCCACCCAATTAGCATGAGCAGACATATAGGTGTTTTTTTTCTTTATTTACTGTCTATCACCCCTAGGCAAACCCCGGCAGTAAGAGGCAGTAAAAAACAAAAAATGCTCCTCTCATCATGGGAGATGACCCCCATGGCATAGGAGAGCATTATCTTTTTTATTTTCATAAAGAAAATCCCGCTTTAGGGATTTAATTTTGAAAATAAAAAAAAAGAAAACAGTTTGGTGGAAGGCTCCATCATGTTGGCAGATCCCTGCACCAAACTGTGAAAAGCATTGACAGGTACCGCCGTGACACCGATTCCTGCCAGTTCTTTAGAAATGACCACCAGCTTGTCAGTCATTTCAAAATTTAGTAGGCGGCATCTCTGTCAGGGCCACAGAGTAATCTACTCTGTTGCCATGGCAGAGAAATAGGCCTCCCGCCAATATCACAATTGGACCGATTGAGTCTGTTGGGAAAAGCACTCTATTCCCTGCTTCTGATATAGTACAACACAAAGGGTTGCTTCGTTAGTGGATTTACTTTCAAGGACTGCTGATGGATGCATACACAAAGACATCTAACTATTACCAGACCCCTTCCACAACAAAAGTCAGCCCTACTTACTTTGCAAATGCTTCTTTGGTTGCTACTAAAATTGCAGTGATGCTGTTTGAACAAACTGCAAGACATTTGCCAGAAAATTAGTGCATCTTGGCAGTTTTCTGCATACTAGCTTGTGTGCCGAACCATATGTGGTAAACTAAAGAGGGGGACAAAAAAGAATGTCCCATAGTGAAATTTGTTCTCTTCTATAGAAAAAAATACAAAAGAAAAATTGCACCAAATATGGCATGCAAATAAAGCTTAATTCAGACTATAGCTTCTCCGTGTTTGGTGTAACTCACTTCTATATTTTTTGAGATATTGGTGTTACAAAAAGATGCTGGATGGGCTTCGAAATGTTAAATTATAATGAGATCAAAGCCATTAATCTGCAGATCCTTGAAATCTCGATAGCTGTGGAGAATTTGTGAATCCAGATGTAAAAAAACAAATCCAGTTGGATGATGCATTTAATTCTATTCATCTAATGCTGGGCCTCAGTCGATCTGCGATTCTGGATGTTCTGATAGGTAGAAAGCTATTGATAACTGTTGTTGCAGTTGCAGATATAGGATGTCAGGCACTGAAACCTGTGTCCTGAAAGAAAAGTGTGATGATTGCTTAGGGTGGATGGGGATGCATCCCAAATCCCTGTGAGGAATCAGGTGGAGTCCTAAGAGGGAGAGACTCTGTCCTCCGAAAGCATAGTCCCTGTTTTTTTGTTGCATGATTTACAGATCTTCCAACAGATTCTAAATTTTCAAAGAGCTGATGTTTTCGAATGGATTTACATATCCGGCTTTGCAGATCTTTTAAGAACATTTACATTTTTGGTGTCCCCTGAAAAAAAAAATCACATTACAATTATGCATTGTCAAAAACCTACATAGTGGCCACTGGGACACAAGACAAGCTGCATTCCTTGCATGGTTAGTTTGTTAGAGCCTGGCCATACGTTCAGTGCAATTGATGCAGTCTTGCACCATTTGTTACACGGTTTGCTGCTTTCATTACTATTGTTATAGCAAGTTACTTATTTACCAGACTACAATCCATCATTTCTTTCAACATTGTTTAGCACATACGTTTTATATAAAAATTATTTGGCTAGGTTGTGGTTGTATTTGTGAGAAGGAAATCTGATAATGATAATTTAAATAACCCTTGCTTCTACAATTGGTCATTCACATTCATGCCGCATAATAGGAGTAGCAGATGGCAAAGCTCTGGTATACTTTGGTCAGTTACATATAACTGGTGAATTTAAGTGTTTTTTGGAGTTAAAATTGTAGCTTAGTTTTATTATTAGAAGGCCTAAGTATAACTCCACTCTGACCTTTGTTTCTTGAAATAAATAAATATATATATATTCACTGAAAAAACCAAAGGTTACAGCGACGTTATAGCTAGGCTCAGATTTCACTCGTAAAAAACCATAGAAATTCAGCAGTTATACAGTTATAGTTACCTGAGCTAACTATAACGTACGCCCCCACAATGCACTGCTTCATAGCTTATGACCTCACATGTTGCATCACTCATGACATGGTCAGTGACATCACTGATGAAATCACTGATGACATCTCAAATTACATCACTGATGACATCATCCAGTGATTGTGATATATACTAAGATACTACAAAAGTTAAATGAGTATAGTTTGTGTACTACTAATGAGTGATACTATTTGTAACACTTATTATGTGAGTGACTGTGTGTATCCTTGTGTGAGTTTGTTTCTGAGTGGCTCTATGGGTGTGTGAGTGGCTGTATGGGTGAGTGAGTGGCTGTGTGTGTGGCTGTGTGGGTGAGTGAGTAGGTGTGTCAGTGGTGTATGGGTGAGTGAGTGGGTATACGAGAGGCTGGATAGGTGAATGATGGGGTGTGTGAGTGGCTGTATGGGTTAGTGAGTTGGTGCATAAGTGGTGCATGGGTGAGAGGGTGGGTGAGTGACTGCATTGGTGAATGAGTGAATGTGAGACTGTCTGTATGGGTGAGTGTATGCTTGTGTCAATGACTAAATAGGTCTTTGAATACATGTGTTACTATCTGTATGAGTGAGTGAGTGGGTGTGTGAGCAACTGTATGGGTGAGTGAGTGGCTACATGAGTGATTGTATGGAAGAGTGAGTAGGTGTGTGAGTAGCTGTATGGGTGACTGAATCAGTGTGTGAGAGGATGTATGGGTATATCAGTGGGTATGTTAGTGTCTATGTCTGTATGACTGGATTTTATTTCCTAACTATAAAGTCCCTGTCACCCTTATTTTTTTCAGTGAATTTAGAAGGCTTTTTTAATGTTGTTTCCTAACTATAACGTCCCTGTAACCTTTGGTTTTTTACGTAAATTTGTACGTTTTTTTTTCAATTTTATTTCCTAACTGTAACCTGTAACCTTTGAGAGTGAGTGTGTGAGTGAGTGCATGAGTGTCTCAGTGGGTGTGTGAGGGAATGCATGAGTGTCTCAATGGATGTGTGAGTGGGTGTGTGAGTGGCTGTATGGGTCTAGGAGTGGCTGAATAAGTATCTCACTGGGTGTACGAGGGAGTTTGTGAGTCTCTGAGTGGGTCTGTGAGTAGGTGCATAAGTGTCTGAGTGGGTGCACAAGTATCTGAGTGAGTGTCTCAGTGGGTCTATGAGTGAGTGCATGAGTGGGTCTGTTAGTGGTTGGTTAGTCTCAGCGGGTCTGTGAGTCTCTGAGTGAGTCTGTGAGTGGCTGTGAGAGTGGATGTATTGGTTTATGAGTGGGTGCATGAGTGTCTGAGTGGGTCTGTGAGTGGGTGCCTGAGTGTCTGAATGGGTCTGTGAGTGGCTGTATGGGTCTGTGAGTGGGTGCATGATTGTCTGAGTAAGTGTCCGAGTGCATCTGTGAGTAGGTGTGTGAGTGTCTGAGTGGGTCTGTGAATGGGTGTGTGAGTGTGTATCTAAGTGTCTGTGTGGGTATGTCAGTAGCTGTGTGAGTGACTCTGCCACAAAGGAACTGAGCCTGTCCTTTTATCCAACAAGAGTCCACAGTTTTGCACAAAATATCTACCCAAGTGGAGTTCTTTCTAATGGTTAATTACTAAGTGCTACCTCCTTGGGTAAATGTCCAGCACTTATTCTTCACTACAGCTGCGTAACAGAGCATGAGGAAATGTCACCAGTGACTTTGTGTGCGTTTTGGCAATGTGATTGTTCTTGGTGCGTCGTTATCCAGAAAAATGAGATAACGAATCCTCCTATAGAAAAAAAGGAGACAACAACAAGGTAAATCTCCACCAAACAAGGGGCCGTCCTCTTAACTATATGAAGTAAGTGTTTATTTGCTTGGTGGAGATGTCCTCATATTCCTCGGCATCAAGAACTACTCACCAAAACCGGTGGGAAATGCGCTTGGGAGCCACCTGTGAAGCTGTCTAGCATGATAGAAAAGGCAAGAAGACCTTTGGATACTACTAAGATGGGGGGGTCAAATGTGGAAGCATCCAAGTGATTTCCTTATTTGCATATTCCTAGCAATTTAAAGGGAGAACCATGGACTCTGCTATCACCAGGAGAGGAAAAGAAATAACCAACTCATCACAGTCACATACAGATTGTGCTCCAATAGATCAATGATGCAGTCACCTCCACGAAGGATTTCAGATAATTTTCCAATATGAAATTTCTGAGAAAATACATTTGCTTTGCCTTCCCCAAGCCCAGGAGCTAGGATCATATATCCTTTACAGAAGTGGAGCTTCAACGGGTGTACCTGCTATGTTTATATGTGTAAGTGCTTACTTTTGAGGTTTAATTTTTGTGAAATGAGCATCAGGGCCGGAACTGCCACGGGGACCCAATCCCCTGGGGCAGGGAATAACTTAATGGGGGAGGGGGGCTGCACAGCCCCCTCTCCAGGTCAATTTTGGACCCAGGGTCCCCATCCCCCAGGGCCAGGCCTTAATTCAATGGGCCTCCAAATGCTGGGTGCCCTGTAGCCCACCCAGGGTACCCAGTCAGCACCATTTGGGACCACGGGGGAGCCTGAATGCACCCATGGTGCCTTCCGGCTTCCAGACTCCTACAGGAGCCGGCATTGCTCTTACACACAGGGAGCTGCTAAAAATGCAACTCTCTGTTCATGAGAACAATCGTTCTATCTGTTACCCTGCTCACTTGACAGTAGGCAGGGAAACAGATGAAAACTCTGCTCCCAGCAAGCGAGAGCACTTTCACAACTCTCGCTTGCTGGGAGCGGAGTTCATGTCTGCTCTGACTTGACAGGACCTGTCAAAGCTCCCTCAAGTCATAGCAAACAGCTATGTCCCGAGGATGGACACCCAAGGACATAGCAGAAACCGACCCTGGGGGATGGCGGTCTCCAGGGCCATATAAGGCTCCAGGAGGTAGACTGTGCGCCCTCCTTCCTCCTGCATTCATAGGCTGGCACAGGGGAGGTGGTGGTCCCCATGGCCGCATATGGCCCGGGGAGCCGTGCGACCCCCCTCCAAGTATTAGTTATATTTTAGGACCCGGGTAGGTGGGGGTCCGGCGGGGCCATGTGGCCTCCTGCAATTTGTTTACATTGCTCCAGGGAGGTGGTGGTCCCTAGGGCTTCTAGAAGCCAAGAAGGAGGGTCTGCGGCCCCCCTCCATTTCAAATAACGAAGCCCCAGGGAGGTGGTGGTCTCTGGGGCTTCTAGGAAGCCCAGGAGCGTTGTCTGCATGGCCAAAGATATAGGAAAGTCAAAAAACGCTTTTCCTGTAGAAACATGGTCCTAACTAAAACTACCTACTGGCAACCGCCATATATCATGTCATGAGTGAAGTAAAATACGAGGTCATAAGCAGTCCATGATGGGGACGCAAGTTATAGTTAGTTGACCCCTTCCCTCCACGCCCCTAGGGATCAGGTTGTACTCACCCTGCCCCCTTATATTTTATTAATACCTTTGAATCCTGTAATGACTTCCACAATACATTTTTCATGTTGTATATCGAGACACCAATGGTCCAAATATCACAAACATTTTCTGGTAGTTATCTGCTTCATGCCCACCCAGAGCACTTTTATAAACACTGATTTCTAAAATACTACTGAATGGATTTACATGAAATAGTTAAAAGCACGCTTTCTGAGTAAAATTTTACCTATGCGCCACGGTTCGAATAATTGTTATGTTATGTGTATTTGTAAAGCGCGCTATCACCTGCAAGGTCATTCTGGTGCTGAGCAGGTGTGTGTATGCCAATAGTAGGTTGGTTAATTGAACTTCTTGCAAAATTCAAGAAGAGAGGCAGAGACTCTGATGTAGAGTGGGAGGTTGTTTCATGCTTTAGTGGTGATGTAATTGAATGCTCGTCCTCCTGACCTGGTTCTGTGTATGCGTGGGATGTGTGCGAGTAGGAGTCCTATGGAGCAGAAGTGTCTGGGTAATTGGTGGAAGGATATACTCTTTGGGTAGGTGGGGTCTGAGGTGTGTAGTCCCTTAAATGTATGCAATAGAAGTATGAATTAAACACATTTGTATATCGGGATCCAGTGTCTAGCTCTCCTGTGTTACTGCACCTCCCTGCTTCCTCCCCATTTTTCTGAGTGCTTTTTCTGCTTTTCACCTAGTTTTTTACTGCTTTCTCCTTCCTTTCCCCCCCATTTTCTGAGTGTTTTTCTTCTGCTTTAGCCTTGTTTTTAAGTGCTTTGTGCTTCCTTCCCTCCCGTTTTTCTGAGTGCTTCTCCTACTTTTGCCTAATTATTTTTACTACTTTCTCCTTCCTTTACCCTGTTTTTCTGAGTGCTTTTCCTGCAGTTGCTTCATTTTTTACTGCTTTCCCTGTCCTTTCTTCCTGTTTTTCTGAGCACTTTCTCCTATTTTTGTCTTGTTTTTACTTCTTTCTTTTGCCTCTCCCCTTTTTTAGGAGTTCTTTCTCCTGCTTTTGCCTCATTTTTTACTGCTTTCTCCTTTCTCTCCTGCTTTTTCTGAGCTCGTTCTTCTGCTCTTGCCTTGTTTTTCACTGCTTTTTCCTTGGCAGTTAGCAATTCCAGTGTCTTGAGATGCTCATAGGTGATTTGCTCTGCTTTATACATCCTGATTGATTGATTGCGTGTAGTTCTATGAAGTGTGGTGATGTGAGTTCTGTGTGGGTGATAGAGGATGAGCCTGGCTGCTGAGTTCTGGATGGTTTGTAGTCTTCTAGTGAGCTTGAAGAAGATCCCCGCGTAGGGGGTGTTCCCATTGTCCAATTTTTTGGCATCTAGGTTGAGAGTGACAGTTTTTCTAGTGTTGCTTGGGAGCCATTTGAAGATTGTTTGATGCAGGGATGGAGATGACTTGGACTGTGAAGTCCAGTTTGCTGATGATGATTATTCCAAGGTTCCTGGCCTCGTTTCTGGGTCTGAGTTTGGCCTGCCAACAGTTGCAGTCCCATGCTGAGGTGTTCTTGCTGAAGATAACTACTTTTGTCCTGTTATGTTGAGCTTGAGACAGCTGTCTTCATCAAGTTAGCAACTTTGGTCATGCAGGCAAACTTGTTTTTTGTGTTGGGGCCTTGTCCGAGAAGGAGATTATGAGTTGTGTGTAGTCTGAGTAAGAGAGAAAGTTGATATTGTATACACAGATGACATTGACCAGAGGGATCATGTAAGCGTTGAAGAGGGTGGGGCTGAGCGGTGAATCTTGAGGCACTCTGCAGATGAGCTTGTGGGCTTCCGAGGCGTAAGGTCTCAGACTGACAGCTTGTGTTCTATCTATTAAGAAGAAGCAGATCCAGCAGAGAGCGGGTCCTCAGATGCCATTCTCGTGCAGGCATCTGATGAGAATGGGGTGTGAGACCATGTCAAATGCTGCAGAGAGGTCCAGGAGAAAGAGGGTTGCCATGTATCCTCTGAAAAGGATCATGTGGATGTCATCTGTGGCGGCGATGAGTGCTGTTTCTGTACTGTGGTTGGACCTGAATCCAGACTGCGTGGTATCAAGGAGCTGGTGGTTGCTGAGAAAATCTGAATAATTCCATTCAGCCTTTTTTCTGTATCAGAAAGCAAACATTCCTACTGGAATTAAAATGGGAAATTGATATTTTTAGGTAACACAAGTTTCTTAGCCCCCTCTTGACAGATCATCACAAAACGTTTCATGAAGGAGCCAACGTGGATGATTTGCTTTTAAAAAAAAAATATTAAGTAGATTTGTTGAATACGTCAAAGTTATTAAGAAAACAAAAAATGCCTTTCCTGTGGAAACTCTGACCTAACTATAACTACTCTGGTGCTATCCACACCACAGTCAAAAATAAGTATATATAATTATATAGATAGACAAACACAAACACATGTGCACATATACCCAAATTCAAACGTACATTTCAACATAGTTATGAAGAAAAGAGGGTGATGCAATTAAGGAATGCATGAAGATGTCAGTAGAGTGGTAAATTAAAGAACAAGAACTGAGAAAATGAGAGGGGTGAAAGCCAGATATTGACCAGACCTCAAGGTTCGAATGTAAACTGGTTTCAGTCCAGTGTTTATCCTTGAAGAAAGTGGCCTGGAGAAAGGGGGAGGAACAGGAGAAAAGCAAAGACATGCATCAGCAGTTATAGTGTGTAAGTGCCACAGAGTGCTCTGACTGGGTTCGAGGAGCTTGGAAAGAAAGATTTGTTTGGGGAAGGAGAAAGAGGTAGAGAGATGAAAAGGAGGAGCTTATTTCCATGGGGATCATTGGATGAGTCTGTGAAGAGAGATGGCTGTATGGTAGATAGGGCTGTAAGCCTATTTGCTAGCCGACACAGCCAGGAGTTAACTACTCAGGGTTCCAGAGTGAGGCAGGCCGTTGCAGAAGTAGATTCAGGGAGGAAGGCCTTGCCATTTCCAGATATGCCAGACATTTTAACACTCAGAATATTACCCCAAACATGGTCATGTGAGTACAATAAAGGTATTAGCAATAATAATCCAACATACAATACATTGGCAAATGTACACTGGGGAAAGCAGCATGTAAAGTGGAAGCCTTTAGCAGGCAAATGTGATGTGAATTAGCAAGCTATTCAAAAGGTATAGAGGGTGTACGATTTTCTGATCAATTGAAAAATATAAGCAATCAATCACTAAAACTATAAATCACAGAATATATGTATGTGCATTGGAGGTTTACTGTTCTCACTATCCCAATGTTAGTGAATGTGGGGAGGAAAATAAAAAAAAGCTCAGCAATACAGTGGGAAAGTCTGTCCTGTGTGATGCAGAAGCTGTGGTTGTTTCTTCAGCCTCACAAACATACAGTGAAGAGATTAGCTAAAAAAGATTTCATCCTCACACCTTTTTGGCCTAGGTTGGTGCAACGGGGCCTTAACATTCTAGGGTGTCATAAAATAAACACTGCCTGACCAAGTGGCAGTGCCGGGGACGAAATTGTGGCTCTGCCCTCTTTTAAAAAGCAAAGGCCTTGCCCAAGGGCATCTTTTTTTCAGAATTCTCTAGCTTTGCCTGTGACTTAAGTAGTGCAACTCATTCCACTTTTGACTCTTTCAAGGACAACTAATAGATGCTTAGGTAAAATTTCCCCCATCTTACAAGAAATGCAGGGGTGCTTCTGAGCCTGCTACCCTCTGCATTGCCCAGATATGGGTGGGAAGGTGCTTCAGCACCCCAATGGTGGGATATTTTTGTCATTCTTCCACCCCTTCATTGCCCTAGAGTGGGGTTCACAATTTACTCTACTCTTCCCAAGGGTAAGGGATTGCCCTTTGGGGGGCATTGGCCCAAAAGCCAAATTTTGATTAAAGGGTGGGGGCACTTGATCGCCGGCTCTCCTATATCTCCCAAGTACAGAGGGGTATTTTCTTTACCCTCTCCTTGCCTAATGGCAGCGGGTTAGCCTTTTTGAGCCTCTTGCACCATGGCATTGTTGCCTAAGGGTGAAGGGGGATTGAAAAAATACATATCTACCAGATCCCCTGGTAGTGGCTTTGCATTTGCAAAGAAAGCACTGGATCCTGGATCAGGTGTGAGCTGCCTCTTGGCATGATAAATCATATGAGCCATAGAGACCTGGGTCACCTAGTGGCTGTACCAGGGACTGGTCTGGTCCGTTGTAGCCCACAAATTGCTGTGGTCCATTGAGGACCAGATCAGCTCATAGCTGTCTCTTACCCTGTCGCCAACAGCATTTTTATGGACCACTGTGGAAGGAACTGAACACTTGTAGTTGGCTAGATGCCGTCTTTGCATACTCTCTATCGTAGCTGCACTTTTACTGAGTTAAGCATCAATGCTGTATATGTGATACAGTATACATTGTAAGTAGCACCAGTGAATCATTGAATATTGAATACCCTAAAATGTGTTTTGTGTGATGTACTTTTGCGATATTGAAATTTTGGGTTCCCAGCGCCTCATGCTCCAAATCTTACCAGGATGCTTCAAGCCACTGCCTACCACATGGAGGATCCAGGGACTCTAATAAAGAGTCTCCTTATGCTATCAGCACACAGGAGAGTTGTCACTTGCCCTCCTCCACCCTTGTCCATCTCAAGAAACAGTACCTGTCAGAGAATGGAGTTATCAAGTGACACGTGTCTGCAAACATGTGAGAGGGGATAAAGCTCTGCATGACAGGGTACTCTCCACAGAACTAATACAGAAAAATTAAATAGGCCCCTTTGTTGACAGGAGGATAGAAATTGGCCTATTAATCCTACACTGCTCATCGTCCTCCAACAGAAGAAAAACATCAAAAATAGAAAAAGCTCTTGAAGGCTTGCCTTTCTCCCCTGATCAATGAAAAAAGGTAAAGCCCCATGTCATTAATAGACAATTACGGCACTCATTTGTTCAGACTTAAGAAACAAAGGTTGTAATTAGATGACCCCTTAGAGTCAACAGCAAGGGCAGAGTCACATAAACAATAGCACTCAAAACAAATGCACTGACAACATCAAAATTGTGAGCCAAGAAACACTGAGTTTTCAGGTATGGTCTATGTACAAGTTACATAATAAAAGTATTAGATTTGGAGCAATATTGCAGTCTGCATCATGTATGAGTTTACTGGCATTTCCCACTCATTTATAATAATTTAACAATTGAAGCCATGCAAGGACAAATGTTGTGACAACTTGGCTGTGTAGGCAATTGGACTGGACAGAAGAAGTGGCATCTAGCTGTGTGCATATATATATATATATATATATATATATATATATATATATATATATATATATATGACATCATCAAATGTTTTTACCCGCTACATCGTTGTTATCCACGCATAGAAATCGTGTATACTCATCACAGGGTTGCATTGTTATCTCGTGCTTGATAGTATGCTCTTTATGTCTATGAATGCCTTTAGTGGGATGGGCTATATATACTGCAGCTACAATGGCGCCAACCAGATTGATAAAGGCCTCTAGTAAGCCGAAACGCATCTCTCTTGTATCTTTGGGATTGAGGATGACCTGATTAAATAAAACAGATGCCGTATCCTGACTGCCTCGAGTCCGTGCCTTCTTCCATGGATAACTCTTTGGGAGCTGGTTGTTTGTGTTCATTCAATTCAGCGTGAGCGGTCATCATGCTATACACGGAACACCAGTCGTTTGTGGCTCTCCCCTTTGACTGCATGTTTCTGGAGGAGTACGGGAGTGCTGGAGGGGAGCCCCCAGTGTGGCAGCCGGGAAGAGGAACGAAGATGACTGCTTTGGGAGACCAAGGGCCCGTAGCGGGGAGTTTTTTGCGACTGCCAGCGTGGGATCTACGTTTCCCCAGCACGAAATGCCTTGCCCAGGAGACCGGCGCCATCTGGTGACTGGGCACCACGGATGGCCTATGCCGAAGCGGTGAGGTTTGTCTGGCGAATTCAATTTTTATTCATCGGTCCCCCTCAACCTCGAACTTGTGCCTGGTTTGAATCCAATTTTATATGCTGTTTGTCAATCAGGACACTGAGACTTTGTTTCCCCTCTATTGACTATATACATGGCATTACTTTCAACTTCAGTACATTGTCCAGAATGTATGCTTCTACAATACGGATTTTGCCGCTGGTCTTCTGTCTGTGAAACTCCGCTATTTAGAGTATCAGCAAGCTGCATTATGGGATGGGTAGTTCCGATAAAATTGAAGCACGCACTGGGAGGCTGACACACTAGTCGAATATCCACACTTTGTGCACAGTTGTGCCCCCGGGGAAGCGGCTGCTATTCATCCTGTCCCTATGCCTTTTGTGGAATGCGTTTGGATCGGAGTTTTCATAGACTGGGCAAAAGTGAATATGGTTCCCGCAGTAGAGGTCAGAGGCCATATGCTGGCGGATTAGTTACTAGCGTTGATGAACATGTTGGGTCAGAGGTTGCTGTGAAGTGACAATTGAGCATGGTTCTTTTAATGCATGCAACACATTTTGCTTTTTTTATTATTCAGGCGATACGTAATAGGGGTTTGGCGGCGCAAAGCATATGTAACCATTTTTCCGACTAGGGCGGATGGCTTGTATATTATATAACGATACATGCATGCAACCAAGACAACGATATATTATGTTGGTTGAATATTTGCACTATGCAATTTTGACATCATCAAATGTTTTTACCTGCTACATCGTTGTTATCCACGCATAGAAATCGTGTATACTCATCACAGGGTTGCATTGTTATCTCGTGCTTGATAGTATGCTCTTTATGTCTATGAATGCCTTTAGTGGGATGGGCTATATATACTGCAGCTATAATGGTGCCAACCAGATTGATAAAGGCTTCTAGTAACCCGAAACGCGTCTCTCTTGTATCTTTGGGATTGAGGATGACCTGATTAAATAAAACAGATGCTGTATCCTGACTGCCTCGAGTCCGTGCCTTCTTCCATGGATAACTCTTTGGGAGCTGGTTGTTTGTGTTCATATATATATACAAAAGGACCTCAAGACCTCAAAACTACAAAGCTCGTCATGCAACAGCTGAGGTCACTTTAAATTGCTGGTCTATGACAAGATTCATTTGGAATCGAAACGCGTCAGAGAAACTGCCTTTTGAAATGTGTAATAAAGCACCTGTGTTTCCCAAGTTGTTTCAGCATTTCTCTCTTGGATGTTAATGCAACAGGACGCTCCGTGCCTGCCGCTGAAACCAGGGACATCTTAAGGATTTTGGGGGCCCAGGGCCAAATATACTTGGGGGCCCCTGTGTGAAACAGCTTTGAATTTATGATCCAATTTCAGCTTTTTCATGACTTCTGAGGCCAGGTCGCTGACACTGCACAGGCAGACTGGTCCAAATTCTAAATGTGTTTCCATCTAATGTTCAGGTGTATTGATGTGTGTTTTCAATATTGTAATATTGCAGCAGCTCACTAATATTATTGCAAATAATCTTTACGATCCATTGCCATTTCTCATAAAAGGAACTTTTATAAGGGTGTTGCATATTGTTGAAAAACGCAACATTTCTCTGCAACACATCTGAAATAGACTCCCACACATTGCCATACAGGAAAATGGTGCTTAAAACAATCTATGTTTAAAGATCATTAGAGGTCATCAAGGCAGAACAGTGTGAAGAGTCAGAGTCAGATCTATATGGGGGGCCCCTGAAAGGCTGGGGCCCTGGGCCAGAGCCCACTTTGCCCATGCCTTAAAACGTCTCTGGCTGAAACAGCCCTGCAAGGTCTGAGGCCCACAGAAGTCGGAGATTGTTTGGAATTCTGTGCTGCAGATTGTGAGCCTGACCTGCTTGCCCCCACACTGAACAAAGATAAAAGGATTTTCTTGAGGTAAATGTTGAACTGTGGCGGCGAGAAAGGGAAATGTGATAGGTTTTTCCTGTTCTCACTAGCTTGGGGCACGTGTGCAGAGAGACACTTGACAATACTTTGGCAGTACCGGCAATATTTAAGACGAAGCGCCTTGGAGTGTGCATATTTTCCAACAATGACTGCAGTGCTAAACATATTGGAAGAACATTAACAACATGCACTGCTTCCCATTCCTAGTATTTACATTTTGCTCCGTGGTGCATTCTGGGCACAAAAGGACCTCAAAACTACAAAGGTCGACATGCAACAGCTGAGGTCACTTTAAATTGCTGGTCTATGATTAAGATTCATTTGGAATCGAAATGCGTCAGAGAAACTGCCTTTTGAAATGTGTAATAAAGCACCTGTGTTTCCCAAGTTGTTTCAGCATTTCTCTCTTGGATGTTAATGCAACAGGACGCTCCGTGCCTGCCGCTGAAACTGCCCTGCAAGGTCTGAGGCCCACAGAAGTCGGAGATTGTTTGGAATTCTGTGCTGCAGATTGTGAGCCTGACCTGCTTGCCCCCACACTGAACAAAGATAAAAGGATTTTCCTGAGGTAAATGTTGAACTGTGGCGGCGAGAAAGGGAAATGAGGTAGGTTTTTCCTGTTCTCACTAGCTTGGGGCACGGGTGCAGAGAGACACTTGACAATACTTTGGCAGTACCTGCAATATTTAAAACGAAGCGCCTTGGAGTGTGCATATTTTCCAACATTGACTGCAGTGCTTAACATATTGGAAGAACATTAACAACATGCACTGCTTCCCATTCGAAGTATTTACATTTTGCTCCGTGGTGCATTCTGGGCACAAAAGGACCTCAAGACCTCAAAACTACAAAGGTCGACATGCAACAGCTGAGGTCACTTTAAATAGCTGGTCTATGATTAAGATTCATTTGGAATCGAAACGCGTCAGAGAAACTGCCTTTTGAAATGTGTAATAAAGCACCTGTGTTTCCCAAGTTGTTTCAGCATTTCTCTCTTGGATATATGTATAAATAAATAAAATAGCGCGCAGGGGAATGTGGGAGCTTTGCTTGAACTGCTTGCTGACACAGCCTCTGAAGAGAAGCAAAGACGCTTCAAAACGCGTAAGGCCAGGGACTTTTACATGGGGATGGGAAGCCGCATGCCTTTGTCAAATAAAAGTTTTCAACTTACCTGCTGCGGAGTGCGGTCTCATATCTGGGAAACTAGTGGTGAATATGTAAACGCGGCGCTCCTAGGCCGCGGAGACGACGCACCGCCTACAACTAATCAAGGACCCGCAAGAGTGAACTATTCATCTTTGTAGGGGCACAGCAGGCGATCCATTTAGGCATGCGAAGTTCCATCCTGGAGCCCACTGGTGGGCTGAAAAATGATGTCCCAAATTGCGTGTGTAGCAATCAAACCCATTGGAGGGTTCAAATTTGGCGAAAACTACTACAATTCCCAGCATGCATTATCCAATGACTTACTATCACAGAAGCACACCGGAAGCCAGAAAATGCTAAAATAGAGCGCAGGGAAATGTGGGAGCTTTGTTTGAACTGCTTGCTGACACGGCCTCTGAAGAGAAGCAAAGACGCTTCGAAACGCGTAAGGCCAGGGACTTTTACATGGGGATGGGAAGCCGCATGCCTTTGTCAAATAAAAGTTTTCAACTTACCTGCTGCAGAGTGCGGTCTCATATCTGGGAAACTAGTGGTGAATATATATATATATATATATATATATATCCAGCAATGGATCGCTCCTCTCAGGAAAAGTGCTCCCTCCAGGAACCAAACCAGAGCACACAACGGAGTTGCAGAGCTTCACTTTATTTGGACCGCCATGACACGTTTCCACTTTAATGCCTTTTTCAAATGCCAATGACCACAGGTGTTTGAATTCAAAATTTAAGTAACTCATTATTGCCAGTGTGAAAAGACTACACAAACCCAGCATTCTGAATCAGTTCGAGGAGGTGCGGTCATCACATATGATTTAACATTATTTCGGCCTCCAATGGTCTCGCAATTACATCTGCCCTATTGGATATGCCCTATTATATATATATATATATATGTTTCCTACTGCTAGTTGCCAGTAAGTAGTTATAGTTAGGTCTGCTTTTCCATAGACAGAGTGTTTTAGGTTTGCTAATAACTTTGGCCCCGTTTGACGAGTCTTCACAAAACTCTCCCAAAAAATGTTCATCCACCTCAGCTCATTCCTGGAAGGTTTTGGTGTGATCTGTCAACCGGGGGCTGAGAAAAAAGAGGGGTTTCAAAATGTAAAATCTCCATGCATTTTATTTAGACTTCTTTAGATACAGCTACAGCAAAGACTGCTGAATGAAATTACACCAAATTCGGCAAGAAGCTAGATCTTGGTTCAAAGACTGTGTTTGTGTGATTTGGTGTAAATATGTTCAGCAGTGTTTTAGAAATTAAGGGTACAAAATAATTGTATATTTGGACGTTTGGGCTCGTAAGAGTCCCGCGAGCCTTCCGCAAGAGCACCAATTTAAAAATGGAGGCCTGTGATTGGTCAAGGTGGCCATTTTTTCTGTGAGGTTTATGCTCTCAGCGGAGCGAGAGGCTCATGTGAGTCTCACAAGAGCGAGCGCTCTGATTGGGTGGCTGTTGGAATGTTAGAAATGAAATGGCGGCCATTGCTGTTTACTGTGAAAAATTTGAGGTGTTGTGGAAATGGAGTAAAAAAGCTATATAATGGGGCAGCAGAATGGCATGCTGTCCCCCTAGATTTAGAGAGAAGGTGTCTAAGGAATAACTACAGCTGTGGAGAAATACATGTATATTGTTCTTAATTAATTTCTGCAATCTCATGGGACTCTTCGGGTTCGTGAATAGTAAAAAGGAGCAGATGAGTTCTTGATACACTGTATTAGTAGGAACACATATTGTGGTCCTTGTTTTTGAGAGGAAGTGTGTGAGTGCTAAATACTGTGAGGATTAGAAGGTTAAATCTTTTTTTTAAAGTTATGAACTCGCTACACTCTTGAGGGATCATGAAAAGTAGAAAGGAGTAAGTGATGTTTGAATACACTGCTATGAACACTTGCTACTGTATGAAGGAGTTTTACTGGAGATGTTGTTTATCAGACTCTGCTATTTATGCTCATTGGTTTGAGAAGAGTTGTGAGTAGAGTTAAGGTGCATCAAAACAGCCTACTACGCACACCCATCATCTGAGAGAGAGGTCTAAAAGGAGAGGTCAGTCCCTCTGCACACCCTACTAGCCACACCCATCATTACGGAGAGAGGCCTCAGCAGAGAAGCCACTTCTTCCCCACACCATACTATGCTAACCCGTCCTCAGAGAGAGAGAAGTCTGAAAGGAGAGCCCAGTCCCTCCCCACACCCTGGTACGCACACCTATCATGACAGAGTGAGGTCTCAGCAGAGAGGCCAGTCCCTCCACATACCCTAATATGCACACCTGCCTTCTGAGAGAGAGGTCTGAAAGGAGCGGCAGTCCCTCCCCCACCCTACTACGCCCACCCATCACCTGAGAGAGAGAGATCTCAAAGGACAGGGCAGTCCATTCAAACACCCTAATAGGCACACCTATCATTACAGAGAGAGGTCTCAGCTGAGAAGCCAGTCCCTCCACACACCCTACTTCACACACCTTTCATCTGAGAGAGAGGTCTGAACGGAGAGGGCCGTCCCTCATCACACCCTACTTTGCTCACCTGTCATCTGAGAGAGAGGTCTGAATGGGGAGGCCAGTCCCTCTCCACACCCTATAACGTGCAACCACCATTACAGAGAGGTCTCACCAGAGAGGCCAGTTCCTCCTCACACCATACTATGCAAACCCGTCATCTGAGAGACAAGTCTGAAAGGAGAGCCCAGTCCCTCCCCACACCCTACTATGCACACACATCATGACAGAGAGAGGTCTCAGCAGAAAGGCCAGTCCCTCCACACACCCTACTACGCACCCCTGTCTTCTGAGAGAGAGGTCTGAAAGGAGAGGGCAGTCCTGCCCCACTCCCTACTATGCATACCTGTCATCTGAGAGAGAGGTCTCAAAGGAGAGGATTTGGAGGTTACTATCTCAAAAACTACTGAACGATTTACACCAAATCATAAAACGTGCAATCTATGAACCAAGATTTACCTTCCTGCCAAATTTGGTGTAATGCCATTAAGCAGTTTTTGCTACAGCCTTGCCTAAAGAAGTCAATGGAATATGCATGGGGAAATTTGCTTTTGGGACCCCCAATATTTCTCAGCCCCCACTTGACAAATCACCCCCAAAACTTTCCAGGAAAGAGCTGAAGTAAATGTGCTCTTTTTGGAAACTGTTGTGACGATTCATCAAACAGCGCCTGAGTTATTGGCAAACCAAAAAACACCACATCTAATTAAAAGCAATCCTAACTATAACTACCCAGTGGCAATCGCCACTGGGTAATCTATATCTGTATTTATATCTACATCTATACATATCTTTATCTATTTCTATTACACACTGGCAGTTGCCACTGTGTAGTTACAGTTCGGACCAGGTTTCCATAGCAAATGGATGTTTTGGGTTGCTAACAACTTTGTCACCTTTTGACTAATCATCACAAAACTGCCCAAAAAAGTTTCATTCACCTCAGCTCTTCCTGGAATGTTTCAGGGTGATTTGTCAAGCAGGAGCCGAGAAAAAGGAGGTTCATAAAAGCGTTTTCTCCATGCAATTTCCCATTGGGATTTTAGACCACAGCTACAGTCAAAATGGCTGCACCGAATTAAAGCAAATTTAGCAGACAGCTAGATCTTTACCCAGAAAGTGCATTTATGATATTTGGTGTAGATCCAATAAGTATTTTAAGAAATTAAGGTTCAAAATTTATAGACATCCGGAGACGCTAGTGTACTGTGTGACCGGCAGATCAAAAGATAAGATATTATTGGCTGCCTCACATCAACAGAGATGTTTGCCATCCATTTTAGGTCTCAGGTACTCAGTCCCCCTGTCATGAAAAAAACAAGAAAAAAACATATAGGGGTGCAGTCTAGGTATACCTTGGCTTTTAGGCCTTGTAAAGAGGATATCAGAGGACCTCCCTTGAAGGCACAATTATTTTTTTATTTGGCACCAGGTGTTTGCTGTATCATTATTTTAAGGGGAGGGGGCCTGGCCCCCATGACCACATCCCTTGGCACCTGAGTGATTTTTTTTTTTAGGGAGGGGGGCAAGCGGCCCCTCAACCCCAAACCATTTCATGGCCCAGGTAACCAATCCCCCTTGTCCCAATGTCTTTTTTTTATTTGGAGAGGGTGTTGCCTCTCTCCATGAGCCATATAAAGGCCCTGGAGACCCCATCCCTCAGGGCCCGATGGCTGGCAGTGTCCTGGGAACTCCAGCTCCAGGTAAACAGTGTTTTCCTCAGGCCATGAGTGCAAGTGCAATGAACACAAATCTAACTCCTTGCCCACCCTCTTTTGCGAGTAGAAAACATAGGTTTGCTTCCACCGGGCAGGAGCAAAGCAGTGGAGGCAGCACCCATGATGGGGCCTGGCAGGGGAGCCGGCAGGGCTGCAAGGCCTTGCGCATACACCACAGCCCCCAGCGCACTAAGGGTGTAGGTGTCCCAGGTGATACTGGGCCACTCACCAAACAAAATAATTTTAAAAATGCAAGGGCAGTATGGAAGTGTGCTCCCAGCACCACCATTGAAAAAAGAAACACTCACTACTCACTCTTGGGAGCACCCCATAGTGCTCTATATGGGCTATGTTTTAAAATATTCTAGTTGTCATGGTGACCCAAGGAGGGGCAGGGGTACCGCCAACTACAAATGAAAGTATCGTGGGGAACTTCAGGAAGCACAGCCGCCCCTCAGGAATGTTAAAAAAACACAGTAATTCTCCTGGGTCATTGAATGAAGGATCCAAGGAGACCTTACTATTGTAGTCAAAGCACTCTGAGCTAGATTTGTATGCTCTTCAGCTGGAGTGCAGGGACCTCTTGTGGTTGGGCTTATGGCTGCATTTTGTGGCCTGAAAAGTGCTATGGAAAGCCTCAAACTCGTTTGTGGTTGTTTGGAATAAAAATCCTTGCATATTTTTGTGACAATGATGTTGCCATGTGTGAATTTAAAAGGAATATTATGGTTATTGATAAAATATTATGGTGCATTTTTGACAAAGTCAATAGGTCTGCTTTATATATGGTGATGTGCTAATGACTGATTCCCTGATAAAGCCAACAGGCCTCCCTTTTATATTTTGGCGTTCTGGCCCTTTGACAAAGCGAGTAGGTCTGCCTTATTTAAAATCACAGCATTTTACATTGTTACTGTATTTTGAAAAAACCTCAGAAGTTCCCTGAAAAATGGTAAGTCCTTACTTTACATTAAAAACATAGCAATTGGGAGGGAGTAAAAGTTTGGTTGGAGAAGGTGATCGGGGAGCCCATCACATTTCAAGTTCAGTTGACAATATTAGGGGTCTGGGTGACTTCGGATCTCACCTTATGTCAGAAGACCTTGCGGAACTTGGGGTTTCCCCAGGCAAAATGAGAGATTGTGCAGAGATGGGGGAGTGTGGTGAGCCCACAATTGCAGGACTGGGCCTGGGAGATAGATATCTGCTGCAGTTGGGAAAAATTGGTGTATGAGGGGCGGGCTGCCAGAGAAAATTCAAGAAGGTGTGGGGGATGGCATGTGGGTGAATGTGAAGGAGTGGCCACATGTTAGGGTACAGGGTCTCGAATGGACGATGGTCATGGGAAATAATTATGGGGTTGTAATTCCTGGCCATCTAGTGAACCTGCCTCGACATGGTGTCCCATGGTGAAAGACCTCATGTGTGATACTTGGTATACTATGTTGTTCCAGTCATGGTAGGGGAGGATCAGGGGTGGGGTTGGGTGTCACTGCACTTGTGTGTATAGTTGTTTGATTATATGTTTAAAAATCAATAAATATTTGGCAAAAACAAAAAAACTTAGAAATTCACTGCAAAAACAAAGGTTTAAGTGACATACTTAGGTGAAAACGTCAGCGAAAATACCATTATAAACCCCAAAAAACACAAACTTACCAGTTATAGTTAACTGAAGTAACTAGAACATGCACCTTTGTAGCAACATCTCAAATGACATTACTAATGACAACACTTTGCATGGCGAGGGCTTACATTTTTACATCAATCTTATGCAAAAAGGGCAGGGTAATAACATATTAACCATTTTGCAAAAAAAGTATATTATTCTAACGTTTGCACCACTAATGGAGGTGATATTCAATTCATTTATTTTTCCCTAGAACTTTCAGTCAATTTGATGTTAGTTTCTTTTTCAGATTTTCAAGCAAAAAAATTCAAATAGCCATGCAGGTAGCCTCTTTAAAAAGTTTCTGTCTGCTTTCCATTTTCCAATTTTGACAGTTTGGAACAGCTCATTGGTCAGTTCTCAAGAGGAAATAATTGAGATGCAATCTAACTTAGATTGAAAACAATCTGGTTATACGACAACCGCAACCAGATGTTGTGATATCTTAAACATTTTTCTAATGAAACCCGGAGTATCCAGCCCTGGCTTGATGGAATATCAGAAATCTTGATCAGCCTGTATTTCTGCCATCTTAATATTTTGCTCTTAGTAAGGAAAAATTGCTCTTACGAGACTACATTTTGTAGCCTTATTTTGAAATTTATCAATGGGATAGAGAAGTAATTAAAACATTTTTATTTCCTTTTAAAAAACATTGGCTAACAGACTTTCAACGAAGATTTAGGTATTATTAAAAAGGTACCAAATTTAGATTCATTGATCATTTCTAAAATGAGATTATGGTCATAAATCATTTGAGAAGAATTTACATTTTTAAATGTACTGCACTAGGCAGGTAAGGATATGCCTCCTTCCTATTTAGATAAACCTGAAGTGCATAGTGCGTTGTCCCATTCTAGGTGCCTTATATCCCCCAAAAAGTTCTGAAAACATTTGCTAAATTTTCTTAGAAATGTTGTCATATAAAATGTGACAACATGTAGGGAAGAAGAACTTTGAAACAGAAGCTTAAGCCACAACACACAGTGCTCTGAGCATTGATGAAAGTAAACCTCATGGCACCTTCAGGATAAAGGCGAGAGTGGCCTAAAACATTGATAAGTGCAAAGATTGAAGTCTAGTCAAGTAAAAATTCACATTATTCGATTTATCATAATAAACCATAAAAGCACATACAATAAAAAGTCATTAAAATCAACAGAACACATGTAAAAGCATTAATTGGAAAGAGTGAAAAACTCCGGGGGCGGAGCTTGCCTGGCTCCAAGATGGCCGCGTTCTAGTGCATCTCTGTAAGCCCGGCCACTAATACTACATGATCCTCGCATTCAGCCTGAATTAATCGGCGCATCTACAGCTGATCACACTGAGGAGTTGAGGCGGCGCATTAATCCTGCAGTTTCGGCAGTCAAGGTTCACTGGCGACCCGATATCTAGCTCCCTTATATCAATCGGTCTGGTGAGTGGCTGCGGAGCCCTGAGGGCGAGCGGCGTGCGTCATGCGCTGTGTCGGACCGATCCGGAGTGAGCCAGCGCCAAGTGCGGGGTCTTGCAGTTCCCAGCTGCCTGCATATCCTGGCTTCCTTCTCCGATTGTCTGCAGGGGCGCGTATGCTGGGTGCAGCAAGGTACGATGCGCCGCCTGACTGGGAGCCATTACAAAGGTACGCTATCTGCCACCGCGAACAGGGATCCTGCATGCCCCAGCGAACCACAGAAAAATCGGGACCCTGGGGGCCCGCTCTTTGGCGCAAATCACTCTCATCGCTCTTGTTCCTTGGTGGTGAAGGATCGCCCCCTCGACCACCCGGTGCTCGAGGCAGGGAATCGCTCTGCACTCGTGGCATGAAGGAATAGAGGCCTGCTCCCATCCGAGTACTCTGAGTGAGGCCTGCGTGGTGTTGGGAGGCGCAGCTGGTGTCCGCTTGATTCGGATACGATCTCTGGAGAGTCATGGCCAGATCGATAAAAACCTGCAGACACTGCAAGGGAGAGTTCTGTAATACTTATCTAAGAGGTGGTGCGGCGAGTGCTCCCTTCCCTCCTCATACTAAGCCTCAGTCTCAGTACAGTATACCCGGCACCATTGTAGGGGGCCCTGTCGCTGGGGGCCACTAGTGACCACTGCGCTTGTCCCCAACCGGGAGCGCAGGCCACGACTGCTGAATAATCAACGACCATCACAGTGGAATATCCAGTCCTGCTGGTGGCTCGGGGGCACTTGGACACTTCTATTTCTTGATCTGCTGGGGGCATGCAACTACTAGTGTCCATACCCTACTCTTAAACAAGAACTGTCCGACACAGGGGCGCATAGCTTTGGAATAAGATGGGGTGCACTGACAAATCGCAATCTAAATTGCAGTTTGAACCCCGTAAAACGCCTAGGGTGCAGGAGCTGGATAGGAACGCCTCGGAATCTGGCTCTAAGGCGGGTGACTCTATGGCGGGGCCGGACCTGAAACACATACTGTCTGCAATGCAGTGCAGTCTGACCAAAATTGATGGTAAAATTGACGCACTAACATTCCGTAAGGACAGAATGTCGGAATGCCTCAACAAGCACACGGAACGACTCGATGCCGTAGAAAAAAGGGTCTCCGATGCAGAAGATGTGGTGTCATCAAGCTCGCTCACCCAGGCCAAAGCGGACAAGATCCTACAAGTGGTGCAAAGTAAGGCGGAGGATTTGGAGGCGCAACAACATTAGACTGCTTGGTATTGCTGAATCCACCATCTTTCCAAATATGGAACTATTCGTGGAGCATCTCTTAGTCACTCTCTTTGGCAGGGACACTTTTTCGACGGTGTTCATTGTAGAGCGGGCCCACCGATCCTTGTCCCCCAGACCGGTCCCAGGGTCCCCTTCAAGACCAATCATAGCCAAACTCCTTAATTATAGGGATCGGGATGTGGCCCTTCGCAAGGCCAGGGAGCTTCAGGAGTTACAATACGAAGGCATGGCCATCTCATTATACCCAGACTTTACACAAGTCCAGGATGCCCGTCGACAATTTCTGCCCATCAAGAGGAAATTTGTGGGACCTGAACCTAGACTACAACATGATGTACCCCGCTAAACTGCGCATTCAAGCATATGGGAAATCACATATTTTTACAGACCCAAAACAAGTAATGCATTTCCTCAAGAAACGGGAGCAGGGTAAATCGCATAAGGGTGTAACACACTCAACAGGGGCTGTAGGAGGGATGGATTTGGACAACAACGATCAATAATCCAGATAAGCACACTGTTTACTATGAGTTGCTACGACTCCCATCTTCATTCCAATAGACATAACTTCTCTGTTGTTTGTTAGTGGACTGCCTGTCCTTCCTGCTCTCTATAGCTGTTTGACTGGGTAACAATGTGAGTGAAGCGGTTACAGGCTGGGAACTGGTCCAGCACTTGTCACTATGTAGATGTACTAAACGTAGCTTGCCAATTACAATACATATGTTTGCATGGTTGCAGGTTTACTCGATGTTGGCAACAGAGTCACATTACTAGGAAATACTGTCCCCTATTGTATTCCGCCTGCTTAACCCCAGATTATGGTCCGTTTTTCTTCGACTATTTGGGAGCCTCTTTTCCTCCTCAGTATCTTATGTTACTGTTTTAAAACGTTAAGGCTGGAGCATATCTTACTGCACTACAGGGTGGGTGCCGGCGTAATGGAGCAAAAGCCACCGGTAACATCCGCCCCTGTGTGTTGCTCACCTCAGACCAAGGCTCTTGTTTTTCTTTGGGGGTCTCCCCCCACATTTTTTTTTTATCCTTTTCTGTTTTGTGATGGCATTATTCAGGGTAAAGTTCTATCATTGGTGGGTGGGCAATGTATCGTCTATGCCAAGTTGGGGTGTGCATGGCGTGGGCGGGGGGTATTGTTTTGATGTTAACTTTGCAGTGTACAAACGGTATAGACCTAAAGCTCAGACGTGGCTGAAGTCTCATAGAGAGTGGTGGGTGATACTGATGAGAGGGCATGCTATATGGAAGCTAATACAATAGCACTTGACTCGTGTGGGAAGATTCTGTTCCTGACCTGGAACGTTAGGGGCCTCAACGACTTTAGGAAAGTGCACAAAGTATGGCATATCTTAAGCGACATGGGGTGTTTTTAGCGCTTATTCAAGAAACGTATTTACCCCCCAATAGTAACATGTTAACGCATAAGCGCCTGCAGGGTCAATTTTATGCAGCAGGATTCACCACACACTCCAGGGGAGTCCTTACATGGGTGAACCCAAAGAGTGGTATCACTTTGGAAGGATTATAAATCGATCCTAATGGAAGATATGTGAATAACCGACGCCATGGGCAAGGCGTAAACGTGCACTTAATCAACACTTATGGCCCAAACTATGACGACCCGCACTTTTATTATTCACTGGCTGCGCGACTGTTGACAGTATCAGCCCTACCACAGATATGGGGGCGATTTCAACTGCACCCTGGATCCACTCTTGCATCGCTCTGGGGGTCCTTCCCGCCGCCCCTCAGTGGCAGCTAGGCCCATCGGGGACATTAATGCACAACTAGGCCTTATAGACGTATGGCATTCTAGATCCCCCGACGCGGGGGGCTTCACCCATTACTCTGCACCACATAACATCCACACCAGAATCGATTACTGGTTGATATCCAGATCACTTGTGCCTCGGGTGGTGTCCGCTCCCTGGCTCACTCTCGGGCCACTCCCCTGGGTTGCTGGATATCAGCATTCCCCCCAAGAAAAGCGCTCCTTTTACGTGGAGGTTCCCCCATATTCTTTATTAGACTCCGTCTTTAAAGCGGAACTGGCCACATCTATTGAAGACTTTTTCACTACAAACGTTGGCTCGGTTGACCACTTCTTTAAGTTGTGGGAAACATTTAAAGTATTTATCAGAGGAGTTGCTATTTCTAAACATGCCGGGGTACTCCGCTCGTTGAGGAATAGATTGACATTACTCGAGGGGCGATTGGCTCAGATGGAGCTGCTTCTGCTGAGGGGAAGAGGCGCACAGATCTTAGAGGATCAAAAAAACACTAGAAGAATATCACGAAATCGCCGACAGCGAGGTGAAACACATGGGCAAGTATGCCACAACTAGGATGTATGGTGAGGGTGAACAACCTGGCTCAGTTCTCGCTGCACTGCAGAGGCGCCGCAGAGAGTCTAGCTCGATAGTAGAGATGCGGAACGAGGATGGGGATCTGCTGCGTGAGCCTCTGGAGATCGCAGACAGATTCCGCAGATATTATGCAGAGCTTTACAGCTCCAAAATTGTCCCAGACAGAGCTGCTACGCATGACTACCTTGAGCACATACAAATGCCATGGCTCACTAACCCTCATAGAGAGCACCTCATGAGCCCCCTGGATCCCGCTGTAATTCGCATAGCTCTCCAATCTATGCAAGATGGTAGCACCCCTGGCCAAGATAGGCTCACAGTGTCCTTCTATAAAGCATATCAAGACTGGCTCATACCACATTTAGTCACTTTATTTGAAGAAATGGTAGAGGATGGAGTAATGCCCCCCTCGATGAGAGAGGAGATGATTGTGACCTTACTGAAACCGGAGAAGCCCCCAAATGAATGCTCATCCTATAGGCCGCTGTTACTTTTAAACGTTGACACCAAACTATTTGCCAAAGTTTTTCGCGAACAGACTCGCTCCACTGGTCCCATATTTGGTGGGCCCAGAGCAAGCGGGTTTTGTTCCAGGATGCACACTAACCTATAATTTGAGAACTTTATTTGGTGCAATCCAACATACAAATCCAGAAGTCAAGGCCACCGCCGTCTTCCTAGACGCGGAGAAGGCTTTTGATTCTGTTGAATGGGAGTTTATGAAAGCAGTGCTACTCCTGGTCGGGGTGGGAGACGATTTCCTTAAATTGGTCACACTCTTATATATCTCGCCGGTTGCCAGAGTCAAGGCCGGTAATGCTATCACATCTCCCATTGTGATCTCAAGGGGAACGAGGCAGAGTTGCCCACTGTCTCCCCTATTTTACGCCATAGTGGCTGAGCCGTTGGTATGCGCCCTACGGGAGTACCATGGGCATAGGGGAATTCGATTCACTAAATATAATCTCATCCGATCGGCATATGCGGATGACATGCTGTTATACATCTGCCAGCCAGGCAATAATTTAACTCCAGTACTTAATGAGGTCATTGGATTTGGTGCCACATTAGGACTCAAAGTTAACTGGGCCAAATCCGTTATTTTTCCTCTAACCCCCTCTATGTCCCCAATAACACTGGATTTTCCATTGCAATGGACCACAGATTCTGTCCGCTATTTGGGTATACATGTTCAAACGAACTAGGACTTAGTGCTCAGTGAGAACTCTGGGAAAGCAATCTCCAGGCTTGAAGAGGATATCAGTCGTTGTATTCGACTCCCATTGTCACTAATAGGCCGCTTTTCTCTCATGAAAATGATTGTCCTTCCTAGGTTTCTGTTTTTATTTTTAAACATACCAATAATTCTCCCGAAACATATATTCAAGTGTGTCCGCACATTGCTAATAAAACTTACCTGGGCAGGGAAGCAGCCTAGAGTTAAATGGTGCCCCCCTACATTACCCTACTCCATGGGCTCCCGATCCAGAATTATATTATAGAGCTGCACAGAGCACTATTGGATTCATGGCCCACAGAATCTCCCGCATTTACAGATCGAGCGAATTGCAGAAGACCCTCTTACTCTCCCGCAAAGGCTGTTCATACCCCCTATTAGGAGGGCTGGTACACTGGACTCCATTAATTCCACTGTACATGCATGGCATGAGTTATTAAACAGGCAAGCTGGGGCCCTTATGCACTCTCCCCTGATACCTATGGGGTGGTGCTACTGGCTCTCAGTATGTAAGGACAGAGAAGCCATACAAGCTATGGGAAAGCTGGGCATTCACAAGATAGGTGACTTATTTACAGATGGAGGGATGTGTGGGTGGGCGGATGTAGTGACTGAGGGACTAGATACCACTCCACTTACACAATACCACTTTTACAGATTACGGCATGCTTTACACGAGTTACTTGAAGAAGACTCGCAGAAACCCCCAGAATTACTACCCTTGACTTTTGTGCTGCGCTCGGCCTCCCCTTCAAAGAATATCACCACCATTTATGATTTAAGGCAGGAGTCCAGGAGGACGCAGTACACTAAAGCCAGACTAGAATGGCAAGGCGAACTGGGGATAGAATTAGATGACAGTACTTAGAGGCATTGTTGTGCGGCGACGAAGCATGTCTCTCTCAATGGCAGACATCGCCTTATACACTTCAAATTCCTGAATAGGGTCTATTACACTCCAGAGAGGTTATATCGGTATGGCCTCATGGGACTCAGCGGCTTGCCACCGCTGTGGGATGGAGAATGCTGGGTTCCTGCACGTAGCTTGGCAGTGTCCACAGATGCTGGTTTTTGGGATGAGATCATTAGTACGCTTAATCAGGTCACAGGGCTCACACTAATGTCAGACCCGTTACTCGCTTTATTGGGCTATACCAAAAAGCTAAAAAAAGATGTTAGATGGCTGGTGGCAATGGGTTTACTGCTCGCCAAATGAAGAATAGCAATATGTTGGGCCAAGGGCCCAGCCCCGAAAATAAAGGATTTGTCCAGGGATATGTTATACTGCTATACGCAATCCGAAGTTTACATTGAGTTACTACCTCCTCAGAGTCGCCCTAACAATATCTGGGCTATACCAACAGTATTTGGTGGGTAAGAAAGCTGGGGAGGTGAAAGGAAATGATGCAGATTAGGCTCCGATAATTGCCTATTTGTTTTCTGTCTCAATTATTGAGGCAATGGTGATGAGTAAGGGGGGTTGTGCCTCATGTAATTGCCGAAGTAGCATATATCTTATATGTATCCTGTATGTATATTGCTGACTGACTATGGAGAACCACCACATGGACTGTTATATGCATGCGATTTCAAAATCTGCAATGTATTGATGCGGCTGACGGCCATTATTGCTGTATACTGTCATGTACTAATGATATACTGTAAAAGCTTCAAATAAAATAATTTTTAAAAAATTGTTTTTAAAGAGTGAAAAATTCCAGCCAAAAACCATGATTCATTAAAACAAGCTGTATAATTCTCTAAAAGTTGTAAGTATAATAGGGCCAACCTCACTTGTCTAAAACCCAGTGGAAGAAATAAAGGGCTGATATACTTATGGAGCAAGATCTTAAACAATGTGTAAAGTGTTGAGTGCAGCAACCATATCACAAGGACAAATTGAAGGAACCTTTGGTCTATGTCATCCAACCAACAGCTGTGGAAACAAATGTAGGCGAAAACAAGACAATAGGCGCCTATGAAATACCGGCATGTCTAATGTTACATACAATTCACATTTACTAGAGAGTTTTAATATCTCATAGTGCTTACAAATGTTTCTGGACAAAGCCCTCACTGCCCTTTTTCCCTGCATGTGGACCCAATAATCCTCCTTCACCCAACTCACATCCATTTTCGCAATTAACTATGAGTGGGAAAACAGTTTTGGCCTACCCAGCTCCCTCAACAGATCTTTAATATACTGTATCCATGGAATTTGGTGGCCATAATTCAACCCCAGAAAGTCTCTCAAAATCGTTCTATTAAAACTTAGGTGTTTTTTGAGCCATACTGAGAACCATAGTAATATGGGGTGGATTTGAATATAATCTGAGATAAAACCTACTCCCAGTTCTTCTTGGACAATTTCTGAAGAGACTTACTGTGGTAACATCAGAATCCTCATCAAAAAGGTAATTTTCTGTAACCTGGATGTAGGCTACAGGGCTTATACCACAAGACCTCTGCCCCAAAAGGCACTATGGGGACACATTTTGCTCTATAAATAGCCAGTATTAATTTGACATACGGTCGTCCCAATCTCCTCAAAAAATCCTCAGCACAGTGAGCTACTCTGTTAAGAGACTGCAAACGAGCACTAACTAAAGGATCCCAATTTAATCTTTGTTCTAGCCAAAGACCGAAATAGCAGAATTTGTCCATCTTGCTGGTCTGCCTTACCTTATCATCTGGGATTTCGTTTTCATGCTTTTAGGCCCTAACAACATCACAAAGGTTTCTGTCTAATTAGTTTTTATGCCTAGACTGCTCATAAAATAAAAATAAACAATCAATTAAAAGTTGCAGCCCATTAGCGGTACGTGCTATAAGCACAGTGTCATCTGCATACAGCAAGGCTGGCACCTGCTTTTTATCCACCAAAGCAGGGTGCCACTAAAAACTGTTCCAACTGTTAAATATATAAAATAAACAACATAGGGGTTACAATACAGCCTTGATGGACTCCCCTCCCTAACCGAAAGTGCGATCTGCAGTCCCCGTGAACCCCATATCTTACTGAGGCTTCCAGCCCCTCATGCAAATCTATCAGGAAATTAATGACAACCTTCTCGACCCACATACCAGCACAGTACATAACATAGCTCTATCAACTGTATCAAGGGCTGTGCTGAGGTCCATAAAGGCCAAATGTATTGCCGCCTTCTTTACCTTAATATACTTGGTGATTAATAAATAAATAAATATTAAGATTTTGATTGCCCCCCTCCCTGGTCTAAAACCATATTGGATGTCTTAAGTAATATTCCCATTCTCCACCCAGTCCCTCAATCGATTTAACAAGGCTCTCCTTATAACTTTCACTTCAGCATCCACTAGAGAAATGGGCCAATAGCAGGCTGCGTCTGCGCGATTCCCTTTTTTAAAAACTGGTGCAATGACAGATCTCTGCCAAGAGCAGGGAAGATGACCTTGTGCTGCACGCATTAAGATGCTGGGTAAATCCACACATGACTTATAAAAGTCTGCAGGTACCCCATCTGGCCCAGGAGCTTTGTTTGAGGGAAGAGACACAATAGCTTCTGCAACTTCTCTGACGTTGAATTTTAATGAGCTCCCTCTGTCAGAGGGGGTCACCTCATTTGAGCTAGTGAATACAGTGTTAACCCTGGCATAAATAGCTTCAAAATGATTAACCCAAACATGTGCGGGAATGGTGTGAGTTTGTCTGGTACAGCTGCTTCATTAAAAAGGGGCTGATTCGTAATAGTCCAAAAGCAGAACTTTACCCTGACTCACACGCAACCACTAACTCATCTTTTAAGGACTTCTTTTTGGGTCTTACAAGCCTGATTAAAAATCTTTCTGGTCTTCTACACTAACTCCTCCCTATGTTTTTGGTGTAAGACCTTCATCAGATCCTTATGAGCTGATGACCAACTCTTATCGAACCACTTAGGACTCTCCTTTTTGGCTTTATCGTAAGTGCCATTTGCACTGATTTACAAATGTTATAAAAGGAGTCAAGTCAAATAACTTTATTCGGTTCATTCGGACCATAAAAGTTTGACATACATACACAGTGTTATTAGGATTTCATAAGAAAACTATACAATAGTTGGACTTAAAGGACAAAATATAAACTCCAAATTGAACAAATTTTTTTTTTTTTTTAAAACAATGTATACTTTGCCTAGCTTAATAAACATGGCCACCTCCAGGGCGCGAGCTCCCCCAGCTCTAACTCTGGGTTGCTGAGTCTTAAATCATCCTATCAATTTCCAACACATCGTAAAATCACTTAAAAATCCATCTCCTTCTTACAGTTCATAACGTTTCCTAATTAAAAAAGCAATTCTAATAAAGTTAAGCACAGCAGTACAGACAGCAGCAGTAGATAACGAACGTAAATAGTTAAATCCCTCCTGATAAGAACAGGGGCGAATTTCTCTCAGGACAGGTTTAATAAAACGTGCCCTAGGGTCTTTGTAGAGTGTGCAAAACAGCATAAAGTGCAAAGTGCTTTGTTGGGCTGAATTGTTGCAAGGGCAGGCAATCAGTTTCTCACACCAACTTGCCTGTTTAGGAAAAGCCACGAGAAAGTGCAACGTGCAAAGACGGAGTCTGGTCATAAAGAATCGCAATTGTACATTAGTGGTAAAAGACAAATAAAATTGCTGTTGGTTTGGGTACCAGTCTAAGTAGCCTCTCGTTCCGCGATGCCGTCTGGACGTACTCAATTCAGCACAGTATGCTTCTTTTACAATCAGTTTCGAGTTGGAATGAATGCTAGCAGGATTATCATAATAATGTCCCAGGCCGATCTTGTTAAGATTATCTTTGACAAAACGGAGCCAGGGGATAGCCAGGGCATTTTCTAGGTTCATACAATCCCTGAGAATCTCTCTTGAGAATAGTAGGTCCCTTGAGGTCCAAACTTTTGCCCAGAGAATCAGGGGGGCGATATTGATTCTATCTGCTACAAAATCCAGCCCTACTTCAAAGTGACAAAAGTGTGTGGGGGCACTAATAGGAATCATCAGTAATCTCTTTAAAAATATGTTTTCTAAAATTTGTAACTGGGTGCTCTTATGGTGTTCCCACACTCCTGCCCCATAAGTAGCTACTGACAAGCATTTTGATTTGTATAGGGTTATCATTTCCGCTACAGGCTTGTGTCTCAGCTTAGAAGCGAAGCGGAATAGGCCCTCTACTACTCGGCTAGTGTGTTGTGCCCTAGCAACAACCAGATGGTCCCAATTCAGTTTATTGTTAAAAACATTCCCTAGATATGTAAAGGTAGACACCTTATCAATGATCTTTTACTTCACAACAAATTTCCTTGTTTTAGTTTGATTAGGTCCACATACCATAATAAAAGATTTACAAAAATTTACTTTTAAGTCCAATGCCGTCATGAAATCAGTAAAAACATTCAGAGCTTTTTGGAGGCTATTGGCAGAGGACCGGCGTGAGGAAAAGACTGACGGTGTCTCTTTGGAGTAAGTGTGACTACAAGAGCACGTTCCCACTAAGGTCCCGGGTTCAGAGAATTACTAATGAACTCTTAAATTGAATCCCTCTCGGAAATCCCCAGAGAGTTTGACAATTGGATATTGTCCATCGTGTTTGTGAACAAGGTAAACACCCGAATAGGGGTGAAGACCAAGAAACTAGGGACCAACACCCTGACGAATGCCAGAGCGACCCGGTCGGGCGCGGTAAAAATTGGCAGAAACATGTTGGTATTTGCAGTAGGGATATAGGGGCTTTTACCTCCCCTGAATATCCCAGATCTTATGTTTTAATCCTACCAGGGGCTAACAGGAATAAAAGTCGAGTGTTGCCCTCTAGGTAGTTTTAATCGTATATGTGTCTGCACTATTTGGTCCCTTTTTTAAAGGGAATAGTCTTTCCTTTAAGTTGTGTGTCTCTTTATGTGGTTTCTTTGTTCCTCTTTATTCACTCTACCCTCACCACTATTCTTCATTAAAATATTTCCTGCGCTCCATCCAGTGTGTTGGTCTCACCTGGATGTATGATGCGGCCCTATGATGAAGCATGACACTGCAAAGTGTGTGAGGGCAGTATTAAGACATTTATTGTCTTTCCTCTCTTTTGTTTGTTGTCTCTGTTGAGGTGTGGTATATTATCCACACACTGGTGGTTGTATGAATTACAGCACCTCCTTGTTCTCCACCTTGGGGAACGCATTTTACCTTTTGTAGCCCTTCTCTGTTGAGTGAGATTTCTATTGGCAGTTAGTGCCATTAAAACCGTGTCGTCCGCATATGACAACAGGGGAACCGGTTTGCCTCCTATTCTGGGGATGTCTAGTGACTGCTCTATCAGGGATGACTCCAAACCGTTTGTATATAGAAGGAATAAAAAAGGGGCCAGGATACAACCCTGACGAACCCCCTCAGTAGAGGTAATAGGCCTAGTCTTCTCTCCCCCAGGGCCGTAACGGATGGCAACAGTAGTGGACGCATGCAGCCTGCGCAACAATGTAATAAGGGCTTCCTCGAAGCCCATTTTTTCCATCAGTGCCCACAGCCTCCCCCGATTTACTGTATCAAAGGCGCTGGAGAGGTCCATGAAGGCCAGGTGGAATGACCCCTTCCTGGCCTTTATGTTCCTACCCAGGATCAGGGACAAGTTGAGGCACTGTTCATTTGTTCCCATGCCCCTCCTGAAGCCACATTGTGTGTTGGATATAAGCCCTGAGGCGTCGGCCCAAGACTCAAGACGTGCAAGGACTACCCTCCCAAGGACTTTACATGTGGCATCGATTACAGAGATAGGCCTATAACATGCAGGGTCATTCTTATTGCCTTTTTTATAAACTGGTACCACTATTGCCTCTTTCCAAGATGATGGAATGCGACCGACTATCATGGCTTTAAAAACATTGGCCAGCAGTGGAAAGGAGTCTAATATGATCTGATCTGGGGCATCTCTCAATAAACAGTTATCAAAATCAGCTCGCCATATTCGAATCAGCTCACTTAAAAAATCCTCTGGTACAATTTCCCGCCATTTAAGCCTACGGCCTTGGTCCTGTAACTTCAAAAGCTCCTTATACGGAGTAACATGCTTTTCCCCCCATTCAAACCATCTAAACTGTGCCACTAGCGGATTATAATCGCTACTACTGTTCCATTCTGTGGCAAAAGTAACAAGCAAGGGTAACAACCGAGCCGAAACAAAAATTAAGTCAATAACAGAGCTGCACCCTCTCCCCTTAAAAGTCGGTACAAAATCAGGAGAGGAAAAATTAGATTTAGTCAGCAAGTTGAAAAGAATAAATTCTGCCGCCAATATAAAGCATGTTCCCTTGCCAGAAATGAGAAAAATGAACCTGATTTAGCTCCTCCCATGCTACCACCTTCCCTTTATGTGAATCACCACAAAAACACGGGGGTAAGTTGAAATCACCTGCTAACACTAGCCAAGGGGAAAAAGAATGCTTCTAAAAACAAACCTGCATGAATGTAGGTACTTCTGTCTCTAAAACCTACCCTGAGGAGGGTGAATTGAAAACATTAATCACAAGGACCCTTATATTCCTTCGAAATGTTAAAAGAATGCCCAATACAATAGTTTAGTTGGAGGTGACCAACTCCAACTCACAGCCTAGGGTTAGACTAACAAAAATTACCAACCCTCCCTTTGCTCTCCTCTGCAATGTTGGTGAGGCATGAGTAAACAAAGCTGCATAACTGTTGAGATGAGCCATCCCTGAGACATCCCATGTCTCTTGGAGACATAATGTGGAATGATTTCAGCATATTAACCTCACAATCACTATCTAAGACAGATCTTAGCCCTGCCACATTCCAACTCATTATCCTAAGTTGGTTGGGGCTCCCTAAAGGTAGCTCTGTAACTCCAGTAGTCTCCTCCCCCCTAACCTCTAGCGCCAAAAGTCAATCTGCTTATCAAGCCAAGATAGGGCTTCAAACCTATTACTTAAATGAACTTCTGGATTAATGACCAAATGGGGATGGAAGGCACTCCCCGGCCTCTGTATCAAACCCTCCAGTATGCCCTGGCCTCCATTGAGTTTTCTCGGAGGATAGAAAAATCCCAATGGACGAATTACAATCCCGGTCCCTCTTAATGAATAACATGCAGGATGAGACAAAATCTGTGCCACCAACCTGGAGGTCCTGAAATTGATCACGATGCAGTCTCCAAAACCCCTTTTTCTGCTGCCCCAAACCAGCTCGACCTACGAACCATTATGATCTCATTAAACAACAAGGATGATGTCCAAGCACCGGGAGGAGTGAGGCACTTTTAAGCATTGGGGGTGGGGAGGCTCAGCAGCATTGGTGCCTCCAGGCACAAGGCAGATTGGGGGATGAAGTCCCTGATGTTTACCAGGTCCCATCCTGAAAGCAATGATGTCTCGCTCAGCGGAAGGATTGAGGCGCTATTAAGAACTAGGCGGGGTTTGGCACAGCAGTGTGGGTACAGCAGCTGAGACAGTCATGGTTAGAAAGGTGGAGTAATGAAAACACAGCATCTACTATGAGGTAGTTAATAAATATATGCTTCAAATAGTTGAAACAACCCCACTTGCTTGGTTTTTCCAGGTCCACAGAGTCAGAACATTCAATCACCATTTCTAACAGAACACATTGTATGGATTCATTTGCGTAATTCATTTATTATAATTTTCCAAATTATTAATCATTTGTGTAATTGTTCCTCTTTAATTCAATAGCTTCCTTTTGACAATATTTTTTTTTCATGCTTTTCATGTGTCAGAGTTGCTATTATGATATTTCAACAGTTTGTAATGGATAATCTATAATAAATACAGAAAAACCCCTTTAACAGTTTGAAAATCTAGCATGACGTAGTTATTTTCAAAATTAAGGTAAGTTATTCCACATAATGTTAAATTTGTACTTAGTTGTAGTCTAACATAACTCAACTTTTGTTTCACAAGTATATTTTCGTTTGTACCTGTTACGTTAAATCAGAATTATAAAAAATTATCTTTCGAAACAAGGGTGTGACATAGATCTCTATAGGTATCTATATTTTTATTTGACAGCTAAATATAACCCAGACTTGACTGGAGGGTTTAGATAAGGGCCCGAGGTTATGTCCTGAGCTGTCCAACGCTGCACTACTGTTCGTTTAGCGCCGGGACACTTCTGTTTGAGGTAGCTGTCGCGCTTTACAAGTGTCTGTATTATTATTATAAGCAGTTAGTTTGAGAGACATTAGTAGGGGGCCCATTATGAATGGGAGGTTAAAAATGGATTCCAATACCGGGCCCATTATTACTGTTACTGGATTATGTTATCACCCCATTTACTACCTATTACAAATTTGAGGCCCAGTGTGGGAAATAACATGCAGGTATTGGGATTACAGGACTAGTTATTGCAAGTTTTCCTGAACTTCATGAACATTTCTGCTCACATAAAAGCAGGTAGAAGCAGATGGAAAATGTGAGTGGACGCACAGGTAATATTACTGTACACAAAACTGCAACTGCTAAAACTTGTAGTCCAGGGTGGTAATGTTATGTTAAGTGTTCTTCTAAAGTGCTCAAATACTAAATATGCATCTTGGTGCTGGCTGGGATAGCAGGAAAACAAAGAAACCTCATATATAGTGATTAACAAGAGGAGAAAAGCCATTTCTTCAAGGCTTTCCTAAAAGCCAAAAAGTTAGGCATGGCTTTGATATACATGGAAAGGGCACTCAAGGCTTTCTATGCTTCAAGCACAAAGCTTCTGCCACCCCAGTTCACACCCTTGAATCAGGGGACTACCACCAGTTCGGCGGAGGTTGAGCTTGAGCGTAGCAACCTACCTGGTATATACCAGGTAAAACTCTTCCTCAAAAAATCAGGTCCTTGCTCGTGCAGAGCTTTATACGCAATACACAGTGCTTTGAAAGTGACCCTCTGTCTAACAGGAGCCAGTGGAGTTTCTTGACAAACTTAGAGACCGATTGATACTTGGAAATTTTGCAAAGCACATGGCGCCCGCATTCTCCAGGCTCTGCATCTTATTAAGAACATGCTGGTGTGCATTCAAATACTGCCCGTTACAGTAATCAATCTTCAACAGAACCAGCGAAGTGACCACCGTTTTCTGCAGCTGAGCCGGAATAAAGGGAAGGATCTTCTTAATCATTTTAAGAGTAAAGAAGATGGCAGAGGTTACTGGATTTGACCTGGTCAAAGTAGGACAGTTTAACATTTAGGAGAACTCCCAGATTCTTCTAAGACCTGACAGCAGAAGGAAGTGAACCTAGTTCAGATGGCCACCATTCAGGGGGACAAAAGGAAATCTGGGCCACATTCCACCCAACTCATAATCAGGATCTAAGAATGGAAATTAAAAATCTGTAGCATGTACATCCTCCTCTAATGCTTTTGCAACTTTCAAAAAAGCCAGAGGACCACCAAGCAGGATATTTCAAAGTTCCAAAGGCACAAGGTTAAAACTTTTTTCTGAGATAATCGTCATTTGAATTGAAATTTGGCGTGTATGGAATTCAAATTGACTTTAGAGAATAGTCTCCTGCTTTTTCATACTCAGGTTGCATTTTATGTAAATGAAAATAAATTGTGCACTGTTTAAAATCTTTAGCTTAGTTTGTACAGAGATCAGAATTATGAGTTGTGTGATAATTTTCACACTCTCACTGTTTTCCTGTTATAGATTCCGGCAGATCGAACCTGCCAAAATGAATCTGTGGAAAAGGCCTTTAAAAAAGGCAAAACAGGCATTTATTGGTGTGTGGTAACTACTCTACCTTCTTCTGCCCAACTTGTAATGAGGGCGCCAAAAGATACTTCTCCTCATCTTCGATTGGACCTCCTAATACACATATAAACAAAAAATAGATTGATTTTGTAAGCATCTAGGAATACAGCTAATCCTCACCTTAAAGATAACACATTCATAAGAGGACCAATATTCATAAATAATAGAAAAAATATTAAAAGATTCAATGTGCAACTCATAGAAGCAACACCATGGGGGCCTAGTCTGATTAATTCACTTGACTACTTGTGTTTATCACCATCAGTGTCCAGGGGTATTCCTCTCTGCCATTAACCTAATTATTGCTATCCTGGCTTCTAACACTGACCCTGCCTCTTTAGTGCTGAATAGTGCTTGCGCCTTATACTCGGTATCATGCCTAACTCATCACTATACATATCGAGGTGCATACTGGATACCCCTACACTAAAGGAACCTGCCTCCTACCTTAAATATGCCAGACTTATATACAACCAAAAAGCATTTATTATTGGCATGTCTGGATTAAGCATTAAAACCATAAAAGAACATCATAGACCACTGTCAACACATTTCACCATAACATACTTTAGTGGATTCTTCAGGACTAACATGACAATCTCATGGGATCCATGTAGGTGTTGAAATAACGATTACTTCCACTGTGAAGACAGTTAGAAAGGGTCCTTATCACTAAATAGTGAGGTGCAGCACCCACGGATGTAATTTGTAGAGTGCATCCTTACAAACTGTCAAAAAGGCATATCTGTAATGAAAATGTGTTGCATCCTAAAGAGGGAAAGGAACAGCTAAACCACAAAGCTAAAGATGCCGGCTCCAACAATTAGAGTAGGCGTCTTCTTCATTTTGCTAGATGCGTGCAAAATTAGGTAATATCCTGTGTTTGAAAAATCTTGTCCATTTGGTTTTTGATGTCCATTGTGGTATCGTTTTCTACATCTATGATGTGTAAACCCTTGTTTCTGTTTGCAAAGTGAGAAATGTATACTTAGCTTGCTTAAGACTGACAGTTTACATTTCTGTATCTGTTTGAAGGCCGTATGGAAGCTTTCTAATGACTTTAGATACTGCACTTGTGTAACTCTTTTCTTTCAGTCTCATCACAATATCTCCTTTGGAGCTGTATGTATGAAAATCTATGCCTTGTCTTTGCTTCTGCAGCTTATGCTATGGGATCCCCTTGTCACCTGTTTCTGTGATTCACAGAGACATATATATTTTTTCAATTAACACTTTTAGAATTTAAATCGTCATGTGCTCAGATTTTCTTTAATATATTTATTGTTTCACTTCTTATCATTTTATATGCCCCCTTAACAATTCAATCAATGTGGGTTGTAACCATGCTTATCAGACGTTTTCCGTGGACTTGGGCAAAAACAGAGGCACATATTTGTTAGTTTTTTATGCAACTCAGCGCAGCAACCAAAGTTGTTGCACTATCATGCGCAAGAGGAAGAAAGCAGGTCATAGCTGTATGTATATGTAATAAATTGTCCCAATGCTGCTGCCATTCCCTATGCAGGTACCCAAACAGGCTGCCTGGTCAGTGGCGGCTCGCAGAGGGAGTGCTGCGGTGGGCGGGGGAGGGGTAGGGTGGGGGGGATAGTGGAGTCGTACATACGATGGCCAGGAGTAAAGTAAGTAAATAAATAAATAAAACTATTTATCTTGCGCTCGCTGCATCGCCAACTCGGCGATGCAGGGAGAGCAAGGTAAATAGTTTTATCTATTTATTTACTTACTTTACTCCTGGCCGTCGCATGTCCGACTCCACTACCCCCGCACCCTACCACTTCCCCGTCCCGTCCCGTCCCCGCCTCACCGCCCCGCAGCACTCCCTCTGCGAGCCGCCACTGTGCCTAGTGCATTGAACTACTGTGGAAACCCAGTGCAGACTCATGAGCATCATATCTAGCATAAGATTTCTACTTGAAGCATACCATTCAAGTAAGCAATCCTATGCCTACACAAATTCTAAAACGTTTCTCACATTGGATGTGTGCTGTACAGTGCAGCACAAGTGCAATGTGTCAAATGTTTGGAGACATTAAAATACTTCTACAAGTCAGTGCCTGCTTAATCGAGGTGTTAGTTTTGGATGGCAAGTCCAGTCTGACAATCTATTTGGGTTGAGCTTGGTGTCAAAATTATGAGTGTTTTTTCACACACATGCAGCGCCCCTGATAAAGCATTCTATTAAAATGTAAATTAAATTAGTTAAAGACACTTGTGCTATATTAACGTGCAATATTTTGAACTGACACAACATTAAAATGTGAAAAGTTTGTAGTATCTAGTTATATCTATTAGTATTAGACCTCAAAATGTTAAAGCAAGCTTCATTATTTTACCAGCAAAGCTAAATGTGCTGAGACATGCACAAAACGCTTGATATTTGACCTTACTCTGACATGTTTTTTCTTCTCTCTTAGCCTCACACCACATTGCATTAACGAATATGCTTGATTAATAATAATGTTTTCAGAATGTCTTGCTAGAAACACTTTATCATTGAATAGAATGGCTTCATATTATTTCACACACTAAATACAATGCATGACTAGAGAATGTTAGTAGTTTAACCTATTTCTTTTCCGATTTATAATGATGAAGTGTGGTGCTGACTATTATTTGTTGCAGCAAATGTTTCACATAAGTCTATTGTTTAGCCTAACATACAATTTATTTCATTAAAAGGTTAGAATGTGCTCATATCCATGGGACAGGATGTCTAAAAATCGAAAAGGCCTCATATGTAACCATAGTTTAAAGATATTGTTTCATACTTCAAGGGAATTCTTTGTAAGCTTAGTGAGAAGGAACATGGGAAAGGACGAGACTCTTCTCAAAAAGACTCAAAAGCCCATTGGTCGGAAGGAAGGAGAAGATACAGAACGAACTGCAACATTTCTTTCAGCTGTTTATATTGATGTGTGTTCCTAGAGTAGGTTAATGTCTTTTTGCCCACTTCTTTTTTGTTTGTTTCCAGACCATAGTCCACACATGAATCAGAATGCTAGCAGCTTTATGCTGAAGGCTGAATGCTGATTTGCAATCCTACCTGACCTGTTTTGCTGATTGCAGTCGCTACGCTACTGATTTAAAAGAAACAGTGAACCCAGAAGTATGGGATTTCACAGGAAAAGATATCGAACTAATCAAAGGTTGTTGTAATGTGAGTTTTATTTTTTTCCCATTATAATGTAATGTTTTTGCCTTGTTCTCAAGGTGAGTTTCATCTGCACGAGCCTTGCATTCTATGTTCTGTTCCATATTCCTTTCTGGAATTTTCATAGTTGAAACACTTAGGCAGTTGGACTCTGGCCACCGTCCAGGTTGGGCACTGCCTCCACTGCTGGGTATATATTTATGAAGATTAAGCTTCTTTTAATACTTACTTTGTCTCTTCGTCATCACTGCAAAGGTGTAGAACCAGTCTGAGTTACACTAATTGAAGATATGCTGAGTAATGGGATATTGAGAGAATTGATTGGAAGTCCATGTAACTCTCCGATCATGGCTTTACAGCAGCCCAATGGGAAATACAGACTCGTGCAGGACCTTTGGAAAATCAACAATATTGTTGCGACTGGAAAGCTACTGAAACAGCATCAGTATGCATAGAGTATCTGGGTGAAGGAATAAGCACTGAAACAGATGAGTCACCCGTAAAGTTGAATGGCCACGAAACAATAATCAAAGGAGATTAAGAGCAGGTGTGTCTGTTGATCGAATCCCACCGACTATTACTGAGGAGACAGAGACGAGCAGTAGAAGTGACATAGAGGAAGATCAACAGAGACTGAGGAGACCAAAAAGAGCAAGAGTGCTTTGTCGAAGATATTCTGCACCTGAATGGACATACTTAGTGAACAAGTTACTAAATGTATCATTGGATGAACTGTGTGATGTGAAAACTGAACTGTTTGAACCTCCATGACATCACACTAAGGACTTGGATAAAGTTATTTTGACAAAAGATCATTGGGGAATAACTGAAAGATATTTAAAAGACAAAGAACTGTTTGAAAAAGTACAAAAAGACTGAAACACAATATTCATTTTTTTTTTTTTTAAATAATATATACTTAGGTCCAGGGTGCAGTAAAAGAGTGGGAAAACAGTTTAGAAGAACAGGGAGTAGAGTTAAGGAGTGTTTAAACAAACATTTCTGAATGAAATACTTTTGTAAAAAGAGACTCTTTGAAAGAAAGACTATTTATTTATTTTTATTTGAAAAGTTTTCTTTAGCACAGACTAGACCCTGGAAGGGTATCAGAGCGCTTTACAAAAGTTACAACACGTAGAAGTTAAATACAAATAGCTACAAGAAGAGAGTAAAGAGTAGGGAGGGCAGATTTGATGTCCAACAATCTTAGAGGGTCCCGGGGGACTCAGGAGTGTGATAGTCAACGGTCCTGAAGATCGAGCGTAAGTTCTGTTTGGAGAGCAAGTTAAGTGAGGGGGTTAGGTAGTAACTTGTTCATTAAAAACAGTTTGGCTTCATTTTTGAAGGAGGTGCTAAAAGGGTTCATTCTAATTTCCGGGGGCAGGGCATTCCAGATTCTAGGTGCTAGGCCGGAGAAAGTTCGGTTGTATTTTTTTTTTTCCAGAATTTTTGCGGTTTCAGTAGCCAGGTGCTGGAGCTTCTCAATGCTCTGCCACCGCCTGATAGTTCCTGTTTATCTGCTAGATACTTTGGTGTGCCGAAGTGCAGGGCTTTGTGTGTCATACAGGTGATTTTTAGCTGTGATCTTGCCTCGAAAGGGAGCAAGTTCAGTGCCTTTAGATCAGGGGTGATGTGGTAGTTCCTTTTGGAGCCGGTGACCAGTCTTGCGGCCGCGTTGAGTGAGGCTTTTAGTGGAGCTAGGCTGGATCTCGGCAGACCACATAAGGTTGTATTTCCATAGTCTAGTCTGGGTATCACTAGGGATTGCACTGCTGATTTGAGGTCGTTGATGAGAAGGAAGGGTTTTAATTTTCTTACGCTGTTCATGTGGAAGTTTTCTCCTCTTGTGGCTGCACTGATGTGTTCCTGCATGTTGAGATTTTTGTCGATTGTTATTGCTAGAGATTTAGCGGCGTCTATGATGTGTGGTTTGCAGTCGAAGGCTGTTAAATGTTTCATCCAGTCTTCCATGTTAACGTGTCCTCGCGAAGGGGTAATTAGGAGGAATTCGGTTTTGAGGGCGTTGAGTTTGAGGTGGTTTCTGGTTAGCCAGTTGTGTGTTTTTTGCAGAATTGTATTGAGTGAGCGGATATCATCAGGTGATGATACTTTTAGGTATAGCTGGGTGTCGTCAGCATATATGTGGTAGTGAACATTGGAGAGTTTCAGAATTTTGATTAAGGGCTCCATGAATAGATTGAAGAGGGTAGGTGAGAGGGAGGAGCCTTGAGGTATGCAAGGAGCATGTTTAGAGAAATCTCTGAATTGAACTCTTGAGCTTCTGTATACATTGCTTGAAACTATCTGATTACAGACAAAACATGTGTTTTCTTAGAAATAGATGTAAAATAATTATGTGTTCAATGTTCGTATTATCAGTGCTAATGATTATAATAGTGTTAGTAGGGTTCTATTTAACACCCGAGAAAGACGTTAGGTCTGTTAATGTAACTACTGCATTTACACACAGGACAGATGAAGAGCAATTAAAAGAGTAATTTGCCAGATACATGAAGGATGGTTCTACAACAAATGTTTATTCTAGTTTAGTACAGGAATACACACAAGCTATGGACGCAAAGGACTGTTGTGTCTGCGCCCACTTACCATCATCAGCAGCAGAAAACACGTATCATCACATTGCATTGTCATACTCCGCTTCATGTAGTATATTGCTTATATTTGCATATAGACGAGAACACTTTCAATATTTTTACTCGAACTATGACTTGATACTTTCTAGAGCACCATTAAAACTGAGCATGAATTTACGTCCGCAAGCAAAAATCTACCTTTCACGTTCAACCAGTTTTTAGTTTGCACCTATAGACATGTTTTGCTGTCTTGCGAGAGCTATTATCATCACACAGCACACAGCATATAAATAAACATACATTTTGTTATTTTTACTTTTATAAAATGGCCATCAATTAGGTTGGGACAGTAAAGTAAAACAGGCGAAATTTCCGCAGTGTGTCACAACTTATGCATGCACATGCGTCACAATGTATGATAGCATGCAGCCCCAGTCGTAGAATGGCTTAAAGCAATTCCAAGATGGTTGCCATTTGCGAGCAAGCATGCACATGCAGCGCGATGCATGTGGACACATGCGAGGACAAGATGACCATCTTGGTATGGTTTTCAACCACTCCAAGGTGGGCTCAGTGCGCGTGCATGCATCATGACACATGCATTTTGGCTGTTTTACTCTACCATTCCATCATGGCTGACGATCTTTTCAGAACGCTAAAGTAAAATACAAATGCATTTAAAAAAAACATACATTGGCATACACCTTTTAAAGGTGAAACGTATTTGCTTTGCAAATGCTCGTTTGTTATTGTGGTGACAGAAGTCGCAAGACTACTGTTATTTTGTGAATGCAAATGTGAACATAAGGGTCTGCTGTCTCTTCAAAGTCCGCACCTCTGCATTTGCCGATTTTCTCAAGCATTTACCGAATGGATCCGTTCTCCTGTATAAATGAAGGAAGATTTCTATCACTGCTTGGTGATGTTTTCTTCGCACTATGCTAGATTGCTAAATCCGGCATGGAAAAAAAGGTTTGATTTATCGCTAATACTGACATTTTGTCCTGCAATACGACCAGGCCAATACTTCATCTGGCCTATAATTTCTACTTTTTTATACCATGTGAATATACAATTCTGAATAGTGAAGTGAAAGCTAATTTTCAACAAAAAATTGGTATGGTCCTGTTGGACCATAATTTTAAAATAATATAGTTGTATGCCTTTCGCCGCTGGCAACCACTATAAAACATGAATTCAATTACTTGAAACTGTTTTGCTATTGAATGCTTTTTGCGAAATAGTCTTCGGTGCTTTATTTAATTCACAATCTAAAATGCCCATCGTGTTCGCACCCACGCCACCTTTCTGATTCAATGATCACTGATAAATTCAGTTTTGAAAAAATACGGCACTCCAACCAACTATGAGAAGTGACGCCAGAGATGGCTGAGGCGGTGCTGTTGCTCGTCGGGAAGGATTCCGAGCCATTCCTCACTTCATTACAGAGCCACAGTTTGATCTTGGCGCACAATTGCCACCCACACGGACAAAATAGCCGAATTTGTCACACCAGACAGAAAACAGGCCCTAGCACTAAATCATATATAGTACATTGCGTATAAAATAAGGTAGAGATTTCTTCGAGGTGCAACAATCGTGCTGAAAGGGCATTTCAGTGGATGTAATTCCTTGCTTTTGAAAGTATCACTCCGAAGTAACAATTATCAATCCTGCTTTATGCTTACCTCGGAGAGCGCCGAGATGAACTGATTCACCGCGTGTTGTGACGTGAAGCATCGAGGTGCCGGTTCATTCCCCTTCTGCTATTGACAACCTTATTTTCTCCTGGCAGGTAATGACTTTTTCTGTGTAAGAGTATTTCTGCCGGGCGATGCCTTCCTGCATACAGACACATCTATCCTGCGAGAGGTATGCAGAAGCCTAGCGATGAGGCCTAATCGTCTGTGTCCAACTGCATTCAGTGCTCAGAACTCTGATAAAAAGGCAGGGCGGACCTCTACAAGGGACATTTTGGCCTCGATTACGAATGCCTTTTTTAAATGCCGACACTTGTAAAAAAACCTTGTTTGCAATGGTTGCAGAATTATGAGTTTCTCATAAATTTCAGCACGTCAAACCTGCTGAAATTTACTGGGGGGAACTGGCCCAGTAAATACTGTGACATGCAGATTTTGGTGCAGTAAACACCATAATCCCTATGTTATGGCCAATATTCCCGGAAAACCTGCAATTGGTGCTATGCATTGCATCCAATAAAACAATCCCAAGGGTAGTATTATTTGTGTAGTGTCATAAAGAAAGAGCCAATTACACAGGACTCCTACTCGAGTCCCTAGAGACAGAGGTTGCTTGTTTTAACTTCCCAAATTGTTAAAAAATAATAATACTAATGCGTTCATTTGAGTCAGTGGACGAAAAATATTGGGAAATAGATAGAACCGTGCATGTTATGATACCTGCAATTTTATAGTGCTCGCCACAATTGTTGTGCTTATCTTTCAAGGATGAGGTGAGAACAATTCAACCTGAGTATAAGGGTTGCTTTGTCTGTGACAAGGCAGTGGATCTTTTGAACGTAAAATAAGAAATAACTATTTGCATTTTGCATTATCCTTGTTTAATGGCAGTTCTGTTGATGCTCACGGAGCCCTGTTTACGCCCTACGGTCATATTACACGCAATAGCTGGACCCTCTCAGTGTCCTCTGAGGAACAGTTCCAGTACACAGGCATTACAGAAGTGTCCAAAGACCCATGCATTAATTGCAAATGGTACATTTTAAAGTAGATGCTCCTTCTCTTGAAAGGGTATGAGCCTCATGAAAACGAGCAGTCCACTTTGTCCCAGATCAACCTCAGACAAGGGAAGCATTCACAAAGCCAAATAGGACCCATGAAGACCTCATGAATGCCTGTCTCTTCAGTGTTGGAGGACATGCTACACTCTATAAGCGGGTTTCATTTTCTCTTAGAACCTTCTGAGATGAATAGGATGGTCCTGCTAAAGTCATGCTGGGAAGCACATATACAACCTTTACTGTGGGCTTGGAAATGATGCACATAGGATTTGAGTATGCACATCCTGCACCATCCTTTTTGTGTCTGCTAACCCTCACACGGTGCATACAGAATTTGAGAATGCATCCCACACCATCCTTTTGGGATCTGCTAACCCTCACATGGTGGATACAGAATTTGAGCATGGACACCCCACATCATCCCTTTTTTGATCTGCTAACCCTCGCATGGTGCATACAGGATTTGAGCATGGACAGCCTGCACCATCCTTTTTGGATCTGCTAACCCTCGCATGGTGCATACAGGATTTGAGCATGGACACCCTGCACCATCCTTTTTGGATCTGCTAACCCTCGCATGGTGCATACAGGATTTGAGCATGGACACCCTGCACCATCCTTTTTGGATCTGCTAACCCTCACATGGTGGATACAGGATTTGAGCATGCACAGCCTGCACCATCCTTTTTGGATCTGCTAACCCTCGCATGGTGCATACAGGATTTGAGCATGGATTCCCTGCATCATCCTTTTTGGATCTGCTAACCCTCGCATGGTGCATACAGGATTTGAGCATGCACAGCCTGCATCATCCTTTTTGGACCTGCTAACCCTCGCATGGTGCATAAAGGATTTGAGCATGGACACCCCACATTATCCCTTTTTTGATCTGCTAACCCTCGCGTGGTGGATACAGGATTTGAGCATGGACACCCTGCATAATTCTTTTTGGATCTACTAACCCTCGCATGGTGCATACAGGATTTGAGCATGGACACCATGCACCATCCTTTTTGGATCTGCTAACCCTCTCATGGTGCAAACAGGATTTGAGCATGGACACCCTGCACCATCCTTTTTGGATCTGCTAACCCTCGCATGGTGCATACAGGATTTGAGCAGGGACACCCCGCATCATCCTTTTTGGATCTGCTAACCCTCACATGGTGCATACAGGATTTGAGCATGGACACCCTGCACCATCCTTTTTGGATCTGATAACCCTCGCATAGTGCATACAGGAATTGAGCATGCACAGCCTGCATCATCCTTTTTGGATCTGCTAACCCTCGCATGGTGCATACAGGATTTGAGCATGGACACCCTGCACCATCTTTTTTGGATCTGCTAACCCTCGCATGGTGCATACAGGATTTGAGAATGCACAGCCTGCACCATACTTTTTGGATCTGCTAAACCTCGCATGGTGCATACAGGATTTAGGCATGCTGACCCCACACCATCCTTTTTGGATCAGCTAACCCTCACATGGTGCATACAGGATTTAGGCATGCTGACCCCACACCATCCTTTTTGGATCAGCTAACCTTAACAAGGTGCATACAGGATTTAGGCATGCTGACCCCACACCAACCTTTTTGGATCTGCTAACCCTCACAAGGTGCATACAGGATTTGAGCATGGATACCCCACACCATCATCACAAGGGCAAGCTTAGACTCCTTCAGGGGCCTTATTGAGTCCCCTGAGCTTGGTGAGACCGGCATTACACAATTGGAGAATGACGGCTAGTAGGGATTGTCACAGCTTTAGCCAGAGGAAATCTATGATTCTATTAGAGACAAAGAGGTGGGTGTAATATGCAAAATTCATTTATTGGTGTCATCCCAGCAGCAGTAAAAAATGAAACAAGAACATTGTGACAGCGCAAAATGGTATGTAGTAGACCAGCCCCCTAGAGTCAACCTATTTATTCTGAAACTTCAGGAAAGGCATTTAATCAAAAATGGAAACAGCAGTCTGCAATACCAATCCACAACTGTCCAGAGCGTATCATACATAGACTTCCAATCCAGAAAACATCATGCAAAAGTTGTTTAATCTAAAGTGCATTGTGCAGAAGGTATTCAACTCAGAGAAGATTTTGGGGGGATTAACCAATCCAGAGTAACGAATGTACGAAACAAATAAACATCGATCAAATAGAAAACATCCTCCAAGACAACGGATTGGAAGAGGCAGTCTGAGGATGATTATTAAACCAGTAACAAAAGGCGGCATGTGGTAAACCGAGCTTAAAAAAAGTTACCAAGAGGAGCACAGCAAAAGGACGCATGTAAACAAGACAACCAAAACTGTAAACCATTAAATAAAACTTGAAGGAGTTCATGATGTTCCTGGAAGAAGGAAGGAGGAGGCCAAGGAGGGATAATGAACAACATGCATAAAAGAGATAAACACTGAGGGGGATATTCTCAAGAACGTGTGTTAACTATCGCAAAATTAGCTTAATGCAACTTTGCACATCGCAGTCTATCGCGGGAAAATAACACTGTGTTAACGTTCTCAACCCGGCGGCACCATGCGATAGTCTCACGACAACGCGCCAAATGCCCACGTTAAAATTAACGCGACGCCGAAAAAATGCGAAACGCAAAAAAAGTTGCGATGTCCCAAATCGCGATACAAAAATCAGCGATAACCAGCGACAGGCCTGCAATTCCCACACGTCATGCGGGAAAATGCACTATAAAAGCACCGAAAAACACAAACAAAACAAATTTAACTGCGTAGCACCATGGAGGAACCCGGAGCAAGTACAGAGGACGACCAGACCCCCACAAGCCCCCAGGAGGAGCAGCCTGGGACCTCGGGGTCACGGAAGGGCAAGGAGAAGAAGACGAGGTTCAGTCAGCAGGAAAACAGGATCATCATCACGGATGTGATAGAACACCACGAACAACTGTTCGTCACCCCCAACGTGTCATTGGCAAATAAAAATGCAATATGGCAGTCCATCCTGGATAAGGTGAATGCAGTCGGAGTGAGGAGGAGGGCAATTGGAGAGGTCAAGAGGCGCTGGAATGATGCGAAGCGCAAAACCTAGAAGAAACTCGCTGACAACCATCATGCAGCAATGCAGACTGGAGGTGGCAGTCCAGCGGAACACCAGGAGCTGGATGAGATGGAGGAAATGGTGGCCACAGTCATCAGTGGGGATACGGTGGCAGGAGTTGGGGGTCTGGACACTGCTCGACATGACCGGACACAACAGCACCAGGGTGAGTACCGAACAGGGACTGGGGGGACGGGGGGAGATGGGCACAATGGCACACATGCACAATTAAGTGGAGCACACTGCACACCCACAATGACTCTGGACCATGTCCCTGATCCCCTAGGCACACTGCAGCACACATACAAACACCAAGTAGGACCCCGTCCACTATGGGCACAAAGGGGTCCCTCCCCACACAGCACCAATTTCACAACCAACCCATGCACATGTGGCAAAACCAGCAAAGCTGCATGTCTGTGAGCCACACCGACAATGCAAGTGACACTGCATGACGAATAGCATGGCTGCAGTACAATGATCATGACATGGTGCACGCCATGACACTGAGGTGGCTGAGTGTGGAACACATCCGGAAAGGAGCAGGTCACACTCTGACACATCCACGTGCACAAACAACCCCTGACGTCAACAACACATCTGCGGATAAACCATGCCCAAGAGTCCAAAATACGAACAAGAGCCAAAAGTAGCCAAGTCTGCAACATCTCAGCACTGTAGAAGCACAGAAGTCAAAGGCACACCGCCTCAAAGGGATCAGGAGCAGCAAAATCACAGCTGCAAGGGCGACTCTCCCACAATGCAGCACACACACATAGCAAACACAGCACATCAACATTGACGACAATGTGGTACAAAGTGCAACACTTTCACTACAGAACAGAAGACACAACTGGTGCCGCTTGTGCGTAGAAACTGGACAATCACATCTGGCATAGCAGGAGACTGTGAGACAATAATGTACGTGTGCAACCTCACATCCGTCATGTAGTTCAAATGTCCACTGTCCCGCATCAAATAGTCAGCTCCTCCCAAACAGTCACAATGTACATTGTCATGCAGTCTGTATGTAAACGTGAACAATGCGTCAACATACATGTGAACACAATGTTAAAATGCATCTCCCCTTCACATTGCAGAGGGACAATCAACACCTCCTGCAGAGCAGACCAGACAACACATCAGTGATGATGAAGAGGACCTCCACACCTTCGACACTGACGCCCTACAACAGCTCATGGACAGCTACGGCAACCCACCTCCAGGAGCAGGGCAGCCCAGCTGCATCCAGGAGACCCCACCCCCTGCACAGACCACACAGCAGGAAGCACCCACCACCACAGCTGGCTCCCAGCACCTCACTGAAGAACACATCGCATTCCGAGCCCAGGTGTTAGACTGCCAGAAGGAGGTGGCTGAACAGGTGCGGTGGGGTTGGACCTCATGGCCGCCAAACTAGATGACATACGTGGGTGTCTAAGTCCCATCAGGGACCACTTACACTCCCTAACGGACACCCACAGTTCACTCCATGATGTCCAACAATCCATGCCCCACATCGCTGGAGTCATGACTCTGAGACGAGAACAACTGTCTAGTCAGAGTGGCCTCAGCGATGTCACCCGAGAGTTGGCACAGATGCTGAGGATAATGGAGAACATGGAGCGGATGCATGCGGAAAGAATGGCTGCCACCGATGCACACCAGTGAAAACTTGTTGGGATCTTCTATGCCCTGCAGATCCTCATCATCGCATTGCTGCCACTAAGGCAGTCGCTGATGAATGCTGCTGGTACTGCTACACACACATCTCCAGCCCCTGATGTGTCAGTGGCACACAGTGCTGCAGCCATACCACCTGTGGCCCCTGTTGTGTCAGTGGCACACAGTGCTGCAGCTATACCACCTGCGGCCCCTGATGTGTCAGTGGCACACAGTGCTGTAGACCAAACAACAGCACCCACATGTCAGCCAGATGACACAGAGGACGATGATGCGGGTGATTCTACCTTTGTATTAAGAAGGAGCCAGTAGCATTTATCTCTGCTATATGCCCTGTGTCAGCTTGGTTCTGCCCTCTGCATCATGCCTGTAACAACACCTCCCACTGTCCCCCGAAACACTCTGCGACACTCACCTTGGACCTCGACATGGACTGCCATATTTTGTTTGCTTACCAATGACACAGCAATCAGACTGCGGACTGTACTCTTCCTCTTCCGATGTACTTGTCAATCCCTAAATGACTCTGGCTGGCCCTCCACTGGGCTACAATGTAATGTGGGGTTTGCATGGCCATGTACTGCTCCAGCTCCGACACTCCACCGAATGTGAATAAAACATTCCAAAATCACACAGATGTGTCATGTCCATGATCGATCAAGTATGAAAGTATGGATGAATGTAGGGACATTGATTGCACAAAAAGGTACACCCGGGGAAATGAAAGCAATGCGCATGTTTGTCCGTGACCCACATGGCCAATGAGATGACTGGGAAGGTGTGCACTAACTGTGGCCTCATTGCTCTGAAACAACAATTGCGCAATTTCACAACTTTGACCCACGCAATGTTTGAAATAGGGCTGTGTATGAAATGTCAAAGTTGTTGGCAGGCCTCAAGTATTGTCCCCCATCACATTTGACAACAGAACATCTCTCCGCATACCGACATGTGTGTACTCTCCCTCCAGCAGTATGTCAGATTGAGGAACGTTGCCAAGCGCCGCTGTCCACTCATCTTGCACAGGTGTGTGTCAACCCGCGTTGTGGGCCGCTCATGTATTCGGAGTCCAGGCGAATGCAGCCATGTCCACTGTTTTCGTGGGATATGTGACCAGTTCTCCAAGATGCAACAAGGTGTTGGGATCTGTGCAATGGCTTACAATATGTTGTGGCTCCAGGTACGTAGTTACTCGTCCATGAAGACGATTGCAGCTTCGTAGGCTATCATTTCCAACATGAGCTCGTTGTCGTCTTCAGCGAACAGGACGGCGAACCAATCCATTAGCAGGTCCGGACAGGAGTGCTCCATCCACCCCCTTTCACCAATATGCATTACAGCCCAATAGGGGAGCGGTTCAATGTGGTCACTGCACACAAGGAGTTGTGCAATCTCCCATGTCCGGCTGCCAGCATGTATGCCAAGTATCAAGGCATCCCATGAACGGGTATCACGGTGACACTCCTGGTCGTGGGCCAACAGGGGGCGCACACACATGTCAAGATCCAGTTCAGGTACCGTCCTGTTGGATAGGCAGACATCCATGGACCACTGGAATATGCACGATCGACAATGCAACACAGGCTGAACACAGGTGACGTTGGCAGGGCGGAAGCTTAGCCGGTAACTGATCCGCAGCACTCCCAATGGCAGTGCCCCCAGTAAATGCAGCATACGTGCACGGTACAGTTCCACGTGACAGGGGTTGTGCATGTGGTCAGGATGTTCTGCCATTGCATTGGTGGCTCTCGTAGAACCAGCACTCTTCTGTGGATGATATGCCACTGCTCGGAGCAATGAGTCATATGAGTGTGCAACGTTTGGACGTATGGGTTGTTGTGTGCGTAAGTGTCAAGGGCATTCCATTCAAGAGTACCTCGAGCACGGACTTCTGTGTGTGGGGTGTGTATACGTTGGTCTATCATTAGCGCTGTGCGTAGTGTGGGAGTCGTCATCATCTGCTATGGTATCTCTCTCAGGGGGTGCCTGCCGCATGCAAAACCAAGGTCGGAGGTGCAGATGTCCTTCCGCCTTCTGTATTGAGACAAAGGAGCTTTCATCCCTAATGTTAGTCTGACTATTGCTTAAATCCTGGAAATGTGATGTGGCTTTCGCGCTGCAATTGAGGCTAGGCCTTAGGCTTATGGTGCACCAATAGCGATACACACACAACAGTTGGCATGTATGAGCCAAGAGCCCGAGCGGCCTTGCGCTCCTTATACAACCCCTTCGTGCGCAGCCGCCCTCCGGGTGCATGCAACATTGCAACATTGTCGATTGCGGGCCGTGTGGCGCCGACACTGCAACAGAGACACACGCACCAGTTGGTTTCCTGTGCAGCCCAGATATGAACCACGCCCAGAGGCCAGGGATAACTATTCACACCCATACGCTGGCGTGGCATACGCCGAGCCAGCCCACTCGGCTTACGTATAAAATGGGGGGACTAGGACGCTACGTGTCCCAGTTCTTCCCCACTGCCTGAGGTGACATTGCTGCGTCCGCCTGGCATATCACAAGACTCAATCATAAAGGGTCCATGACTTGCGTTGCACAGAGTCGGTGGCACCGGATACACTGCGGCCGGCACGGGCCTACCGCCACAGGACGGTGACTTTCGGTGCACTGAGGTAGGGGCACCTAAAGTGCTGAGCGGGTGTGCAGCCTGCGATGATGCCGTGTGCACTGATATGGCCTCTGCCATTGCAATATCAAGACCCAGAATCAAGTGTGCGACCTGGTGGACCGCAGTGTAGGCCTGAGCCAGCGGGCAGCGCGGGCCTACCGCCACGTGGCGTTGCCTCGCGGTTCACAGAGTTAGTGGCACCTATAGAGCTGAGCGGGTGTGCAGCCTGCGTGATGCCGTGTGCACTGATATGATCTCCGCCATTGCAAAATCAAGACCCAGAATCAAGTGTGCGACCTGGTGGACCGCGGTGCGGGGCTGCATGATGTGGAGGCTGCCAAGGTCGCGAGCCCCGGACTTGGAGCTTGCACCGGCACGTGGTGGGCCCTCTTGGAGACACGCCGGTGGCGGAAGGTGAGCAGTGAGGCCTGGGTGCGCAGGGGGCGGGCAATCGCCGCTGGGCGGCAGGAGGGGCTGGGATGCAGCAGCCTGTGTGCGCAGGGGTGGGCAAGCGATGTTGCCGTGTGTAATGATATGAACTCTGCCATCATTAGCTCTGGACTCTGTTTCAGATAAGGGACCTGGTGGACTGCAGTGTATACCGGCACGTGGTTGGAGACACACCAGTGGCAGCAGGTGAGCAGTGAGGCCTGGGTGCTCAGTGTCGGTACTGTCTCTCCCTCTCCCTCTCTTCCTTTCACTGTCTCTCTCTCCCTCTGTTACTCTCTCTCTCCTTCTCCCTCTCTCCCCCTTTCTCTCTCTTTCTCTCTCTCACTCTCTTTCACTCTCTCTCTCTCCATTTCTTTCTCTATCTCTTTCTCTCTCTCTCTCTGTCCTTTGAGGAGCGCATGGCACACCTTCTTATCTTCAATTTTGTCTTGCAGGCTGTGACTTACAGATTGTCCAGAGAAGACCCGCCATGACTCTTCCAAATAGTAGTATTGAGTTAAATTTGAATAAAATAATTTTTGGGGAAATTCAAAGATGTATGAATGTTTTTCCTTTTTCTGACCACACATGAATGTTAATTGTTGTAATTGTGCGACATCAGACGAATTGTTGTGTTCATGAATTTGTAAGGTTGATGTGAAATATCTTTGTCTGGGGGGGGTGCCCGGGGTAGGGCCCGGGGGGGGGTCCTGGGGGTGTTGGCGGTGGATGTTGCGGCCCTCTTGGGGCTCCGAGCTGCATGATCAGTAGCTCCATGGCATCTGTTGTTCTTCTGGTGTGGCTGTGGGCTGGGCTCCCTTTTATGGTGCAGGTTGTCCTCCGACTTAACACCAGGTAAGAGCAGGTGTTAAATCCCTGCTGCTAACGCGCCTTATCTCATGTTTTGTGATCTTATCGCCGATCTGGCTGGTCGTTGAGAATGTTGCGAAGTGGTGTTTTCGCGGCTTTTTGCACGGGAACGCCTACTCTGCATATCATTAGCGTTAGTTGCCGGTATCATTTGTGGCGATGTTTTTTGCGGCAGCTATCGCAGGAAAACTGGTGATATCGGCTGTTAGCACCAGCTTGTGAATAGTGCGATGAATTTATCACCACTTTGGCTGCGATAAAGCGCAGCTAACTCGGCGATAAGTCCTTGAGAATATCCCCCTGAGACACCACACTGCCAAAAATCATAAACTAATGTTTGCAAGAATCATAATAATTGTGTAACGTGAGCAAACTCAGGTTTATACAAAAAGAAGGGGCAATGGGAAGCACTGAGTATACCCGGAGAAAATCATGATGGGCTCCCATCAGCAATAAAGATGCTAACATTTGGTAGAATAATTATTAGTCATTAGACAGTGAGGCAGGTAAGCTTTGTTGGCTAATTGAATGGCCAGTATGTGGTATTTAGCAGAGCCAGGACTATGAATCCAACACTTGCAGAGAAGGTCATTGGGTCATAGGAGAAAAGAGCAGTCAATCATGGGAGAGAAAGGGGGACAGGATATTGGGGAAAATATGACCAATGATTTTACAGAAACATGGTTAGGCAATGGAGAGAAGAACCAGCAACCACTGGAGTGCAGGATGGTAGGACATTGTGGAAGGCCATGCAATGGAGAATAACATGGCAGGATACTAAAACCAGTTAATTGTGAATAGGATGATTGGTTATTGGATCAAACATCAATGGCCTGGCAAAGTAACACCTACAAAACTGAGGTGAGGAAAAAGAGGTGAGAAGAAAAAATATGAATGTGTGTGTGGGGGCAGTCATGTAGTTAAAGTTAGGTCAGAGTTTTTTCGCAGGAAGAAAATCTTTTTTGCTGATAACTTTGATGTCATTTGCCAAATCTTCACAAAACTTTCCAAGTAAAAAGTTTATCCACTATAGCTCCTTCCTGGAAAGTTTAGGGGAGATCTGTTGAGTGAGGGCTGAGAAAAATGGGGTGTTCTAAAACACGCTTTCCTCATTCAATTTCCCATGCAAATTTTCGACAGCGATACAGAAAAAACTGTGAAACAAAATTACTTTATACTTGCCAGCAAGCTCGATCTTTGTTCAGAAAGCCTGCTTTTTTTGATTTGGCATAAATTCGTTCAGTGTTTTTTTTCGAAATTAAGGTTCAAAAGTTAGTGCTGTACCACAAGAGTCCTGCTGAACAGAAAATTAAAAAAAGAATGATCTGAAAAGGGCTTTTTCCCCTCATCGACCGCTTCCGTCCTGGTATAAGGTGGTAGGGTAGGGGTACCATAACTGCCTGGTCCTTGGGGCGGAGGGGGGGTTACAGTGGAAGTCCAGTTTCGCAAAATTAAAAAAACAAATTGAGCTGCAGTTTATGCAGCAGTCATGTGGGAGCCAGCAAAGCCTCCTATGAGTTACCACTGGACTCTCCTTGAACCCAGCATAGACTCCAGATTGTTCCCATGGGAGTCCTGCAGGGGTCCTGAAATGTAAGGTGGAGGTTCATGGGGCTTGGCACTAATGGGAGGTTGGTTGCAGGGCCTGGCTGAAGGAGGCCGAGAAAAGGGGAGAGTCCCAAAATGCAATTTCCCTATGCAATTTCCCATCGCAAAGTTGAACAGAGCTACATCCACAACAACTGAATGGAATTATACCAAATTGGGCAGAAAGGTTTATGATTACGCAGAAAATGTGCTTTTTTAGGTCTCGCCTAGCGACGCAGCGCATGCGCTGCTTGCCTTGGCGAGATCTATTGTTGTCGGTTCCTTTGCCGAAGGGGGACAGGACATGTGCACGCGTACCGAGGACAGGAGATGTGCACGCGTACGGCTCGCTGCGTTATCACAACTCCTGCTCGCACCATACGCGTGCACATCTCCTGTCCGGGCGCGGCGCGCATACGTCAGCTACTTCTTCTTTGAAGGCAACAACCTGACAACAGAGCTTCACAGACTGACCGACTGGTTCTACAATGCTGCGTCTGCCTGGGGAGAGTGCTGATAGCTTCCGGTTGTGGCTACTGTGAAACCTCACGAGGCGCAAAGAAGGGCGGGATAGGATGAGAGAGTCTGAAGGGCACGCGCACTCCGGAAGTTCAAACCTGGTAAATGGGCCGCCTAACATGTTAAATTACTGCTGCTGGGGAATTATTCCCTCTTAACAGAGAGACCTTCCATTTTTTCAACATTTTGTTAAAGGAGCTTATGGTTTTGAAAACCTAGCTAAAAAAAGGCGTGAGCGCCAATAATAATCCCTCACATCTCAATAAACTACGCATTGCGTAAAGCTCCTCAAATTGTCCTTATTTAGGTCTTGCCTGAGCCAGCGCGCATGCGCTGCTCTGCGAGACATTTAGTAAGCGGGTTTTGAAAGTGCTCCCAAAGGCTTTTGCCGGCCACCAGCTTGCGGTTACGCGCACAAGCACGCGAGCCTCGCTCCGCCTCTCCAATCAGTGCTGCGCGCGCATCCCTCGCGTGCTTAGCACAGAGCACGTCATCGTGATCACTTTCGCTTTCACCGTGATCGCGATCACTTTTGCGTCTTTTTGTTGCTTGTTTTTTTTAGCTGTGTGGCTTCTTCTGACCAGCGCTCCTCACCTCCCCCCCTCCCCATGAGCCATAACGAGAGGAAAGACAGATGCGATCGCGATCACTTTCACTTTCACGGCCAATGCTTGTTTCTTCTACTCTCTTCATCGTTACTTCCGCTTCTGCCTTAACCCTCTTCACTTGTTCAATCTTCACTCTCCCAACCTCTTTTCTCCCTCTTACAACCTCTTTCCTGCTCCCCTTCATTCCCCGGGCCCCCTCCCCTTCTTCCTTGAGGCTTCCAGGAAGATTTCTCCTGCCTATGCTAATTAAATGCAAATCGCTTGGGCCAGTGTCCGCGAGCGCCTGAACGCTTTGTGCGGATCCCCCTATTTATCTTTAGAAAGCTGTGGGGAGAACATGGCCGGGAGAACATGGCCTTCAGAAACCGTTATGTTTCGAATTAGAAAGCCCCAAGTCGTTGGCAAATATTTTTATCGCCTGGGCGGCAAACCTGCCGCTACCACAGAAGCCAGAGGATGCGCCAGCATACTCCGACTTTCACCATTTGCACATGACGCGCGGAACGAAAGTGAGCACTTTAATACAACTAGAAAATTCAAAACGCATTAAAACGGCATCGGCATGAACTGGTGTTTTGAGCATGCTATTAAAGAATGTGCAGTGGAATACTTAGTCGATTCATTCATTGCATCCTGGAAGGTGGTGAACCATTTTAACACTGTCTGCTCCTATTTCTCAGGGAATGCTGAAAGCTGATAGATATTAAAGCTGTTGGAATACCTCTTGCTGCTTTTCCGCGGGGGAGAACGAGATAGCTCCATCTCCATTTCCTTTTGTCCTTCCTGGTTCTTGGTGTGCTCTGATTCTCTCCCACTGTTTGCAGACAGACACCTTTTGGTGTTCTCCAATATATTGCCTTTACCTGCATCTCTTGTTGCGATAGAGTCTGGCTCTCTGGTGTGTGCCTGCGTGCGTCCTCCCTTTACCATCGATTCCATGTTGAGACACTCAGCATGTGTCCGTATATACTACCTTTAATCACCTCTGTACCATCAAAAACATTCTCACTTGAGCATTGATGTCTGCATGTTCGGGGTTGAGTGTTTAGAAAAGATTACAAAGGCAATACTTGGGCACTTCCCTGAGCCGTGCTTTCTTCTCTTAATTATCATTACAAAGTGTGGGAGCTCCCTCGAGACAGACAAAGCCAGGAATACGTTTCCTACCCCTGCTGCACCAACTCACGGGACCCCCCGTTGTGGACCAAGTCCCCAGAGAATCTATATCCAGTTATAACTTTGGCATGAATGTTTTTGTTCTGTAACTACCCCCAGCATTGTATCCATGTTTTAGTCTTAGTTTATGCTCTTTATTTACTTCTAAGACGCTACTGCATTTTAGTTCATTTTAGTGGCCCTAATGTGCACTGTATTTGTTTTTGTGATGGTGCATTTTTTATTCCGTTAACAGCTCTCTGGTTCCTGCTCTTCACCCTTTTTCCAGGTCTATTTTGTTTTACTGTAAATTACAATTTGTGCTCTTAATGTTTTTACTTAAAGGTTTTTTTCGTGTTTGTGGATTTGTGTTTGTGATTTTTGTGATCATATTTTGCTGTAATTTACATAATTTGGCCTGACACCACTAATCATTAAACATGCAGCTGGGGTTTTAACACTGCTACTCCTACAGAAACCGCCAACACATCAAATTAACACTCTCATGTCCATGTTTTTTAAACCTTTTAGCGTGAGGCGCGCACGCTTGTTTCTTTCATGTCTTCAGACCTCGCGACCCTCAGCTAACACCAAGCCCTATATAAAACTATACTATATAAAACTTCTTTTCAACAGCACAACTCTAAAAGAGCGCTAAGTAAAGCGCTTTAGCTTTGTCAGGGGTTTAAAGCGCTATACAAATTCTGCTACAACATACAATACAATGGAGATTACAACATCAATTAAAGCCTGCACACAATACTTCTCAGCTGTCTCCCTCCTCCACCCCCGCACGCCTTTCCCTACCCTCCTCCACTCACTTCCCCGGATAGTTGGCTTAAACATTTCTACTCCACTCCGCTCCTTCAAGCGCTTCTCCGTTTACACTACAAACAGAGCGCCCTCTTGGGCCGGCAGACACACCCTGCTCCTTATCAGCCCGCACCGTGCCCAGCCCCGATTCTTGGCCTCAGAGGTCACCTGGGTGTAACGCTGAACGGGTGAATGGTCGCCAGGGTTGGAGAGCGGACCCAAAACAACAGTTTCACAAGCAGCTGATGTGTGCACTTGTGACACCCAGAGGGTGTTTACAGGGGAGTGTGAGAAAGTGCTTGGTTTTATAAATAAATAATGTATGTAATAAACAAGCCCTGGCCATGCCAATGGGCCTGGCTCATAAGTGAAATGCCTTTCCAGTCACTTGGACTTTAGGCGCTCAGTATTTTAGCATGCATGCACTGTGTCATTCATCCTTGCACTTGTCCATCCGTCTACCGACTCACTGACTTTTTTGCAATAATCCACTCACATATCCACAATAAAAAGCACAGTCTCGGCATCGGCTAAACAACCTGTGATTCTGGGCAAATCACTTAATCTCCCTGTGCCTACCAAAAATGAATGTATCCTTCTGTAACCTAACTGGTGCTCATGTAAAGTGCTCCAATACCTTTGACTCGAGTTAGCGCTATATAAATCTGCTAAAAATCAAAAAATAAAAATGCAGCATGGGGTAAGCCCGTTTTCACCAAAACATGGATCTATTTGTAAAATGTATCTTATTCAAGGGAGTCAGTAAACAAACAATCTTCCCATCTGCCCAACCGAGGCGGGAATACACATACCCAACCATTGGATTTCATACAATCTTATATTGTCTCAAAGTAGTTAATTTCACTTGAGAAAACCTAACATGAAAAAGGTGCTCCGTGCGCCATGTGCAAAGGTGCTCGTGCAATAAAGTGCGCGTGAAATATAAATGCAAACAGTGACCAGCTTCTGATGACATATCTTGAGTCTGTTCGCTGAATGCTTCAGTCACATGCACAGTCTTTCAATGCTGGCCCATGCACATGGTACAGACAATTAAGACTGTCACAGTTTGGCCCAATAAAATAGTGTGACAATTATTTATCAACAAGCATTGGCATAGCCAATAGGTCTCGCCTTTGGGACCTTATAAGTGTTTAGTTATCCAGCACAATATCCTTGGTGCAACAACATCAAGTGTTGCATGGCTAAACACTTATAAGGTCCCAAAAGCGAGACCTATTGGCTATGCCAATGCTTGTTCAAAGTGATGCCAGAGGCTTTTGCTGGCCTCAAGCTTGCGTTCACGCGAGCGTGCATGCGCGCAGCCGCCATGTGGGTTTCTGTCAAGGCTCATTAAGCCTTGCGTGCCTCTCTCCGCCTTGCTTGCGCTTCAATTCCCTCCCTCTCCCCCACCACAGATCCCGTCACTCTGCTGGCCTCCACCCCCCGCCTCTCTATACTGCAGCAGGCCGTAGCTCTCTCTCATATCTCTTCTACTCTCTCTCATCTCTTTTACTCTCACCTGCCCTTAATACATTATTTCATTACGCACACTTTTCCCAGCACACACCCATGCCTTTTAACACTTTCCTTTTACACCACAAACTCATTTGTGGCCACCTTACCACACGTTTGCACGTTTGCCTCCTGCTTGCTTTCTCCCTGCCCCGCTGGACCCTTCTGCTCTACATTATATGCTGGTACTAGCCACACAATAATTTTAGGCCTCAGTACTCTCTTTTCTCCCCTTCTCACTTCCCCTGCCTGCTGCTATTTATATTTATCCCCTTCACCCTCTGCTGCTTCTGTGCTCCCACCGTCCGTATATACTCCCCGTACACAACTCCCCTTTGCCTATTTGATTTACAACTGCGGCCTCTCTATGCCTTTTAATATAATTTGGAGGACCTTAAGCCACAAACTTTGGTTGCCCTTTGCGCGCTCACTTTGTCTCCTCGCCCCAGCCCTTCCTCCCTCCAGTTTATACCAGTGTTAGTCACACACCAACGCGGCTAGTAACAATCAGCTTACCCACATGCCCTCCAGCCCTTTTCTGCTGCTTCAAAGGCTCATTTCCAAATTTTATCTTGCACCATCTTGTTTGCCTTACCGAATGGATCCCGTTCTCCTTTCCTGGTTTTATACCTCCCTCCCCCCTCTACCCCCCTCTCACCTCTCCTTTAACATTCTCTGCTGGTGCTGGTCAAAACACTGTATGGGTGTACACAACCGCTGTGCTAGTTTTAGACCCCTGATTCAAACTAACCATTACCCCACATAGTATCACTAATCACATTTTAATACGTTTCTGCACCTTTGATTTTGCCCTTAACAAAATATTTTGCCCTCCATACTTTGCACAGCCCACACACATGCCCTAAATACTTAGCCTACCTTGCAGGTTAATTTGTCGCGCTCATACACGGACTCCCATTTGCCTCTCACTCCTACCCTCCTCCCATCGCGCCCTTCCTCCTTCCATTATATATTGATGGAGGTTAAAGCCCCACATACCTATAGACGTACGCTATACAAGTTAAAACCTTCCACCACAACAATTCATTAATGTTTAGAACGCACACGCTCTCCCGCTGTACAACCGAGCATGTTTACGCAGACCAGTGCTACAAGTTTTGTTTTACAAATAGCCCATTAGCCCACAAAGTAGCGTATTCCCCATTTGCTCGCACACTACTACACCTTAACTCCTGCCCTTGAACATCATTTTACTATGCATGATTTCCGCAGCCAACACCCAGTCCTTTTTATTCCTTTCTTATTATATCACAAGCTGATTTGTACCGCCTTACCACACGTATTCCCGTTTGCCTCCCACTTGCTTTATCCCTTTCCAAGCCGGACTCTTGTACTCTACATTATCTGCTAGTGCTAGTCACACAATAGTTCGAAGGCTCAGTGCTTTCTCCTTTTCCCTTTCCCCCTCCCCTGCCTGCTACTATTTATAATTGTCCCCTACACCCACTGCTGCTTCTCTGCTCTCACCGGCCGTATATACTCCCCATACCCACTCTTGTTCGCTTACCTAATTTACAACTGCCTCCTATGTATGCTTTCGCTTCTTCCACCGTCAAATCAAAAAAAAAAAAAAATTTGTTCGTGTAGACGAACACATCTACGGCAATTTTGCTCATTGCTATTTGCGATATCCTTGGTGAAACATCAACTGTTGCATGGCTAAACACTTATAAGGTCCCAAAGGCGAGACCTATTGGCTATGCCAATGCTTGTCAAATAAATTGTCTGAATACCCTGGTTGCACCCTGCTTTATTTCACATTTTGGTACTAATTTTTGCAAACGCCACTGCTCACTATCATTGTATAGGATGACGGCAATTGTAATCTAGCTAATAGTCTTGTTGTTGAATGGGTCTTTGCAGTTTTAGTAGTAAAAGTCACTAAGCCAAGCTGAAGATTGCGCGCTCTCATCAGCAGGGAGTGATGTTGCTGTTCAGATATTTGTTTTGGGTCGTGTATTTTAAATTACAAGCAGATTACCTGCAACACAAAGGATCAGCGCGACATGCCCCAGTTCCTTTCCGCCCTCTCATCGCCACAGCGCATGGCACCGCTTGCATTTTACTTAATCTCCCCGGCTTCCCCCACATCACTTTTCACCCTGGACTCTAAATAGCCGCAAGCGTTTCCAGGCAGGCCGGCAGCTACATCTAATTAAATAACTTATTAAATAAGAGCACTGCTCTGGTGGCTCCTTTTTTACCATCATCTCGGACTCTGCATTTTTTTCCCTTTGCCAAACGATCAGCGCAGCATTTTAAAGCATGCTCCTTTCAAGGGGGGGGAGGGGGGGGGGGGTTCAACTTCATTTAATCTCCCCGTCCTGTCCCCCAAAATCAATTCCAGCCGGAGCGTCGTGAGATGGCAGCAGCCATGTCGAGCTGTATGTGTAAAGGGCTGCAGCTACATGCTACAAGTAAGTGACTTAGTAATTAAATAGGAGCATTTCTTTTCAGCATGAATTTATATGTTTTCCATTGTGGTTGGTACTTTTATGAGCTCCGTGATAATCTACGAAATGGTATGTCTGAGCTGCTTTGTATGTGTTCTGAGGAATGCTATCTTTTACCTTCTGCAGTGTTTATGTTCACGAGGACTTCTAAGAAACATTGGCATCTCTGCAACTGCATGTCCAAATGGATCTCCGGGGAGTGTGTATATAATTTTTTTTTTTTTGCAGTTTTATATAGCGCGAACTCGACTTGAAGGTACTGGGGTGCTTTACATGAGGAACAGTTATGGTACACAAGGACACATTCATTTTTGGTAGGCATGTGGAGATTAAGTGATTTGCCCAGAATCACAGGATGTTGAGCCAACGTCGAGACTCAAACCTGGTTCCCCAGCTCCAAAGTCGGCAACTCTAGGCGTTAGGCCACATCCTCATCCAGTCATATGTGTTGTTTTTTATCATGTGTGCTGTTGTGAGTTCATTGATACCTAGCTATATGGAACATTTATGCTGCGCCTGGCTGGGTGTAAAGAATACTGTCTATTATGTTGTGATGAATGTTTTTTGTTGATAGGAGGGGAGTGCTGATGCTGGTGCAGTGATACCCATTTATATGGATGCAATCTCAATGTTCTGTCTAACGCTTTCTGATAAGCCCCACCAAACCACCAAAATAAAGGACCTCTCTACAACTCCTCATTTCTTTGAGTTTGTTTCCAGTGCTTCATTTGTGAGTTTTGAAATAGGTTGGCAAGTAAGAGAGTGAATAAGTTTCCTCTCTGGCTCTTTAACCCCTTGCGTGCTTTGGACAGCCCCCGGCCGTCCGACGTCACGGTGGGTGTGTGCGTAGGACGGCCGGGGGCCGTCCGAACCCTGCCCACTCATTATTTCGCCCGCACCGCCGGGAATGTGCGCAGCGCGCAAGGGGTTAATAATAAGCATTTGCAATGTAATAGGTCTCGCATTACTGAAAGTTTGAGCTATTGGTGTTGCTAATAATAATGCAACGCCAATAGCTTAAACTTTCAGTAATGCGAGGCCTATTGCATTGCAAATGTTTTTTTAAAGTATTTATTTACTTTATAAGCAATTGCAGCACCCGCGCTTTATCTTAAGATATTAAAAGCTAAAGCGAAGGTGCTGCGATTGCTTCAAAAGTCAATAAATAGAAAAAAATGCAGCCACATTCCTTTTTTTTCTATTTCTTTACTTTTGTTACAATCATGGCACCCGCGCTTTAGCTTTAAACATCCTACGGTAAAGCTCGGGAGCCGCAATTGCTTAAAAAGTAAAGAAATAGAATAGTGAGGGTGGTCTGTTGGTCTCTCCTGTTAAGACAAGCATTTGCAATGCAATAGATCTCGCATTACTGAAAGTTTAAACTATTGGCGTTCCATTATTGTTAGCAACGCCAATAGCTCAAACTTTCAGTAATGTGAGACCTATTGCATTGCAAATGCTTGTTTGATTTGGTGTAAGTAGTTTTTGAGAAATGAAGGTACAAAATTCATGTACATATATATAGAAATGTGGTAGGACTGTGGGTCAGGCTAATCAATGGATTAGATCTGATTGGCTGCCTCACATCAACAAAGATGTATGGTAGCAATTTTAGGACTTGGGGACTCCCTGTGCCCTGAATTTCTTTTTTTTTCTAAACACATAGGGAGGCAGGGTAGTGATACTCTGAACCCTAAGCATTTTAGGGTGATTCTCCAGGGCCAAAAACAGATTTTAAAAAAATGATACTACAGTAGCACCCCGGGGCCTCCAAATGTATTTATTTTTTAAAAAGAGGAAGGGCGGTACAGTCCCCTCCCGAGCCATATTATGGCCCCGGAGACCGCAACGTCCAAGGACTCCGTAATTCTTATTCTTTTTTTTTTAAAGGGAAGGGGGCAATCCCCAATCCCAGGTACCAAAACCTAAATTATTACGGGAGGGCCCAATGGCAGGCAGGGTGCCAGGGACCCCATACCCTGGAACACTGTGTTGTCCCCTGCCTGGGAAATTGCCAGCAGGAACATTTAAAAAAAAGTTGCAGTAATTCTCTTGGGTCATAGAATAAATGACCCTAGGAGATCTTAGCATAGTTTGTAAAGCACTCTGAGCTGGAGCTGTGTACTCTTCAACTGGAATACGGGGACCCCTTGTCTTTGATCCTATGGCTGCATTTTGTAACATGAAGAGTGTAAAAAAAAACATGCTTTTGGTTGTTTTGAATAAAATGCTTTATTTAAAATATTTTTTAGACAATATTTATTTTTATTCATTGCCATGTTTGTACATGGAAATACATTGAATTACAGTTATTGATAAATTATTTTGGTGATTTCTTAACAAAGCGTACAGGTCTGCTTTATATATGTTGAAGTGCTGAACCCCTGATAAAGGCAATAGGCCAGCCTTTTATATTTTGGACTTCTGACCCTTTGACAAAGCCAGTAGGTCTGCTTTATTTAAAATGACCACCTTTATAGTGTTATTCAATGTGTAATTCAGCACTCTATATACCAGGCAAGCAATCAATCAATCAATAAAGTGTCTTGTAGAGCATGACTACTCACCTTTAAGGGTCTCAAGGCGCTTGGGGGGGACTGCTGATCTGTCGATGGCACTGTGGTTCAGTCAAAGAGCCAGGTCTTGAGGTCCTTCCTGCAATGAAGCAGTGACGGTGATTGCCTGAGGTGGAGAGGCAGGGTGTTCCAGTTCTTTGCTGTGAGGTAGGAGAAGACTCTTCCTCCTGCTGTGGTCTTGCAGATATGTGGGACGGTAACCAAGGCCAGTTGGGCAGAGCGGAGGTCTCTGGTGGGTGCGTGGAATGCGAGGAGGTGGTTATGGTGCTCAGGTCTCGGGTCATGTAGGGCTTAGTAGGCATGTGTGAGGAGCATGAAGGTGATTCTTTTGTTGACTAGGAGCCAGTGGAGGGCTCTTAGGTAGCCAGTGATGTGGCTGTGGTGGGGGATGTTGAGGATGAGTCTGGCAGAGGTGCTCTGGCTGTTCTGCAGTTTCTTGAGGAGTTTCTGGGTGATGCCGGCGTAAAGTGTGTTGCCATAGTCAAATCTACTGCTGATGAGTGTGTGGGTGACCGTCTTTCTGGACTCAGTGGGGATCCACTTAAAGATCTTTCAGAGCAGGTGTAGAGTGTGGAAGCAGGATGATGAGACAGCGTTGATCTGGTGGTTCATGGTGAGCGAGGAGTCCAGGATGATGCAGAGGTTTCATGCATGGTCTGTGGGTGTGGGGGGTTCCAAGTGCTGTGGGCCACCAGGAGTCGTCCCAGGCAGAAGAGTGGAGCCCAGGATGAGGACTTCTGTCTTCTCTGAGTGAAGCTTGAGGCAGCTGTTCTTCATCCAGGTGGCAACAGCCTTCATCCCATCGTGGAAGTTATTCTTGGAGACTGTGGGTTCGTTGGTGAGGGAGAGAATCAGCTGGGTGTCTTCGGCGTAGGAGACAATGTTGAGTCTGTGGTTCCTGATGATGGCTGCGAGCAGGGCCATGTACATGTTGAATAGAGTGGGGCTCAGTAGGGAGCCCTGAGGCACTCTGCAGCTGATCTCTGTGGGCTCAGAGTGGAACTGTGGTAGTCTGACTCTCTGGGCCGAGAGGTCCAGGAGGATGAGGGCTGTAGTTTTCCCTCGGTCGAGGAGAGTGCGGACATCGTCTGTGGTGGCAAGGAGGGCCGTCTTGGTGCTGTCCTTGCTTCAGAAGCCAAATTGGGAGAGGTCCAGGATGTGGTTCGATTCGATGAACTCAGAAAGTTGGGCATTGATGGCCTTCTCGATGACCTTGGCTGGGAAGGGGAGCAGAGAGATGGGTCTGAAGTTCTTGAGGTCCTTCAGGTCAGCAGAGGGTTTCTTCAGCAAGGGGATAATCTCTGTGTGTTTCCAGTCTTTCGGGAATGTGGCAGAGTTGATGCATGGTGCGGCAGAGTTCAGGGGCGATGGATGTGCTGGCTCTGTTGAAGATGTTGTGTGGGCAGGGGTCTGTGGGTGCTCCGGAGAGGATGCTCTTTATGATCTTGAGGTTGTCATCAGCACTGAGGTGAGTCCAGCTGAGCAGGGTTTGCTGGGGTCCGGTGTCATTGGGTGTGGTCATTGCGGTTGGGGTGAGAGGGTCTCGGGTATCGAGGCTGTTGGAGCTGTCATATATCTCCTTAGTCTTGTGGTGGAAAAAGGTGCTGAGGTTGTTGCAGAGGTCTTGGGAGGGTGGGATGTCTGCTGTCTCTGTGCTGGGTTTGGCGAATTCTTTGACAATGGAGAAATGATCTTTGCTATTGAGTGCGTTGGCGTTGATCCTTTCTTGTAGGGCCGCTTTCTTTGTTGTTCTAATGAGGTGGTGGTGTGCAGTGACAATGGATTTGAAGGCTGAGTGGTCTTCCCGGGTCTTGCTGCTCCTCTATCTCTTCTCAAGCCGTTCACAGGTGTGTTTGGACTCATGAAGGGAGGGAGAGAACCAGCTGACTTTCTTGGGGTGTCGCTTGCCTGGGAATTTCTTTGGGGGAGCCAGTGTGTCGGCGCAGTTGGAGATCCATCGTTGGAGGTTGCGTGCTGAGGTATTAGCGTCCGTGGATGTCAGTGGAGGGGTTTTGCTGAGGGAGGTGGCGAGCTGTTCTTCAGTGACCTTGTTCCAACTTCTGCAAGGGTAGGGGTGGGTGTGGTGGTATACGGTGGGTCTCGTGAAGGAGAAGTGGACGCAGCGGTGGTCGGTCCAAAGGAGCTCAGAGGTGTGGCTGAAGGTGATTTTGGCGCTGGCTGAGAAGATGGGGTCGAGCGTGTGTCCTGCTAAGTGGGTTGGGGAAGTGACCTGTTGTTTGAGTCCGATGGTGGTGAGGTTCTCTAGCAGGGACAAGGTGTTCTTGTCATTGGAGTTGTCCAGGTGAAAGTTGAGGTTCGCTATGGAGGATGTAGTCTGTGGAGGCGAGAGCATGGGGTGTGATGAAGTCGATGATGGAATCACTGAATGGTGGACAGGGTCTGGGCGTCTGTAGATGAGAGTGCCATGGAGTGTGGGGTTTGGGTTGGTCTGGACCTGGAAGTGGAGGTGCTCCATTTTGGTTAAGTGGTCATCTGAGTGGGTGGTGAGGTGGAGGGTGCTTTTGTGTACGATGGTGATGCCTCCACCGGGTTTGCTGATGCGGTCCTTTCATATCTCAGGACGAAGAGTTGAAATCACCAGAATCTTTTCTTACTTGAGTGTTTTATTTAATAGCATGGCCACATGGACCAATATGGTAGCCAACAGATGTCTTATGCTAGAAAAAAGTATTTTGGCCATTTTATCTTTTACGAAAAAATTAGGTTCTAAGCCATTGGAGGCCATTCACAAGACCTATTCAGCGAAAGCAGTTTCTGTAGCCACATATGGGGCACAGGTTTGGGGACTGGCAAACGTCAACACCTTACAAACTATTTGAAGATGCCTTCTTCAAAAATCTTTTAATGCTCCCTAGTAGCTGTTCTAATTTTAATACGCATCAAGAGATGAATGCACCTTATATATCAGCTATAGTTTGTCTTGCTCCGATTTTATTATGGCACTCATTGTGGAGAAGGGAAACTGTGGCCATGACACAAAATATCATTAGGGATTGTTTAACCCATGACCAGGTACAGAAGGTTCCCAGGATACAATGGGGCCGATTCCGATCTCGGCCGGTAGGGCTCCGAATCGGATTCGGCTTAACCGGATCCGATTCGGAGCCCTATTTCCCGACCGATTCGTACGCGCGTCCGGGCGAGCGAGTACGATGCGTATTCGCCGACCGACTCGTCCGGGCGTCCCGACCGCTCCGACCGACTCGATCCCAGGTCGAACCGCACCGACCGACTCGCACGGACACGACTCGCACTGCGCAATGGAGACGTTCCCCGGCCGGGTAAGTACGATAGCGCGCCGCGAGCGAGTCCGACCGAGCCGCGCACTCCGGCTCGAAAGAGCTGTCAGAGCCGTACTTTGGGGGTCCGTGTCAGACCCCCCTGTACGCGTGAGCCGCGCGAGTCGCACACAGGGGGGACCCATGGGTCCCCCCTACCTGTGCGTGCACGGCGCGAATCGCTTCACCGCGTACACGCTGTAGGGGGCGCACTTGTCCGCATCGCACCCATTGAGTCAATGGGAGCCCGCGTACGCGTTGTGCGACAGGCTCCCATTGACTTCAATGGGAGTCCGACCGACTCGAGTCCGATGGCATACGTGCGCATCGTACTCATTCGGTCGGGCTGCACGGGTCCGATTCGGTCGGAAATCTCTCCGGGTCTGGCTCGGTCGGAGAGATTTCCGGCCCGAATCGGAATCGGCCCCAATATGTTAAAGATACATTGACTGCTTTGGGACTGCAATCTTTGTTTATAAAGCCAGCTAATTGCGAAACGACCCCAAAAGAACAAATAAAAAAACCTCTTTTTAACGAAAAGATGGAATGACAGATATGAAAATAAGCGTAACAAATTTATGGTGATATCATACTCGAAGATCCCCTTTATCCCTTTTGACGCAAACTCTAATCTAGTGTTTGTCACTAATATGCGTCATAGCTTTATATTAGCAAGATTTCGATTACACCTTATTCCATGCATGCTGGGCCACCCTACGGGTCTCTATTCACCAAATGCATTGCCAGTTTGCCCATGAAACGGAACTTCCCAACAATCTAATTTGCACCTCATCTTTTTTTGTAAATTTTATATGGTCCATAACAAAAAGTACATCCTCACTCTTATGCGGAAATATAAATTCACACAATGTCGCCTTGCCTTATACTTCCTTCAAATGTTGTCTGATCAGTATGTGTGCTATTGCCTTGCGTCTTACCTTTGTCTGTCAATAATGACTAGGAGATCACTTGACTCTTAATGATATTAATGACCAGTTTTATAGTTTATATATTTTAATCCTATAAGGCTAATTTTTAATGGAATTATATATATGAATTATTTTTTGATTACGCAAAGAATGCAACACTGTTATATTAGTTTATGAAATTTGGGAGTGCTTTGGCAGTCTCCTGTGTGAAGTTTTAGCTCCCATATTAATAGTTGCGTATTAATTCTCTTCCTACTATTTGATATTCATGCATCAGATTTTTATGTATGCCCTGATCTGTTGTATCATATATGTTTTAAGTGTATTTACCAACATTTTATGAGATTGTAATCCATGCTGTAATGTACTGGTATGCACCCTATTTTACTTTAATGATCTTTATTTTAACAAGATCAAATAAAGTGATTTCTGATTCAGATGCGGTCCTTGTGAATGATCTTGTAGCCGTCTGGGATGGCGGTGGCGATGCCCGGGGCGGACCAGTAAAGTACCAATCTTGTAAGACCCACACATGAGCATGTAAACAAATTAAATTGTAATAGTCCATATTGTAATCATATGGGTATCCAATGTAAAGTAAAAAACAAGATAGTCTTTATTCCATAAATGTGTTCATATTCATAAAAACATGGTCCAATTAGTTCTTGGTATCCAACATGTTTCCTTCATAAGAACTTCTTCAGGGCTTTTAATGCTTGTGCAATTCACCTGTCAGATGACTTGGACATACCTAATAGTCCAGAAATCATATGGACCTACCTTATACTCTCGACGTGTCCTGTGTCGATGATGTGGACCAACCCCGTAGCCCTACCTCTTACTTGTGAGAAAAACTGCAAGGAAGTCAGATGGGACTGAGGGAGGAGATTCTGTTGTGGGGGATATGATGTAGTTGCGATTCTCGTATATGTTGCCATTGTTGTCCCTTTTCTGGGAGACACAACAGAAGGTATATGAGACACTGACCTTACCACTAATTGTCTAGCCCCCACCATGGGTGTGTGTGTGACTAAGTATGTGCAAGGTAAGTACCTGCTATCAACCGGACTCTCTTCTTTAATGGCGCACGTGCATTCTAGAAACGGTGATACTTCTCACCGAGGATTTAGGATCTCTGTTCTTACATACAGTTTGGTACAATGTCTGTAAAAAGAGGAAAGTAGAGATATATTATACAAGACCTTTAAACATTGATTCTCATTACCCATGCAATGCGTAGATTAAGCACATGTAAGCAATATCTAGTCACCTTAATTTTTCTGGATATACTTTGCAGCAATTCCAGAATGCTTTTGTCGTTGAAGCTCCGCATGAAGCAAACTGTTCTGCACATTAGTATTTAAACATGATTAGTAGCTGATCAGCATATTAGTCAAAAGCACTAGGGTTAGACCTTAATTGTTTTTTGGTTATGTGCAAGATGTTTCAACACAAATCTCTGGGTCTTACACCGACTGGTGTCAGTGATGTACTTACTTGCTCTAGCTTTATGCATGCCTACAAGTGATACCTGTTTAATTCTGTTTTGTCTTTTTCTCTTTTTTTGGTGTTGTCTCGGATTCAATGGCTTCAGGTGATCAAAGGGCTCCGCGACGAGAAGACAGGCCACTAGAACATTGGGTAAGTTCCTTTTCATTTCCTCTGAGGACATGTTGTGTATGTACGCCGAGTGGCTCAGCGCTAATCCTCTTGTGTAGATTATCTTGAGGCAAAGCGGCTTCTGCAGTCCGAGCGTGGTTTAAATAGACCACTGCCCATGATCACACCCCACCCACACCCAACATGGCCACTGAGAATGCCGACATCTCACGCGATATCTTGTCAGTCTCATAACTCAGAGCGTCAGCTAACCAAAAGTGCTCAAAGCATAGAGTAGACACAGTAAAAGTAATTTAAATAATGGAAATAAAACATAAGTGAACCAATGCCAACAGGAAACATAAGCTCTCGGGGCATATCTTGCATAAGCAATTGGGGCATATCCCACAGATACTGGGTACAAAGCACTCAGTGCTCTGGGGCATATTTACATCAAAGGCATATTTACATCTATTGTTGGGAGGAGGACACAGTGCATATTTACTTTGGAGACATAACTACAAGGAATTTGTCAGAACAGCAGCTAAGAATGACTAAGCTGGTATGTGCTAAACAGTGGCATGAACAGGGACATGACATCACCTTTAATAGTATACCATGCTACCATAAGGCATCCATTTCTGGGCTGAAGGTCAAATATATTCCTAAAATATGGAATGCAGTCTGCGCATATTGTGCTATCGAACGCCGGTACTACAATATGTGCGGACTACACAATGAAAATAGCGATTAGGGCATAGTTACTGTAGGTAAATGACAAGACTAAATTCTTGCATGTACCACTTTTGAATATAAGCACCCTTCCCTGTGTGCTACAAGTCCTACTAAGGGTTGACCTATTTAATATTTAAATGTAGGGTTCTTTTCCTGCTAAAAAAGATGATTTTGACAGTTTTGCCTGCCAAAGTCAGCCTACAGAGGTAGGCCTGCAGCCATTTTTTCTGTGATGGTCTAGTGAATATGATGCGAGTCACAGATATTTTACTTCCTATACCATTGGTGTATTTTCCTGCACCATATACTGCAGCCGTAGTGGAAAGTTAAATATGTCAATGAGAAGTTAGCTAATTCTGTCATGTTTTAGGGATCGGAACACATACATTGGGGCCTGGACAGCAGCACCCCAGAGGTCACAGTTAAATAACCAGCACATAAGTCCACAAAAAAGGGGATGACGATGCAAAAAGAGGTACTTTCTCACCCAAAATGAACAATATCTTGGGTGCTTACTGCCAGAAACAATGGCGATGCAAGACCAAGTGCAATAGGTGATGAAGTTAATTCGGCTCCTGGAGAGCAGAGCAGATAGATGCCAAGGTTGAGCTTATTGCAGCATTGTAAGAATGATGGGTGTAACAGAGGGATCAGAGGGCCTAGATATGGTCGAGATGTTTGAGACTTGGATAACGTCAGCTGTGGTGCTTCTGGGTCCCTCTCCATTTTTCTCCTTCAAATGAGCACATGTGCCAGCATGCTGTCTACCTCTGTGGGCCACTCCAAAGCCAATAGTGTAGAAGATATTGCATTTTAAGGAGCAGAAAACTATTTTACAGGCAGCCAGAAAGCAGAAGCCACTGAAAATAGAGAACATTAAGGTGCTTATATTGCAGGATTATACCATGGGTATCCAATAAAAGAGACAGGAGATAAAAAGAAACTGAGCAAAATGGGAGTGAAAGTTGCTCTGCTTTTCCCAGCTAAATTGAAAGTCAAAAAAAGTCTCCGGCATATTTTATCACTGAGCCAGTAGCTGCATAGAATTGGGCAGAAAAACAGGAGAAAGTAAGGCAAGCAGATCCATCCAAGGACTAGGAGAAACCTTGATGCAAGCATACCCAAGCCTATCATTGCGATGCAGTAACTCTCAGCCGGGACAGACCTAGCCCCCTTTTCCAGAATAAGGGCAAGATGACAGAAAGGTGACATTGGAGGTGGTGGCTTCTCTAGGAGACTCGCCCAAATCATCAGCACCAGCTCAATCTGGGAGGAGCAGCAAGGATGAAGATATGTCCCCATCCCATGCAACTAATGTGACGGAAGTGCTGCAAAGAGTGATCCAACAAATGGCAGACAAATTGTTATAAACTGGGGGTTTTATACCATTTGTTGATTGGTAGAACGAACTATAGTAAGGTAACAATGTTAGTGAATAGTGAGCGGATGATGATCTAGGGGCTTATTTACAGCCCCCTATCACCACTGGTGTGTCACTTTTTATGATGCTTCTGTGGCGCGGAATACAGACCCATAGCCTTTTCATGGCCTCCTAGATATGGTGTAAGGCCACGCAGCGCAAGTGTTGCGATGCCTTATACTGCATCAGGGGGCGTTCCATGAGCATTGCTGTGGGTTTTCCCATGTAACACCCAAGGGGTTTGACACATTCCCAGATTTACAAGAATCCGAAAACCTGGGAATGTGTCATAACTGTATGCCTCCCCAGGGGAAGCGCAACGAGGAGAAATATCTTTATTTCTCCTCGTTTTTTTCTCACAGAAGGAGAAAAAAGCCTCCATGGATTGTCTTTGTGCAGGAAGGTGTTCCTTCCTGCACAAAAACAATCCTGCTATCAAAGCAGACACCCTTGCTGCCTGCGTCAGCGCTAGGCACCAAATTGGGCGTGAGCAGAAAGGACAGGATTGCACTGTATCTTGTAAATGTGGTGAATTCCTTCCCTTTCGAATTGGCATAGGGCAGCGCAGCAAAAAGACTTGTGGTGCTGCCCTACGCCAATTCTTTGTAAATGAGGGTCCTAGTTCATGCGACAAGAATGTCAGGGCTCTGAAGAGAGGAGCCTGGAAGCGAATTTTGAAGCATAGTACCACTACAGTTTTTAACGTTGTGCATTCAAGTATAAACAAAAAGATATTTTTGATAAGATTTCTATTTATCTGTTGGGCGGGAAAGCTTCTCATTTCTGCCTGGGATTGTGAGGGGGGCTCAGTTAATTATGGAGAACTGAAGATAGCATTACATGTAAGGGGGTGGGTGATCTGGTGGGTAGGGTGCACTGGGAGGAGAAAAAAACATTGTCTTGTGAAACCACTGCTGTTTGTGAAATAATAATGGACAGTCACGGAATATATGGATATTGGATAATCAATAGGTATATTTGATAGTTAACAGATCACAGAAGGAAATACTGTCAAACATTAATATAGTTACGGGAGAAGCAATTTGAAAAATCAAATTTTTTGATCGTCTTTAACTGACTGAAAATAAGGAGCACGTTATCAAAAGCAATAAAAAATGGATCAATAAAGTATTATCATCAGGCAAAAGGTTAATTATAAAAAATGGAAGTCCAAAGAAAATACCAAATAGAAGACTGGATCGTCAAAATGAGTGAATTTACCACTATGAAAAATGTCCAATACAAGCATAGAAACAAAGAAGATGCGTTTAATGAAACTTGGATTTAAAGTGACAGAGGTACTATATTGGACTATGTTTTTTGAGTCATGCAGACTCAACATTTGTATATAAGACATGTTCAGAGTTTCGTCGTTTACTTGGAACCCCTACTAATGCTCCTAGAGTTTTTGCATGTTTGTATTCTCAATGTAGTTGTAAGAACTATGGGGTCGATTACGATGGCGGTCGGAAAAACATACCGACCGCCATGGTAGCGGCAAAAAACCGCCCGCATGGCCACCGGGAAAAACGCCGGATACATTACGATGAACCGGCACAATAATCCGTCCACGGCGGCGGGAGACAACGAAAACCGCCCGCACACGCCGGACCAGCTGAAAATCCGACCGCAACGGCCGGATACTCAGCGGAAAAGCCAAGAACCGCCGCCATGCACACGGAGTAACCGCCCGTGACATTATGACATCCCCGCTACCACCATGGTACCCACCTATGAATCCGACCGCATCTTGCGCAAACAGTGATGAATCCGATAGGCAGCGGAAGGGCTGCAGCATAGCCACCGCTGCTGAGGAACCGCTGCGGAGGAACCGCAAAAAAAATGGCGGACGTAGAAAAAATACGAAAAAACAAACAAACAATGCACACACTGAAGTAGACCTGTCCCAACACAAACCAAAAGTGCCCAATGACAACAGCCCCAGAAATTTCAAAATAACCAATCACAGGACAACACACACAACACACCTGACAGCAACATACCAGCTTGCCACACCCCCATAGCCGAGCATAAAACCAGCCCCTCCCTGACCACAATCCTTTGCTACACTCCACAACTGAAGGTCCCAACCCCAGAGAACAAAGGAGAGGCAAACCTGCACACAGCACCACCACAACACACACACCACCTACACCACCCACAACACCCATACAACTGCACCACAGAACATCTGCACAGCACACACCATGGCACCACACAAAATGCCAAAATTCACTGATGCAGAGCTTGCAGTCATGGTAGATGAGATAATAAGAGTTGAACCACAACTCTATGGCAACATGGTCCAACACACCCCATTAGCCACAAGAACCCAAATGTGGGTGAGGATAGTCAATAAGGTCAATGCAGTAGGGACCACCCCCCGCAACAAGCAGGAAATACAGAAGCGGTGGCATGACCTGAAGACCGTGGTGAAGAGGAAGAGGGCCAAGAACCGTCAGCTGGCTGACGGGACTGGTGGAGGCACTCCCATCCCACCCAAACCATACAGTCCGTGGGAGGAGAAGGTCCTTGGAATCCTACATCCAGAGAGTCTTGAAGGAATCCGCGGGGACTGGAAGCTGGTAAGTACAAACCAATGTATATCATCACATTGCCATGTACCGTCTTGCACAAATTCAAACCTACAACCCCTAGGCCAAAGGACATTCGTCTGACCCACAATACCCAAAACAGGTCACACAGATGTAACCACCACTCAACCTGAAAAAGCACAAAGCTAAACAAAACCAACTGGGATGCATGTGTACAGACAAAAAGCACTACAACAAACACCAGGCCCCCATCTCCCACCCCTCAGCAGGATGGAGCACCACACCCAGAAGCATGTGTCAGCCATTGAACGCTCCCCCACCACCTAACAGGTAGGTAGCCATCTTCACAGGGATGGGGAATGTGTATCTGGAGGCAGCACTACAACTCCCAACAGGCCCCCCTCACCACCCCTCAGCAGGATGGAGCACCCCACCCAGAAGCATGTGTCAGCCATTGAACGCTCCCCCACCACCTAACAGGTAGGTAGCCATCTTCACAGGATTGGGGAATGTGTATCTGGAGGCAGCACTACAACTCCCAACAGGCCCCCTCTCACACCCCTCAGCAGGATGGAGCACCCCACCCAGAAGCATGTGTCAGCCATTGAACGCTCCCCCACCACCTAACAGGTAGGTAGCCATCTTCACAGGGATGGGGAATGTGTATCTGGAGGCAGCACTACAACTCCCAACAGGCCCCCCTCTCACACCCCTAAGCAGGATGGAGCACCCCACCCAGAAGCATGTGTCAGCCAATGAACGCTCCCCCACCACCTAACAGGTAGGTAGCCATCTTCACAGGGTTGGGGAATGTGTATCTGGAGGCAGCACTACAACTCCCAACAGGCCCCCCTCTCACACCCCTCAGCAGGATGGAGCACCCCACCCAGAAGCATGTGTCAGCCATTGAACGCTCCCCCACCACCTAACAGGTAGGTAGCCATCTTCACAGGGATGGGGAATGTGTATCTGGAGGCAGCACTACAACTCCCAACAGGCCCCCTCTCACACCCCTCAGCAGGATGGAGCACCCCACCCAGAAGCATGTGTCAGCCATTGAACGCTCCCCCACCACCTAACAGGTAGGTAGCCATCTTCACAGGGTTGGGGAATGTGTATCTGGAGGCAGCACTACAACTCCCAACAGGCCCCCTCTCCCACCCCTCAGCAGGATGGAGCACCCCACCCAGAAGCATGTGTCAGCCATTGAACGCTCCCCCACCACCTAACAGGTAGGTAGCCATCTTCACAGGGATGGGGAATGTGTATCTGGAGGCAGCACTACAACTCCCAACAGGCCCCCTCTCACACCCCTCAGCAGGATGGAGCACCCCACCCAGAAGCATGTGTCAGCCATTGAACGCTCCCCCACCACCTAACAGGTAGGTAGCCATCTTCACAGGGTTGGGGAATGTGTATCTGGAGGCAGCACTACAACTCCCAACAGGCCCCCCTCTCACACCCCTCAGCAGGATGGAGCACCCCACCCAGAAGCATGTGTCTGTAAGTAAAAACCAACGTGACACTGCACAGGTAATCAGACAGTGCATGCACACCACCATCACTCAACAAAAGCATTGAGAGACATGACAACATGAGGCTCTACTTCACCCAAAAATAGAAAAGTAAAGCACAGCCATTGACAGGATGCAGACAGCTCAGCGTACGTAACTGTGACAGAAACAGAACTGTGACTCTCAACAAATATGTCCAAGCAAACGGGCCTCTGACATGCATCACCCAGACTTCCCTCTGTAGCGTACATGGGTGCTGATCATGAAGGACCATGGGAAAACCAAACTAGCATGGTCTGCTGTATAAAGAAATACAAGCACAGGACATGTCAACGGTATGCATGTGATGACAATGGCTAGTCCATGCACACAGGTAATGTCTGCCAGGCAGAGTGATCAGCAAAGATGCTGAACATCAACTTGTAGTCATGCCAGTTGTCAGATGACAACCTCACATTGAAATCACCAATACTAGACGTGTGGCATGCTAACCAATCACAGGTCACACCATTGTGAAATGATGAATGTAACTCCACTTCATGGCATGAGGCACATCACTGTGCAGACATACAATGTGTGAAAAAGGCAACTGTGTGTAGCATAACATGTAAATAAGAGACATCAAACACAGCAACCCTGAGGTGTGTAAGGCAATTACCATCTACTTCCTGTCCCACAGGTGACCAACAACTGACTGCAGAGGACGACAACCTCAACCAGCACAGCCAGTCACCAGCTCCCGAACATCTCCCTCGGATGCAGACTCCCTGGATAATGATGAGGAGGAGGACCAACCTGGACCATCTGGTGTGGCAGGGCGTAATGTGTCCCAGGACCCCACAGCCCCACCACCCTCAGCAACAACATCAACGCAGAGCCCTGCTGCAACGACCTGTGCCACCACCACCACCTCCACCACCACTACCACTCCACTGCTGCCTGCAACACTCGCCCTGCTCCACAGGCCAACCAGACCACAACAACTGCGGAGGTACGGGAGAGTAGGCCGGTGCCCACAGGAGGGAGGCAACAGGGCCGTGACAGCAGGCCAGGTGTGAGGACAAGGCTGACCCAAAGGGAAGAAGACCCTGCCACTGAATCACTGGCACACATTCACAGAGTTGTGGGGGCCTATGAACACGCCCAGGGACAGTTGAGGCAGGCTCAGCAGGATGCCCGTGAGCAACAACAGATGCTGCGCTCAATTGACAACCGCATGGGCCAACTCGTGGCCTGCATGGGCCAAATCAGGGACCTCCTGGGCCAGCTAGTGGGGGTCCTCAGGGACAGGCATGCGGCACCGCCAACACCTACAGCTCCTTCCGTTGTGACGCAGGATGACAGACCCCCACCCTCCCCTGCGTCCAGCGAGCATGGGGACTCATCAGACACCACTGGCCATGCACCTGTGTCCCCCCTGCCAAAAGAGCAAGGGGCCGCCCGAAAAAATCATTGGGAGCATCCCGTGGCAAAGCACCTGGCAAAAGCCAGTCAAGTAGCCAGCCATGATGGCACCCTCTTCACCCTGCTGTGTACCCTGCAGACTGTCCCCACACACAATGGCGTGGGAATGGCAAATGACTGTTGGACTGTGTTGCCATACTGATCTAGTGTATACTCTATTGTCTCATCTACCATCACTGACAAATCTGTTATTCACCATTCACAAATCTGTCAATATCCACATCTACATCACATGTATCCACTGTAAATAAACACTAATAACACACCAATGTAGTTGTCACTGTTCCATGTTCATCACAGTATGTTAACTCACACCCATGATTACAATGTCACAGGAGCAGGGATACTCCGCAGGCAAGTAGAGGCTGAAGGGACCTAGGAAAACACAACAGAACATCAGTTGCTACTCAGGTGGTGGACTAACAACCATCACACAACACAGCACATCAAGGTACGACAATCTGCACATGTCACAAGGAGCAACTGTACCAACATAGACATCAAGTAGCTGTGTCAAAAGATCCCTTGCCATACACATCTGCAGCCAGCACTGACTCTGCAACATGCTGTAGTCACAAAACTCACATACACATATTCACCAAGCACAACATCATCAGACAACAGCCAGTATTGACATTGCCACTGACCATCAAGTGAAGTAGTTGTTGATGAGCTGCTGACGCTGTCCAACACCTTCCTCCTCTCCACTATCCTCGTCACTTGACGTTTGGGTGTTTGCAGGTGGGGGCTGTGGCTGGTCATCATCATCCTGGATTAAGGGGATCCCCTTCCGCACGGCCAGGTTGTGTAGCATGCAGCATGCTACCACTATCTGACACACCTTGACGGGTGAGTACTGCAGAGCCCCTCCGGTCTTGTCGAGGCATCGAAAACGCGATTTCAGGAGTCCAAATGTTCGCTCAATGACCCGACGTGTCCTCCCATGGGCATTGTTGTAGCGCACTTCAGCTGGTGTCCTGGGATTGCGAAGTGGACTCAGCAACCAAGGTCCGTTGGGATATGCAGAGTCACCTAAGTGTGAAAGACACATACAGATTGAGTGTCTGACATGTGTCCGAGGACAGCATGGCACACAAACAGCACACGACTCGACCCTTTGTACTCACCCACAATCCATGCCCGCTCCGGCGCCAGATTGGCCATCAGCTGTGGTAAAATGCTGTTGCGCATTATGTGTGAATCGTGGGCTGATCCTGGAAACTTTGCACAAACGTGTGAGATGACCATATCTGCCTGGCACACCACCTGCACATTGATGGAATGATAATGTTTCCTATTTCGGTAAATATGCTCCCGTGCTTGGGGTGGAATCAGGGAAACATGTGTGCCATCTATTGCACCAACTACATTAGGAACGTGTCCAAGTGCATAAAATTCGCCCTTCACATCCGCCAACTCATGCCGCCTGGGGAAATGTATGAATTGGTCCCTGTGTTGCATCATAGCCAACAGGACATCACGTAGCACCATGCTGAATGTTGGTTGGGACATCCCCCTGCAATGCCCACAGTTTGCTGGAAGGATCCCGTAGCCACGAAATGTAGGAATGCCATCACCTTTGCCGTTGCCGTGAGTGCTGTTGGGTATGTCCTGCGTGGAAGCAGGTGTGGCTCCAATAGTGCACAAAGTTCCAGGAGGTTTGTCCGATCCAGACGGAATCGCCTTATGATGTCGGTATCCTCCATGTTAGCCAGCAGGGTGAAGGTACGAAACACATTAGGTCGCCTCCTAGGTGAGATGAAAGGGGACACGTCATAGCAACATAAATTAGGATGTGCACAAATTCATAAAGTCTGTCCTGTCACGGCGCTAACATTGACTGTCATCCCTGAAAGCACACAGTGCAATTCAGTGTTGTCCCAACATGAGACAGATTAATTGTACAACTGTCATGGATGTGCACAGTCAGTAGACACAATACGAACACTGTCTATGTGAATGCCAAGAGTCACATATCGAGCTGAGGTGGACTCAGCCTTGGGTGTACATGACACAGGACATGTGTGAAGCAGAGACACTGCTGGCTTCCACGTTGCTGCTGTACCTGCCACACCTCCTTGGCCAATAATTGCAGGGGACACATCAACAACACAATGTGGATAGATCATTGGGATTGTCTTTGTACTCAGTGCCACTTCGAACACACTCAAATTCAATGACATTCACATCCCAAACCCATACATGTGCCAATGTCATCAGTACACAGGCCATATCTGCTGCTGACTTGAATACAAAGTCGGACAGTGACAGATGATGTCACGCCTGTGCAGAGTATGTGTACCACTGTAACAGGCCACCATTACCCCACTGCCCAATACTCTCTACAAGCACACAGATAGCCAATGTGGCACACATTAACAATAGATGAGGGACGTGATCAGCAGGGCCTGTATGCACCCTTAATCTTCCCCCATTTTGGACATTTACATGCAGCATCAAGGAGGGACTGCCCAAGGACACATGTGCACCACAACACATACCATGGTGATACACATCCAGCTGTTTCAAGACACAACAGTGCCACAACACATACATACAACACTACATGGACAATGCCAAGCCAGTATGCCAACAAGTCCACGCATGAACATACTGTATGCATGACATATGGACTACTGGCTCAGACACCTGACACCAGTGGATGTAATTTTACACCACATGTCCCAAAGGACATGCATCCTGACCCTCATTCCACACAGGCTGTCAGGCCCAACACAGCATACAATCAATATCCCACATCTAACAAACATGCTGGCTGTGCATGAGTAGTGGGACACTGGTACCTCACATTGACCAAATGTCGGAGTTGGATGAGTGTCACAGGCACAACAGTCAAGGTACATCTCACCTGTCTTGGGTGCCCACACCATCCTGATACACCAGCAGATGTGATCCACCCACACAGTGCTGGAATAGATGGTGAGCAAGGATGGCTAGCACCCCATAGCATGCACATACACTAGTGTTGGTGGCAACACACTGCACACGTGTGCCACTTGTGCTGACCATCCAACATTGCAGACAATTCCCGCTAATCAGTGCACACACATTGCACAGGCAAAACTGGACACCCATAGCCTGTGGACAAATGTCGCATACTATATTCCATACAGTTAGCACAATCCACAACCGTGCATGCAGTCCATCTGCCAACGCAACATTCCTGATGTGAACAATGGACATGCACTGGTGGCAGGTGAGTAGCACCGGAACACAGCACAACACTCAAAAACATAGTGTAGCTAAGCACCATTGTTGAAATGTACATGTCACTGATTCACATACAACAGTCCAAACAACATGAGCACAGACCTGACACTACCACATAGGTCCCTGTGGTTACAGGTGGCAGACATGTAGCAAAGACATCTGCTCTGGCCGTCTACCCAAGTGACAAACAATAATAATGCAACGGATGCCAGGTGTGGTGCTGAAGTACTCGTCATCCTTTAGCAGGTCGAGCCCCCCTGTACATGTGGACATACACTGCAGGAGTTGCCAGTGTGTACAAAGACATAACATGCGGCATGTAATTGGTCTTAGCAATAACACAACAGGGTGACATCTGTTTCCAATGATGACAGTCATGCTGAATAAATGAGTTCATCTGGGTTTTCAGTGTAACACATGGGCTCAGGTGTGAGATAGTGGTCAGCATGGGTGGCAGATACGACATTGTGTGTAAATATTGATCAACATAATGGAGTACAGTGTTCCATTTGGTGTGAGACGTTACACAGTGGCTGACATTTGTGACAGGAGACCATATCAATGTTATCCAGTGCCATGTGCCACTGTACGTATCCACTGTGTGTAGTACAGTAATGACCATTGATCCACACACAACAAGAACTGTCCGTAGGTGCCTTAAACGTGCCCCATAAACACAATGACGCACAGAGTGTACGATGTGATGCTGCATATTCCCCATAGCGGACGCACATACTGTCCGTGAATTAGGTGGCGGAGCATGCCAACCACCATTTGTACCTGTGTCGATGCCCACCACTGACGCAAGTGTGTCATGTGCTGCACATGACACATTGGTGTTAGTGATGGCCCTCTACATAGCTGCAGATGGCGTTTGTCATGCTCCACCAGCCACATCCCGGTCACCCATGTCACTCTATGGCAATCAAACAGCGGTAGCGCCGGCCAGGACCCCACGGGTTGTCACCGCCATGAACCATGCCCTTGCAGCCAATGGGGACCGCTATCGCAATGGCATGATGCAGATTCAAAAATCGCGGTAGGCGTGCTCCGCCCCCAGCGGATGCGGAGATAGGATGCATATGTAAGATGCACCTCTGCGGTAGCGCCGGCCAGGACCCCACGGTGTGTCACCGCCATGAACCATGCCCTTGCAGCCAATGGGGACCGCTATCGTGGTGGCATGATGCAGATTCAAAAATCGCGGTAGGCGTGCTCCGCCCCCAGCGGATGCGGAGATAGGATGCATTTGTAAGATGCACCACCGCGGTAGCGCCGGCCAGGACCCCGCGGTGTGTCACCGCCATGAACCATGCCCTTGCAGCCAATGGGGATCGCTATCGCGGTGGCATGATGCAGATTCAAAAATCGCAGTAGGCGTGCTCCGCCCCAGCGGATGCGGAGATAGGATGCATTTGTAAGATGCACCACCGCTGTAGCGCCGGCCAGGACCCCGCGGTGTGTCACCGCCATGAACCATGCCCTTGCAGCCAATGGGGACCGCTATCGCGGTGGCATGATGCAGATTCAAAAATTGCGGTAGGCGTGCTCCGCCCCCAGCGGATGCGGAGATAGGATGCATTTGTAAGATGCACCACCGCGGTAGCGCCGGCCAGGACCACGCGGTGTGTCACCGCCATGAACCATGCCCTTGCAGCCAATGGGGACCGCTATCGCGGTGGCATGTTGCAGATTCAAAAATCGCGGTAGGCGTGCTCCGCCCCGCGGAGGCGGTCATTGGATGCTTTTGAAGAAGGCTGACCTGGAACACCAATGGCAGAAGACTATGACCACTGAAACGAGTCCAGGGCCCTATATATGTGTGGAAGGGAGCACCACATTTCCACTGCTCACAGAGCCTGCTGCCTGGGACCCCTCACCTGCTGCTGCCTCCAGGGACTGCTGCCTGAGACCCCTCACCTGCTGCTGCCTCCAGGGACTGCTGCCTGGGACCCCTCACCTGCTGCTGCCTCCAGGGACTGCTGCCTGAGACCCCTCACCTGCTGCTGCCTCCAGGGACTGCTGCCTGGGACCCCTCACCTGCTGCTGCCTCCAGGGACTGCTGCCTGAGACCCCTTACCTGCTGCTGCCTCCAGGGACTGCTGCCTGGGACCCCTCACCTGCTGCTGCCTCCAGGGACTGCTGCCTGAGACCCCTCACCTGCTGCTGCCTCCAGGGACTGCTGCCTGGGACCCCTCACCTGCTGCTGCCTCCAGGGACTGCTGCCTGGGACCCCTCACCTGCTGCTGCCTCCAGGGACTGCTGCCTGGGACCCCTCACCGCCCACTGCCGCCGCTGACGTCTCATGTCCACAGTGATGGCTAGGACGGAGAAGATCCGTGCCAGTCCATTTACAAGCGAGGAGCTGGATGTCCTGGTGGACGAGGTGCTGACACAGTACCCACGGCTATATGGTGGCCCAAATGTTGTGGTAAGTCTCCAACAGTGGGGGTGTGAGTGCAAGGGGGGCACACATGTAGTCGATCAGATGGTGTATGTGCCTGAGAGTGTGGGGTTGTGTAATGCACTGGCTGACATGCTGTTTCCTAGTTGTTAAGGGGGTGTATGCAACCCACACATTAAATGCATGGACATGAAGGGTGGATGGACATGTGTTGTGTACACATCCATATGGTGTGACAGCTATCTGGTGATGCATGTTTCGGGACAGTTATTGTTCATGTGACTGTTTGTGTGGGTCCTCGTTGTCCATCTCTGTGTGATTCTACCTGGCATGGACTGTCCACGCCCAATGTGACAAGGACACATCACTGACTGTACAGAGTGTGATACGTGTGTGGTTGGCATGAGTGTACATCAATGACCCATATCTGCCGTGGTGGAGATGAGTCTGTGTCATGCCACTGTTCAGAGAGAGAGGTTTTACCATGAGAGTGTGTCACTGATGTTTTCCCCCTCTTGTCTCCCACACCTGCAGCTCAAGGTACACCAGCGTAAGGCCGTGTGGAGGTCCATTGCAACCAAGGTGCGGGCTCTGGGAGTGTCAAACCGCCGGCGCACCCACTGCCACAAGAGGTGGGACGACATATCACGACTGGCAAAGAACGTTGCCGAGATGACACTGGGGATACTCCCTCGCAGTGGCAGGTTGTCACGACGCAGCTTGACACCACTGATGTGCCGCATCTTGGCTGTGACACAGCCTGAGCTGGACACACGTTTGAAGGAGCATCAACAGCAAGCTAGGGGTGAGTATTCTGTGAAGGTTGATTTTGTCTGTGAGTGGCTGCATGTGTACCAAGCCTGTACCTGCGCTGGTGTACGTGATGTGGTTACTGTGATGCAGTGGGTTGTAAGTGGCCCCTGTGCTGGGTGTGGCAGTCACGGATATTACATACATGCACTTACTGATGTTTTTCCAATCCTGGGAATTTCAATGGCATTGTGGGTGGTGTGCTGCAGGCCTGGTCCATTGGTGTTAGTGTTTGTACGCCCCAACATGCATGATGTTGTGCTGTCTGCCCATCACATGGCTCAGCTATGCCGTGTTTCGATGTTTGTACGCACTGTTTGAGGTAGTGATGTGTGTCTGCATGGTGAGATTGCACGGGTGGCCTGCAACATGTAGACTTTGTCATCCTCAGTGTTGCTTTGCTTGAATATGTTTGTCCTGTTGCTGTCACTTTGCTGACCCTACATGTCTCTCTGTTATGCAGCATCTCCCGTGGGCACGGAGGGACAGGGGACGGACACCAGTGGTGGTGAAACAAGCACAACAGCTGCACAGGATCCCAGTGACACAGATGTGACCAACGCCTCGGAGGGGGATAGGAGTATGCTGGAGGAATCACAGCCCGAGACGCAAAGTTCAACATCATCTGATGACGGCGGTGATGCAGACATCGTGGAGGACACAGGGAACGGAGAGTCTGCTACATCTTCCAGCACACAGTGTGCAGTGCCCACCCTCCCAGCCACTTCCTCTGTTGCTGCCCGTGTTTGCACCACAAAGAGGGGAAGAGTGTCCTTCATTCCAGGCACCGCTGCCCCTGCCCTGTGCCCCTGCTGCCATCAGTGCAGAGTGTGTGGACCTTATGCGCCAGCTGTGTGTGGGGCAGACAGGGCACCTCAATGCATTGTCAGACCACGACCGCAAATTGGCACAGGTGTTAGCTTTCATGGAGGGCATCCATTCAGATGTGGGTGGGCTGCACCGCACTGTCCAGACAATGTCCTCCACAATGGCGGCTGCACTTCAACTGGCTCAATCTCGTAGTCCAATTCCAGTCCCTTTGTCCACCCCCATGCCAGTGGCGACGTCTGACGACGGTGACCACGCTTCACACACCTCAACGTCACGATACTGCACACGTAGCACACAGCAGCAGCAGCCCAAGCGGTCAAGGTCACAGACACCTTCCCCTACGAAGAGAAAAACAACCCCAGAGCGCAAAGGGAAGAGCCCGTCAGGCGTTGCAAAGGCACATGATTCAAGGAGGAAGTACTCAGGGTCACAAGCCTCAGAGCAATCCCCGGCCACAGACTCTGTGGTCCCAAAAACGTCTCGCAAAGGCATGCAGACACTCTCCATGCCCACTGTGAAGGTGGGGCCTGGCAAGGCTACACATAGCAAGGTATCCAAGGCTGTTTCACCAACTACCTCTACTCCCATTCCAAGTCCAGTGAAGCAGGGACAGGAGGGCACTGTAGGGGGCACACAGGGTAAAGAGGGGATGGAGGGGCAGAGGCAATGCCAGGCTAAGCGTCCTTCTGGATCCAGCACATCCCCAAAGGGAGGTCCAGCGTGTGCGGCAGCCTTGGTGATGGGTGTGCCGCTTGTGTCCACACCACTTCCCATTGATACCAAGACAGGCAAGCCATTTAGAATCCCCAAGAAGTGGAAAGGCACCCCTCCACTGTCTCCCTCCCACACTGTGTCCCACGTCGGCCTGAGTCCACCTCCATGTGCCACTACACCACCTGGTCCAAGCAGCCCTCCAGCGTCCAAGGCCACTGATAGCTCTTCCTCAGCTCGGCTCACTCCCCAGTCAAGTGGTCCAACTGTGCCCGACACACAGTCAGCTCCCAGTCAGACTGACAGCCAAGTCTGAATGTTGATCAATGTCACAGACCTGTCTCTCCCACACCGGTACCTGTGCTGCCCATCGTGACACACCAGACTGTGTTGCTGACCATGGCGGAGTTTGGTGACACACATTCCCTGTGCAGCTTCTCATTGACTCTGTCAGCACCTTGGACTGGCCACTGGCCTTGCAGTTTGCCACCTGCCTGTGCAGCTTCTCATTGTCTCTGTCAGCACCTTGGACTGGCCACTGGCCTTGCAGTTTGCCCCTGCCTGTGCAGCTTCTCATTGTCTCTGTCAGCACCTTGGACTGGCCACTGGCCTTGCAGTTTGCCCCCTGCCTGTGCAGCTTCTCATTGTCTCTGTCAGCACCTTGGACTGGCCACTGGCCTTGCAGTTTGCCCCCTGCCTGTGCAGCTTCTCATTGTCTCTGTCAGCACCTTGGACTGGCCACTGGCCTTGCAGTTTGCCCCCTGCCTGTGCAGCTTCTCATTGTCTCTGTCAGCACCTTGGACTGGCCACTGGCCTTGCAGTTTGCCCCTGCCTGTGCAGCTTCTCATTGTCTCTGTCAGCACCTTGGACTGGCCACTGGCCTTGCAGTTTGCCCCCTGCCTGTGCAGCTTCTCATTGTCTCTGTCAGCACCTTGGACTGGCCACTGGCCTTGCAGTTTGCCCCCTGCCTGTGCAGCTTCTCATTGTCTCTGTCAGCACCTTGGACTGGCCACTGGCCTTGCAGTTTGCCCCCTGCCTGTGCAGCTTCTCATTGTCTCTGTCAGCACCTTGGACTGGCCACTGGCCTTGCAGTTTGCCCCCTGCCTGTGCAGCTTCTCATGTTCAGGCTCTGCATCTTGTGCCTTGGTCCTGTCTGATATTGTTGCCTATCAGTGCTATTTGTGAATAAAAACAGTTGCTCATGTTGTCAGTTGTGTCATTGTCCTTACTGAATAAGGCTTTTCCTGTATGTCTCACATTTACTGGGCCACATGCTCTGTGTGCCACTTCAACTGTGCCACTGGCTTGTTTGACTTATCATTTATTTTACAGGGGTGACGGGGACTTCAGTTCTTCATGACTCGGATACTTGTGGGGTCAGTGATGTTGTTTTCGGTGACATACCAGACTCATGTTCCTTCCTTGTTGCTGTTGGCTATGTTTTACTGCATCCTGGTATGTGGGCACTGCAAACACATAGAGGGGTCATATACACGGGATTGCAGGCAGGCTGACCAGGCTCAACATGTATGTGCGTTCTTGCTTTCATGTATGCCTAGCAGTGTAGATGTGTAGTCATGTTGTGATGGGCAGTCATCCTAGTCACAACGGTTACTTACAGGGTGTGCATTTGGGTGGTCAAGGGTTGTACGGTGTGTTGGTTGTGGCTTTGTCGTGTGTGTTGATGTGTGTGTTAATGGCGTGTGACTCATGGCTGTGTGGGACTGTTGTGTGTTTGTGTGCACACACTGCTTGTTGTGCATTCAGTGCTGTGGGTGTATGTTGCCTTGTGTTGTCCTAGTGTACATCCCCTGATGTACTGCTGTGTTTGCTATGTGCTTTGTGGTGTTGTGCATCTGTTGTGTGTTTGATGTGTCTGTGTTGTTCTGTGATGGTGCACTTCTTGTCTGTGTTGTGGTATGTAGCTTATGCATTTTTCCTGACTGATGAGGTGGTGCACTCCTGTTGTGTGTGTGCTCCCATTGCCTTCCCCTAGTTTGGCTGCACAGGTGATGTGTGGTATTTTTGTGGTTCTGTATGTGTTTCTGTTTTGAATTGTGTTTGCCATTTTTGTTTTGGTGCAGACGTTGGTACTGAAATCCCTGTGTGTGTGTGATGTTTGTGGATGCCCCCAGGGGGTTTGATTGTTTGTCTGTATCTTGTCTGGACATTATGTAGGCCCTTCTGTGTGTCTGGCATTGGGGTTGTGAGCTGCAGATAAGAGGGGGTATGTTTGGGGACTCCTACTTGTGTTTGACAGTCATTGAGTGTGCCAATGTGCCCTGTGTGATACTCATGTGTACTTGCTGTTCACTGTTTGACTTGAGGTCCTTCCTTTCATCCCTGTCCCTATACATGGGTTACCTTGCTGTCTCCCTGAGTTGTTGCACTGAGGTGACTGTTGTTTGACTTCACTCACTGTGCCAGCCATGTGCTTGGATGGGGTGTGGATGTTGTTCTGGGTTCCTTGTCCTGCATGTGTCTGTTCACCTGGTTGTTGGTTGTCTCCTTGCCCTCCCATTTGTGTGCACATAATTTTTGCTTTCCTCTATGTTGTGCTCCATTGCTGGTGGCATGTAGTCTGTGTATGTGGCTGTGTGTCGGTGTGGGGTATGTCTGTGTGAGTTGGCAGGGTGTGTGTCCAGTAGTCTGTATGTTCCTTGTGTGTGTGTATGTTAATTTTGTGCTTGTATTCTGCTTTCTTGCCATGTATGTGGTGTTGTGGTGTGTGTGTGTGTTGCCCTGGGCCTGTGCCTCTGTGCTGTGTGTTAATCTACACCCAATGCTGCTGTGTCTGTCTCCCTAGGTGTTAGTTGTGTGCTGCTGGGTGTGGATTTAGCTCGCTTGGTGTTGGACATGGGGGTGCACAGGGGGGATTGGCATGTTTCTTGCTGTGTGCGGCGGAGCTGTGGGTGGTGGGTGGTGGTGGTGGCCTGTGGTCTTTCTGGCCTGTCCGTTGCTGTACATGCATTCTGCTTTGTGCGATGGATTTCCCGCATACTCACCGCTGCGGTGTCATCAGCAACACATTACATTATGTTCGCGGTAATTTGGTGGGCTTGATGCAGGGTGTGAATTGGTGCCAGCTGAGACATGTGTGGGTACACTGATGGATGTGTTCCTGTCCACACCAGTGTGTCTGGTGTGGCCAGGTGCCCTGTTTCAGCCCGTGGAATTTGTGTTCTGTTTTGTGTTGTATTGTGTTTTTTTACGTACCTGCGGCGGCGTCCGCGGCGGGTGATGTTGGCCTGGTGATGTATCACGTACAGCACCGGGAGGACGTGTAGTGCTGGATCCATGGCGTTCGGCTCCGGGTGGAGGGCTCCGGAAGTCTCGCTTCACGCTCCGCTGTCGAGATTCCGCCGTGTCTGGAAGGGCGGCTTCTCCCCTGCGGTTCGACGGGTTGTTTGGCGCATCCTAATTTGTTGAGCGGACGGGACGACATTCCGCACGGCGGTGAGTCTCCATTGGCTCCCACCGGCGCGGTGGCGGCCGCACTTCATGGCGGTCGGCGTTGCACCGCGGAGGTCGGGAAATGGGGCATATTTGCCCTTCATAATATGGCGGCCATGAGGACCGCTGCTGGCGGGCGGTAAAAGGCATTTTTCCGCACCGCCGGCACCGCGGTACTGACACCGACCGCCATCGTAATCGGCCCCTATGTTTGCATTTGAAGTTCATTATTTTCACATATTTACGTATGAGTGTTGACTGATCAGTGCTTGGTCAGCTAGTGGATAACGTCAGCTGTGGTGCTTTTGGGTCCCTCTCCTTCAAATGAGCACATGTGCCAGCATGCTGCCTACCCCCGTGGGCCACTCCCAAGCCAATAGTGTAGCATATATTGCATTTTAAGGACCAGGACACTATTTTACAGGCAGCCAGAAAGCAGAAGCAACTGAAAATAGAGAACATCAAGGTGCTTATATTGCAGGATTATACCATGGGTATCCAACAACAGAGACCCGATCTACATTTTAAAATTGTGATTGAGATTTATATTTCTCACCCTATTTCACCTTTTTTTTGATTACTTGAATGTTTTATAAAGATATAAATAAAACTAAAAATAAATAAAAGGAATGTATGGATAGTAAGTGAACCTGAGTGAAATATGTAGAGCAGGCATCAAGGCAAAATTTAAGGGACAGGTCTTGGTGAAGCGAGAAGAAGACCCACGTTAAGGAGAGATGGTGCTCACATGAACACAGTACGAGAGACAATGAAAGGAAGCAGAACTCAGGGAGAATAAAGATCAGAAAGATAAGGGACAATGTCCCGAGGGCATGATGGGAGCCCACAGTTTATCTTATCTGAGGGCCAGGAGCAGCAAAAAAGAGGCTGCCTCTGTACCATTATGTATAGATGTCAGATTGTTTTTGTTTCTTGTTCATTGCTGTTGGCTTGTGTTAAACCTGTCAATCTTAAGGTGGTCTTCCCCCAAACGTTTTGTGTTTCTCCTGCACCTTGCTGATCTCATTTTTGCTGACCTTAGGACTCTGCACACTTTATCACTGCTGACCAGTGCTAAAGTGCATTTGCTCATGTTATTTGGCCAACATATCGGATTAAAAATATCGAGTTGTAGAAATATCAGAAAAAAAAATAGTGTGATAAAAAAATATCATGATGCAGGAATATCGTTGTGAAGAATATCTATTTTCAAATAAGTAATTTTGTCTTCAATATTATCTTTGTTACTATCATTTTCAATTATATAGTTGTAAAAAGTATCGTTTTTTAATCATCTTTATGTGTGTTAGTTCATATATTAATTTTATGCGTTATTGTTTGTATAATTGTTCACAGTATTTTGAAATATAATTTGAAATTTTAAGTGATTGATACGTTTTTTAAAAATTAAATTGCTAATGCTAATTTATATTGTTGTAGAGGGTTGCTAGGCTTGTAGGGGTGTAGGGTGGGAAGTTAATTACTTACAATTATTTAATAATCAATTATTAAATTATAATTAATTATTTAATTGATTAATAAATATGTAAATTGTGTAAGAATCATATTTTGTAAGTAATATAGTAGGTGTGTGGGCTGTTGGGTTTGTAGGGATATAAGGTGGGAAGTTAGTTAAATAATTTATTAACAATTAATTCTCAATTTATTATTAAATATTTAATTGTGTATTAATTGTGTAATAATTGTATTTTTTAAGTTATATATTAGGTGCAGGTTTGTAGGGGTCTAGGGCGGGTAGTTGATTATTAATGAATTAATAATTAGTGCTTAAATTATAAGTTAATGTTTACTTGATTATTAGTTATGTTACTTGTGTTACATGTATTTATATTTTTTGTATTTTGAGTGTTTGCTGGTAGTGTGGTAAGTTAAGTAATAAATAAATGACATTTTGTTTAGTTGATAATTAATCATTAATTTGTTTTCTAATCCCATTAATTGTTTTTTCTTTATTTATATATATAGAGAGATTTTTTTGGGGGGGTTATTTAATACAGTTCATATGAAGAATTGTATAATGTTATAAATTAATAGGGTTATGTTTAATGTATGTTATGTGTTTGAAGTGAAGTACTTTCCCTACTGTTGCACAGACTGGAGTGGGAATAGCAATTGTTACCCCTCTGAAGTCCAACACTTTCCCTACTGTTGCACAGACTGGTGTTAGAATAGTAAATTTTACCCCTCCAGAGTCCAACGCTTTCCCTACTGTTGCACAGACAACAGTGGAAATAGTAAATGTTACCCCTCTGGAGTCCAACGCTTTCCCTACTGTTGCACAGACTGGAGTGGGAATAGTAAATGTTACCCCTCTGGGGTCCAACGCTGTCCGTACTGCTGCACAGACTGGCGTGGGAATAGTAAATGTAACCGCTTCGAAGTCCAACTCTTTACTTACTGTTGCACAGACTGGAGTGGGAAAACTAAATACTACCACTCTGGACTCTGACCCTTTCCCTACTGTATCACAGACTGTAGTCAGAAGAGTGAATTTTACCCCTTATAGTCCAACACATTCCTTACTGTTGCACAGACTGGAGTGGGAAGAGTAAATTGTACCCCTTCGAAGTCTAATGCTTTCCCTACTGTTGTACAGACTGGACTTGGAATAGTTTATCTATTATTCCCAGAGTTTAATCTTTTTGTGTAATTCTCAAAAATATATTTCTAGTAAATGTATTTTTTTCATATTTACTTAATTTGGTAATGTATTTAATATTTTGCATTTGATTTGTTAATATTTGTTATGTTTTATGCATATACATATATATATATATACCGACAAACATGTCCGCTGCAGCGCTAAGGGATCGTGAGTCCGCTGCGGAGGAAATGTTCTCAGAAACATTTCCGGAGCAGTTGGATTCCAAATCAAGTGCTAATGAAGAAGCAAGTGGGGGATTGAGAAGCCTGAAAGATAAATTTCGGGCACTAGAGAAATTAATGCGCCAGGAGATGTCGGAGTGGTGGGAGTCAAAATCTTTACAGAAATACCTGGATGTGGGAAGGATCCCTAGAGGATTACGCATAATGATTGCCCCAAGTTATGAGACGCCAAACCCTGCAATGATGGTAGAATGGGCGCAATGCAACCTGGAATCCTCACGAAAGCTTGTGGCCATTTTAGTAAAATATGCCGATAGTGACAGGCATGAAATCCAGCTTAAGATCGACAATCTGAATGAGGAAATTAAGGCGCACAATGATTCCCAGCAGAAACAGAAACTATATGATGAAATGACTGGCAGATTGAATAAGGAGGAGGACAAAATCAAACAAAGAAAGACATACAAATTCAGGAGGGATAAAGAAGATTATGCCAATGGGCAAATCTTCACATTTGCACGCAAATTTGACACGTTTAGAAAGGCAACAGAGGACAGAAGGACACAAGAAACAAATCAAGGAACAAATCTTGAGAATACAAATCATTTCCTGGCTGGGGCAACCTCAATTTCGGATTTAAGTTCAGCGCAGGAAAGCGAACCCGACACTGAGGGCCAAAGGGAAAGAAACCGCGCAACCCAAAATTCCATTAAACCAACATTGGGAGAGGAATTGGAATATATCAGACGCAGTCGCAGGGAAACACTGCGCCCTAGGAATGTATCGACAAAAAACGAAGGACCAAAAGTAGGAGGGAGAGGAGAAAAGCAGCTAGAAAGCGCGAGTTCCAAACGTCCAATAAGGGGACGGGGACGGGGAACGGGGAAATTGGAAGCACAATTGAGTTTGATAAAAAAATCTGAGCAAACATCTATAAATGCCAATACTATCATCAATTTATCAAACATTGGTTTAAGTGCGGCTGAACGTCAATTGCTTTCCTTGGGCCTTTCATACTGTCCTGAGACGAATTTCAACTATACGCAGACAAAAGCTGACATTTATAGGTTTATCAGGAAATTAAAATTGAAGAAGTATCATCAGTTACAACTGGCAAACAAAAGAAAGATGGCTAGTTCATCAGCATTAAATACTGCCAGCATTTCCAATCTCACAGCTGCGGATTTTAATGTGCTAAAAGTATTACAAAATTTAGAGAAGGAAAGCACTACTACAATGGAATGTGATACGCATTATAACTATCTCAATGATTCACAGGGCAGTGGAATCCTTGATATGGAAATGAGCAGTAAACCAACTACAAAGTTCAAAGTAAAATCAAAATTTACCCCTGTATTGCCGAGAGACTCCATAGACATTTTTCATGACCAAATTGTGGCTCAAATAAAAAACTTAATATAAATATCAATAAAAATAAAAGGAAAATTACAGGTCATGAAAGAAAATATGGGCAACTGATGGACAAACTGAAAAAGGAAAAAGATGTGGTCATAAGAAACTCGGACAAGGGGGAAATATTGTCCTTTGGCCCCTAAAGGAATACATGATTGAGGCGATGGGACAATTGAACAACACAGAGTGCTACAGGAAAAGCTCCTTCCAAAAATTTAGAAGCACACAGGATTGTTATATGACTAAGTTATTGGCATGGAAAAATTTGGGAATGTTAAGTTCTGATGAATACAAATATCTTAGGAAAGAGCATCCTACCATCCCGAAGATCTACTTTATCCCCAAGGTACACAAGGACAGACTTAAGCCACCATGAAGACCTATAATTTCGGCCTGTGATGGACCATTTGAAAATATGTCGTGTTATATCGACTATTTTCTGCAGGAGCATGTACGTGGCTTAGACTTTTATGTTCAGGACACAAGTGACTTTTTGCAAAAGATTAACAATATACAATGGCAAAAAGGATACTGCATGATAGCTCTTGATGTGTCGGCTTTGTACACCTGTATACGAAATGGAGATGGAATAAGGGCCATTGAACACTTTTTATCCTGTAGACCCATACAATATGTTCAACATAATAGAATGATCATTGATTTATTGACCTTCTGTTTGAACAATAATTTGTTCCTTATCAAGAATCAAATATATCAGCAGGTGCAAGGAGTGGCGATGGGGGCCAGCTTCTCCCAGTTATGCATGCCTGTTCATGGGATGGTGGGAGGAGCTGGTCCTCAAGAAGCAATATGGTCATATTTGTCAGAAAAACATAATTTGTTGGCTAAGATATATAGATGACTTATTCATCATATGGCACGGAACAGAAAGGAGTGCGAATGAATTTATAGCGCAACTAAATATTAATGATAACAACTTAAGATTTACATCATGTATAAGTGAGGAGAGTGTAACTTTTCTTGATGTACAAATCACCATTAATAACAATGCCATATCCACCACCCTATTCAGGAAAGAGACGGCGGGAAATGCACTATTACATGCAACAAGCGCTCACCCCCGTCATCTGATAGATAGCATTCCCTACGGGAAATGCTCCGAATAAGAAGAATTTGTAGTAATGACAGCGAATGTGAAAATAAACAAAATGAAAGTAAGGCCAGATTTTTGGAGAGAGGATATAGAGACAAAATAGTGGATAGAGCCATTGCAAAATCTAAACAAAAACCCAGAGAGGAGTTATTAATACACAGAAATAAGCTGGAGGCAGCATCTCGCAGTTCTTTGGCAATACAGAATGAACCCACACGTTTCATTATATCATTCTCTAGGCAAGAAAGGCAGATCAGAGGAATAGTGAGACGGAATTGGCCCATCATATTAGATGACCCCGTTATTGGGCAATCCCTATTGAAGAAACCAACCATCACATACAGAAAAACAGCATCTATGAGTAGTGTCCTGGTACGAAATAATCCTGAGGACCAGGAGGTGCGTCTATGGCTCACAGCAAGAAAAGGGTTTTTTAAATGTACCAGTTGCAAGGCCTGCAAATATGGAATAAATAAATTGGAGTATTGCACTGCTTTTAATAATATTCCGCGTGCTATTACTCAACATTTGACATGTAAAACTGAATATGCGGTCTATGTTTTAGAGTGTAGCTGTAATTTAAAATATATTGGAAGTACTAAGTTGGCAGTACACAAAAGGGTCTTACAACATTTAAGAGCTATCACCAATAATGACCCAAGTTACCCTGTGGCTAGGCATTTTAAGGACTGTCATGAAAGCAATCTTAGTCATTTACAATATTATGTGTTGGATGCCATCCCTCTAGACAAAAGAGGGGGGAACAGAGAAGCGAAATTAAGATGACTGGAAACGCAATTCATATTGGAATTTGATACCAAATATCCGGGGGGTCTAAATACGAGTGAGGACCTCTACACGTTTTTATGAAACCCGAACATCCAAATGTATACTACTGCTGCTATTCTGGTGATGTGCGACATCTACAAATGTATGATCTCTATCTTATATATATTTCTGATGAATGATTATTTATACATATATTTATATTTTTATTGGTCTTATGACGATATTGATATATTGATTTTGTCTGTTCGGATGTTCAATCTGCCAAGCATGGACTAATAATGAAGTAATTTTAGAGGGTCTTTTAAGAAGTCGATGATTTTAGCAATTGAGTTGTATATTTTTGGATATTTATATGTAATTATTTATTTATTTACATGTATTTAGGTCTATGTTTACAATCATGGGAATCAATTGCATCATTAGTTGACTATTCCCTCCATTCTTGCTTGCTTGTTTGCACATGCTGTGATTTGCACTTTATGTCCCTTTCAGCCATGGGTGGCTCAAATAGTATAGCCAATGACATTATGTCAATACAGGCTGCCCTGGCTGGGAGAGGTCTTGTTAGTTTTAATAGCATTTTAACACTAGTATTTTTTTACACCTTTTTTACACCTTTTTAATTCAGCACTTAGTTAGGGTATTTATTTACACATAAGGGTAAAGTCACATATTAGGTGGATTAGTTATAAAATGAAAATGTGGAATGGATTCAATATGGTACTGGTTTTGAAATAGCATTTATGCATGATATTTTTGGATATGTGATTTGATAATGGCTAGGCTTTTCATAATATGTACCTATTTGAGAGATGTTAAAAGTACTTAAGCTATGACATTCTGCAAAAGCATTTAAGCAAATAATCACATCACCAATCATATGTGAATTACTGTGAAACAAGTATTTTTTCCATTTTCATTAACTTTGATATGCACTGTCACTTTAAAAACGGTGAACTGAATTCCTTGCGTTGTCATGTGATCAAGGCAGGTGACTGCCGAAGCGCGTAATGGCGAGACTGTTGGAGCGGTAAAATAAACAAACCTGCACGAATTTGGGTCCACTCTCGTTTGTTGGTGGAGAAAAAACAACAATACAAAGGCGAGCAACTGCTATATATATATATATATATATATATATATATATATATATATATATATATGTATATATATATATATATGTATATATTCACTGAAAAACCATAGGTTTCAGGGGCGTTATAGTTAGTTGGACATTTCACTCGTACAAAACCATAGAAATTCCCCATTATAGTTAGTTCAGCTAACTATAACTCGCGCGCCCGCAATGCACTGCTGATGACGCCACATATTACATCACTCATGACATGGTCAGTGACATCACTCATGACATCACTGATGACATCTCAAATGACATCACTGATTACATCACTGATGACATCATCCTTGTGATAGAGTGGCAGACCTCCTCTCACCCTAATATAACCTTTGATACACACACTCAAAAATACAAACTAACATTTTCAAAACAATGGACATACCAATACCAGTTACAACACACCTATTCATTAATTCCAAGATCTACACACACATCCACTCATTCACCAACAGTCCCTATACAGTCACTCATACATGTACTCACTCATCATATGTACTCATACACCTATACATCCTGTTACACACCGCCACTCATCCATAGAGTTACTCACACACATAGTCACACATGCAAACAAAGTATCAAACATCCATTTACTTGCATATACAGTTATACACACACTACCACACTTACTTCTACAGAAACTTACACATACTTACTCTCTTAAACAATCACTTATAGAAACACCTACTTATTTGTACAGGAACTCTTCCAATCTCTCACTCTCACATATACTCACTTATATACACCAATACTCACATATACTAGTTTAAAACATATGTAGTTACTCATAAAGACACTATTGAGACAGTCATTCACTCACTAACACACCCATACACATACTCATCCACCTATACAGTCCTGCACACATGCTGTCTTCAACACATACAAACAGTGAGTCACTCATTCATGCATCTATGCACTAAGTAATACCCCCACCGAACCATACAGACACTCAGACACTCATACTGATACTCAAAACCAACTAATAACCCATATAGACACTCATGTAGCTACTCACCAACCCATGCAGCCACTTATACACAAAGTGAGAGACTGATACAGATATTTTCATATTTAAACATTACTCACTAACCCATGTATTCACTAAGATACACTTAGTCAGTTATACAATCAATTTTACAAAAAAAATCATCCATTTAGACACTTATATACCCATTTATTCTTCCATCGACCTTGAGATATACATATATAAAACATATTTAATTTTCAGAAAAACACACATTCACTGGATGATGTCATCAGTGATGTCATGAGTGATGTCACTGACCATGTCATGAGTGATGTAATATGTGACGTCATCAGCAGTGCATTATGGACGCGACGAGTTATAGTTAGCTGAACTAACTATAACGGGGAATTTCTATGGTTTTGTACGAGTGAAATGTCCAACTAACTATAACGCCCCTGAAACCTATGGTTTTTTCAGTGAATTTCTAAGGTTTTTTAAATGCTAATTTCTAACTATAACGTGCCTGAAACCTATGGTTTTTTCAGTGAATTTCTAAGGTTTTTTAAATGCTAATTTCTAACTATAACGTGCCTGAAACCTATGGTTTTTTCAGTGAATATATATATATTTATTATACTATGTATACATGTGAAAATGTCTCGGTCCCCTGTTTGCCTCGGTGGCACGGAAAAATGGGTGGAACTGACGTCAGCACGCCGACGAGGTCCTCTTATGGCTCCGATGACGTCATACGGTGTCGCGAGCGGAGCCGTGCTCGTTGACGTGGGAGAGCTAGGAAAGAATTTCCGTGGAATGCTGGTGCAGGGGATATTCACCTAAGTGTTCAGGCTAGTCCTTTGGGAGCAACTGTTTATGTTGCCACTCCAGAAACCGAAACCAGTGATCCGAGGGCAGAGGCCCTGCAGATGGCACACGAGGTGGGGTGCCCAGTCGTGTGCACCGGCGGGGCAGCGAAGTGACAAGCACCACAACCCACAAAAAAGGTAACGAGGGCACTGAATAACACAGGATCTTCTCTTTGTATCTGGCAGGAACAACGAAGTTAAAATGCCCTAGTACCAAAATGTAGAATTAGTGCTACAACGGTCTTCAAGAGGACCTGCGATGCCGCTTCTGCCTCCCGTACCCTGGAGGCGGCACATGGGTCACGCGGTACGGTCATACTGCGGTGGGACGCACACTCGTTGACCTCTCATGGCACTGCTCCACACTTCAGGGAGGACGCTTTCCATTAGCTATGTTTTCTGATGACATGTCGCGCCGGCCCCGTCCAACAACAGAACTCCTTTAGATCCAAACAGACTCTTCCACTCTCTCACCGGAAGTGAAACCAGGCCACGCGGACACTTTCACAATACAACAGCCGGGAATGCACTTTTCGGTAAAAAACCACATTCCTTCCTCCTAATTAATCAAATAAACGCCTCACTGAAGAACAGGGGCCAGCTTCGATCGGTAAACAGCCGTTACAACGACTTTTTACTTTGCGATACCATTACAACGCATGCATTACCACGCATGCGTTGTACATCACAAAGTCATTACTACGCATTTTTAGAACGCATGGTCATTTACCACGCATGCCTTTACAACAAATTTTGTTGTAAAGGTATGTATGGTAAATGACCATGCGTTCTAAAAACATGTAGATCGATCCATGTCGTTGTAAGGAAACAGAGGCTGTTCTGTTTCCTCACAACGACGTGCACCGCCCTCAGAGATGACGTGAAGCAGGAACCACGAGGAGAGAGGAACCATGAGGAGTGAGAGGTAAGGGGGATTGGGCATGGGGTGGGGTTTCTTTTCTAGGGTTTAGGGTAGTGCAGTGGTGTTTGGGTGGTGTAGGGGTCGTGCTGGGGGTAGTGTTTTAGGTTTAGGGTAGTGCAGTGGTGTTTGGGTAGTGTAGGGGGTCGTGCTGGGGGTAGTGTTTGAGGGTTTAGGGTAGTGCAGTAGTGTAGGGGGTCGTGCTGGTGGTAGTGTTTTAGGTTTAGGTAGTGCAGTGGTGTTTGAGTAGTGTAGGGGGTCATGCTGGTGGTAGTGTTTTAGGTTTAGGGTAGTGCAGTGGTGTTTGTGTAGTGTAGGGGTCATGCTGGGGGTAGTGTTTTATGGTTTAGGTAGTGCAGTGGTGTTTGGGTAGTGTAGGGGTCGTGCTGGGGGTAGATTTAGGGTTTAGGGTAGTGCAGTGGTGTTTGGGTAGTGTAGGGAGTCGTGCTGGGGGTAGTGTTTTAGGTTTAGGGTAGTGCAGTGGTGTTTGTGTAGTGTAGGGGTTGTGCTGGGGGTAGTGTTTTAGGGTTTATGTTAGTGCAGTGGTGTTTGGGTAGTGTAGGGGTAGTGCTGGGGTAGTGTTTTAGGTTTAGGGCAGTGCAGTGGTGTTTGTGTAGTGAAGGGGGTCATGCTGTGGGTAGTGTTTTAGGTTTAGGGTAGTGCAGTCGTGTTTGTGTAGTGTAGGGGGTCGTGTTTTAGGGCATAGGGTAGTGCAGTGGTGTTTGTGTAGTGTGGGTGGTCATGCTGGGGGTATATTTAGGGTTTAGTGTAGTGCAGTGGTGTTTGGGTAGTGTAGGGAGTCGTGCTGGTGGTAGTGTTTTAGGTTTAGGGTAGTGCAGTATGTTTGGGTATGTGGGTGTCGTGCTGGGGGTAGTGTTTTAGCACTTATTTTTCTTTCTACAGCACTAACCATAATTTCTATGGCAAAATGAACCCCTCATTTTGTTCCTTTTTAAATTAAATGTTTTAAGTGTTACCAGTTTATTCCAATCAAGATGGCTTCAGGTGTGCCATACTTTTGTCATAAGTAAGACTGTTAGCGCTCTAGTTGTTCTTTAGAACACTCTGGGAAGCTGCAGTAGAACACAAAGGCATCAACTGACAGGCTGCTCCTGTTGAAATATAACAGGAAGATATTTGAGATCTCACTTAAAACATGTCCTAATTTTTCTTTCTACAGCACTAACCATAATTTCTATGACAAAATGAACCCCTCATTTTGTTCCTTTTTAAATTAAATGTTTTAAGTGTTACCAGTTTATTCCAATCAAGATGGCTTCAGGTGTGCCTTAATTTTGTCATAAGTAAGACTGTTAGCGCTCTAGTTGTTCTTTAGAACACTCTGGGAAGCTGCAGTAGAACACAAAGGCATCAACTGACAGGCTGCTCCTGTTGAAATATAACAGGAAGATATTTGAGATCACACTTGAAACATGTCCTAATTTTTCTTTCTACAGCACTAACCATAATTTCTATGACAAAATGAACCCCATCATTTTGTTCCTTTTTAAATTAAATGTTTTAAGTGTTACCAGTTTATTCCAATCAAGATGGCTTCAGGTGTGCCATACTTTTGTCATAAGTAAGGCTGTTAGCACTCTAGTTGTTCTTTAGAACACTCTGGGAAGCTGCAGTAGAACACAAAGGAATCAACTGACAGTCTCTGCCCTTGTTGGATGTACATGTTTTACTGAGAATGTCAGACTTCATTCTCACATGACTGAGAAAGATAATGTGAATTTACAGGAAATATGCTCTCATTTTAGCTTCTGGAGCACCTTCCAAAACTGTATGGGACAAGCATGTGAAAATAGTTTTCTCTCAAACATGATTCATGATATCCCAGCAGAAGGTTTTTCACAGGGTAAAATCACCTTAGAACACACCACAATTCCTGAAATTAGTATGGTACCATCAACAAATGAATTCTAATGTAACTAAAGTCTGTTATCACCCTTTATAGTTCTCCTTTGGTAACCCTCAAAATCTTCGATTCACTACAATGCATTTCAATGGGGTACTATCATTTATATTGGTCCCAAGATGGCTGCCAGCAATTCCAGGATGAAGTGCTGACAGCCAATCAGATCTCACGATGACATGTGTGGTTAGGCTCCGCCCAGATATATATGTGTTTTCTTTTTCAAATTTCTCAGGAACTACTGAACGGATTTACACTCATTTAAGCAAAAGGCACGACCCTAAACCAAGGGCTACCTTTTTGGCAAATTTGGTGTAATTCCGTTCAGCAGTTCGGGCTGTAGCTGCGACTAAAGGTTCCTATGGAAAATTGCATGGGGAAAACATGTTTTGGGACCCCCTTTTGTCTCGGCCCCTCTTGCCGAATCACCCCAAGACTTTCAGGATAGGAGCAGACCGGAGCGCCCAACAAGTTGGAAAATTTCGCGAAGATTCGTCAACCGGCGCCAAAGTTATTTCAAATAGAATGGTGCGGATTTCCTATGGAAAATAGGTCCTAACTATAACTATCTACTGGCGACCGCCAGTAGATAATATATATATATATATATATATATATATATATATATATATATTCCATATGAAAGCTGCTCGCAAATTGAAGACACCACACACAACGTTGTATTTCACCCTCTTTTATTCGGCAGGCAGCAGCAAACTAAAATGAACCCTTCCAGCAAAGTCTTGCGCCAATTCACGCCATACGCGTTTTGGAAAAACTTCCCTTCATCATTGGCTTGGCGTTAGGGGGAAAGGAGCGGCGTGCATGATTATCGCAGGTGTTTTAAGTTCTTAATCCTGCCTCAGTGGGCGTGTACTTGCTATGCATGCTGGATGTCGTAGTCCAGGTAAGTATTAAGTTCTTTAGTAGAAGCCGCTTTACCTTCACCTCCATAATTATAAATCCATTGGGTTGCTGATATGGGCAAGGCCAGCCTACTGCTTCACTTGTGCCTCACCAAACGGGTACGTTGTTCCACACTGTGCCTCACGTTCAGGGCACATGGACCTGCTTCTCCAGCAGTGGGATTGTCTTCGTGGCCGGAGCAGACCACAACATACTCCATATGAAAGCTGCTTGCAAATTGAAGACACCGCACACAACGTTGTATTTCAACCTCTTTTATTCGGCAGGCAGCAGCAAACTAAAATGAGCCCTTCCAGCAAAGTCTTGCGCCAATTCACGCCATACGCGTTTCGGAAAAACTTCCCTTCATCATTGGCTTGGCGTTAGGGGGAAAGGAGCAGCGTGCATGATTATCGCAGGTGTTTTAAGTTCTTAATCCTGCTTCAGTGGGCGTGAACTTGCTATGCATGCAGGATGTCGTAGTCCAGGTAAGTATTAAGTTCTTTAGTAGAAGCCGCTTTACCTTCACCTCCATAATTATAAATCCATTGGGTCACTGATATGGGCAAGGCCAGCCTACTGCTTCACTTGCGCCTCACCAAACGGGTACGTTGTTCCACACTGTGCCTCACGTTCAGGGCACATGGACCTGCTTCTCCAGCAGTGGGGTTGTCTTCGTGGCCGGAGCGGACCACAACATACTCCATATGAAAGCTGCTCGCAAATTGAAGACACCGCACACAACGTTGTATTTCACCCTCTTTTATTCAGCAGGCAGCAGCAAACTAAAACGAGCCCTTCCAGCAAAGTCTTGCACCAATTCACGCCATACGCACGCTGCTCCTTTCCCCCTAACGCCAAGCCAATGATGAAGGGAAGTTTTCCGAAATGCGTATGGCGTGAATAACACCCCTTTGTTTACACGGACCCTGGTGTGCGAGTCATTTTCTTGGTGGGGAAGAGCTCAAGGATTTTCGAACATATATATATATATATATATATATTACCTACTGGCGGTCGCCAGTAGGTAGCTATAGTTAGAACCTAGTTTCCATAGGAAAAGCGTTTTTTGATTTGCCAATAACTTTGGCACCGTTTGACGAATCTTCGTGAATGTTTTTAAAAAAATGGCCTGCTCCGGTCAACTCCTGTCTTGAAAGTTTCGGGGTGATTCTTGAAGCGGGGGCCGAGAAAAAAGGGGGGTCCCAAAATGCGTTTTCCCCATGTTAATTTCCATAGGAACTTTAGACAAGGCTGCAGCCTGAACTGCTGAACGGAATTACACCAAATTTGGCAAAAAGGTAGGTCTTGGTTCAGAAAGCGCCCTTTTTTAAATGGTGTAAATCCGTTCAGTAGTTCCTGAGAAATTAAAAAAAGAAAAATATCGATATCTGAGCACCGAGGAGGGTTCGCGAACCCTCCCGGGCACGAGCTCCACTATGATTGGCTGTCAACACTCCAAACCAGGAAGTGTTGGCAGCCATTTTGTGACTCGGTAATCGAGTCACAAGAAAAGAGTAAAAAAAAAGTGAAAAACAAGAAAAGGGGGCAGGGTACAAACACCCTGACCCCCTAGGCCTGCTCAGGGGGTCCCACAAGGACCCCCAGGGCCAAAAAAAGTATTTAAAAAAAAAAGAAAATCAGCCAAATTCGCGCTAGGTGCGCAAATCCGGACGACAAAATAAAAAAAAAAAAACGAAGCGCGGGCTCCTGCACTTTGTTGTATTTAAGTCCCCTGGGTCTGCTGCTGCTGGCAGATCCCACTGTCTTCCTTCTCTTTGCTGTACACGTTCAGCCAAGATGGTGCCGTGGGGATCTGCAGTAGGTCCATCCTGCCGGGCGCCCTACCTGCCATGGCATCATTGCGCTCTCCCGCACCCCGCGCCGGGCCGGCAGCGCCCCTGGTTTCCAGAGTCACCAAGGCGTCTCCATCCGAGCGCCACTAGAGAGCCATCTGCCCTGGGCATGCTGCTGGCTCAGCGACTCTCTAACTCCGGCTCCCAAAACTCGCACTTCATAGACCAGCCACAGGTGGGGAAGAGCCGAGCCTGGCCCGGAGAGCCGCCGGCAAACCCGGCCTGGAACCAAAAATACCTCCTATTGTGGGAATTACGGCTCGTGCAAGCCCCTAATGTTTATGAGCAGCGAATAAATCACACAAGGAGAGGGGTGAGAGGGGACCCGGATGAAAAAGCAATCATTATCCCTAACGTCAAAGAGGCGCTTTCCCTCCATCCATAGTTACCAGCATCCCTCTGAAGCAGATGCAGCCCTCTCCAGCGAGAGCAATCTGTTCATCTCTATCTCCCGGCGGCTCATCCTCCGCCCACTGCCACGCCCCCTCCTCCACTGGCAGAGAACAGCGAGGGGGCGGGGGGAAGCCTTTCTTCCAGGCTCGATCGACAGGTACCAGAGGTAGCTTTGGGAGGCGGTTGCTACCTCCAGACACGGGCATGTTCCAGTAACAATCTATGGGAGGGGGGACCTGTACCCCAGTCACATTTACCAGGTGCCCACATACAGTCCTGACCGAGGGGCTTTATTTCCAGACACTCGCACATACGCTGGGAGGGGTACAGACGTGTCAAAGAGGTTTCTCTAGAGGATGAGAGTGATTCTGATTACGATCAATTACACTGTGGGGAAATTTTGTTACAAAATGGTCAGAACAAGTGTAAGGGCCCAGTAGATGAGGTACAAGTAAATGATTGTACAATCAAAATGCTTTTTGACTCTGGAGCAAAGATTTCACTTATCCCAAAAATCTTCTTTGACAAGGAGTTAAAGGGGAAGGTGAAAATCTACAAACCAGACATTAGGCCACTAGCTTATGGTGGTCAACCCATTAAGTTATTTGGATATTTTATGGGCAATCTTGAATACAAGGGAAGACTAACAGCAGGGAAGATTTACGTCTCTTGCAGGGGTGACAGCATTATCAGCTGGTTCCATCAGGCCGATCTGGGGGTCTCGTTGGTCCCAGGTGGAGATCCGTGCATCATCCTTAGAGACATCACTCCACACTCGGATCATTTGAATGTTGTGTCAAGCAATGTGACTGAAATGAACGGAAGATGCGATTGGCGTTCCGATTTTGAAAGGGTCTTTAGTGAGAAGTTAGGATGCCTCTCAGGGTACACACACAGAATCACACTCAAACCTGATGCTGTCCCAGTGACGTGTAAAGTACGCAGTGTACCACTGACTATGAGAGAATCTATGCGTTCTGAGCTTGATAAATTAAAGGAAGAAGGAATCATTGTCGAGATGGAGGCCAGTGAGTGGTTGGCTCCGGTAGTTCTAGCACGCAAGGCCTCTGGAGAGGTGAGATTGTGTGTGGACCTCCGCGCCCTCAACCGGGCAGTTATCTCAGACAGGTACCCTCTTCCCAACATATCAGAGATGCTGGCTCAGTTGAAAGATGCCTCGAGTGTTCTCCACTCTAGATCTCAAGGCGGCCTATCATCAGGTCAAGATTGATGACGAGTCCATGAACTTGACGGCCTTTATAACCCCTTTCGGAACCTTCAAGTTCACTCGCCTTCCGCTTGGCTTGAATTCCGCAGCCTCCGCTTTCAAAGGGTCATGGAGGATGTGTTGGTTGGTGTGCAGGGGGTTAAGATTTACCAGGACGACGTCTTGGTTCATGGCCTCGCCTCAACAGGAACATGATGAGAGGCTTAAGATCGCCCTTGAGAGGTTCAGTGCGAGAGGTTTAACCTTGCGCGAGAATAAATGCAAGTTTAATCTCTTAGAGATCGATTACCTGGGCCATAGACTGACTGCGGGAGGAGTTCAACCTAGAGATCGCCTGGTGAAGACCATTGAGGAACTTCCTGTCCCACAATCCAGAGATGACCTTCTCACATTTTTAGGGATGGCAGAGTACTATAATAAATTTGTTCCTCAGTTCGCTGGTCGCACCTTCACACTAAGGTCTCTCCTAAAAAAGGGTGTGAAGTTTTCTTGGTCTTCTCGATGCCAATTGGAATTTGAGGATGTCAAAAAGGCTCTAAGTCATGCTCCTTCTCTTCAGAGCTTTGACACTTCTTCAAATTCGATTCTGATTACCGACGCTAGCTCGAAGGACTTGGGCGCTGTCCTGAAACAAGTAAAAAATGGTAAAGAAGTGACCATCATGTTTCTTTCACGAACACTTGTTGGTCCGGAGGTACAATACTCTGTGATCGAAAAAGAGGCACTGTGTATCTTCTGGGCCATCAAGAAATTAAAAACATTTCTCTGGGGTAGTTCGTTTATTGTTCATTCTGATCACAAGCCTCTAAAGGATGTGTTTTGCAAGAAAAGTCTTGATGCAGTCTCCTCCAGAATATGTAGATGGGTGATTGCTCTGCAAGATTATGATTTTACTGTAAACTACATACCCGGAGCAGAGAACAAAGTCGCAGACTGTCTCTCTCGCTTAGTCCCAAAAGAAAGTGAGGGTCCCTTAGCTGATCCAGAAGATCCTTGGGAAGACGATGACTACAAGGTGTGCGAGATTGTGGAAGGTGTGGTTTCTGAAGTAGAATGGAAGGACGCCGTGAAAGATGATGTAGTCATGAACAAAATTTGCAAATTGGTTGCTGAAGGTTGGCCTGGGATCAGGACCCTGAGTGAATGTGTCCGGAAGTTCTGGAACGTTCGTGATGAACTCTCTATAAGTGGGGGTTTGCTTTGGAGGGGTACTAGACTCATTCCTCCCACACGAGTTAGAATGAAAATCATCAATTTAGCTCATCCGGGTCATCAAGGTATCTCCAAAACCAAGGAGAGGGTTCGTTTACACTTCTGGTGGCCAGGGATTGATATTCTTGTGGAGCGTGTGGTAAGAGACTGCGCTGAGTGTATTGCTTGTGATAAGACTTACAAGACGAGAGTACAGCCTATGGTTATTCGTGAGACGCCCACAAGGTGTTGGCAGCATGTGGCCTTAGATCTTTTGGGGCCAATCACTAATAAGGCGGGCCAGTTTTACGTCTTAGTGTTGGTCGACATGTACTCAAGGTGGCCAGAAATTAAGGTTACACAGAGCATTGAAACTAGAGACGTTACTAAGTTCTTAGAGGAAATTTTTGGTAGAGAGGGTCTCCCAGAATCCATGTTGACAGACAACGGAGTTCAACTCGTGTCTAAAGAAATGGAAGAATTTTTAAAACAAAAGGGATCAAGCACTAACGTTGTTCTTCTATCATCCCGAGTGTAATGGAATGGTAGAGAGGTTCAACCGGGTGCTAAAAGAGTCTATTCAACTTGCTAAAGATCAGGGTAAAGACTGGAGGTCTTGTATAATGGAAAGAGTGATGGTTTATCGCTTGACCCCTCACTCGACCACAGGGAAAATCCCTTTCGAGTTATTTAGGGGCCGTACTCCCAACACTCAAATGTTTCAATCTTGGATGAGGGAGAAAGGTGCTGTGAAGGAAGATGTCAGGGACGCTGAATGGAAGGTTAATCAGGAACTTAAGTCAGCCAAGAGAAAAGCCAACTTTGACACTAGACATGCTGTCTCTCACACGAAGGTTGGTGTGGGAGATAGAGTAAAGGTACGTTTTCCCCAAAAGTCTGTTGGTGCAAAATTCTCCCCGCCTTTTAAGGTGGTGAAGTTATTTCGTAATGCGGTCAAACTTAATGATGGGCGCATATGGAATTTGGGTAGAATTGCTCCCATCCATTCTGGTAACTACATTAAACATGATGCTCTTGATGTTCATTCCAAAGTTGCGCCTCCTTACGCAAAAGCTCCCGCATATGTAAAGCTCCCGCTGCCCTGCGTGATTTTGTTGTATCTTAGTTAAACCATGTGTTCTTAGTTCTTATACATTGTTGTACTTCTATATGAACTGCTTTTTCATATGTTCTTGTTTTAGGTTTCCGGGAAGGTGTGTGGTATTTGTCTGACATGCTGAAGCATGTCAGTGACTTGTCATTATAGAATCTTAGGTGCCCTGGAACGCTTATGATCTAAAGTGTTTAGTTGCTTAGTGTTGGGAGAGTGAGTCTCGACTTGCCTGGGATAGGACGTTATGACATGAGATCTACACATAAAGAAGATAACCTGACAATCCTCTGCTTCAGTGTTCCTCATTACTCGTCGCCAGTGTAATGAGGAACACTGAAACAGGGGATTTGTAGATTATCTCCTTTATTGTAGATCCTCATGTAATAACGTCCTATCCACAAGGCAAGTCAGAGATAACTCACTCTCCCAACACTAGGCAACAGAGCCTTTCGTCATAAACGTTCCAGGGCACCTAAGAATTCTATAATGACAAGTCAGCTGACATGCTTCAGCATGTCAGACAAATACCACAGGTACCTCTTCCCCCAGATGAGAGTGTTGTGTGCCAGCGTGGGCTAGTGAGGGTGTTTTGTGATAAGGCTTGGCTCCCCTTTTAGGTATCGGTGGCCCTGGGAGGGGCAGTGCCAAAAAGGGTACTGGCGACAGGTACCAGCTGCAGGCTCAGAGAGGGGACCGTTGCAAAGTATTTCACTAACGGAATGCCCCATTGTGGATACCGGGGCGTTTTTGAGGAGGTATCAACCTGCCTCTATTCATGTGCTACAGGTGCCAATTTGGAACAAGGAGCGTGCCCCTCCACCATGAGCAGAGGTAGGGCGGGGCACCAGGGATCCCTTCTGGGAGGATCCGTTCTACCTTCGTACATGATACAAGCGCTAGAACTGAGAAGAGGCGCCAACCAGAAAGAAGAAAGTGGCAATCCCCTGGCAGAGCAATCATTTCTTTAATTTCAATGACTCGTCTGGGACAGTAAGCGGTATATAAACTCAATTATCTCTAGCCACTACTACAGGTGGGAGCAGGAGCCGGGTGTAGGAAGGAGGGGTGTCAACCTCCAGATATTGGCATGAGTTGCAGGGCGGTCGCATATATGGGCGCAGTACTCTGCATCGGGAGGTCGCAGTTTTACCCCCAGTCACAGGAGCCGGATCCTGATGTGGAGACCGTAACCCAACCTGGCGAGTTCTACGCCCAGGCATAGGCGGTTCTGGGAGAGACGCTTCTGCCTCCAGATATCAGCACAGGGCTGGGCAGGCTGAGGGAGGGAGTTACGAGTAGTTCCCGGGGACGAGGCACTGTCCCTACTGGCACAACTGGAGGCGTGGAAGTGGCAGCCGTACTGCCAGTAGCGTAAATCAAGCCCCTACTGCGCAAGGGGGTTGAGAGGGGCCCCTTAGCCCATTCTCAACCCCCTTGCGCAGTAGAGAGTAGGGGCTTGTTTTATATTGCTGGCAGTACCGCTGCCACTCCCACGCCTCCAGTTGTGCCAGTGCCTGGGCGGCAGGGTTCGTATCGGTGAGGACACCTGGAGGTGCCCTTCTCGCCTTCACACACACTTGGGCTTCGGCCCCCGGGCAACGATGAAGGAACGCAGCAAGCCCGGCCTGGACACCAAGGCTGCAATCTGCCCGTATTGAATTTCACGTGTTTTCGACACTGACCTATTTATCTACTCCGCGCTAACAAAACCAATGTGTGCGCTGAGCCCAACGAGTTTATCTTTCGTTCATATCACCGCAATACCTTTAGCAATTGGCAAACATTGCACGAAAAAACGTCAACCATAAAATAAAACGCACCACAGAACAAACAACATGCTTTGAGTTATATTTTGATTTGCACCCTCACACAGCTCTCCGGATGGTAAAAACAAACAAACATTGCCACCCACAGTCCATCGAACTGTGTTTGGTTGGCCCTCCTCTTGTTGTACTGGTTACCATGGTACATTGAGGCGACTCCGTCTATTAATAAACGGAGCACCGGGTGTTCCACACCAGGTACTATTTTCATGATTACGCGAATTTCCACACACATTGCACCCGGTGCAGCGCGGGGGCGCCTGCCCTATTTTCTACACAACCAGAGGGCACATGTGCGCTTGGCATCCTGCCACCACACGGGCACACAAAACGCGACTCAGAATGGCATTCTCTTGTTACCTGAGGTAACACAATACGCAATACAGGTGTTAACAAGTGTGTGTTTTATTTATGGCGCTGCACTATCAGCGGAAATAGCACTAACTAGAAATACAACCCCTGTCATGTAGATTGTGCGACCTGGGTGTCACAGGGGTAAAATATAGAGCACTGTTTGTGGCCATCTACAGCAGAGTGGAAAAATCCCTTCTTCTCCCGTGTTCTGTTTTCGATGGAATTGGCGGAAAAATGGATTGCCATGCAGAACGCGAAGGCAGAGGACGTTGGTCTGGGGAGGGGGCGGGGGTGTTTATATAAAGCTGTACCAGATGTCGTGGCCCTTGGGGATGGCAATTTCCCTGTGCGAGGTTGGCAGTTCCCGTGGGATTACAGCGTGTGCTCTTAGTTATAACAATGTACATCAAACCCCACATCAGTTCGCTGCGAGAAACCGAGTAAGATAGACCCTGCTGGTGGCGCTGGCCCCTGCGCAGAGAGCTGGTGACAGTAGGTGGTGCCTGGGTCCGAGAGATCAGCCAGCCTCCCTTGGGAACTGCACGTACTTGTTAACAAGAATGGGGACTGCAGGGGGCGCCAAGATACCAAGTGATAACACAGAAGTTTTAGGTGAGCTGTGCCTCCTTGCAGCGTAGTAGACAGGGATTGGATTAGGGATCACGAGCCAAGTAACCAGACAGTACCTCCTGCCCTCCTGCTGCGGGGACAACGTAATCAGAGGCAGCCTTCTGGAGGCAGGGGTGTACCTAAATCAGTGAGATTGCGGTGGGGGTGAGCCTCAAATTTCCCAACTAAAAAAGCAGTGGTCCCCAGGGTGAATGGGTGAGAAGACCAAGGCTTGGGATGGACTGTTCCCATGAGGAGCAGGGTCAGTATGGATTTGCATTAGATGGGCCTTTGGGGCTGATTTAGAGTTCAGCGGAGAGGCACTTTGTTGCAATTGTGAGAGAGTACCCTATCCACCATGCTCACAGTCTACCTGTCCGATTCTGAGTTGGGCCGACCCCAAGGATTATGCAAACGGAGTAAAATGTTCTCTATCGCTGTAAAACACACAATGATGGCCCAATGAAATAGGCGTTGAAGGTAAGCCATCCAACAGTCCATCCTATTCAGAGTGGATGGTCGGATGATTTGTTTTTACTGTCTGTCACTGTGAGGGACAGTAAAAAAAACTGTTAGTGCTGTTCCGGTTCTTGGGGGTGCATGAGTTTGTAGGTCATGCGTCACATGGGCAGGTGTCTAAGGTTCCTGATTTGCACAGGGCTTAGGTTAGGTGCTTGTTGTTACCAGGGGAGGGTTCATCTTTTACCTGTTCTGCCAGCCATGGCGGACGTTGGTATACTTGCTGATCCCTCCTCTCCAGTGCCTGCTGTTGCCCTTGGTGTGTATACCCCCAGTCACCCTGTGTACCAGTCCCTAACATGCCTCCTTGCCACAGCCTGTAGTGTGCCAGCACTATGGATTTCACAAAAAGCAAAAGTAGTAGTATAGCAGTCCATGTACTCCTAGCTCCCAACATGTGGTAAAGCCAAAGCCCCTCTCTCCTGTTATCACATAATTGTCTGGCGACAGCTGCGTTGTCAAGCCAGACCATAAAAAGAGAAATGACCCCAACACCGTGGGAGAAAACTCCCATGGTGTTGAGGTCATTCATTTTTTTATGTTTCAAAAGCAAACTCCCTATTTGGGTGTTTGTTTTTGAAAAATGAAAAAACTTACAAAAAGGTTTGATGGCCATGGGCCATGTTTGACGGAACTGTCTGTCAAACTTTTCATACACTGACAGGAGTTGCCACAACTGCCATTCCTGCCAATGTACAGTGATGTCCACAGGGCTGGTGGACAACTCTAAATGTTACTGGCAGAGTACAGGGAGGGTTGCGGATGCATAGTCGCCACCAACATGTCGACCTTTACTCTGTCTGCTACACCCTAAGTCAGGCCCTCTGTCTGGAGTGGCATGGTGGGTGAAAAACAATGGTTCAGAATGCTATCCCAATGAATTGCCAGTGGTTAAACTATTTGCAAGTATTCATCCCATCACCTTTTGGGAGTTTGATTACCAGTAATTTATATGGAAACCTGAGACTGGTGCAGTTTTCCAAGTTTACTACTGCCCATGTTTGTGAATTGTAAAATGTAGTAAATTTGCATCCATTCAAGGAGTACATCTATGGGTGTGGGTTTGCTACTTTTTGGGTAAAGTGATCACTACATATATTTAAGTTCCTGGTCCAAAAATGAACAAATTAAAACCTCTTTGTGAAATCAGGTTGATGCGAAAAACCAACGCAGTTGTAGCAGTCTCGATTCAGGGTCCCCAGACAAAATAGCCAGGGGTGCAGGCTAAGACTGCATTTATTTGGGGGGTGTCACATCCTAAACACCCCCTGAATCTACATTCCTGCCTGGAGGAGCTGTGCCTGCCTGTGGTGGGGTCTGAGAGCTTTGGAGGAATCACGGGCTGCACTGTGCTGCCTTGCACCACCCTCACAATAGGGCTTTCACCTACACAGTGGCTGTGTTATGACCCACGCATTCCATTACCACACAGCCTTTGCCATCCATACCTTTACAATAAAAATCTAAGTATATCGCAGATAAGTGAAAATCCCTTTTTATATATTTATAAATACATATATATATATATATATATATATATATATATGTGTGTATATATGTATATATATATATATATATATATATATATGTACACACATACACATATATATGTATATGTCTGTGTATATGTGTGTATATAAATATATATATCCACTGAAAAAACCATAGGTTTCAGGGACGTTATAGTTAGAAATTAGCATTTAAAAAACCTTAGGAATTCATTGAAAAAACCACAGGTTTCAGGGACGTTATAGTTAGTTGGACATTTCACTCGTACAAAACAGAGAAATTTAGTCATTATAGTTAGTTGAGCTAACTATAACTCGCGCCCCCGCAATGCACTGCTGATGACATCACATTTTACATCATTCATGACATGGTCAGTGACATCACTGATGACATCACTGATGACATCTCAAATGACATCACTGATGACATCATCCAGTGACTGTGTGTTTCTGTAAAGTTTAAATATGTTTTATATATATATGTATATATGCCAAGGTGTATTGAAGAATGAGTGGGTGTATAAGTGTCTGAATGGATGATTTAGCAGGTGCGTGACTGACTGTATAAGTGAGTGATTAAACGTGTTTTACTGAATGCATCGGTTAGTGAGTAAACTGTGTAAATGTCTGTATCAGTCTGTCAGTTGGTGTGTAAGCGGCTGCATGGGTTGGTGAGTAGCTACATGAGTGTCTATATGGGTTATTGATTGGTTGTCTGAGTATCTGCATGGGTGCCTGAGTGTCTGTGTGGGTGGGGTGTGTGTGACTCTGTGCATAGATGTGTGAGTGGGTGATTCACTGGGTGTATGGGTTTAAGAGTGCATCTGTGAAGGGCTGTATGGGTGGGTGAGTGTGTGTATGGGTGTGTTGGTGAGTGAATGGATGTCTCAGTGGTACATGTGTGAAAGGCAGTATATGTGAGTGTTGGAGTATATAAATAACTATATGTGAGAGTGAGTGATTGTGAGAGTGGCTGTATGGATGAGTGTGTGCTTGTATCAGTGATTGTATGAGAGAGTAAGTATGTGTTAGCATCTATATGAATAAGTGAGGTGGTGTGTGTATGACTGTATAGGTGAGTAAATGGGAGTATGATGGATTCTTTGCATGACTGACTAGGTGTGTGGAGTAACTCTATGGGTGAGTGGCAGTGTGTGAGTGTCTGTATAGGTGTATGAGTGCATATGATAGTGCTGTATTGATGAGTGACTGCAGTATGAGTGATTGTTTGGGTGAATGTGTGGATGTGTGTGTAGACCTAGGAATCAGTGAGTGGGTATGTAGTAACTAGTATTGGTGTATCTATGGTTTCGAAAATGGTTGTCTGTATTTTAGAGCGGGTGTATCAAAGGTTATATTAGGGTGTGAGGAGGTGCATCTGATTATCACGTGGATTATGTCATCAGTGATGTCATCAGTGATGTCATTTGAGATGTCATCAGTGATGTCATCAGTGATGTCACTGACCATGTCATGAATGATGTAATATGTGATGTCATCAGCAGTGCATTGCGGGGGCGCGAGTTATAGTTAGCTCAACTAACTATAACGGCCGAATTTCTCTGGTTTTGTACGAGTGAAATGTCCAACTAACTATAACGTCCCAGAAACCTGTGGTTTTTTCAGTGACTATATATATATATATATATATATATATATATATATATATATATATACAGTCACTGAAAAAACCACAGTTTTCAGGACGTTATAGTTAGGAATTAGCATTTAAAAAACCTTAGATATTCACTGAAAAAAACCACAGGTTTCAGGGACCTTATAGTTAGGCTGACATTTCACTCGTACAAAACCAGAGAAATTCAGCAGTTATAGTTAGCTGGACTAACTATAACTCGTGCCCCCACAATGCACTGCTGATGACGTCACATATTACAGCACTCATGACATGGTCAGTGACATCACAAATGACATCACTGATGACATCATCCAGTGACTGTGTGTTTCTAAAATGTTTAAGAAAGTTATATATATATATATATATATATATATATATATATATATATCTCACGCTCCACTGCCTTTCAACAGTAAGGACCAGCACTCTCGTCGGTGAAAATCAGCTTAAATATTTATTGGTGCACAGCAATAAAAACAAACGCGTTTCAGCCTCAGCCTTCGTCAGTGTATATATATATATATACACCGAGGTGTATTGAAGAATGAGTGGGTGTATGAGTGTCTGAATGGATGATTTAGTGGGTAGGTGACTGACTGTATAAGTGAGTGATTGTACGTGTCTTAGTGGATGCATGGGTGAATGACTAATCTGTGTGAATGTCTGTATCAGTCTGTCAGTTGGTTTGTTAGTGGCTGCATGGGTTGGTGTGTAGCTACATGAGTGTCTATATGGGTTAATGATTCGTTGTCTGAGTACCTGTATGGGTGCCTGAGTGTCTGTGTGTGTGTGTGGGTGGGTGGGGGTGGGTATGACTCCCTGCATGGACGTGTGAGTGGTTGATTCACTGGGTGTATGGGTTCATGAGTGCATCTGCAAGAGGCTGTATGGGTGAATGAGTATACGTATGGCATTGTAGGTGAGTGTGTGGACATCTCAGTGGTATATGGATGAGTAACTGCATATGTGAAAGGCAGTATGTGTGATTGTTGGAGTATATAAGTGATTGCATGTGTGAGTGAGTGAGTGTGAGAGTGGCTGTATGGATGAGTGTGTGCTTGTGTCAGTGATTGTATAAGAGAGTAAGTATGTGTTACTATCTGTATGAATAAGTGAGGTGGTGTGTGTATATAACTGTATAGGTGAGTAAATGGCAGTGTGATTGATTGTTTGGGTGACTGATTAGGTGTTTGAGTAACTCGATGGGTGAGTGGTGCTGTGTGAGTATCTGTATGGATGTTTGAGTGCATATATCAGTGGCTGTACTGATGAGTGACTGCGAGTATGAGTGAGTGTATGGGTTAGTGAGTGGATGTGTGTGCAGAGCTATGAATCAGTGAGTGGGTATGGACTAACTGGTATTGGTGTGTCTATGGTTTCGAGAATGGTAGTCTGTATTTTAGAGTGGGTATATGAAAGGTTAAATTAGGGTGTGAGGAGGTGCATCAGATATTAAGTGGATGATGTCATCAGTGATGTCATCAGTGATGTCACAGACCATATCATGAGTGATGTAATATGTGACATCATCAGCAGTGCATTGTGGGGGCGCGAGTTATAGTTAGTCCAGCTAATTATAACTGCTGAATTTCTCTGGTTTTGTAAGAGTGCAATGTCAGCCTAACTATAACGTCCCTGAAACCTGTGGTTTTTTCCAGTGAACATATATATATATATATCCAAATAAACCTGTTGGTGCGGCCAGATCCTAGTACATTCCAGCTAAGACAAACCACAGTACTGCAGCTCCAATGTGACAGCGTGTTTATTTCAAAACACGAGCAACAAGGTCCCAACGCGTTTCAGAGCCTTCCGCATGTGACATGTGCATATAGTAAACATGAAAAACATCCTCTTTGTCAGTTTCAATTTCTATACATAAAGAGTCACATCCGCATTTGAGAGATTCAATACATTTTCAACAGTCCGTATAACTGGTTTTTAAGAGTCTGACATAATGTGGGGAATATATTTCATAATGAACAAATTGTTCATATATTCGCATATGGCCGATTTTTGCGGCACAGTACACCAACATAATTCTTTCCTAGTGGGCAGATCTTATTTGCTTTTCGTCAGTTAAACGGCACACTGCAACAGCACTATTCTGCCCAAGTGGGCTCGTTCTCATTACTACTAGTGTCCCATGCTTTTACCCCATCTATCAGCCATGACTTTCATAAATAATGAAAGTGACAAATTATTACTCAAGTAAGCATTAACTTAAAAGAAAATCAATTGTTTTTATGCCGATTTTCGAGCCTAGATTACAACACCATTCTACCCAAGTGGGTGATTTCAGATTAAAGTCCAAACATAGCTGAAAAACACAAACTGAATAAAAAGAACCTTTTAGTTATACAACAATAGAAAGATAAGATAGCTCTCCTGCATTTTCAGTATCTCCTCATCTGTAACAGAAACAAACAAAGACCAATGTTTAAAATCAGAATCACGAAAACATGTTACAATTAAGGTCAATATACAGAGGGGAGGTTTAATAATTGAAGACACCTGCTGCTGAGATGGATTATCCCAGATGAACGGCCAATTCCTCATCCAGGTTTAAACCTATTGGATGAAGAGTATTATATTTGATAATCAATTTAGATTCTAGTCTTCTAAGCTCTAAAGTCCTATTCCCACCTCTTTCTCGGGTTGGAATCTTGTCAAGGACATAGAATTTAAGTAAGTTGTAGTTCTGATTGTGGCTGGCTTTGAAGTGTCGGGCAATGGGGTATTGCATGTCATAATTTTTAATAGCTCGCATATGCTCAAGCACCCGTTTTTTGCTTTGTGTAATGGTGCCTCCTATATAAAAATTTTTGCAAGGACACCTGAGAGCATAAACTACATATTCAGTGTTACATGTGAGGTGTTTGGAGATTGCGTACGCTTGTTGATTTTCAGCTAATTTTAACGTTTTGCAGCTGTCACTATACTTGCATGCATTGCAGTTATTACAGGTAAAAAAAATCCTTTAATATCATTCTTATCTTTTTCAGCATTAACCAAGCAGTGGCTTAAGGTGTTTTTTAGAGATCTTGCTTTTCTAAAAGTTACTGCTGGATTGTTACCAACTGGTATAGATAGGTCTGGGTCCATTTTAAGGACTTCCCAATATTTCTTTAAACTTCTTTTGACTTCCCAGGCTTGATTGTGATAAGCTGTGATAAAACTGATCTGTTGTTCTTCATTATCCACCAGTTGTTTAGGTATAAGTAACTCATTGCGTTTCGGTTTATCAATTGCTTGCTTAATGATCTTTTTACTGTATCCCCTTTCAGATAATCTATGGGCCATGACATCCTTTTCCATCTGGAACCCCTCTCCCGTACTACAGTTCTGTTTTGCCCTTAATAGTTCGCCAAAAGGGATACTTTGAATTAAATTGGTCGGGTGACAGCTGTCTGCATGTAGCAGGCTGTTGCCCGCTGTTTCTTTACGAAACAAATAGCTTGTCAGCTTGTTATCTTTTACCTTTAGTTTCAAATCTAGAAACTCAATTACAGTGTCATGTATATGGCTGCTCAACATCAAATTTAAAGAATTATCATTCAGTATATTGATGAACTCATGAGCTTGTTCATGGGTACCTTTCCATATACAGAAAATATCATCTATGTAATGCACCTTGAGGACGACGTGGTTCTCAAATTGTCCGATGTTACTGACAACTTGCTTCTCCCACTAGCCCAGGTACAACCCGGCAAAACTGGGGGCGTAGCAAGTTTCCATCGCTGTCCCCTAGGTTTGTCTGTACAATTGTTTATTGAAAAGAAAACAATTGTTAGTCAGACAAATGTGTATCATTTCTAAGAGCATCTCTGTATGTAAGAGATAAGAGAGAGATCTTCCCTTAAGGAAGTATCTGCAAGCATCTATTCCTAGGTCGTATGGAATACAGGTATACAGACTGTTGACATCTAAGCACATTAGTAGATAGTTCTTATTCCAAGTAATTTAATTGATCAGCCTCAAAAAGTCTCCGGTATCTCTAACATAAGAGGGGAGAGCATGAACATGCGGCTGTAGAAAATAGTCAACATACTTTGATGTATTTTCTAGCATGCTCCCTCTCGACAAGACAATTGGTCTGCCCAGAGGGTTGGAAAAATCTTTTTGCAGTTTGGGCAACAGATATAAAGCTGGGATTTTGGGAAATTTACATACCAGAAACTGGTATTCTTCCCATTCTAAAATTCCTTGATCCCGCCAATCTATGAGTCTATCTAGATACTCTTTGTTGGCATCCTCATAAACATTTTTTGATGATACTTCATATCTGTCACTGTCACTTAGTTGCCTTTTCCCTTCATTAAGGTACATTTCTAAGGGCCACACTACTACGTTGCCGCCCTTATCTGATTTCTTGATAAATATGTTTTTGTTACTCTCTAATTCCTTAATGGCATTAATGTGGACCTTTTTCAAATTGTTTCTGGTATAGGGTTTTTTTTTAACCAATTCTTTGGAGCTCCTTAATCATGCCTCAGTCAAAGATGTCAATGGCATCATTCGTGATTTGGGGCATAAACGCAGACGTAGGTTTAAAACCACTAGTACAACCTATGCCTACATCAATGTCATCATTCAACAAATTTACAAAGGGGTCATCAATAAAATTCACATCACCCTCCAACTCATTCATAGTATGCAAAATATCGACATCATTGATAATCAGGGTTGTGGGTTCCACCCAGTTGATTGTGCTCCTTTGTGTATTTTTTGAGGCATACCAGTTCTTTAATTTTAACTTTCTCGTAAAATGAAAAAGATCTATACTGGTTTCTGTGTAGTTAAAATTAGATGTTGGGCAAAAGGACAGACCCAAAGCTAGAACTTCCAATTGGTGCTTAGTTAACACATAATCCGAGAGATTTACCACAGTTCTGTTGTCCTTCATTTTCCAGCTTTTTGCCCTCTTGTCAGCACTCCCACTGGGCTCTCTTGTTTGTCCTTTTTCTTTGATTTTTGCTTGTTTCCTCCTCTGCCTCCTCGACCTCGACCTCTGTGTGAAGGAGTACCCTTGTTTGCCTGGGTGGTTAACCTTCCTCTTGCCATGAGGTCGAACTCTTTTAAAATTCGGGCTTTTACTCCCATGGTTTCTGAATGAACGGAGACGTCACTCTCACTGTTATCACTGTCAACCCCTCAGTTGATGCTGCTTCCTTGCTGGCTTGTTGTTCCACGCCATCTTCTTTATGCGTTTTTGAGGTTGAGGGCTGATCATGCCTTGGTGTCTCTTGTGCCATGGTCCGTAAATAATCAATTTTTTTTCCAAATGTGAGGATTTGTTCTCTTTCATAATCTATTTAATCTCGGTGGAATTTTCTTTGCTTTTTGGCTTTAATTTCTTCTTCCACCTTTTCCAATCTAATGTCCAGTTTGGCCATTTCTACTTCAAATTCTTCTTTGTTGTAGTTCTCCTTTAATTTAATGATATATTTATCAATTTCCTGTGTTAGTTTTTCACAATCTTTTTTTTGCGTATTTGATCAAATTTTTTAGCATAGTTATAGAGCGTTCATGATTGTTTGCTGCCCACTCCTCCACCATATTAGGATCAGGATTGTTAAAAGTCGGTGTGATAAATATTCTCAGACCCCACAGTACTCTACCACATTCAATATATTTTTGTAATGTGGTGGCCTCCCACCATTTGGATTGTTCTTTTTTAAGAGCCTTCCACAGACTGTCCCATAGCTGCCTTTTACTCTGAGCGTCATTCTGGTCAGCAGGCTTATCCGTATTTGATGAAGCCGATTGCATAAATAGTGTCTCGGCTGCCTCCCTTCGTCTTGAATCCCTTGTTGCTGCTATTTCAACCCAATACTGATTCCAACAGATTATTGGGGAATCATGCAGCCACCTCTGCAAATTTCATGATGTTATGTTCCTAAATCCCCGGAGAGGACTTCTTCCGGTCGATTTACATACCCGCTTTGCCTCCTGCTAACAAAAAAGACCAACACGAACTCCCAATGTTAGTTCACCGCTCACCTGCACAACGCTAGCTGTTCACCTGCCAGAAGAGCACTCTGCTTTCAATCAATTCCAGTGTTCGCCGTTAGGTCAAAAAACCGGTTATGTACAAACCGGTGGTGGGGGCGGGCAAGGGCAATGTCCTTAATCCATCTTGTGTAAGTCGCTTATACCCAAGCCACTTTTTACGGTGAGCCACGCGGCGGGGTAGCGAGCCCCAAAATATCCAAATAAACCTGTTGTTGCGGCCAGATCCTAGTACATTCCAGCCAAGACAAATCACAGTACCGCAGCTCCAAGTGTGTTTATTTCAAAACACCAGCAGCAAGGTTCCAATGCGCTTCAGAGCCTTCCGCTCCTTGATCACGGGTTAGGTTTGTAAGCTACTTCCGTTTCTATTTAAAGAAACCACCACATGTGATACGTGCATATAGTAAACATGAAAAACATACTCTTTGTCAGTTTCAATTTCTATACATAAAGAGTCACATCCGCATTTGAGAGATTCAATACATTTTCAACAGTCCGTATAACTGGTTGTGAAGAGTCTGACATAATGTGGGGAATTATATTTCATAATGAGCAAATAGTTCGTATATTCGCATATCGCCGATTTTTGCGGCACAGTACACCAGCAGAATTCTCCCCCAGTGGGCAGATCTTATTTGCTTTTCGTCAGATAAACGGCACAATGCAACAGCACACAAAGGGGATCCAGATGGAAAAGGATGTCATGGCCCATAGATTCTCTGAAAGGGGATCCAGTAAAAAGATCATCAAGCAAACAATTGATAAAGTTGAAAAACTGAAACGCAATGAGTTACTTATACCTAAACAACTGGTGGATAATGAAGAACAACAGATCAGATTTATCACAGCTTATCACAATCAAGCCTGGGAAGTCAAAAGAAGTTTAAAGAAATATTGGGAAGTCCTTAAAATGGACCCAGACCTAGCTATACCAGTTGGTAACAATCCAGCAGTAACTTTTAGAAAAGCAAGATCTCTAAAAGACACTTTAAGCCACTGCTTGGTTAATACTGAAAAAGATAAGAATGATATTAAAGGATTTTTTTACCTGTAATAACTGCAAAGCATGCAAGTATAGTGACAGCTGCAAAACATTAAAATTAGCTGAAAATCAACAAGCGTACGCTATCTCCAAACACATCACATGTAACACTGAATATGTAGTTTATGCTCTCAGGTGACTTGCAATAAATTTTATATAGGAAGCACCATTACACAAAGCAAAAAAACGGGTGTTTGAGCATATGCGAGCTATTAAAAATTATGACATGCAATACCCCATTGCCCGACACTTCAAAGCAAGCCACAATCAGAACTGCAACTTACTTAAATTCTATGTCCTTGACAAGATTCCAACCCGAGAAAGAGGTGGCAATAGGACTTTAGAGCTTAGAAGACTAGAATCTAAATTGATGATCAAATATAATACTCTTCATCCAATAGATTTAAACCTGGATGAGGAATTGGCCGTTCATCTGGGATAATCCATCTCAGCAGCAGGTGTCTTGAATTATTAAACCTCCCCTCTGTATATTGACCTTAGGTTTATGTCTTTTAATTGTAACATATTTTTGTGAATCTGATTTTATCCATTGGTCTTTGTTTGTTTCTGTTACAGATGAGGAGATACTGAAAACGCAGGAGAGCTATCTTATCTTTCTATTGTTGTATAACAAAAAGGGTATTTTTATTCAGTTTGTGTTTTTCAGCTATGTTTGGACTTTAATCTGAAATCACCTACTTGGGTAGAATGGTGTTGTAATCTAGGCTCGAAAATCGGCATAAAAACAATTGATTTTGATTTAAGTTAATGCTCACTTGAGTAATAATTTGTCACTTTCATTATTTATGAAAGTCATGGCTGATAGATGGAGTAAAAGCACGGGACACTACTAGTAATGAGAACTGGCCCACTTGGGCAGAATTGTGCTGTTGCATTGTGCCGTTTATCTGACGAAAAGCAAATAAGATCTGCCCACTGGGGGAGAATTATGCTGGTGTACTGTGCTGCAAAAATAGGCCATATGCGAATATACAAACAATTTGTTCATTTTGAAATATATTTCCCCACATAATGTCAGATTCTTCAAAACCAGTTATACGGACTGTTGAAAATGTATTGAATCTCTCAAATGCGGATGTGACTCTTTATGTATAGAAATTGAAACTGACAAAGAGTATGCTTTTCATGTTTACTATATGCACGTATCACATGTGGTGGTTTCTTTAGATAGAAACGGAAGTAGCTTACAAACCTAGCCCGTGATCAAGGAGCGGAAGGCTCTGAAACGCGTTGGAACCTTGTTGCTGGTGTTTTGAAATAAACACGCTGTCACATTGGAGCTGCGGTACTGTGGTTTGTCTTGACTGGAATGTAGTAGGATCTGGCCGCACCAACAGGTCTATTTGGATATTTTGGAGCTCGGTACCCCGCAGTGTGGCTCACAGTAAAAAGTGGCTTGGGTATAAGCGACTTACACAAGATGGATATATATATATATATATATATATATATCCACACAAATCGGCACCTCCTTACGTCGCACCGAACAGAGACACGGTGACACCAGCAAAATTAAGTCCACAATATTTATTTTATTATTTTTATTGGGCTATGACGCGTTTCGGCAGGATCCCCTGCTTTGTACACATATATTTTTTTATAGTAGTAAATTAAAAAAACAAAAATGTATTATAATGTAAAGTATTTTTTTCATATTAGTGTTATATTATATATTTATGTGTATATAAACACACACACACATATATTTATGTGTGTATTTTTATATAAGTGTATATTTCTATATAGTATTACGTCACTTACATTTATTAGATTTACATTATATTAATATTATATATTAAAATATTTATAATTTACTATTTTAAACTATATATATATTAAAAAACAATATTTTTGTTTGTTTTTTAACGATATTATTGTGAAATTATATTTTTTTAGGATACTGTTGTGCTTACCTTTATAAGTATAGGGAAATTAAATTGTAATCGATATTTTTGACATAATATTTTTGTATCACGATATTGTTGTGATCGGTATTATGTCAGTGATCTGTGCTCACTCCTCAAAACCTGGTAAAAATGACTTATCCCAGTTAGAATATTTAATTTACTTATAAGTTCCTTGTAAAGTGGTACTGCAGGTACCCAGGGCCTGTAAATTAAACGCTACTAGTCAGCCTGCAGCACTGGTTGTGCCACCCACTTATGCAGCCCTTTCAAACAACCTTTCTTTTTTAATACATATAGGTCACTCCTACTGTAGTTCCTGGACAGTTAAGAGGGCAGGATGCAGTGTATTGAAAAAAGTAAGACATGTAATTTTATGATTTACATGTCCTGGTAGTGAAAAAGTCTTAAATTAGTTTTTCGCTACTGCAAGGCCCACCTCTCCCGTAGGATAACATTGTAGTTACCTTATTACATTTAATAATATGCAATTTCCAAATGGTAGCAGGTGACCAGTTCATGTTTGGTGTCTTTAGAACTGTAATTTCAAATCCTCTTTCATGGCAAAGTCAGAATTTAAATTTAAATTTTGCAAGTGCCACTTTTAGGAAGTTGGCATTTTCCTGCCTTAGCCATTTAGTGCCTGGAGCCTGTCCCTCGGTCATCTGATTGGGTACAGCTAGCAGTTGGGTTTTGTGTATTCCTCCTAGAAAGCCATACACAATGCAGAGCTTAGGTGTGCCTGGATGGGCCATTACTGGCAGGATGGGAGGGCAGAGCTGTGCGCGTGAATAGACTGTGCCCTGCCTCCACACAAAGGGCTGCATACCCCCTGCAGTTAGTATGGAACCGGGTCAGGAAAGCAAGGATGCCTGAGGACTTCAAAGGGAATTTCTAAAAGCTTCTCCCACCTTCCAGAGCAAGGGTACCAGGTATAAATATTGGACCTCAGACACCACCTCTTCAATACACTCTTGGACCTGTGGATACTCTGCCAGAAAGATGGACTGCTGTGCTGATGAAAGGACTACCACTCTGCTGGACTGCTGCTCTGATGGACTGCTGCCCTGCTGTGCTGACCTGCTGCCTGCTGCTCTCCTGCCTGGGTGAGAAGGACTGGACTTGCATCTGTTGAACCCAGGACCCCAAAGTGACTCCAAGGGCTAGTTGGCTGGCTTCCTGACTAGAGCCTCAGGGGCAACAGGCTCCAAAAACCTTGAAAGCAGTACCTGGACTCTGCCATCTGTGAGTCTAACCTGCCAAGTGATGTCACCCCAGTCCTGGACACTTGGAAGGGAGCTTAAGGTGCTCTGCCAGCCTTTGTGGATCCAGCAGAACCGATGTATCGCCTCCATTGCGTGGCGCAACCCGAGCAGAACTGCTGCATCGCTGCTGGTGCATGGATCGGACCAGTCGTAAAGACCAACATTGCCTTTGCAGCCCACAGCCTCTTCGGAATTGCTGCTGCACGACGCATCATAGGTGCAGGTTGTTGCATCCCTCATCGACGGCAGCCTGAACAATGACACAGGTTCCTGTATTGCAGCCTTGCAGTTCCTCAGAACTGATGCATCACCCCTGACTGCACAACGCATCCTCGCCGCCGGACTTTGAATCGCAAACCCTCATCGATGGGATCCTCGATGATGATGCAGGACCTCGCACCACAGCCTCGCAGCACCTCAGAACCAATGTGTCGCTTGACCTGCGCTTCACATCTTCGATGCTGATCCTCGCAAAACTCAGCAAAACAGGATTTAAGGTCCTCTGTTCAGTGGGTCTAACTGGGTCCCTGTTGCTCTATCGCGCTCTGCCTGAACTTGTGACTTTGTCCCAATCTGGCATGACCAGATATCCAAAGTTGGCGCTTAATGCTTTTGGCCCTATTTTACTGAAATATTTCAAATTGAATAGCTCTGGTTCTGCTGATTGGATTTTTGTCATTTTGATCTTGTTTTATTTATTAATAAATACTCTATTGTTCAAAACCTGATGTGGGATCCTTTTGTGGCGTGTTGTCACTGTGTTTCTGTTTGAAGTGTTGCATAAATACTTTACACATTGACTCTGAGGTAAGCCTTACTGCTTTGTGGCAAGCTACTAGAGGGTTGAGCACAGGTAAATTTAGGGTTTGTTGGTGACTTCATACTGAGAAGAATTATGGTTTCTGATTTAGAGGGATTCCACCCCCCTCAACCAATACCCCAACTTCTTACAGCTTGACAGCCTCAAACGAAGTTTGCATAGTATGATGTCTACCTTTCTTGCCTTAAAATCCTGCCTCTCTGTGAAGGAGCATACCATAGTCTATGGGTTAGGGACACACTGGACCTGTTGTGTTGGGCACAGCCGTATTTCCACATTATGCTGCTTTTTTGCACATGCTCAAGCAGAACCCCTTGCTGCCTGATGTAACAGCTAACACAGCCGTTGGCAATACGTTAAGTGGACATAAATAAAATAAAAAATACATTTCATTTAAAATATCACTTGAAAATGGCATAGATCAGGCAGCAGAAATTATTTTTGAAAACAGGTGCTTAACCAATTATAAATCGAGCATGCAGACTAATTTCTGTCAGTCTCAGCTATTAAATCAATTATGATGCAAATGTAATCTGACAGCATCCAAAGCACGCTTCAGTTGAAGTTGTGATTTGCATGTAGTCGTTGCTTATTCCTCTGAATTATTTGGTTTGCATACTTTTTGTAATTGAAAGTCAGTGTATTTGTTGTTCTTGCAGAGATAAAGCGACTGATTTCCTTGGAGTAACGTTACCTCTCTAGTGGTGCAACAATTCACTCTGAGGGCCATCTTCGATGAAATGGTGCACAGATTAGTTTTCTGCAGCCAGGGAATTCCTGATCCCTACATGGTATCCTCTTCTGGGTCTTTTGCTGTGGGTGGGGATGGTTCAGGTTGACATTAGTAGTGCCTTACTGTATTGTGCAGCTCTGCTCACTGAGCAGAGGCATGACAGGGCCTATGTGAGATGGACACGTCATATAAAAGGGTACACAGTCGTTTTCTGACATTGTTTGGGACCCAAATCGTGCCACCATTTAATCAGTAAAAAAAAGCCAAAAAGAACCAGGACTTAGGGTGTGTTTATAATTGGCGCAGCAGGTGAAGTGGCACCAGGGCCCTGAGGCACGAGGGACCCATTGAACCCTGACAATGCTGTATTTTACTGCCCCAACAGCTGTCAAAAGGGGCAATTTCCTTGCATGCACCAGGGCTCATGACACCCTAGCTAGCTACTCGACTGGGCTTAGTGGAGCTAGGCTGGTCACCCCACCGAATATTAAGCTCCAGTGAGATTTGCAAGCACAATGATTAAGCACGAGGTGAATTTACGCACAGTTTATTTTACTGACGAATGTTTGGATATTTTTGGGTGTTTGTGAAAATCTGACTGGATTTAATTATTCAGTTGCTCAAAGAGACTCCCTTCAGCATTAGCATGAGTATTTGTAACAGGATGCATGTCATACTGTAACACAAGTACCAGAGATTCGTGAAGAGGGGTGAAGACCTCTCAGAAATGCAAAGGCGCAGAGCCCTTCAATGGGAGTTCGCCAGCTTGTATGAAAAGAACTGTCTAGTTAGTTAACCTCAGCTCGTAAAAAGGTATTTGTTAGAAATGACGGCATGTGGGACGAGGCACCACTGAGGGCATAAGGGGATGAAGCAGCACCTGGGCAGAACATTGGATCTTGCATTAGGATATGTAGGAAGTGCTGCCTCGTGATTCTGGGCAGTCTAATGTAGGTGAGTGTGGGGATATGTATGGACACCATGTTACTATTAGTGATGCATTAGGAAACTATTACTCTAGGATGCAGGGAACTGAGGATGAGGTAATTGAGGGAGGAGTTCTGTTTATTAGTAGACATTGGGGGTAGGGATTAAAAAGATATGGGAGTGACTGAAATCACACATTATATAGGGAAAGTCTGCCACTTGATCTGTAGAGACCTTGTGCAACGGTGAGGAACTGAAGACCTATATTCCCACTTTGCAGAGGGCAACATTCATGTAGTACATGTTCTCCATGCAAATCCCACATAACACACACAGCAAGTCCTCACTTGGAGTGCAGGACCACAAGATGCTGGAGTGGATAGCTTGCTGTGAGGCAAATATGCAACTAGTCATCCTCTATTGTGGCTGAAGTGCATTTTAGGGGCCCCATGGCTCCCTCAATCATCACACTTATAGAGCACTGCCAGTGGGCTCACAGATGTCGGGTCTACTGGAGTGAAAAGCACAGATTCAGGCAAAAAAGGCAAAAAGTGCAAGATGGCACACCTGATCCACAGTGCAAAGACTTTGGTTTCTACATGTACACCTGTTCTCCCAGTGTATCTTACGCTGAACTAGTTTGAGTAGGAAAGATTAACTAATATTTTAAAGACGTCAACTTACATCCATGCAATAGTTTAACCTACAAATGATGTTAAATGACACATTTTTTCTTTTATCCGAATCCTTATGTTGGATTATAAATCTGTATACGTGAATAAACGATGCTCCCTTGACTCATGGTTAGCACTTAGAGCACAACTGCAAGATTGCTCTGCTGTTCTAGCAATGTGTAGTATACTTTGCATGTATTTAATTGCTGCAGTGCTCACAAATTCATTTGAGCAGCAGTTCCTACTACATGTCCTTTGGGATCTTTCTTTATCGACCTACTATACACTGGGGCTGGGCGAAATGTACATTGTGCTGGAGTAATTGACGTAACTTTGGTAATTTTCCATGCTGAAATTTACACAGAATTACTGAGATTACGCCATTATGGTACATTGCGTAGTTTCAGAGAAAACCTTTAATGTGAAATGTACCGATCAGGTAGATTCTTTACCCGAGGGGACCATTCTACTAATTTTTGAGAATAAAACAACAAGGGGGATATGTACAAGGAAGTGGCGGAGAGAGGCATTAGCCGTCATGGCTTAACGCCTCTCTCCGCCACTTCTGGAACGCAAGGCTGCACCATATTTACAAGAATGTGGTGCAGCCTTGCGTTTCCCTACGATGGTGCTAAGTTTAGCAACTTAGTGCAAGGGTATCTGCGTGCAGGGGAGGATTGTTTATGTGTAGGAAGGTGTCCCTTCCTGCACATAAACAATCCTAAAATGCCATTCTGGCACTGTCATGTGTGCTGCTTCATGCAGCCCACATGAAAGTAACAAAATGGCATTTTCTTTTAAAGGATTGTTTATGTACAGAAAGGGACACCTTCCTGTACATAAACAATCCATGGCATTTAGCATTTTCCGTGTGTTGCACAAGGCAGCACACATGGAAAAAGCAAAGACGAGGAGAAATAATGCATTTCTCCTCGTTTCACCAACTTAAGACCAGGTTTTTCCTGGTCTTAATTTGGGCGCTGCCTCCTATGTACGCCACCCTTGTACATAGGGGGCAGCGTCAAAAACAATGGATGTTGCGGTGGAACGCCCACCGCAACACCCACGGCCCACCCCTTTCACACTAACCATAGCGTGAAAGGGGGCCTTATTTACAAGGCAGCATTAAGCCACGTTAAATGGCTAAACGCTGCCTTGTAAATAAGCCGCAGCCCCTATCGCCACCACAACGCTGATAAAAGTGACGTTGTGGTGCCGATAGGGGCTTGTACATATGCCCCCAAATTTGAATGTTAGTGGCAGTGATCTGAACACGAGCAACTGGAAATCAACTCGAAATTACATTTTCTAGTAGAATTTGTATTCAAACAGACCGTTCTGGTAATTTTTTGAGTGCGAAGTGCAGTTTGGGTAATTATGCATAATTTTGCGTAATTTTGCTGTCATTTTTTCGTAATTACGCTCCACAAAATTACTCGAGTTATGCCCACCCCTACTTTATACACATTTTCTCTCTCTCCATCTCTTCTTCAAACTCACGTAGTAATTGTCAAATACATGAGAAATCTAAATTAATTTGATAAATGCATTTTTTCTTGTACTGGATAAGCATGCAGTGCAAGGACAATCGAGTTAGATGTGGTAAAGGGCCACTATCCCTGTGGGTCGTGCACTGTTTGCACGTTCACTTCTACACACAAGATCATCACCTTTGACTCTTTTGTTTGGGAGTTGCGGTCACATACCAACTGTAATACATCAAACTGTATTTACCTGATCACTTGTCCCTGCAGTTTGCAATACATAGGGATGACCACTCGCCCTATAAAAATTCGGATCACGGAACACCGCAGCAACATCCGCTGCCAGAAAGTAAACACGAAAATGTGCGCCCACTTTTTGAGTCACGCCATTCGCCTGATTCACTTAAGTGGGTAGTCTTAGAGACATTCACAAGAATCACCAAGAACGCTCTCTTTCTGAAGGAGCAAAGATGGATTCATCGATTATCCTCAGACACCCGGGGATTAAATGATGATATTCCCTGGGGTGCATTGAGGATATGAGCTATCTAGGTATCATCTGCTACAGCACTGTGCTTTACACTTGGAGAATACCCCTCATAAACAGCACCATAATGAAATACCCATTATGTACCCCTTGATCGTATACACATCTTTATCTCGTTATAACAACCAAATTTGACATTGTATGACCATACACCATATTGACTTAATGGTTACCCGATTTTTTCTAACATGGGTAATGATCGGTTGTACACAGGGATGTTATATGGTGTATATGCCCCTTCGTTATCTTCAAGATGTCGACTCACAGTATTGAAGATAACTGCAAAAGGAGCACGCACTCTGAGGGTTTAGAAATGTTACATCACAACACTTCTTTACACTACATCGCTCAGTGTATGATATGTCTCCCATTTGTTCCCCTCACTGTTGACGTTTAACATTATTTTCCTCCCAAAATGGCGGACGCATACATCGCGTTACCCGCGCTAGTCGTTTCCTCCTGTAGACTATAGTTCACGTGTACACTCACCGTGTGGCACTTTTCTTTTATTGGTTTTTATTCACCACGATCAATTGAGAGTCAACACTCACAGGGAATACAAGAGGATATTCACACCCACTACTGCAATGTACTAATTTATGTATTCTCTTCCTACAGGTAGTTCCAGTACTACCAGGTATTTGACTAGTGAGTCGTATGGTTGTGAGTGTGTAGCCACAGACCATCTGATTTTTTAGTTGTAGATAGTTTCAAATTGTTTTTTATTGGTCCTGACGAATCGCCCACACATAGGTTATATGGCGAGAAACATGTTGACCTTACTTCTATAAGAGCGCCATACCTAGAGACATAATTCTCAGCTGAGCGCCTTATATCACTTCTTTTATTTAGGGTAGGAGGCCTTATGATTAAAGTTTTTTTTGTTGGTACTCCCGGCCCTATTTTAGATTCACTATAAATACTATACATCTACACACAATAAGTCCCCTTACCCCCACATCACCCATCGGCTTATGGAAAAAGATCTCCGTTAAAGTGCCCCTACTATAGGGTGCCCGTCGGGGATTGCACCGCCGCCCCGATGAGGAGCAGCCCGATGATGAAACATGACACCCTTCCAGGTGTGTGAGGGCATTAGAATCCAACAAAATGGATTCCCAACTTTGAACCATTGCGGTCAGGTTGGTTGATATTCCCTTGATCTGACTCTCTCCCAAGGAACAGCATTCATCTTTTTTCAAGATTTCTACTAGGGCATTTATGCTGGACCTCCCCAAAAGCCCTTTTTGTCCCCTCTTTGATTACTAGATGTGGATATGCGTCATTGATTGTGTTTGAATATGGATATTGTTTTTAAGAGTGCTGTCCTTCCCAACTTTGAGTTTTTGTCATCCAGGGGAACTAGGTATGAGGAGGGATTGCACATGAAGTGGTATATGTTGACAGCTTGTTGTTGGCAAGAGACTGCTGTAATAGTGAAGTGTTTGACTGGAAGTTGCAAGGAGAAAAAAATTGAGTGCTCAGTTCTTTGGAGTCATTATAGCCGCTAAGTCTTGTAGTCCTATAGAAAATAGTAGCTGAATGTGCAAAACTATTTAACAGAAACAAAGCCTGCGATTCAATAAAACATAGGCTTTATGATTGCAAAACATGGAGTCACAATGTCCAAAGGGCACACTTTGCAAGGGGCAAATGTGTTTCCTTCTCACAAAGTACACTTGTGAATTGATGGGTGGACTGGATTTTAAAGAACGGTTAGCCCCTTCTCCTATGCAATTCACAACAAACTGTATCAATAGCAATGGCAAGCTATTGCTGAGAAATTGGCGCTCATAAGGGGGGGGCATTAATTTGGAAATTAGGATAAGTCGTCTTGGGATCCCTTCCCCTTTGTGAATGTGGGAGTTTGATATTCGAGGTCAGACTGCCACCACGGACCACTGCATGCATCCCTGCAATTACAACACAGGTGTTTGGACAAAATATCGGAAACACAAATATCGTGGAACAGAATATCATGTCAAAAATATCAAGGGCAAGATATTGTGAAGGTCATTTTCTATGGGTAAGAAAAGTTTTACTATATATAACTCCACATATATGTTCCTTGACAATATGTATATCTTCAAGGTACGTAGACCTGGAGTTAAGAATAGTCAATTTATACTTACCTATTTGCACTTACCTTCTCGATATTCTTGTGCTCGATATTTCTGATACGATATTCTGTCCACACAATATTTGTGTTACCAATATTTTGTCACTGAGCCGACAACACTGTTTTTAAAGTAGCTTTAAAAAAATGTCAATATTTAGTTATTGTGACTGCAGGGATGGAAATCTGCGGTCCTTCGCAGGCCTCCATCACATTCACAGCCATTAACAAGAAGTCTCAAAAGGAAGCCTACCTCACAAATGTTAATACTGAGGCATGAGTTTTTGGTTGTAGTACATCAGGCCTGAGAATCTTTGATAAATGTTTGGCACAAAGAGAGAGGAAGCGGGACAGGGTACTGGAAGACATAGATTAGGGAAAAATTAAATTATAGCTGATTGATTGCCTACTTCTTTAGTGGCTTGGGATTACTGCCTTGTCCCACCTGGCCTTTCTATCTTTCTATGTGGAGAGGATTCACCTTTCTTCAAATGTTGGCTTCATGGGAGGGGTATCATCATGGACCCTCTATCTGTTAGCATTTTCATTGAGACACAGTATTGTGAAATCCACACTGCACATCTTACATGTATAAAGCACTATTAAGCCTATAGGAGAGGTACCGTCATTGAGCTTCTATATAATAACATACTGATTAAGATACAGGCACTGACAAATCTGTGCTGAGCGTCTTAACAGCTACAAGACACTTCTAAGTCTGCACAACAACTGTTTGCACTTAAATGCCTAATTGAGATTAAATGGGAAATTAAATAACCGCAGCAGGCATGACAAGTCTATTTGGATTCAAAAGGTATGAGTGCATTCAGAAAAAAATATCTACACTTGTGTTGTAAAACAGCAATTCAGAAGAGACTCTTCCGGCCGCACTCAACTGTGTAATGATATTATCTCCCATTTAAGCAAATACGACGAAAAAACATAAAATATCTATAGAAGTATGCCACATACTTCATGCTTGATCAGAAACCTGAATGCAGAGGAAGCTGTTTACATGTGCTAGATGATGCATGGCGATCCTTGTTTCACTTAAATGAACATCTTTTTCACTAAGAATTAATGTTCTCGTTCTGGAAATATAAATTATACTTTATTCCCCTCCATTACTACACGTTTGTTTAAATATACGGCATGTGTAACTAATGAAAGTAAATTGGTAAGTAAACTATCTCAGACATAATGTCAAGTGCTAAGTCAGTGTCACAGTAATTCCATAATTGGACTATACTGCTGCAAATCCCATTTGCAATTAAACTAATGGGTTTTTGAAAAGGCCAGCGTGTTAAAAGAGGAATAAAATACTATATTCTTGTCATGGAATATGCTTCCCCTGTTTCACGGTTCCGTCATCTTTTCCGCAGCATAAATCATATTTTTTTAAATATCATTTATTTATGGTTATTTTAGATAAGAGTCGGACGCTTGGCCTTTGAGTTGGATTTCAAAAGGATGTATGGTGGGTTCATGAGTAAAAATGGGTGGGGTTGGTGGAACCCTGAGAAGAGATTAAACTGCATGTGGTTAAAGAGATGTTAATTTTTTTGCAAGGGAGAGTTCGAACTCTATGGCTTTTGTTACATCTTAGGGTCTAATACTGATCCAGGAGTTGTGTGGTAATTATCAGAACTTCCAGCTTTTCCCTGATAAACCTGCCGAAATCTATTAAGGAAAATGGCCCTAAAAAAGGAAAACAATGCAGAATCTTATGTGTTATTTATGGGATAAAGTACCCCCGGCGTACATAACAAGGGTATTGCAATTCAATGAAGACAAAATTCATTTAGGAAACGAGGCCAAAAGCTAAATTATTTAATAAGGTAATGGAAACTCCAGGTGACTTGCAATATCCTTTATATGTAGAGCAGAGGGTATTATATTCCAATTTATAACACATTGTCACACCAGCAACCTTCCTACAAATCACTTAAATCCTTGGTGTCCTGCTCTTTTATGTTCATTGCAGACATGAACAATAAAAAGCAGAACCTATACTGCAAACTTAAACACACCAAAAACCAGTTCGCGATTTTTGCATAAAGATATTAGAATCAGTTTAATGTAAACCTGATTTACAAAATATATCTTAAATTGTGTAGAAATGTGCACAGATTCTTTCTTCTGACAGTGATCTACAATGTAAATAAAACTCAAACTGTAGATGTAAATATCTCTTTTCTACTGATCACTTTTTATTTTTAGAAGAATATAGCAGAAGAAGGAAAAGCCAGTTCTACTTGTCCTTGTGTTAACAACAACTATAATGATGCTCCGTAGCCTGCCTTTCACCTTGGCTGCTTGGTCAAGCAGCACACATTGAGATGTCAGAACTCAACTGTGTTACATTTTTACAGTTGAGCAGCTACTTCATTTCATTATTACAGGTGACTAGAGTTGTCACAACTCAACTTCATTAAGGAAATTAGAGACAGGTTTTTATGCACGGATTGCAATCTCTCATGTATTTAACATGGGGTAAAGTACCTCCTGCTGTATATATCCTTATATATATCCTTATATTGCAAGCCCCTGAGGAGTTCCTATAGAGGAATGAGGTCAAAGGCCAAGTTCCTTCATCAGGTCATGGAACACAGAGGTGACTTGTAATAGCCTTATAATGTACAATAAGTAGATGGTACTTTATTCCTCATAATACATGGACACACTATTTATTACCTTTTCCTCAAACTGCTTAAATCCTTAGGGTTATATTTATGAACCCATTTGCGTCACTCTTGCACCACGCAACGTGGTGCAAGAGCGGCGCAAACCTTAAGTCATATTTTTCAAACCACGCAAAGCCACTTTGCGTAGCTTTTAATGGTTCAAAAATCTGGAGTAACGCAACGCAGCACAAATCATTGCGTTGCGTCACTCTGCCCTGGGTAAGCATTCCATGGGCACTGCATGGGCGTTCCCACGCTACTCCCATATTTTTTGATGCATTCCCAGATTTACAAGACCTTGTAAACCTGGGAATGCACCAAAAACATGAGCCTCTCCAGGAGAGGCATAACGAGTAGAAATATCTTTATTTCTCTTGGTGTTTTCCTCTTTCTATTCTGCAGCTCACATAGAAAGTGGAAAAGCGTCTCAGGATTGTTTTTGTGCAGGAAGTTGCACCTTCCTGCACAAAAACAATCCTGCCTACAACACAGGCACCCTTGCACCATGGTGTTAGGCTGCCTGAGTTGGCATTAGGCTGCCAACACGGAGCCAGCTCACGGGAAAAGGACAGGAATATGCTGTACTGATTAAATACATTCCTTCCCTTTCCCTGTGACGCTGGGCAGCACAGCAAGGTGACTTGCTGTGCTAGCCTGTGCTACAAAACTCATAAATATGGCCCTTAGTGTGTTGCTCTTTCATATGAGAGAGATGGGATGTTTGCACACATGAAGAAAAAATGCAGACTCTGTAGTTCAAAATGAAATACAACAAAACCATGTAGTTACTTGTTGCAAAAAGATATTAGAATCAGTAAATATAAAAAAGCCCTGAATGTACAGAAATATGCAGAATCCATCTTTCCTTTACATACCTAGAGTGTTCAAAAGATAAAGTTGTTGACGTAACTATCTCCTTTCTGCTGATCACTCTCTTTTTAGAAAAACATATCATACATAGGAAAAAACAGTTCTCATTCTTCTTGTTTAAACTGCAGCTGTAATTAGGCTCTGTGCCCTGCCTTTCACTCTGGCTGCAGGCTCTGGCAGGAGGCATTATGATGTCAGAACCCAACTGTAATAAATTATTACTGTTGAGAAGCTACATCATTTCTTTGTTACAGGCAACTATAGTTGTCACAATTCACCTGTAACAAGGAAATTAGAGACTGTATTTTATATATGGATTGCAGGCTCACATGTATTTAAAAACATTTAAAGGGAGAAGATGTGGTCTAACGGCCTGAGCTGCTCACTTTGGAACAGGGGAACTACGTTCTTCTGTGATTGTGAGCAAATCACTTAATATCCCTGTGCTTATAAAAAAATCTAACCTTGTGCAATGTAATCTATTGCTCATGTAAAGCATTCTGATGCTTCTGGGCAAAGGTTGCACTGTACAAAACTGCAAAACAGAAAATTAATCTGTATGTTAAACTTCATTTTCATGTTGAATACTTGGAATTGGAGGCATTTGCCACACGTGGTTAATACCTCCACCTAGAATAGTGGTATGTACAATGTGTGACAAATACACCACCCTGTTCCTTCCAACTTTTAAATAAGGGTCTATGTCAATTATGAGGATAATGATGTAAAGAGTACAAATTTGACATTTCAGATCTGGAAGTGGTGGTAGGAATAGAGGTAGTCTAACTTGGTGGAAAAGATATATATCATTGATGTAGATCATGAGGAGCTTAAAGTTCTGCTAGGACATCTGGACCCTCTCTTATTCTCTCCCTGAGTTTTGAGTCTTGTGAAGAAAAGGGGGGAGATTACAACCACCCCTTAGAATTCATATGTGTGCAGTAACTCCTGTTACTGGATATATTAGAATTCTGAGTTACTGCACATATCGGGATTCTGAGTCATAAGGTCTTTCCTGCAATGAGAAATTTAGCAGGTGCATTGAGAATCAAACCCACAGTTTTTCGTAGGTCAATTTTGGCACATCAAGCCTGCCAAAATGTACTGGACAAAAATACTCAGCAAATATTACTACATGTAATTCTGCGTTTTGTAGGGGGAGCCCATGACAGGCAGTATTTATCCCCCAAATAAAATCCAAACTTCATGCCATCAGATTTTACTGGGGCAATAAATGTGGACCTCTGTTGGAAATGAACATCTTTTGCATTGTTTACCCACAGACTTTTTCCCATGGCTGTTAGGCAGCAGAACTCTGTGCACTTTACCCCTGCTAACCAGCGGTAAAGTGCCTGTGCTCCCTTTTTCACATGATGAACTTGGCATACCTCTGATTAACATCTTTACCTTGCCACTAAGTCCCTAGTATATGGTACAACGGCGTACCTACGGCCAGTAAGTTAACGGTCATAAGTGGACTGTAGCACCCATTGTGCCAACCACTTCAATGACAATACAAACAGGACTGCAGCCTGGCTGTGTAATTTGAAATGCAAATATGACCTGTCAAAATAAATTCTTTTGAATGTGAAAGTTTAATGTTAAACATGTCCTTACAATGAAAAGGCCCTAAAGGCTGTAGCAAGGTTGGCTGTTTCATATGAAAGCATTGGCGTAACATATTACATTTAATAAATGCTCTATCCGGTTAGGAAACAGCTATAAAGTTATTTTTGCCTTTTAGAAATATTTATTACAAGCCCAATTCATTGGTGAAGTTGAATTTTTAATAAAATGTTTGGGAAGAGGAATTTTAGGAAGTCACCCCTTTCTCTTCCTAAAGCTTCTGGGTGCCCATTTGCATGAGGCCAGCAGCTGAATAGCTCCGTTGTTGAGAACTGAACTACCTTTCCTTTGGGTGGGGGGAAGTGTTATGTTCCTCTGGCATGCTGACCATGTGGACTGTGCCCAACTTAATAAACTTTAAAGAGGCCTACCTTTCACAAGCAGATGTCGAAAACACCTGGGCCTACCCCCTCCCTATGTCCCCCTAGCCAGTCAAGCACTAGGCCCACTAGGAGAGGGTCTGTCCCCAGAACTGGTTTAAAGTGACCACAGGGGAAGGGTTTCTCATTTCCCTGTCCATACCTGAGGGTGTGGGCTCAGGAGTTCTGCACAGGTGAAGGAAGGTTCTGCCATATTGATTTTAGGCAGAGAAGGGCACTGTGGAGTTGTTTGCAGTTGGACACACAAAAAGTGCTGCAAAAGTGAGTGGGACTGCCCCTGGAAACCTTTGCCCAATTGGTTATGGAGGGTCCAGGAGTCACCCCTACACAGAGGCTGGTGCCAGGTATAAATGTGGTACCCACAGTACCCTCCTCAGAATACATTCTGGACTTGTGGAAGAACAGAAGAGGACTGAACCTGCTGTCTGGGACCTGAGGGGAACGTAAAAGACTGGACATGCTCTCCCTCTTTTACCCAGGACGAAGAAATGGACTCCAAGGGTCATAAGGCTGTCCTTCTGTTCAAGCTACAGGGACACAACAAGCTACAGGAGGTCCTTTCTGCAATATACCAACTGACCAGTCCTTACTAGACTTGCCCTGGACCCTGGTCTCTGCTGGAGTGGGTTTTGGCCCCAAAGTGCTATCCCCAAGGTCCTTGACCCTTGTTTTGTATCAAAGTATGCTCATCATAGCAAATCCTGAATCCTTGGGCTTTTGGCACCAAAGACCTCTGGAGGATCGGAACCAGCCTCAAAAGCTGATCTGACGAAGGTGCATTGTTGCTGGACCAAGGAATAAGATTGCTCCTGCTTGCAGTTTTACTGCAGCATCAAATCCATTTCAGCGGGACCTCATGCAGAAAGTATCTAGACTGCATGGCCTCGTGCAGCCCTCTTTGACCTCAACCCAGCTGGAAGGATCCAAGCACCAAATAAGTGACTAAGTCCGAAGGAAGAAATGTCCATCAGGCAAGGGACTGAAAAGTATGTGGCTGGCGAGGAATCTTCTCTGGGCACAAAATTCAAATTTCTCCTGCTTTGAGCTATCCCGCCAAAAGTCAGTTACTTTCCCGAGATCTCGGCCAGCTGTTATCTGATGACATGGAGCCCCCTTTGGCCACTACCTGCTGCCCTGCTGCACTGAAAACTTTTGACTTCCATTTCAGAAGTGTAATTGATTCTGGGCAGTATTGGGTTGTAGGTATTTCAAGTTTTGTGACACAGTGCTGCTTTTATCTGCTCCTCTGCTTTTGATGGTTTAACTTTGTCTACAAGTTTATTGGCAAAAGGATCTCGGTATCTGATTAGTGCAGAGCAATATTCTGAAACCAAGGAGGGCTTCCAGCATGGTACAGAATACGTGTTTTAATTCTGGAATCGACTCAGGTCCAACGGAGTGTGTTATGGAGGGTTTCCTGTGTATTGGTTTCTTAAGCTCTGGTTGTTCAGGCCAGCCTGTGAATTAGCATAGTGTGACTTTGTACTCCAATATTTCAGTATGCCTGGCTCGTGATTATGAGATCTCTCGTCGGCTCCAGTGACTGGCTTGAGATAGTGGTAACATATTTTAAATCATTGGTGTTTGAAAAGCAATGCGTTTTATTACTGAAATGTATTGAGGTAGATGGTTAGACCCAAGTCAAAGCTTATATCAAGCGTCTTTCTGTTCAGTGTTGCAGCTGGTTTGTGTTTCGGGCCAAACAAAGGGTTTGTCACATTCTTGACAAAGCCCATTACCACAATATCTATTTTTGTAAAATTACGATAGGCACAATTTCATTCTACTTTAGTAAATATGGATCGGGCACCTTTCGATCCTACCCTGACTCTTTGACTCATTGTCTTGGCAGAGCAAATCTGGATATTGTGGACACACATCTAGAGTTGCATTTGGTGCTTTCGCATTGTGCATTCAGTTGGTGATTATAGATGTTGAATTTAAAATGGTAAAAGGGAATACATTACATGAAAATCTTAACACAGATGTATTGCCTGAACAAATTTTCTTTTAAATCTATTATCATAGTATATAATCTCTATGTATTGTAGGAAGCTCAAGCACTATTAATGCAGCATAGTGGCTTTGATCTGAAATGATGTGTTATGTTATAGATTTTATAGAGCGCACAGCTGCCCCAGCAAAGGGGCGTCCCAGCGCTAATCGCAAACTGACATAGGGCAGACAAAGTGACGCACAGAAGAGCAAATTATGTAGGAAAAAGATGAGTTTTTATGGCTTTACGGAGTGACACGTGATTTTGGATACATCTGATACTCGTAGGGAGGGAATTCCAGAGTTTAGGAGTGAGAGCACGGAAGGAGCGCCCTCCTGCCCGTGCTCTCTTGACCCGGGGAACGACCGCCAGGTGCTGACTGATAGAACGCAGCTGTCGGGTGGGTATATAGGGCGTAAGAAGATTAGCTAGAATGTAGGGCGATTGGAGATTCATGATTCTATGGGAAATACAGAGAGCTTTGAACTGAATAAGTTTCTCCACCGGAAGCCAATGAAGTCAGCGGATGGAATCCGAGGTAGAGCAGGTTCTCGGCAGACCGAGGAGCATCCGGACAGCAGCATTTTGTGCCCTTTGTAGGCGATGAATCTCTGCTCTATTTGCCCCTAGGTACAGGGAGCTAGCATAATCCAGCCGGGATAGTACAGTGGCCTGAATGATCACCTGACGGATTGTCGGGTCAAAGAAACCCAGCTGGGGTTTCAGACCGCATAGAAGCCCAAAGCAGACACCAGCTACCGATTTTGTTTGAGCCTCGAAGCTCAAAGCAGTGTCAACCCATACTCCCAGATTTTTAACTGTCTGCTTCGGGTCAGGCAGAAGGCCCAGAGTGGATGGCCACCACTGCTCACTCCACAGATGAGTATCTTTATCCACCAACAAGATCTCAGATTTAGTGGCATTCAGTTGAAGACAGTTAGAGGTCTTCCCAGCTGCGATAGCTGTTAAATCATCTTTGAATTTGAGCACATCCTGGGCAGAGTTGTCAGATAATGCAACGACCAGCTGTGTGTCATCTGCATAAGATACCACAGTTAGTCCTCTGTTCCTGGCTACTGCTGCCAGGGGTTGAATGTAGATGTTAAATAGAGTAGGACTCAGGGCGGAGCCCTGAGGGACCCCATGATACACAGCATGCACTTGAGAGCAGAAGGGGGGGACAGACACTTGGAAGGATCTCTCAGATAAAAAGGAGGTGAACCAGCCCAGGGCCAGGCCGTCAATACCGATATCGTCGAAGTGCTGCAGTAGGATCTGATGGGACACTGTATCAAATGCAGCGCTTAGGTCCAGAAGGATCAGAGCTGAAGTACGTCCTACATCTAGTGAGCTCCTCAGATGTTCCGTTAAAGCCAGAAGGGCAGTTTCCGTGCTGTGACGAGGGCAGAAGCCATTTTGAGAGGGGTCCAGCAAGTTGTTATCTTCAATGAATGTGGTAAGAATAGAATTCAAGTAGGCTTCAGTAATCTTAGATACCAGAGGGAGAAGAGCGATAGGACGAAAATTCTCTGGCTTAGAGACATCCAGCGTAGGTTTTTTGAGTAGAGGAATCACCTTGGCATGTTTCCAGGCCAAGGGGACTACCGCAGAGGACATAGACAGATTAATGAGATCACAGAAAGGAGAGAAAAGCTGAGGTAGAAATTTCTGAAATTGATCCGGTTTAAAGGGGTCTGTTGGGATCCTGATTTGAACTTATTGCAGATGGGTAGCATCACTTCTAGGGAGAGCGCCGGAAAAGCAGAGAGTGTGGGAGCGCCGCTGGGCAGGAGGGAGGGGCCTGTTTTGATTGCAGTGTGGGGGAATGTTCTGTAAATGTCCTCGACCTTCTTAATGAAAAAAAGTTCCTTGTGTTTGCTAATGGTTTGTATCTCTCATCTTATTTACAAGAGATTCAAAATGGATGTGTGGTTAGCAAGCTGTTTGTGTCGCCAGTGATTTTTTGGTGTAAAAATTGCATGCATTAATGGAACAAGGGATTCTCTCACTTATCGATCCATTCAAAGGCAATCCTTAGGAATAATTTTTTAACAATTTATGCTTTACACAGCACACCTACAAGGTTAGATCTTATATGACAGTCACTGACATCCTACTTGGCCGATGTCTGAGTACTAAAAAATGCTTTTCCAACCATCACAAGTGGATGTGGAGCAACTTGCGTAGATTAAACCCCGACAAGACTGAATTTATTCTTCATCTTGAGAAGGAATCAAAATTTAATCACACTTCCCTTTCTGAATTTTATAGTTAAATTTGCACCTACTTTGGGCTTGGAGGTCAACTCTCTTGACATTTGATTTGACCACATCTCTCGAGGTAAGTGCATATTAAGCACACGCTAAAATCTTCAAAAGTGTCTCTTTTTTCTTTAAAAAAATGTAAACCTCTACTTTAACCAAAACAACTTTCACCATGTTATTTACACTCTTGCCATATCACAACTGGATTACAGAAACTCTATTCTGATAAGTGTCAACAAGTCCACTTTTCCACCTTTTAAATTCCTAATGAACTCTTCTGCCAGACTCACTTAAACTTGAAATTTAGCAACAATTTATCATACCAAAACCAAAATATAATTCAGGCTAGACTGTATCATATTCAGGCCATTCACACGCACGGTGTACATTTCTTCTGCCTTAAAACCCTCTGAAGGAAAGAGCAGAAAGGTCTTCGGGATCAAATCAAAAAAGTTCAGGTCACACTGGACTCCCATCAAATCCTTCTCAAATGCAGCCCTATCTATTCAGCTGAAGACTTCAGATGAAAAGCAGACCTTCTCCAAATCTGCCAAAAATGAAAAACATACCTGTTTGTTGTCCGTCTTGATCTGTAATCTATGCCATATTTATCTTCCCCTCCCTAACTCTTTCAATCCTACCCCTCCTGTACCTTTTTTCTTCCCTCCTTTTCCTACTTTCTCTCTCTCTTCACCTTATCATCTACTGCTATTTATATCTCGAATCATACACTTTTCTTTCTTCTCTACATTCTTTGTTTTCACTCCTTCTGTCTCTTCTGCCTGTCTCTATACTTCTCATCTCTTCCCATTTCACTTGATTTGCTCCCTTTGACTTGGCCTTCAATCTTTCCCTCCAGCTCAAATTGTCATGCACTCACCTGGTCCCAACTGCCGAGACGACACTGGAGCCGATGCTGGACCTCTTATCCCTCCTGAAGACAGGACATGCCAAAGGAAGCAAAACTTTCTAGCACAAGCTGTCCTCCAGGGGAAGGGGGATTGGGATAAAATAAGAAAAGAGAGACTTGTGGTACTGGATCTGCTCAACAGCTGGATGATACTGCGTGACAGAGTTTTTTTGCTTCAAAGACCTTCTGTGTCTGTAAGGTAGATATGCACTGGACCTGCGCCCCTGGGTTTGCGATGACACAGTACACTGAAAATAACAAAAGGAGGCAATTACTATCTGTACACTAACAGGCCTCAACATACAATGACCATGTGCTGATTTCAATTACATACACTTACAGGTTTCGCCAGCAGTACAGCATGAGACCAGAATGACTAAAATCACAGATTGGAGTGAGGCACTCCTAAGGACAACACTCAGAACATAGGTTGGAGTTAATGGCTCTCCCAAAGAAAACTCGGGCCACAGGTTAGAATTAATAGCACTCCCAAAGTAAACTCAGACCAAAGATAAACTCGGTGCATAGTTGGAGTTATTAGCACTTCGAAATGAAAACTAAGTGCATAGGTTTTGGTACAAGGGTCATACAAGCATCAAATACTCAGAAATGCTTTCTTTTGGAAATGCTGTTCATTTCAGAGAAACACGGAATTAAGTCTTAAGTCTCTGAGCAATCAGCTCAAGTGCCAAGGTTGAACGGAGGCATCCGGAGTAGGAATACACAAGAAGCGGTGGAGGAAATCACAGAAAGAGTGTGGGTGTAAAGTCTATAGTCTTTTACGACACTGGTGCTCAGTCCTCCTAACTTCTATTGGAGGATTAGTGTGGAATAACCTGATATCAAGTACTTAGCCTAGTTCTTCCACCTGACTGATGTTCGAAGAAGATCTCTGAGCCTTGACCCAGGGAGTCGCAGGGGGTATGGAGTAGTTGTGCAGAAGGGAGATGTCGACGGAACTGGAGCCACAGAACCCTGGTTCACTATGGACTTGAAGGAGCTTGAAACGCTTCTTGGTTCTGGTAGGATTCTTCAGGTGAGTGGGAAGGGTGAAGCTTGTTCCGCAGCGAGTGAGGCCAAGCCAAGACTCGAGGTTGGTCGGGGGTTTATAGGTTTATATACCCTCTTGAAGGCTCAAAAGAAGTAGCTAGGTCACGTGTTGCAAGTGGGGCATGTGGGGCACATGGCCTTCTGGTAGGTTCTCAAACGTTGGAGAAAAACATATGCTAGTGCTCTCACTTTGACCTTACACGAAAGGCAGGTGCAACGTGAACATCAGAATCAACAACAGGAAACAAATGCATTGTTCTTGTTCGAACGTGCATGATGGAAAACAACACCATGCCCTAGTAACAGCGAGTGCTAGCTTTCTATTGGCTCATGGGATACTTGTGGAAGCTTGCAAAGACTCAAAGGGAAAACACACCAAGGCCCAAGTAAACAACAGGTGCAAGGAGCTTTATGGGTGCATGGGTCTTGGGGTGCGGGATCAAGTGCACAGGAATCAGTGTTAAGGGGGAACGCGTGCAGAGGTGCAAATGCAATAGAATCACAAGGGTGTTGGGGAAGCACTGGTCATGAGGGTGCTGGGGGAGCATCAGACATGAGGGTGCTGGGGAACATCAGTCATGAGGGAGTTAGGAGGAACATCAGAGGGAGGCTTTAGATATTTGTTGAGGAGAGATAGTTTGAGGTTTTTCCTGAAGTGTAGGTAGGATCGGTTGTCCCCTAGTTCTTTTGAAAGGGCGTTCCAAATTCTGGGAGCATTCATGGAGAAGGAGCAGGTGAGAGATTTATTAGTCTTGAATTTGTGTGGAATCAGGAGGAGAGTGTTTGTAATTTGTGGGAGTCTCTTTTGGCCCACTTTGAGAGTTTGTTGGAGAGGTAGGATGGCTGTCCGGAGGAGAGGGCTTTGTGATTTACGCAAGCGGTTTTGAATATACTTCTTGCTTCAATTGGTAGCCAATTGAGTTTTTAAGTGTGGAAATGATGTGGTCGTATCGTTTCTCTCCAGAGAGAAGTCTGGCCACTGAGTTGAGGGTGGACATCATTGGTAAGAGGTGGATTTTTGAGGTGCCGGAGATTATTGCGTTGCCATAGTCCAGTTTGGAGTGGACTAAGGATTGTGTTACGGTCTTCAGGTCATCAAGAGTGATGAATGGTTTAATTTTTTTTAGATGCTTTAGCAAGTAGTAGGTGATTTTTGCTGAGGCATTGATGTGGCCTTTCATGTTCAGGTTCTTATCAAGAGTGATCCCAAGAGATTTGACTGAATTGGAGGTGGATAGTTTACAGTTTAGTGCTGTTTGGTTGTCGAGGCAGTTATGGATATGGAGTAAGCTAGTGTTTGGCTGCATGAGGAGAAGTTCAGTTGTTAGGGTTGAGATTTACGGTTGTTGATCAGCCAGGTTTGTATCAGGGAAAGAGTGTTATTGAGGTGTTGAATGTCTCTAGGTGACGAGATTTTGATGTATATTTTGGTGTTATCAGCATAAATAGGCTTGTTTTAGGATCCCCGTGTGGGGTCCCATGTAGAGGTTGAACAAGGCAGGGGATAGAATTGAGCCTTGGGAAACTCCTTGTTTGACTAGTGCTGCTGGTGATGTGGATTTATTTATTTTGATTTGATGGGATCTTCCATTTAGGTATGATGCAAACCATTGCAGGACGGTACCGCTGATGCCAGCATGTTGTGAGAAGGTGTTTTAAAGAGAGTTGTGGTTGACAGTATCAAAGGCCGAGGAGAGATCCGGGAGGATTAGGAGGCTGGCATTGCCATCATCGCAGGATCTATGTAGATCATCAGTGATGTGCAGGATTGTGGTCTCTGTACTGCAGCCTTTCCTGAATCCAGATTGGAAGGTGGCATGTAGGTTGAATTTTTCAATGTGGTTGTTTAGCTGAGAGAGCACGCACTTTTCCATAGTTTTGGCAAGGAGAGTGAGGTTGGTTATAGGTCTGTATTTGTTGAAGTCATTGGGGTCGGTGTCAGGATTTTTGAGGAGGGTGGGATTTGGCCACGTTTAAGAGAGGCTGGCATGGAGCCGCTGGATGGGGAGGACTTGATGATTTTGGTCCAAGTTGGTGAGATGATGCGTCTGAGAGTTCTGACAAGTGAGGAGGGGAGAGGGTCAGAGAGGTGGGAGGTCAGTTCAAGCATGATAGTATTTTGAGTACTTCCTTTTAAGAGATCATCTCTAACGGACCATGTTGCATTGTTTTTTAGATGTAAGCGATTGGTGCTGGTGTTCTCGTTCTCTGTGGGGGTGGAGTTTGGAGGACTTGGGGGTCCTTCTTTTGGAGGGGGGTTGGCTTTAGTAGGAGGAGAGGGTGTGAGAGGGTTCAGCGAGAGTTCAATGTTTGTTATTTTGTCTGAGAAGAATTTAGCAAACTCTTCACAGCACTTGGAGAAGGTATCAATAGGATGTTGAGGGATCAAGGAGGTTTGGTGTTTGATGATATTGAAGAGGTCCTTGGGCCTGTGTCTGGACTGGTCCAGCTGGGCATAGAAGAAAAATGATTTTCTCTGTAGATGTGTTTTTTATATTTTATTCACTCCCATCGGAGGAGAGAGAGATGTGCTAGTTAAGGTTGTTTTCTCCAGTTTCTTTCAATCAGTCTGAGTTGTCATCTCTCCCTATTAAGGTCTGTGTTAAACCAGGATCTAGAGGGGATGCTTCTTGATTTTTTTGAGTTTTAAGGGGGCAATGGTGTCAAGGAGTTCAGTAATTTTTGTGTTATAGTGGGAGGTGAGGTCATGGGCGGTGGCAAGTTCAGGAGGTGGAAGAATTTGGGAGCTGATTAGGGATTCTAGCTCTGATTACTGGATTTGATGTGCGTTCCTCGTCCAGTGTTTTGGATGATGGGTTTGGTTTGGCTGCTTGAGCTTGTTGAGGTTGAGGTTGAAGAGAATTAGGTGATGGTCGGTCCAGTCGAGAGGCACAATGGAGTGGAGGGATATGCCCTTTTGGTTGGAGATAATTGCGTCGAGGGTAGAGGCTTTATTGTTTGTTTTCTTTTTGCAGTGTTGAGTGAGACCTTTCGATTCAAGGAGGGTATATAGGGCGTGTCCTGTTATATCGTTGGCATCATTCAGGTGCAGGTTTAGGTCTCCTAGGATGATGTCTGTGGAATCCTTCATGGAGTTTAGTGTTATAAGGTCTGTTAGCTCTTCAATAAATAGTAGCTTATCTCCTGGGGGCTGATAGATGGTGTGGAGTTTGATGGGGTTGGCGTCTGTAGAGGGGAGATCAACTCCTAGATATTCAAAAGTTGAGTATTCAATTGCGTGGATGGGTTATAGGCGGTGGTCCTTGTTGTGTATGATAGCTAGTGCACCACCGATGCGGTCCCTGCGATCCCGCTGAATGATTGAGAAGCCCGATGGGGTTAGGAGGTCAATATTGGCTGAAGAGTGGTCATTTAGCCAGCTTTTAGTTAGGATGATTAAGTTGATTTTATGGAGAAGGATGGTTTCCGCTATTTCAGTGGCGTGCTTGGCTGCTGACCCACAATTTAGAAGTATGCGTATAATGCTGGTAAGGATTTCGGTTCAATGTGTGTGGGTTGGATAGATGTGAGTTGGGCTGGTGGCCTGGGTGGCGATTGGAGGGAGGGATCCTGCTCATGCTGAGGATGATCGGGATCTTGGCGTGGGAGAGTTGGCTGTAGGTATTTGTGTATGAGTTGCTCAGCTTTTCAGCTTCCAATTGTGATAATCCAGACATGGCGCATGTGGGTCTGAGATGGTATTGATTGAAGGGGATAGTTGCCCAGGTGGAGGAGCTTGAGGAGCGTGAGATTTTGTTTACCCAGGTGGTGGAGCGAGGTGACAGAGTGCACGATCTGTACCAGACACAAGCTTCCTGGGAACGGTTTCGGGTTATCATCCCTCATCAGCCAGGCTAGCTTGAATCCAGTAGCATGATGAGCAAGGGACCCATGTCTGAGCATACCATTGGTTACTCATGGCGAACAATGCAAACACAACAAGATGATGGACGGAGTGCAGAAACTTTTCAACCACTCACCCCCAGTCTATAGTCTTTTACGACGCTGGTGGCTCTAGAGGGGTGATACCCCGAAACCGGTCCCAGGATGCTTGTTTCTGGTCCAGGGAGGACATGGCCTGCCAGGTGTGGCTGGCCTGTTAACATGGGGAGCAGGGTCAAGACTGATTTGCATATGGCTGGGTCCAGACTGGAATGGCATGGTGTGCAAAAAAACTATGGATTTTGGCCCAGATCTCTGTACTGGGGGTGAATGTTTGACAATGTTCAGCATTCCGTCCATCACTTTTTGTGTTGCCTCAAATCTTATTCAACAGCACAAAATCAACGGGGTTTGCCCAAATACCCCTCCACCTTCTGGGCAAGCAAATATCACATCATACAATAAGTGATGTGGAGGGATGGATACATTCAAAGTAGACATAGGGTACGACAAATTACTCCTATTTCTTAATGCATAATCCCATCTTATTTATCTACATCTCAAAAAGAGATTTTTGAGATGTAGATAAATAAGATGGGATTATGCACCAAGAAATAGGAGTAATTTTTCGTACCTCTACTTTGAATGTATCCATCCCTCCACATCACTTATTGTCAAATCTTATTTAAGCCAAAGCGTGTAAGTATAAGTAACAGGGTCACTAATAGTGGATGATGCTCCTAACTTGTTTGATGCAATGTACTTATTGTCATTTTCTTGCAATGGCGATTGTTTTCTAGAATGCAGATACAGAATGTTATTAGCACTGGGTTTATCTGGAAAAGGTAACAGTCATGTGATGGATTACAGTGTTTTTGTTTGTGCAGCCCATTTATCAGACTACTTCCCTCCTAATTCGATTCACTGGGCAATCTGCCCTTATAATCTATAACAACACACTCGGATAGATGCAACAAAAAATTACAATATAGTAGGATATCACATAAAACACAGAATTAGATATGGATCATGACACACTGTCAATATTAATGTCAATAATATGGCTGGTCTTTTACTAAAGTGCTGTTGCTTAAACATTGATGGTGCAGAGAACTTAACCCGCCAGTCTGGCAACAATGCTGTTATATTATTTCCAGTCATATATAGACCACTAGGTATAAAGCCGCTCACGCTTCACCTGGAAGGCGTCATTTTTTAGAATAGTTAGTGCATTCCAAAGTCTGGTGGAATGTGCTAGTTACCACATCTGCCATAGGGAATTCAACCGGATGGAGTATGTTTTGAACCATGCCTGTGATTATACAAGGCCACGTGTTATAAAATCCTGATCCACTTCCTTTTCTATCACTCCTGGAAATGCTATAATTTAGGATTCATACATTTCACCCCCACATAGGTACTGGATGTGTCTGTGTGCCAGGAGAGGATGCTTTTGATACTCCTATCTAATTGTGTAATGGTTATTCTGTATCAGGCATGGTCTGCCAAGATTTCGGACACCACATTAGTTCTGTGAGCTCTGACAATCGTCTCATTATTCCTTCAGAATTCTGTGCCCTCGTGGTCTGAAGCTTCATGAGGATGTCACCCCTGCACTCTAGCTAGCATTCTATGTGGGACCTTTTGCAACAGCCCGGATAGGAAATGGAGTCCCCAAGCAATCATCAGACCTGCTTACTTTGGAGGATCCTGCAGTGGTCAGAGAGCCCAGTGTCACTTTCGTGGGGGGTGCTCTGACTCTCCCCTCTCTTAGCGCATTGATTGGAGGAACGGGACTGGTGACCGTGGTACATGTTTGAGGTACTGTGGCGGTCTGGGTTATGCTCACTATTGGGGCACACCTTCAGGACTGTTTTGGGACCCTCCTTACTGTCTGTGGGCACAGTAGAGTGCTTTTGGCATTGAAGATGGAACTCTAAATAGTGCCCGGGTACCATCCTGAGACTGGCACCTGCGAACAGCTATGGTTGCAGGAAAAAAATGCCATAGGGATTGCTGAGCGGAGACATGTGAGGCTGGCGATTTGTTGTGCCCTTATTGTTGAGCAGTCAATTTCGGATGCTAGAGTTGCACAGACACTTGCAGCAATAGAAAATTCGAAAATCCTGTTGCAGAACAACATAAACACTGTCTTGATTGAGATCAGGCCCCTGCGTGCTGACTTACAGAATGTGAGCGATAGTTGCCTAGCCATGATCCTCACCAGGATGGTTTGGAGACGGAACTGATGTCCTCTCTGCAAGTAGATAAGAATGTGACACCATTAATGAGTGGGGGGGCAATGTAGATGTGTAAGAGTACTTGACAAATGATTGCGATAGCTTATCTTTGTTCAAAAAGACTCAAATATGGCATCCTCAAACCTACTGTAATGACATCTTTTAATTTATGTTCTACTTAGGGCCTGATTCTGATGTCGGTCGGAGGGGCTCCTGACGGCATCCGTCAGGAGCGACTCCATCTCGTACGCGTGATTTCCGGACGACCCCTACCGCTTTACGAGCGAGCAAGTACGATTCGAGGATAGCCTCGCGCTCCGACCGACTCGTACCCGTCAGCGACGCCGTCCGGGCGACTCCAACTTCACCGACGCGCACCGCACAATGGGTCCGATTTCCGAGCGACCAAGTACGATGCGTGTGTCAAGCAGCCGGATCGACTCGGACCCCCCAGCCAGAAAAAGCTCTGGAAAGCGGACTTCGGGGGGCCATAGCGGGCCCCCCTTCACCCGTAGCCCTACGACTCGGTCACAGGGGGGACCCAAGGGTCCCCCCTACACATGCATGTAAGGTGTGGGGGACACCGACGCGTCCCCACGACAGGGGGTGCCCTTTTCCGCAACGTACTTTTTTCACAATGGAAGCCTATGTATATCAGGCTCTCATTGACTTCAATGGGGCTCCGAGCGACCCGAGTCCGTCAGCGCGTACTTGCATCGTACTCGGGCGTTCGGAGCCCAGGAGCACGAGTCGGTCGGAAAGCTCTACGGGACCGAGTCGGCTGTAGAGCTTTCCGAGCGAGATCGGAATCGGGCCCTTAATGTTATAGATTGTGGAAGATGTCTGTTATAATGCATGATACTTTCAACTATATGAGAAGTAATTGAGTAGCATTTCATCTTGAGAGGATGTATGGAGGGAGGTTCAATTTCTTGGTCTCTCTTGCCTTCAGCTTTGATAACTTAGGGCTTGTTAGAAATGGGATCACTAGTTGGCAGTGGGTTGCACCCTGTCCAAGTAGGGATGCTCACTTTAGTCGGGGTAAGTAAGTTACACTCTCACTATAACCCCTACTCACCCCCTTGGTAGGTTGGCAAGAACAGTCATGCTTCTCTCAGAGGCAAAAGTAAATTATTTGCACATACACACACAGTAACACAGTGAAAACACTACAAAAGGACTCCACACCAGTTTATATGGCCAATATTTGTCAGATTAAAACAAGACCAAAACGACAAAAATCCAATATACACAACTAAAGATATGAATTTTCAAAGTTAAATAAAGTTATAGTTCTTAGAAAGCAATGGTTGTGCTTGACCAGGACAAAGTACCTTAGATGCATCAAAAATCAAAGAGAATGCATGGAGCAAGGGAAGTGAAAGCAGGTGATGCATTGGTTCCTTACTGTTATGCAGGGCGTTGGCACGTTGATGCTCGGGGACAGTACGTTGTGCTGAGGAGGTGATGTGTTGTGGTAGGCAGTGATGCGTAGGTTCCTTAAGTCGGTGCAGATTTGTCCAGCCACTAAAGCCCGGTGACAATGCATGGCACAGGGAAGGAGATGCGTCGTTTGCGAGCATGATACCTCGGTTCCTTACTAAGGTGGGGTGTCAATAATGAAATCTGTGCAAAGAGACAATGTGTCGATGGTGCGTCTAAAGTCAAGTCGTGCTGCGTTAATTCCACGGTGTTGAAGCAGGCGCAGAGTTGGAGCGGTACTTTGGTTCACTGATAGAATATCGATGCCCAAAATATCCCCATACACAAATATCGCGACATAAATATTGATGTCAAAAATATCGACAACCTATATTTATAATGGTAAGTATAAAAATATTGAGAAAAAATATCGATGTAAAAATATAGATGTACAAAATATTGATTTTTTTATATATATAAAAAATAATGTATATTAAATAATAAAATTAACTTTAAAAAAATTACTTGGATTCAATATACTTTTTAACAAATATAAGAAATAAATTTAATGTAAAAAAATGTAAACATACATATTTAAAATGTAATATATATATATATTTACTTTAAAACAATTAAACTATTAATTTTAATTTATTTTTTAATTATATAAATATATAACAATTTACAAATAAATATATATATATACATACACCTATAACATAAAATCTAATAAAAAAGCATTATATTATAAATTAAAACATTAAAATATTTAATAGTCTTTAAACTCAAAATTTTGCACTCCATTGAGTGCAACAGTAGGGAAAATGTTGGATAGCGGAGGGGTAAAAATAACTATTCCCACTCCAGTGAGTGCAACAGTAGGGAAAATGTTGGATAGCGAAGGGGTAAAAAATACTATTCCCACTCCAGTGAGTGCAACAGTAGGCAAAGTGTTGGATAGCTGAGGGGTAAAATTACTATTCCCACTCCAGTGAGTGCAACAGTAGGGAAAGTGTTGGATAGCGGAGGGGTAAAAATTACTAGTCCCACTCCAGTGAGTGCAACAGTAGGGAAAGTGTTGGATAGCATAGGGGTAAAAATTACTATTCCCACTCCAGTGAGTGCAGCAGTAGGGAAAGTGTTGGATAGCGGAGGGGTAAAACTTACTATTCCCACTCCAGTGAGTGCAACAGTAGAGAAAATGTTGGATAGCGCAGGGGTAAAAATTACTATTCCCACTCCAGTGAGTGCAACAGTAGGGAAAGTGTTAGATAGCGGAGGGGTAAAACTTAATATTTCCACTCCAGTGAGTGCAACAGTAGGGAAAATGTTGGATAGCGGAGCGGTAAAAATTACTATTCCCACTCCAGTGAGTGCAACAGTAGGGAAAGTGTTGGATAGCGGAGAGGTAAAACTTACTATTCCCACTCCAGCGAGTGCAACAGTAGGGAAAGTGTTGGATAGCGGAGGGGTAAAAATTACTGTTCCCACTCCAGTGAGTGCAACAGTAGGGAAAGTGTTGGATAGCGAAGGAGTAAACATTACTATTCCCACACAAGTGAGTGCAACAGTAGGGAAAGTGTTGGCTAGCGGAGGGGTAAAAATTACCATTCCCACTCCAGTGAGTGCAACAGTAGGAAAAGTGTTGGATAGCAGAGGGGTAAAAATTAATATTCCCATTGGAGTTAGTTCAAAATTAAAAACAAACAAAATATCAACTAGAACACAAAAGATTTTAAAAACAAAAAAGAAAACATATATAAAAATTCTAAAAATTTACAAAAGATAAAAACATATAATGTTAAGAAGATCTAACAAATAACTAGATTTTTTTTTTTTTTAATTATAAATAATTTACAAACAAATAACTATTTTCAATAGAAATTATTTATAATCAAAAACATTAATTACGAGACTTTTGAGTGATATGTGCGCTAAATAAATATCCCATGATTTGATTTGAATTATCAATTAAAGGAATATTATTAATTAAAAACAAATAAAAACAGATAAAAATTAATTTACTCCCCAAACGTTACCCCTAAAGAACCAAAACCACACACAAAATAAAAATAAACAATTACCATAAATATTTATGAATTGATGAATTAATATTAATGATCAACTAATTATTAATTAATTAAACATAAATGAATTTCCACCCTCTACCCCAATAAACACCACAACCCACAACTAAAAATCATTACACAATTTCCATAACTAATTTTACATTATTAAATCAATATCAATTAACAACAACTTATTAATTAATTTAAAATATTTTACTTCCCACCCTTTACCACTATAAACCCCACAGCTCACATCTAAAATTAATTACACAATTGCCATATTTAAATTTTAATTAATTTATCAGCATTAATTAACAAATAATTATTAATTAATTGTAAATAAATTACTTCCCACCATATTCCCTATAAACCCCACCACCCGCTCCTAAAAAACCCGCAATTAACATAAATAATTACCAATTAATTAATTAATAATAATTAACAAGCAATTGATAATTAATTAATAATTAATTAATCCACACAAATAACACTATAAAATATGAATTAAATAAATATTAATAAATGAAAATATCAATAAATGTATTATAATTAAATTACTTCCCACCCTATTCCCTATAAACCCACAACCTGCTCCTAAAAAATGACACAATTAACATAATTACTAAAAATTAATTAATAATAATTAACAAGCAATTAATAATTATTTAATAATAAATGATTTACCACAATTAACACTATAAAATCTAAATTAAAAAATACTAATAAATAAAAAATAATAATTAATTTATTATAATTAAATTACTTCCCACCCTATTCCCGTATAAACCACAACCCGCTACAGAACTAAAAAACACAAAATTTAATTAAAATAAAATTAGTAACTACTAAAAATGTAACACATATATTAAAAAACAAAAGCAATACTTATACAAAAAATAGCTCATACTTTTAAAATACATACTAAAATGCATAACACTAATTAAAACATCGATTTTTAAAACAACTATATTTTTGCAAACGATATTAATGACTTCGATATTTTCAAAAACGATATTTCTTACCTCCAAGTCGATATTCTTGACCACGATATTCTTGCTGTCGTTATTTCTGCATCACGATATTTCCAACTCAAAATTTGTGTATGTCGACATTTCAAACTCGATATTCTGTTTGTGCACCGGTACGTCACGGACTTTGGTGATGTGGTGCTCAAGACTCATGCAGCAGCGGCTTTTTGGAGGGGCTGTGGCAAAAAGTCGGGGCCTGCGTTGAAAGCCGCGGTCGTTAAGTCGAGCGGGGACCACGCTGCAGTGCAGGCAGCGGCGATGCAGTGGATTTTGCGATGATGCACCGATTCCGAATAATGTTTGGAGTCGATGTGCTGACTTTTCTTCTTGTTAAACCAGAAAACACTTCCAAGGGCCTAGAACTGCAATTGGCAATATTTGGCAGAGCAGGGCTCTCAGCAGAGGAGCCCAGGTGCTGGTAGATGACGTCTTTGAAGGCCCTGAGACTTCCAACAGGAGGCAAGCTCAACTCAAGCCCTTGGAGAAACTTGGAAAGCAGGATGTAGAAAGCAAAGTACCCTCCTTTTGACTTGTAGGACAGAAGCAGCAAGCAGCAGGCCAGCACAGCAAAGCAAACAGCAAAGTGACAGTCCCTCCTGACAGCAACACAGCTCTTCTTCCTTGCAAAATGTCCTCAGTCCAGAAGTGTTCTAAGTATATGGTGTCAGAAGTCCAGTACTTATACCCATTTCAGCCTTTGAAGTAGACAAACTCCAAAGAAAGGTTTTTGTAGTGCACAAGACCCTGCCCTTCTCTGCCCTGGCTCCAGACACACTACAGGAGGTGGAGACTTTTTTTGTGTGGGTACAGGCACAGCCCTATTAAGGTCAACTCCTCCCACCACTCTAGCTCAGAAAGATTCATCAGCCGGGTGATGGGCCATCAGAATATGCAGGGCACACCTCAGCTCCCTTTGTGTGACTGTCTAGAGTGAATGCACAAGCAGCCCAACTGTCATCCTGATCCAGACATGTATTAGAGACAGGCAGAGGCACAGAATTGTTAAAGTAAGAGAATGTAAACTTTCTAAAAATTGAAAAACAAAAAGACAGCTTTGTTGCACTCAAGTAAACAGAATTTGACTACTGTATTCAATAGAAACAAAATAGGTAATTATTAGCAAAACCAGCCAGCGCAGGTCGGAGACAGAAGAAACATTAGTAGTTAACACATCTTCAACCCAATTGACTAGATCACAGGTGGCGGTGCTGGATAAGGGGATCTCGTTCGTGCCTACTTTTCAGACCAAGGGGTCGATTCCGATCTCAGCCGGTAGGGCACCAAATCGGATTCGGCTTAACCGGATCCGATTCGGAGCCCTATTTCCTGACCGATTCGTACGTGCGTCCGGGCGAGCGAGTACGATGCGTGCGCTCGCGAAATCTCCGACCGACTCGTTCGCAGGACCCGACCGCTCCGACCGACTCGCACGGGGACGACTCGCACCGCGCAATGGAGACGTTCCCCGGCCGGGTAAGTACGATGCGCACCTCGACCGCTCCGACCGACTCGCGCAGTGCGGCTCCAAGGAGCTGTCGGAGCCGCACTTTGGGGGTCCGTGTCGGACCCCCCTGGAAGCGTAGGCGTGCGAGTCGCACACAGGGGGGACCCATGGGTCCCCCCTACACGTGCATGTACGGCGCGACCCGCATTGACGCGAACACGCTGTAGGGGGCGCCTTGTTCGCATCGTGCCCATTGAGTCAATGGGAGCCCGTGCACGCGTCGTACGACTGGCTCCCATTGACTTCAATGGGAGTCCGACCGAATCGAGTCCGATAGCATAAGTGCGCATCGTACTCGTTCGGTCGGGCTGCTAGGGTCCGATTCGGTCGGAAATCTCTCCGGGTCCAGCTCGGTCGGGGAGATTTCCGGCCCGAATCGGAATCGGCCCCCAAGTCTTTTGACACTGAAATTGCTGTATATAAATTTGTAAGGAAGTTACGACTTCGATATTTTTTTGCAAATCTGGAACACACGCAAGCGGAACGTGAGGATTCTGAATATCAAGAATTTAAACCCAAGAGTACTTTTATACCACCGATAACAGAAGGTGATTGACACCTTTGAGACTTTAGTTAAAAAAGACCTAGCAAAAATACCAGTTCCATCCAGGAAACCACAAAACTTGACTAAATCTGACAAAATGGCTCTCAAAACATTGAGGAAGAATGAGTCCTTGGTTTTCTTTCCAGCAGATAAAGGAGGGGCATTGGTGGTGTTGGACCGTGTTTTCTATGAAGGGAAAGTGAAAATTATGTTGTCGGACGAGTCCACCTACTTGCCCTTAACGCAAGATCCGACTGGGGAGTTTCAAGATATTCTCAAAGAGATATTGACACATGCTAAAGACATGGGATGGATTTCTGACAAAACTGCGGAATTTTTACATACACGCTATCCACGCAGACCACTAATCAATATGCTCCCAAAGATACATAAAGACTTGACAAACCCACCCTTCCGACCCATCATGTCTGGTTGTGGATCGATTCATGAACCTTTGGGGTTTTACCTGGACACTTTTTTCAAGGCATAGTTCAATCTGGCCCATCATACGTACAAGACACCACTCATCTTTTGAAACTTTTGGATGACACGGTAGTACCAGACATGGCAGAGATTTGGTTGTGTACGGTTGACGTTGTGGCCTTCTACACGTCCATTCCACGCTCGGAGGGGATTGAATCTGTAGAATGGGCTCTCCTTCAGCAGGGAGAGATGCAGGCCAATAAAGTTTTTTTATTGGAACTGTTGTAGTACTGCTTGTTTCACAGTTACTTCAAGTGGAAACAAAAATATTTTCTTCAAACAAATGGTACCTCTATGGGTATTTCTGGGGCTCCCTGCTACGCTAACATCTTTAGGGAAACGGCCACTACAACGCGGCCATTTCCACGCATAACCATAACCACGCATGCATTACAACGCATGCGTGGTTACCACGAATAGCCTTTACCACGCATACCTTTACTACAAGATACGTAGTAAAGGCATGTGTGTTAAAGGGAAAATTAAAAAAGGGGGCTTGGGGGGTCTCCCCCCCAAAAAAAACAAAACAACGTGCGATTCAAAAAGGGGGTCTCCCCCCCCCCAAAAAACGCACCTGTTTCCGTCGCGATGTGGAGGCAATCGGCGTCGTTAGAGGAAACGGAAAGACACTTCCGCTTCCTCTTTACGACGTGCGACGCAGATCGGAAGAGCTTGGAGAGGAGAGGACGTGGATAGTTAAGGGGGATTTTAGATTAAGAAATTAAAAATGTAAGGGATGATTGGATGTGTAGCGAAGGGGTAAATTTATAGGGTTCAGGGGACGGGAATTTGAAAAAAGGGTTTGTGGGTGGGGGAATCGCGCAGGGCAAGATTTTTAGTGTTAAGGGCATGGGTATTTATTAGAAGGAATGGGGGCGGGGGGTCGCACGGGGTACAGGGAAGGGGTATTATAAAAAAAAAGAGAGCTGGAGAGGGGAGGGCGCAGGGGAGCAGTAAAAGGAATTGGGGCAGGGATCGGACATAACCTTTACCAAGACTATGCCATTATCATGCATGGTTTTACAACAAAAATCGATGTAAAGATATGCGTGGTAAAGGCATTTTTGTGGTAAAGGTTATGCGTGGTAATGGCATTCGCGTTGTAACGCATGCGTGGTAAAGGCATGCGTTGCAACGGAATGCGTTGTAACGTCATACAACCCTTTATGATGAAATTTGAAACGGAGTATATCTTATCGTCCAGGAGCTGGGTAGAGCGTTTAATCTTTTACCGGAGATATATCGACGATATACTCATCATTTGGCATGGTACATGTCAGGATTTGAAGAAAAGTTAAAGCAATTGAACAACAGGCATCCGAGGATACAGTTTACGCATATGATGAACCAACACAGCATCTCTTATCTGGATGTTAAAATAGATCTCGTGGGTACTAGTGTTAAGACCTTGGTATTCAAGAAAACTACGGAGCGTAATAATGCTTTATTATACAGCAGCTTTCACCCAACATCCCTGAAAAAATATCTCCCTTTTTCTTAATTCCTTAGAGTTAAAAGGATTACCTCTGACAGCACACAATACACTGAGGCTCTGCAGGATTTTAAGAAAAGCTTTTTGGACCGTGGCTACTCCACAGAGGTGGTAGAGAGTGCAGAGAGAAGAGCACAGGAGCTACCTAGAGCAGATCTATTGAAGAAGCGAGTTAAAACATCAGCCAAGAGAGAATTTTTTTTTCAACTTACTCAACTCAATCACTAGTGATCAAACGAGTGATCCTTAATCGTTGGGATTTATTACAATCTGAACCTGATTTTTGTGATATTTTCAGGTGATCCGCCTATTTTTGCTTATAAGAGATCATGTAACCTTAGGGAGATTCTCATGAAAGTCAACACAGAGGAGCCAGTGGCACCTAAAGGGATGCAAAGATGTTACACTTGTTCACACTGTAATAATGTGCTGGTTGGCTCCAACATTTCACACCCCTGGTCAGGGAAAGACATCAGTTTACAGGATTAGAACTAGAACAATCAGTTCACCTCTAGCAAGTCACTAGAATGAGAATCATCACACCATCGCTCAGTTAAGGTTCACTATTCTGGAAGTGGTGAGGATCCAAAGTGACAGGGACACCTCTAAATTTTTGACGCACTGGGAGAGTTTTTGGATACGCTTTCTAGACACCCTCAGGCCAAAAGGCCTCAATGATAAGCTTGAGTTATCGTGCTTCCTGTAGGATTAGGCAGTGTTAATATTAGGAGCCTTGTAGAGATTGAAATGTCAGCTTTTCACTTCAGGAAGGTAGGTGCACACGGGGGTCATCTATAAGTTGAGTTACTGTTTAGGTTTTTTCCTCTTTGTTACAGTTTCTTCGATTTTAATTTAAAATGTATATGTTCAGGGTGCATTATGTCACTGTTAGTCATGTTAGATATACTTGTTACATCAGTGATGCTTTTCTTATGATAGACTTATACTAAGAGTGACTGTTAAAGGTTGGGTACAGCCCTAACCTATTATATTGGTGTTTATGTTGAAAACAGGGCATCAGTAGGATGCTTAAGGTCATGTTTCACTCACCATTTCAATAGAGGTGGTTAAGGTGAAATAAGTCTAATGTATTACTGATTTCCATTGTATTCAAAGTATGGTACAATAAAGATATGGCCATATTAAATTACAAATGAAGCATTAAGTCATATAGGAATAATACAACAGACCAATGATGATGCTGTTCTTATTGAACTAAAACAAATGTAACACAAAGACATGCTGTTGTTTTGGATAATAAATAGCAATAGACACACCCATACATCAGGTTTCAACCTGTATACGCTGTTGTAAATATGTTTGGAGCACTTAGTTTATTATTCAAAGTCATAAGTCTGCATACAATGTCTTATGGATATACGTAACAACAATGATGTAGAATCTTTTAATGCAGTATTGCACTTCACTCATATATAACGGCAGACATGTTGTTTTGTCCTCTTGCTGCGCTTCAAACTTGGTTTCTGTCCTTCTTCTATTTCTTGACACGGTGGAGGTGTGTCTAGTTTTTCCGGCGTAGAGGTTGGAGGCAGTACGTTGGGTTAAATGCTGGCTGCAACACTTGGAATGAGGGCTTCACTTAGAGTTCACGGCTGAAAGTAGGAGCAGGAGTTTACTATCTGTCACCGTGTTGGAAGGACGCACGACGGTGAACACGAAGGTTCGGTAAGTCGAGCAGGTTATTCGCAGACGGCTAGTTCATAGAATCACATTTGTAATTTAAACGTGAGAGAGATACTGCGGACCGTTACATTTTATTTTCGTTTGTTGCAGTGGGAGTTGTTTGTGTAAACGTGAGTGTTTTACACTTTGAAATCACCATTGCATATATGGTCAAACTCCAGTTTATTCTGAAGATAATAGAGGACTTGGCTCACGGGGTTGTGTTCAATACATTTCATAGAAGATTGGTAAGTTGGGTTGCCGTTTTCAAATTGAGATATCCGTAGTCACTGTGTGTATCACGATATTGTGGTTGGAGATCAAGCGGATTGTTTATGTTTCAGTTGGAGTTGCTCCTGTGACTTGGGGGAAGCGGGATGCATTTGAATAGATTGGACATCTTACGAATATCATTCAGGGCTGTCCGTTCACAGTACAGGAATTACGTACCTATTTGGATATATTACAGTAGGCACGAGTTGCCGAATTACGGCGCTAGAAGGTATTTAACTCACACAGAGGGGATGCATGCAGGGGTTGGCACGATATCTCACGATGAGAGACAGTGATCACAGTTAGTGGTCAGTGACATAAGTGGAGTATGCAGTCTGTCTTACAGTTTTAAGAGCACGTTGGGTGAGGTCTTTGAAGCGTTGCACTATTGTCTTTCTTCACCTGCTGTTTTCACCACATTTTCTCTACATTTTCACTTATGCCATTTCTACCTTTTCTTGATACCCTTACATTAAATTGAAGTAGAGCTGTATTTCTGTTTTTAAGGCAGGATATTTATGCATTTTTGAGTTAATTGTCCACCTCATTTGAATATGATGGCCATTTGCAACAATGAAATGTTTCTGAGCAGTTGTACAAGAGGCATGCTTACCATTGTTATTATAATTCATTTATAGATTCCCCTGAAGAAGGGCTTTTTTGTTGCCCGAAATGCATTGGGACTTGTATAAAATTACATGGAAATCATTTGAATGTCATCTAAACGCTGAAGGAAAAGTCTTACCATGAAGTATTATCGCTTGAACAATAAACAACGTCGTAGAAGTTGAAGAATCATTTGTGTCGGAGATGACTCATTGAAGAAATATTCATTAATTACTATGTTGCTTGTGATTTATGTTTTGTTTGTACATTGATTGGAAGTATTTTACTAGAAGTATAAAAAGTGGATGACACTGGTTAGAGTGCACATTAGTAGTGCACCTTCTGTCTAAGACTGAGGTCCTAGTTTCTCTTTTCAACTTTCTAAAAGTGGCATTTTCAGACCTGCAATTTAAAAACCAACTTCACTAAAACATATATTTTCAAATTGTGAATCTAGAGACACCAAACTCCAATTCCAATTGGAATATACACTTGCAAGATGTTCCAAGGCAGCTCTAATGCTAACCTATGGGAGAGATAGGCCTTGCTGTAGTGAAAAATGAAAGTAGCAGTATTTCACTACCAAGACATGTAAAACACAACATACATGCCTTACCTTTTAAATACTCCACGCCCTGCCCATGGGGCTACCTTGGACCTACCGTAGGGGTGCCTTACATGTAATAAAAAGGAAGGTTTGGGCCTGGAAAGTAGGTGAACTTGCCAGGTCGACATGGCAGTTTACAACTGCACACACAGACACTGCAGTGGCAGGCATGAGACATGCTTGCAGGGCTACTCATGTGGGTGACACAATCAGTGCCACAGTCCCACTAGTAGCATTTGACTTCCAGGTCCTGGGCACATCTAGTGCACTGTACTAGGGACTTACTAGTAAGTCAAATGGGCCAATAATGAAGAAACCAATTACATTTTAGACCGGGAGCACTTGCACTTTAGCACTGGTCAGCAGTGATACAGTGCCCAGAGTCCTAAAGCCAACCAGAAAACTAAATCCCGCACACAATCAAAAACAGGAGATCAGAGGCAGATAGACAGGGGAAACCATGCCAAAAGATGCCAGGTCTAACAGGGCCTCTGAGAGAGACACCCTAAATCAGGGATTAGGCTGCTGGCTGTGCTAGGTGGGCGCCCCTGTGAGCCTGCAAACCTCTTTTACTTTGTTATAGATTAGTATGCGTTTTAAAGATATCTGTTTGCCTTGGCAAATTGCCACTGATAGCACTTGAGTTTCAAGAGCTGATGTGTTGATTTCGTAGGTATCCGTCAGTGCTGAACAAAATGACAAAACACCCACTCTTTTCACAATGTGTTCACTTGGGGGGAGGAGGGATTGTTAGGGTTCAAATTCTTTTTGTTATGTTTGGAATGTTTATGCATTGTTTGTTTTTAATAGACACACAAGAGCTTCAATTGCCGCTTCATGTATTGCAAGATGCCACTGACAGGTATCCCAAACAGGGGATATTCTTTGACCCTTCTGGTGTATCATTTGACACTAAACATTGGTCATGAAGAATAGATTTAAATTTGTGACATGGAAAGTAAGGGATCTTAATAACCACATAAAAAGATATAGTATGCACTCTTACCTTAGGCAACAATCCATAAAAATAACATTGTTAGAGGCAATGCATCTAATAGATATGGAGGTGGATAAGGTCTGCAAGAAATAGAGGGCTCAGATGTATTCTTCTACCTATTCATCCTTTGCCAGAGCGGTGTCAATTTGACTGGTGCCAGGGGTCTCCTTCTCTCATCTCTGCATTAGAGCTGATGTTACAAGATGTTACATACTGATATATAGACTATTAGATGGAGCGAATATATGTCTCATTAATATATATGGCCTGAATACTGTTGATGCAAATTTCTTCCTGAAAACAAAACATGAAAAGGGTCCTTAGTGAGATGATGAACACATTAAATTGTGTAGATATTTGGCTTGAGCTCCACCCCACTGTACGTGAATACACTTGCCACTCAACAGCACATAGGACAATAGATTTGATTGTATATTGGTAATATGAGACACAGCGGGGTAAATAGAGATGGCTCAGTATCAATATAGGGTTTTCTTGGATCACGCCCCCGCTGGTGACTGACTACCGCAGTGCCCCCCACCCAGACCCCGGGTTGCCCTTTGGAGACTTCGTCCAGAGGCTCCGAGCAATCCATATCTTTTGTGTGGATATTGAGGAGGAGATTGAGACATACTTTAATATTATTTGGGCCTCAATGACTACTAGAGAGATTGAGTGGGAGGGTTTTAATGGATTGAGGAGAGGCACGTGTTTAAGCAAGATAGATAGGATAAAGCACCAACTTCAGTTAGAACTGATGCAACAAGAAGAATGGCTGTCCCAGTTGCAAGGAGGGTGAGTTTGGATCATACTTTCCATCATGAACTACTGAATGCAGAAAAAGCCAAGAGTGAAAAGGGGGATGTGCTAGATAAGTTTATCCTTAGAGAGAATATGCAATTAGAAAGCTTCTCGCATAGTTACCACATAGAGAACTCCTGGGTGAAGAAATACTCGCACTTTGGAGGTTGGATGGTACAGGAGCATCTACCAAGCCGGCATTACATAGACATTCCCATGTTTTCAGGAGAACATGAATAAAATGCCCTGTGGAGGCAGTCAATTCTTCTGAAAATGATATGTTGGCAGACATTCACTTGCCAGGCCTCACAGAGGAGCATGTGGAAATTGTGGAGGTGGATTTAACAAAGGAGGAACTGGTGGCAGCACTGAATGAAATGCCATGCAATAAAACATCCGGATTGGACAGATTTCCCCTGGAGTTCTACCAGACCTTTGCCTATGTCCTTTCTGAGAGATTATTAGATATCTATGTGGAGGCCGGAATGCTGGGAAAATTTCTGGACTCAATCTGAGAGGTGTTTTTTATAGTGCCCTAGCCAGATAACGACCCTGAGAAGATAGGCTTTTAGAGGCCTCTCTCCATGATCAACACTGACATCAAACATCTAGCCTTGGTATTGGTGAATAGACTTAAAAGGTTTCTTGGATCATTAGTGCACAAAGGTCAGTGCAGCTATATTCCAGGGTGCAACACATCAATGGCCCTCAGACGGTTCACATATGTCTTATGTACCACACAGGGAATGGAAATAGAAGGATCCTTGATAGTTCTGGAATCGAAAAAGTTTCAATACTTTTGGATGGTCATATGTTTGTCATGGTGAGTGGATTGGATTTGGTCCGGTCTTTCAGGGCTGGGTGGAGTGGTTATATACTGAACCTACAGGTAGGGTGAGATTGGGTGGTATGGTATCCAGTAGATGGGTGATCGAGCGTGGCACTCGTCAGGGATGTCCCCTGTCCACTGCATTGTTTAGCCTAGCTTTGGAACCCCTGATAATTAGACTTACGGATGTGTTGTCAAATTGGGGGATTAAGATTGGAATGTAACACATACAGTATATATGTAGGAAGCTGATAATCTGGTGTATCTCAAAGACCCCCAACATTTTACTACAGATAATGTTAAGAGAATTGCAAAGATTTGGGATAGCATCTGGTCTTAAAGTGAATAGGTATAAGATGGTGGCTTCCCCCCTTGGGCAGGATGGAATTGCATCTAAAATGACTACAATGACTTGGTAGGAAGTGGATATTGACACTGTGGGCCACCAGTCTGAGAGACACGTGCATAGGACCGTTGATTGGCTGCATAGCGAGGATGGTCTGCCAGTGGGGCAATCTTTAACCTAAGGTGCCATTTCTAATACAGTAGAAAACACATGGAGATTTGGGAATGATGAGCTTACAACCCATATCACAATTATTACTAATTCAAGGGAAGGATAGTAAGGCCATAGCCATACTTTTTTGTGGCATTATTCAGCAAACTAAAAAAAGCCTTACAGAGTTACGTGAGAGATGGGAAATGGACTTGAACAAACAATTCACAGATTTCCACAGCGATTTCCAGGAATGCAAGGTTTAGCTTAATCAATAAAAACAGGTCCCCTGGATACCGATATGGCCAACAATGGCAAGATAAAAGATGGCCGCCACCTTTCTTTCCTAATAGAGGTAGGGGAAGCTGTGGCAGACCTGGAAAGTGGGCCATACGTTTTCAGTAGGCAATCACTCAGGTGAGCATGATCCCTGCAAGTTTGGTTCGCCTAGGGTGCAGGTTAGCATTTTTTACTGGCAACTGGCCAACATTTCCCAAGAGGCCTGGGCAAATGGTTTTCTGACAGAGTTCTTGCAGAAACCGAGTTATCAGGGACAACCAAAGTCAGTCACTTTTTCCACGCAGGACAAATCTATTGCTGAACACAAAGGTTTGGAAGATAACAGACAAAGCTGTCTGCTTCAGGGTTACTGGGCAATTCATCATTTGTTTCCATGATGGACTTGTTGAAAATTAAAACAATGGCTTGTGTATTGTCATTTCTAGATGGAAGGGATTCACCTCCTCCATGACATTCTGTGATAGAGAGGGTGGATTGTGCAACTGGATTTGAAAGAATCATACTTAGTTGTTATTGTTTGGGAACCTCACTTGAGGTTTCTATGATTTCAATGGAGCTGTTAAACTTGGCAATTTCTAGTCTGCCATTCGAGCTATCTTCTGCCCTGTGGGGTTTCACAAAACTCCTCAAGCTGGTGGTGCAGCGCATCTACCACACAGGGGTGTCAGGGTGATATTATACCGGGACAATATGCCTTTCTCGGCATAGTACAAAATGGCTCAAACACGTCTCAATGGCGATGTCCCTGTTACAAGAGGTGAGTTTCATGATAAAATAAGATAAATCGGTCTTGTTTCTCAGTGTTTGGAAATTCTGGGTTTCTCAGTGGACTCACCACAAATGGTTTTTAAGTTACACATAAAAAAGATTTGGATGATAGAGAAGTTAATAAGGAAGGTACTAGCTAGTACACAATTCTCATTGATGAATTTAGCCAGAGTAGTGGGCAAAGTGTCTGCATCAGTACAGGTGATAGTCCCTGGTCGTATGCATTTCCTGGCACTGCAGAGAATGAAAATCCCACATCTTGAGAAGTGTTTTTACTATTAATTTCTGTTTCTTTGGTCAGAGGAAACCAGCACAAAACTGAAATGCACATGGGATCTAGGAATAGTTGGGCAATCATTGGCATGAAACCAGACATGATGGTGAATTTTAATGGCAGTGCTTGTACTGAGCTTCTTGTTTGGGCAATGTGTTGACAGGGGGTCTCTGGTCAGAGCAAGAAACAGAACTCCACATCAACTGTTTGGAGGTCTTTGTGGGCTCTTTCAGGGTGAACACATTCACCAAGGACAAGGCTATATGCTGTTGAGAATGGGCAATGTTTCAGCAATGCCATATGTCAAATACCTAGGAAGAGCAAGATTGAAAGTGTTGGCCTGACTAGCGAAATGGTTTGGCACTTTTCTCTGAATCAGCAGATAACGGTGATCACAAAGTACTTTCCAGGTCTCTGCAACAAAGTGGCAGACTGGGAATTATGCCACTTTGTAAACCCTAACAATTGTTATCTGAGTTTGTCATTGGTGGAGAAACTTCAAGATCATTAGGCACAATGTCATTTGGATCTGTTTGCATTCTGAAGGTACTTGCAGATGTATTGAATGTAGAAGATTTGGAATCTACAATTGTAGTCAAGACCAAAGATCACATTTTTGTTTTCAGAAAACTAATTACACTTAAAGACTTCTAAGATAGTTCTGCAAAAATAACAATTTCTAGACAAAAGTAGACAATCTATGAAGTTTCAGTACTTATGTATCATGATTACATGTATTCTAAAATGGGCTAATCATTCAGTCTAATTAAGGCCAAGTCTGCAGGCAATGCTATTGGGAGGTCTGAGAAGATGTTTTGTAGTAGGATTATAAGTCAAGTTGACATGATAATGCTGCACAAAATGGGCAGAATCTTTTCTTATGGTACCAAAATATGGGCACTGGACAATGCAATTACAGTGCTAGCAGTGTCTAAGAGGAAAATCTCTCTTCTCTGAGACAGTTATGGGACAAGTATACAGAAAGTTACAATTGATTAGATACGCCCTCAATTCAGGTTGTTGGGCATACGCGGTGTGCCATGTACAAGCGCAAATGGGGTTGATGTGAATCTAGACGAGGGCATTGGTTCCTTCTTATGTTTGAGTGGGGAACCGATCACGCAATGTTTTTTTTAACACGCCAAGGATCAATAAAATTACCCACTAAGGCATACGAAACTTTACAAAGTTGGCCTGGTTCTTTCTCCATGCGGATGGCCTTATTAGAAATTTCCTCGAGATGGCTATGCGGTAATTATATAGTAAGCAACGATTGACTAGATATGCCCACAATTCATGTTTTGTTGAATAAATACTTTTATACAAAAAATAAGACAAGTTAATAGTGTCTCTTTTGGTAAAATAAATTGGGAACACAAATCTATAACAGTCTTGGATTTAGGCATGCTATCTAACCCTAATAAGAGACAGGTCGATTTTATGTTTATTTTCCAGGCCTAACAAGAGTGTGGTATAATTCCACAATCACGGATAGGAAAACTTATGACACTGGTAATAAATGAAAGATGCACAATCCAGAAAAAGTCCTGTAAAAAGGTATATAAGAGATCTCTTTTAGCAATAAAAAATATTTATAATAAGGATAGGTGATTTACCAAGTAATGTAACTGAATTACAAAATGTATCATGTTTCCATAAATTTATAACAAAATGGTGTTTTTTAATTTTATATTTTTTAGAAATCATTGAATTTAATTGGTTTTTATCTACAACCGAGACAAATATCTAGTTAAGAAATCTCTATATGATTTAAGAGATCCTCATATTTACAAATAAGAACTACCGTCAAAACTAGACAGGAGAGCCCGGATGTTGAGTCCTTGTGAATTGAAGTTAGGTCACTGATGAAGTAAATTAAATCACTGGGACAACAATGTAAAAACATAAAATAAATAACTAATTGATTGAGAGAAGTATGGATGGGTATGTCTTTGTTGGCATGAATGACACATTAGTGGTGCCACAATGCATGATATTGTTTGACAAACATAAATTGACATTAGAAGGTTTGTCTTTAAAAAACTAATTTCTGGCAACATGAATTTTATGGTTATGATTTTGTTAGTCGCTCTTCAGAATGTATATAGAGGCAAAGCATAATGGATGCTTTAGTATTTGATAATATGGAGGGGACCTTGAATACCTTTTAGTAATTGTGTCTTTTTTACATACTGGTGTATGATATTGATTTTCATATGCACACAATGAGAGTTATTGTTATGGTCTTGATAAAGATGGTGTAAACCAGGACGATACCATCGAATGCGTCGACGCCTGTGATTCCTAATCTGTGATGTGGGCTCGCACAACAGTTGCAATAGCCTTAATCCCTCGGGTTTCAGCCTTAACTAAATATTGTCACAGATAGGTTGTGTTTATGACAAAATGCATTGTCTTGTGGATACTCTCTATTTCTTTTTTCTCTTCTTGTTTTCTTTCTTGTCTTTTATTTGCTATATGCTTGTGTACAAAAGATTTATATTTTGTTGTAATAACTATGTGAGTGAACTATTTATGAACGTGTTTTTAATGATCGATAATCTTTTTGATATGCATTGAAATAGAAGACGTCTAAAGATAATATTTTTAAATAAAGTACTTATCATAATTGTATATGTGGAGCTGCGTAGTGGCACACTATTTTTAAAAAGTATACGGATATACTTTTTTTTTCTTTTTTTGTAGAGGGATGTGGCATTTGAATGAGAGTTGTTTGGTAATGAGCACATTTTGACTTCAATATGAAAGGAGAAATGGTCTGCCAAAGGAAAAACTTATCTTCTTAGTTAAGAGGAAAATCTACAAAAAGGCAGTTCACCTGCCTCCCACCTTTTCAACAGCAGCATTGAAATTGAAACTGCCTGTTCTCTGATCATGTGAATGTACTAAGATTTGCACACAAGAGGAACACCTCATTATTTAGTCGCCTGGTAAATCAAACATGGTAAAACTGCTACAAGAAAAGAAATAAAAACTCTGTCTCTGATGCCCTAGGCCTGGGCAAAAGGAAAAATGAGCTTAGGCACTTCTTCAAACAGTGATGCAAGATCAAAGTCTCCTGCTAATCCACAGAACTACCTGAAAAAATTCAAAAAATGTCTGGACAATTGAAGAAAAATATTGAAATTGCACCATGTTAGTGACATTCCATCATGTGACATCTTCAGTGTGCATCAACATGGCCAGTGCTATGAGATTGGGAAACATCATTCCAAGAAAATGAATTCTTTGGCCTGGCAGAAGTAATGTCCTAAATTTGGAAGAGGAAAGGAAGAAATGCCATTAGGAATTAGGCCCAGGTTTTGTGCTAAAATGTAATGCTAAATTGGAGGATTTCCGATATTTCCTGTTACTCTGCCTGATCTTTAGTGACTTAGAATGAAGGAGAGTATTTTACGGAAAGAAGGAATCTTGGATACCAAAAAGTTATGAGTATCCACGATCCATCGCCCATGTTGGTGCTTTCTACTCAAAGGACCGATTTTATGGATCCGAGCTGTGTGAGTTCCAAAGGGTGCTGCCCTAGGCAAATAAGAAAACCTCCACAAGACAAGATTCAAAGCCCAAACCATGTAGTTTTATTTCAAATTAATAACCATTACAGAAAGTATAAAGATTAGTTAGTCAGGCAATTCAATAATTCATTATCAACAAGAGGACAACATTAAGGTAGACTTCAAACAAATTCTAAGTACAATATCAATAAAAGCGACAACCTGAAGACTGGCTCCTAAGAATAGGCAAAAACTCTCAAAATATTCTAAGTACAAAGTCAAAGGGCAAACGGTGATAGAGACTGCTCAGTATAAATAAGGGGAAAACTGCAAAATCTCTAAGTACAAAGTCAACACGAGGATTGGCATGACATTTGCCTTAAAAGATTCGGCGAAAAGCTATAGCACAAATCCCAAATAAGGCACTTTTTATAGCTTCATACAGTAGAGAATCATGCTCTCCACATATTGTGAGGTGGTAAGATGGGATGAACTAATAAAAGTTACATGACAGAAAGCAATCAATACTGCAGAAATGATGTTACATAAAAACAGGCTACTCTAAAGAGCTCCCAAAAATAATAATCAATGATCCCCTTCTCCCTAACACAAAGGAAAATGACACTACATGATTGAACAATGAACTCTTTTGAAATGAATAGACAAATGGTTGTTCCTGCAAGCAAGACCAACCTTGAATTCTGCATCATTTAAAATGTCTCTGGCAGGCTTTCTCCTAAGCACATTTTTTTTTATACAAAACGAAAGAACAGATCACATTTTGTTTATTTTATGAAAAGGAAAAACACAGTATAAGATGGAAATCATGCATACTGTGCAACTTTTAAAAGCCAGTTTCTTTAGCTGTCAGTGCAACCAGACCAGCAGGCCCAGTAAATTAATTTTGCATAAACATATGAAAATGAGCATTCATCTTTACTACTTAATCTACTCTTACACCCATGGATCTTGAAATGTACAGCAGGTTACCTATAGAAAGAATGAAGGCCAAGGATAAAATTAGCAATAACGTAACTTGCATATGGCTGCAACATCAGTCCCCGTATTTCACAGAACTCTCTTAACTAATTTTCTTGGAGGTTTCAGCAAAAAAAGTGTTTTCCCTCCTACTCCTATTATAGATCATTGAATGCACCTCTCCTTTGGTAAATCAACATCCAGTTTTTCATGGGAAACACAGTTTTGCATGTTCCCACACACTTTGTCCAGTACACTGATTCTAGTTTGCTTGTACCCCTTGAAATAGAAGGTATTTGGCTTTTAGTTATGCATTTTTTAAAGTGTCTATGCAAAAGATCTTGAGAAACTAAAGTGATACTACAATAGGTTCATTTAACATTCCACGAGCCAAGCGAATCATTGGGTGTGGCTAAAGTGTTCATACTACCTGAGTGAAATTTAAACATACTGCTCACACATGGGTAAAGACTCAGTGAACTAGCATCAATGGCATCATACAAAAGGGTGGCATGTAGGCTAAATGGTAAGATGCCCATATTTGAGAAGATTTGAGGCCTCTTTCTCTCTGGCACACATAATGGACTCTGAGGGGCTGGAGATGGTGGTTGTTAACCATGGAGATGTTCATCCTTTCTGAAGTTATTACAGAGTTTTGGCTACTCGTTGCATATGTATTTTGTATTGTCTTGCAATATTGATGCTCATGTGGCTCTTGCCATGATATAGTTAGGATAGCTTCCTCAATAAGGTACAACCCCATCACACCCTTGCCCTCGCCCTCAGCCACAGCCCTGCTACATCAATCAGAATCACATAGAGTGGTACAGGCTATTTTAAGGGCATCTCAATCCTACCCAGGTTCTTCCTCAGACTCCATCTGGGCTTTACGGCCATAGATTTGACATCTTTCACTTTCCTGTTCTTAATCTGGTGCCTGACAATGGGCAACTCTTCCCTCTATTCCTATATTCTCTTTACCTTATTCATTGGATACATGCCTTCCATATATAGCTCACATATGTCCCATTTAATCCTTAAGGGGCATATAAGTTCTACCCCTATCAGGATTGTACTCCATCTTTACCCCATGTGCATAAAACCACATTCATGGCTGTTGTTTGCCTGGATGTTTCAAGAGTCACCAGTTTCTTTGGATATCTCCCTGAGGAAGATGTCCCTGGGTGGGGCCTAGTATTTCTACCATTTTTGGATATGTTATTGATAGGAGCACTTAAGAATGATATTGATACGGATCTTGTGATTACTCCACTACAGTGTTACCTGTCTATCAAGCCATTGTTTTATTGCCATTTCTTTTTTCACTGAAGCCCTACAATGAATTAGAATTAATACCGTTCATTAGCTTTGTCTATCTATAGCCTAAGTTGCTTGTAAGCTGATGCTTTTTGCAACATTAAATGTTTTCTTTTGCTTTTTGCTCAATTATTTTGTTCTATGCCAAATTTTACTATTGATTTTGAACATTGCTAATGTTTATTTTGTTCCATAAAGGATTCATATAAACAAATAGGGTCATTCATAACCCACTCAATGGCACTGCATGCAAGCAACATTACTCCTTCACACTGCATACTGCGGTCACTAACAAAACACACTGAACTCCATCTTAGGGCCACTAACCACCTACTTCACCAACAATGCATGGAATCTAACTCAGCACACTATATCTTGTGGACAATAATACATAATAATCCAATGGATCATAGATGATCCAATAGCTAAGATGGCCGACAGGTGAGGTGCTCCGGCCGGGAGCTCCCCGGCTAGGGTTTGCCTTTTTGGCTTCTACCCATGGATTCTACCCCCCTAGGACCCTCTTCACCTCTGGGGATCTATGGACGGTGGTCCTCTGAATCTCCTATTCCCTCGTTCTAATTCTTGAATGCCGACTTCAACATTTAATAATGGAACCGTGATTATCCTTCGACTGCGGACGGAGCCCTAGCATCATGGCCGATACCCGGTGGAGCTACCGATGTAGCTATAGAGGAGATTGGCTGCGGATCACTCCCTCGGCCGTCACCTACCCTCTGGACATGGGCACTGTTTCTCGCCTCCCTCGCCTCGTATTCCTTCTTCCCTCGCTCGCCTTCCGTTGAATCAACGACAATCTGCCGTTTGCGGATCCATTCCAACATGGCCGATACCCGGTTGAGCTGCCTAGGTAGTTGCTGAGGAGATGGGCTGGGGATCTCCCCTCCGGCCCTCACCTGCCTTCCGGATTTGACCTCAGTTGCCTGGTTTCCCGCTACGCTTTCCGGGATGGCGGTTGGGACACACAAAGTTTTGCTCCCTCGACAATAGCAGCAATGAGAATGCCGCGACGCTGCTACCCAGTTCCATTGAGCTTGTTTTTCCTTTTGTTTTTGAATTAGCATGCCCTCCTGACCCCGCAGCTGCCTTCCTCTTCCGGGGCTGCTGCCGGGGCGCCTGAGCTGACTTCCCCTGGCATTTTCAGCTTGTTTTATTGAGCCACTTGCTTCCTTTGTAACCCCGATTGGTTGTTTATGTCCACCCGAGTATTGACCGGCGATCACCAGCCCGCGATCACCTCCCGCCGGACCCCGTGGCCACCTCCCCCATCCAGCCCTGCTTCATGGGTCGGTTTCCTCGAGGCTCTCCGATTGTTTTTTTTGTACATTTGTAATCCCGCCATTTTGTTTATCTTTGTTATTGGGGGCCATGACCTGGTCCTCTTTCCTGGCGGCTACGACAGATCGATGCGTGCCGCTTAGCTCTCCGCGATATCGACCTTTGCCCTATGTCGACCCTAACTTGGGTCACCGACCCCCCCTTCTTCTTGTTATGGCCACTGTGAGGCACCCTTTTTCGCCCCCTCTTCTGGACTCGCTACATTTCCAAGATGACCCGATGCAGTGAGTGAGTCCGGCACTGGATGTTTATGATTCTGGACTCCAACTGGTTTGTTGACTTGTTTACTCTTACTTTGTGATGTTTCCCCTGAAGTTCTATCTTCCTGGCCGGTCTGCTTGACCCGATCAACATTCCAATCTCTTACTATGCCCCCACTCCCTTCTATGCTCCATAGAACTTGTTTCTATGCTCTATTTACTGATGGAACCAGGTAACACTGTTTTTCTTTTGTTGTCTATGTTATGCTATGCTCTAGTAACTGATGTAATGAAGTAACACTGTTTTTCTCGAACGCTAATTCCTCATGTAAAGCGCTCTGATACCTCCGGGTCTAGCCAGCGCTATATAAAACTCTTCAAATAAAATAGAGACATCACTCTTCCAAATTGCATTCTAACAATTTTAATCTTCCACACAATTCTGCATTCTAGGGACATTAGGTAACTGTCATGTACTTGATTTTGCACCATATAGTTATCACATAACGATTCCTTTCTTCTGAATGCTTGAATGCTGCCTGAAGCACAGCTAAGCAAACTAGCATAGGTAGGTGCACAATGCTCTCAGGACAACAGGGAATTACAAATGACATGGTGCTAGCCTCACAAAAGATAAGATTTTGTACTTTGTACAGGATAACTATCTGGCTCAAGTACTGAGCCAGCTGTCTCTGGGGGTCTATCTCTGACTCTAGGAAAATAAAGTAGGAATGCACATTGGTTTATAGGTCTCTGTCCTCCCACCTACCATATGTCTTGTAGATACAGACCTTTCTCCTTGACTCCTTTAAGTAATGTTAGATTTCCTTGAAGTTAATAGCACTGTGAGTAGTTAAGCATGTAGAGCATATCTGAGTTCAAGCACCAATCCTCTTGCCTGGTGGTTAATGGATCTTGATAACAGAATCTAAGGGGCTTTTTATGAGCCCTTTTCACCACCATTGCATCACTTTTTGTGATGCTGCGGCGGTGTAAAAAATGTGCCACGTTGCGCCATATTTACAAAGTGACGCATCTAATCAGATGCGTCACTTTGTAAAGCCCTTCACCACATTATAACTGCATCAGGTAGAATGTATGCAGGGTGGGCGTTCCCCCGCAATAAAGGGTATGAAAGTGGTGCAGTGAAATCTATGAGATTTCACTGCGACACTTCTAGGACGCCACTGGTTCAAAATCTTGCATCTGCCTCACAGCAGGCGTACGACTGATGCAAGCCCTTTCACATGGGGCTTGCCCCAAGTGAAAGGGCACATTGCTGGAGTTACGTCTGTTTTCAGATACACCCCAGCAATGCGCCACTTTTGCACCTACAGATACATCAGGAATACTGACTTAACTGTAAATCCTTGCGATATGGAGCACCATACTGTAAATACGGCCCATCCATGGTGTCGCAAGGAGGACGCACTGAAAAGTGTTGCATCACTGTTTTCACGCAGCGATGCAACACTTTTCAAAAATGAGGCCCCAAATGTTTAATACTCTTTGCTACCTTCAGAAAGTCTTTGATTCCATTCATTGTAAAAGTTATTTGTAGCTCAAGTTCTTTCTTTCATTCTTGCAATGGTCTTGAATTGCTACTGGTGATCCTCGTGTGGAATAGGTTTAGTGATTGGCAGATGTGAACGAACAGTCATAAAAAAAGATGTTTGTTTTTACAATAACTGTGCCATATCAAGAGTCTAGAGCATTGATGATGGAGCCTGTGTGTTCTATCACCTCCACCACAATTGTATTCTACTTCCAGCATTAGTTTAAGAGTACACACTCCACTGATTGATTCATGGTGGGCACTATTCCACATCTGCAATGGAGGAAAAAACTACAGACAGGCTAACACAGCTCACACCCAAACATCAAAAGCAAGATGTCCATGCTACTGTAAACTATGGGAAAGAATCTTCATCTAGTTGTAGGCCCACTGGCAGCTGCTGTGCAGACAAATACACAAAAGGCAAGAGGGGAATGCTTTGCAATAGTTTAACTACTGGCAATCTGTTAGACCTGACAGCCTTAGGGTGGTCTTACCCCAAACTTTTTGACTGCTTGCCTCCAATTTTTCTGAGTTATTTTTGTTGGCCTTAGGACTCTGAGCACTTTACCACTACCAACCAGTTAAACATGGTTTGATTGACTTGTCCACAAATGGCATATTTAATGCATCTGTGTTAGAAATGGGGGTCTCTAGTTGGCAAGGGTTTGCACCTTTGTCCAAGTAGGGACCCTTCCTTCTAGTCAGGATAAGGGAGTCACACTCCTAAAATAACCCCTGCTCACCCCCTTGGTAGCTTGGCACGAGCAGTCAGGCTTATCTTAGAGGCAGTGTGTAAAGCATTTGCACATAACCAACAGTGACACAGTGAAAGCACTACAAAAGGACACCGCACCAGTTTTAGAAAAATATCCAAGATTTGTATATACATAGAACAAGACCAAAACGATAAAAATCCACACCACAGTACTTTAAAATGTATACTTTGCAAGAATACTTAAAAAACACAGTACGTACGAGTCGGTAGCTCTGTCCGGGGTACCACGATGCTGAAAACCACAGAGTCTAACAGTTCCAGCCGACAGCATCGGTACGGGCCAGCGAAAGTGTGAACAGACTCGGTAACAGTACCTTTCTCATTTTGGCTTACACGGTGGTGCGAGCCGGTCGTGGCAACCGTCGAGGTTGCATTGCAAAATGAAAGCGGTGCTGGGCGCGGTGTCTTCTCGATGCAGTGCAGGCAGCGGCTCGGTGACGATCGTTCAGACGGTGTCGGTGAGACCAAGGCTTACAGTGCAGGGCGAGACGGTGCTTGATGCAGTGCTGGCAGGTTGCGGCACAGGCGACAGAGCCGGTTAGCGGGAGCTGGCGTCTGTCGGCCAAGACGGTGGTGTGGGACAAGGCGGTGCATCGTGAAACTTTACGAGCGGTGCCCCCAGCCACGATGCGGTCACAGGTGTCAAGTCAGCAGCAGCGACAGGGAGCCAGGATGGCGAAGTGAAGTGAGGCGGTGTGGAGTGCGGTGCCCACAGTGTCGTGTGGTTTGTGGCCTCATGGTCTGCCTTGCTAAGTTGGCTTGGGCCTGGCTGCCATGATGCCTTTTTTGTGCACGTTACTTTGTGCTGTTGTTTTTCCAGCCTCTGCTTATGCCCGGCTATTTTAGAACTGTCTGCCTTTTTGCATCTCACCTTTCCTCCTGTTCCCTTTGGGTTTGTCTGCACATCATGTACAAGGTCGAAAAACAACGTCCCTTGTTCTTGCTGATCTGGTCAGCCCCTCGCACTTAGACATAACACTGACTGCAGCTGCACTGGAGAAATTCGTGTGCTTTTAAGATTGTGATTTTCACTGTTGGAGGGACTTGGAGAAAAACCTTTCCAGAGAGAAGAGCTGTGCTTGTCTGATGATGTAAACCTTGCATCTAGATATTGAGGTATGGGGGTTCACCTGACAATGCCCAGAGGTCGTCTGTTTTTATAATAAACTAGCTACTAGCACGGGGAGGGTGGTATGGTCATTTAGCCCTATATCCACTGCTTTATGAAATGCTTTCCCCTTTTGTATTCTATGGAATTGTAACTATGCTTATCATTTTATCTTTATGCATTATGCTGATAGTACTGGCACGTGTACTGTATCTTAGAGCACGATAGTTGAAATAAACATTTTAAACTATACTGTGTCTCTTTTTACGGACGTTGTGGACAGGTATGAGTGAGTTATGAAAGGGTGTCCTTGCTCCCGCAAGTCCTGAGAGAGAGAGACCGTGTTCTGGGTTGTCTAATCATTGGTAGCATCGTTGCTAATGAGACACTAAAGCTAGTCGGGTTGGGATTGTGGGTACTAAGGTTTATTGTTGGTTCACCACTATACTCCGAGGTCCTATTATCCTGTGCATAGCTCTGTGTATGAGCAGAATCCCTACAACATGGCGCCCAACGTGGGGCATGAACCCACGACCCTGAGATTAAGAGTCTCATGCTCTACCGACTGAGCTAGCCTTTGGGTTTGTCTGCACATGGCGCAACCAACGAGTTGGCTGCTTATCTGCGAGACACTTGAGTAGTACTTGTGCTTGTCCACAACCCCCTTCGCAGACGTTTCCGGAAGCGTGTGTGAGGGTGATACCTCCTATATTGACGTTTTTATAGGTTCTTTCAAGCTTGAAGTTGTTAAAAGGTGTTTAAATAAAATCCTATATTGTGCTGCCTCATACTAGGTTGTCGAATATTTTTAGCCTAAAATTGCTGTCCAAATTGCGGCACATAGCCGCGCAGCGTTCCGGGCTCACTTGACAGCGTATGCAGTGCCTGGTGCGGGTGTCGATCTGATCTTTGTGGTACAAGCGGATCCAGCTTACCACTTTGAGGTGTTTTACTCTTGGGTCACCTTTCCGGCGGTGGATGGGACTGATAATTTGTTCCATGAATATACAGCCACCGCAGTTCCTAATCTCTATAGATCTTATAGGAATCTTGAAGTACCGCTCACGGCATGGCAACACCGTGTTTGGTTTGATGGCGCCCTCCCCCAACCGGTTACCTCGGTTCGTTTAGGCCCCTTATCGATTGAAGGGGCCACTTGGCCTGTTTTGGCCGGGTATAACCCACATCTGCGTTATATGACGCTTGCAGTCGGTGAACTGCATAATTTGCATTCGTCTTTGATACGTGTGCATAGAGCTTTAGTATTACAAACGTTTTATCCTTTGGGGAAAATATACCTGTGTCTACTATACACTCAAACTTATTCCACTCACTCTCTGTCACTCAAACCCACTACATTCTTTGGAAGTGCGACCGTATATTCCTAACAGATAATCCTGACAACAACAGTTGTATAAAAATACATAAAATAGAATAACATGATATTTTAAAGAATGCTATACTATTGTGTCTTTATTGAAGTTTCTGTTTTTCATCAACAGGTTTTTTAATCCATTATATGTGTATTATTATTGGTTTGGAGAGTACAATACATTTTTATGTCTTGAAAAAGATGGTGATATAAGTGGCTAGACCAAGGAGTATTTCATGAATTAAACAATACCAGGTTCTAGCCCATAAAGTTTTGTTCTACGAATGTGTACACCATTTATGACATAGTGCTTTTCTGTCTTGTGATTTGTACTCTCTTTTTCTTATTTACAGTGTGTTTTTTTAAATTGTACAAATAGGATTTGTTTTATATGTCTGTGTTAATATTCTATGTACAACATTTATTACATTTTGCAAAATTGCCTTCAATTTTTAATTGTGTACCTTATAGGGTTTTATTAATAAATTGATTTGTATTTTTATACAACTGTTGTTGTCAGGATTATCTGTTAGGAATATACGGTCGCACTTCCAAAGAATGTAGTGGGTTTGAGTGACAGAGAGTGAGTGGAATAAGTTTGAGTGTATAGTAGACACAGGTATATTTTCCCCAAAGGATAAAACTTTTGTAATACTGTTGTATTATACCCTATTCCTTTGGGAAGCAAGGGGTTCCTCTTTTCTTTTTAAACAAACATAGAGCTTTAGTACAGTTTGTTACAGGCAACATCCAGGGAGCCCCGCCTGGAGTTGCAGCCCATCCAGCTGGAGCAGGCGGTGTAACCATAAGTCCCGTCATGGTTAATTCGGTGATGGGCAAGCGCCCACAAAATATGGATGATTTCCCTTATTGGCTTGCAGAGAAATTTGACCAGCTGGAGGCAGTTTTTCCAAATATTTCTCCTGTGGAAAAACACAGGATCTTGATGATTAGTTTGCCAAAAGACTTGATCCCTGAGTTGGCAGAATGCAATAACTGGGGTAAGGCATTCGCTGCAGTATATGCGAAGTGTTTCGGCACTCCTTCCATGACGGTTCTCCCCTCTGTAATTAAACGAGTACAGGATGAGCATGGCCCTGAGGCGGCTGTGGAATTAGGGATGAGACTGGTGGGAGTGTTCGATGTAGTAGCTGATTTGATCCTTGCAAATGTCAAGGGCGATGCAGTTAACTTTCAAGTAGCTAATGCTTTGGCTTTGGTCCCAGAGCCGGACAAGCCGCGCGATTTACCGAAAATTATTGCACAGGCTTACAAAACCATTGGCCGCAAGAGCCTGGGAGTTAAGCCTTTTGCTAAATCGCAACCACAATCGCAATCACAACCAAAAACTCAATCTGAGAAAGATGAGAAACCGTTCTTTACTAAAAAGAGCTGGAGGTTGAAAAAACAGGGAAAGCAACAAAGAAAGCCAGGGTCGCGAGGCGCATCCCCGGTTTCTGAATCTTCTGAACGCACTTATGATTTGCGCGATAGGGCGAGAATTAAATCTCCAGAAAGATTTCAGGTCCAGGATAGAGGCAGGGGTCGAGAGGCTCCACAGGGACGAGACCAGCCTCGACAACAAGTCCGAGGGAAACCAGAAGACTTACAACGTTCTCGCCCACAGTTTCAGAAGAAAAAAGTTGCAGCTGTAACAGCGAGGTATGCCACAGACGGTGAGAACGAGACTCCTGAATTGGACGTGGGCAGTGACGCTCCTAGACAGCGCCGCGGAAGTTACCATAGTGCGGGAGGCGCTGCGTCCTCGTGTGGAGGCGACAGCAACTGAGACATTCATTACTGTCGAGACAGCAGACACCAGAGTGGCACCCCCTGACAGACTATATAATATTGTCATTCAAATTGAAGGTGACATTGAGAGTGTTATAACAGGGATTTTTTGGGAGAATCTGACCTCTTCTTACGACATTTTGTTAGCGGAGGCGGATTGGCCGCCCCCATTCGTACTTGCTGTGTGTAGAGGGGAGGAGGTAATCCTTCCGAGCTTTTCTCATCATGTCCCCAAGGACAAAGCAGAGGCTCTCGCAGCTGAGTGGGCTGTGTCCCTGGCTCCAGCGTTATACCGCAACCACGTGGGCTGGGATGAAGATTCTCCCCCCATGATATTCCTTTGCGGTCGCTGCCACAGCCACAACCCCAATATCCCATCAAGCGGGAAGCTAAAGTTCCCGTTTCCAAAATTCTGACACAGTTAGAATATCAAGGAGTAATTGAAACATGCGTGTCACCCATGAATAATCCCCTTTTCGCGGTTTCTAAACCCGATGGATCGTACCGCCTAGTTTTGGATTACCGACATTTAAACTCTCATTGTCGGACCTTTGCGGTACAAAATACACACAGTTCTGCGCTTGTAGACAGTCTTGTTCGTAAAAAATATAAAACGACGCTTGATCTATCCAATGGATTTTACACGCACAACTAGTCCCCGGAGTGCAGCCAATGGAGCGCTTTTATCTCCGGTGGTAAACATTTCAAATTCCGGCGTTTACCCATGGGCTACAAGAACAGTCCGGGTGTATTCGCCGCCCGTGTTGTCTCTTTGTTAGACGGCATAGACCCAGATGCGTGTTCGTACGTCGATGATATCTATCTGACAGACGATGAATTATACCCGCATCTTTCCCGAGTGGACCGCATTATTCTAGAATTTGCGGTCTTAGGATACAAATTTAATTTTGCCAAATCTCACATTGCTGAATTTACCGTTTTGTTTTTGGGCTATGAGCTCAACAATGACGGTAAGGGCTTAGCCCCCCATTTTTTGGAGAAATGCGCACTCCTGTGCCCTCCAACCACTTTGAAGAAGCTTCAGTCTTTACTGGGCTTTCTAAACTTCGTGCGTACTTACATTCCCGAATATGCCCAGCGTATCAAGCCACTTTATGCCTTGATACAACCTAACTTTTCGAAGTCATGCTGGCTTCCCGAGCATTCTTCTATACTGCAGTCTTTGCAGTCAGATCTACTTGAATCAAAATTCTTGTTGACTCGTGACAACCACACAAACCTGGTGATTAGAATCATTCCGGGGGCAGTGGGTTTCACGTACTTAACCTTTAACGAAGGTGACACAGTACCTATTGCATACAAGTCACATCTGTACACTTCTGCAGAAATGCGCTTTTCATCTGTCGAGAAAGTTCTGACTGCAGTGCAAATGGCGATTCTAAAAGAACGCTCACTGGCACAGGGAAGACGCATTTTGGTGGTAACACCCTATCCTGCCCTTGAGGCAGTGACGAAAGCAAGTGTACCGAACTCTAAGGCTGTGCACCCCCGTTGGATACAATGGGCGACATCTCTGACATCTCCGGATGTCACTTTTATCTTTGATTCTTCACTTCAGACGCAGGAGTTTTTACAGTATGAATTCGTTCATCCTCCTCCTCTGTCCTTGCTTGAGGAGTACAAATGTATTATCTATACCGATGGTTCGGCACAACCGGCCACGGGTTCCAAGCATGCTTATTCAGCAGCATGTGCTATTGTTGCAGGTACTATGGTGAACGGAGAGTTCAAACAGACTGTAGTGCACACTCAGGCACTAGGAGACAGTACTGCACAATTAGCCGAGCTGCGCGCTTTGGTGCTCGCACTTGAGTTCGCTAATCCGGATGTGACCACTCTTATTGTGTGCGATTCTTACTACTGTGTTCAGTCTTACAATGACAATCTATTCTTTTGGTCGCAAAACGACTATAGAGATGCAAAGGGCAGCACAATTAAGCATAACATGCTTTGGGTCCGAGTAGCAGATCTGAAACAACGTCTGCCTCTCACACAGGTGATTCACACTCTTGGCCACCAGCGTGTGGGCGCACACGCTGTCGGTAACGGTTTCACAGATGAGGCTGCCAAATCAGCAGTAGCCACGTGCTCAGTCGCAGCAGTTACAAGATCCATGTCTAAAATAGATAATGATATTTTGGCAGCTATTGCTGCAACAAAGGAAGGTGCTAATTACCCACGGGGTTTCCCTTCCAAATACTCTTATCAGTTCGGTCCCGAACAGGCTCCTTACGTAAAAATTCCTGACATTGGTGATCGGCTGATTCCCAACGCGGACCGCAGACTTTCCTTGATAACGGCCGCACACGAAGGCATGGCTTCGGCTCATGCTGGCGTGTCTGCGACGGTTTCCATCTTGCAGCAGCGTTACTGGTGGCGTGGTTTATATAAACAGACCCGTACTTATGTGCTTTCTTGTGACGTTTGTCAGCAGATTAAGCCTTCCACGGTTACACGGCCACCACAGACACCGCTCTGCATTTCAAACAGACCTTTTGGATGTGTTTACCTGGATCACTGCGGTCCATTTTCTTCTGATACTGCGTATAAGTACATCTTAGTTGCAGTGGATTCGTGCACACGTTTCATCTGCGTTTGGCCACAACGGAGTGCTGACGCTTGAAATGTCATAAGGGATTTGCGTGTCTTTGTGGGAATTTTCGCCTGTGGCACCTTCCATTCTGACCAAGGTCCAGCGTTCGCCTCTAAGGCTTACAAGGACGCAATGGGTTCACTGGGGGTGCGGGTGAAATTTTCGTCTCCATATCGGCCTGAGGGCAATTCGATTGTTGAACGAATGAACCGTGACTTAAAGCAATCCTTGACAGCTAGAGTCTTAGGTACTGGCAGGAACTGGCTGGCCCACTTGTATACCGTACAACGTGCACTTAATAATCTCCCTAGAAGACCTCTGGGTGGGCGGACCCCATACGAAATGCTCTTTGGCATACGAATGTTTGTGCCCGACCTTGATGGTCTAGACATGGCGGCGCAATCCGCAATCTTTGATGTAGATAACCATTCTACTATGTTACAGGACTTACAAGAAGCCCGAGACGAACTTGCAATCGAAAATTTACCTTCAGCCACAGACGCTGCGCTGCAGATTCCAGTTGCCGGCTGGCTTCCAAAGATTGGAGATCTGGTTCGAGAGAAGGTGGAGAACAAAAAAGAATTTGGCCCCTCTTATCGTGCACCGGTTCCAGTCCTTGGCTTGAAGGGAACTCGTACAGTCATCTTACCACCGCTTCCTGGTCGCAAAGAGAACAGATACATCTCAGTGGAAAATGTCAAGCTACAACATCTGGCCGATCCTGAATAGTGTAACACCAGCGGTCTCTTGTCCAGTCATTTCCCGGACAAATGTTTGTGGCCCTCCTGCCCGAACGGTCACTGATGTTGCTATCGAGATGGTAGATTTGCCTGATCACTTACTCGACTACCCGGACTCCCCCTGCAACGAGGAGACTGAGTATACCTACCCCGCTAACGAGTCGGTGGCTCACCTACCAACAACGCCACTAAGCCCAACACGTTATTTCTTTGACTCGGATTCCACCTCAGCACCTATCCTGTCCAGATTCAGTATTTTTGTATCCTGGTTCAGAGACAATTTTTTGATCCCTCCTTGAACATACATCTGGTTGGTACTATTCCTGATTTTTCTGTTCATGTCCATTGGCTTTGTCACAGTTTTTTTCTTGCTCATCAATGGTCACTATTTACCAGAACGCTCTGCAGTGAACTGTGTCGCTGGAACTTTGGCTCCACATTCTTCTTCGCACATCATGAAGCGTGACCACATTTTAGTGAACATTTCAGCTTTCCCAGTCGCTGATGGCATCGTATGGGATGCGGTAAATTTCCAAATTCATGGACCAACCGAGGTTGTTAATGTACCAAATGTCCTCCGTGTTTCAATAGGTGATGTCGTTAAAAGTAATATTCATTCTGACGATTGGGATGTACATGCAGTCGAATCGTTATTTGCTGATTTGAAATATTATGCTGCTTTTAATGCTGAAGATTTGTACATGAATTCTGCAAGTTATGCCGATTTATATTGTTACCAGCATTGGGGCAACCACTTTCTCCATAAACCCAGTACCCTCCAGGGTCCTGTTAATTACACTCAATGGGAGCATTGTCCAACCCCTTTGCCAGGTAGCTCCAAGACTCTTAAAAATAAGTTTACTTATTTTACAGACTTTGATAGATCAGACCCTGGGTCCTATTATTTTAGATTAAACACTTCTTCCACTCAGAAAATCATGATGACCCACACCAAGTTACTGTATTCGGGTTCCTTTTTGAACGCCTTAGCTGTGGGTGGGTATGAACAATGGCGGGACACCATTGACTTGAAATCTATTTGGGGCTCCAAGTCATGGCAGGTACAAGGCACAGAAGCCTTGCACCGTGCTTGCCTCATCCCGACCCAAATTTTATTTTTGAATCATACCATCTATCAAACTACGTGTTGGGGTTTGGCTACTTCCAAACAATTAAATGCACCTTCCATTCCTGTATTGTCTTCCTCTCCCTACGAGAGCTTGCGTTTCAATATGTCCCTTACAGATTTGCAAGCTTTGTTTCAGAACAATTTGTTTAATATCTCTACGTTTGTTCAGTCACCCTGGTTGGCGTGGCCCATAGCATCTAATGCCTGCCAACTGCGTTTTCATGACACGGATCCTGGTTACAAACAGGTTCGACCAGATCCAAGGTTTTCTGACTCTCGTACTGTTACAACGTACTCTGTTGGTAAATTGTGTAAACAGTGGTTGCAGCACTCTTCCTTAGATTCTGTTAAACAACATTTATCCCTCCTATCAGGCAACATTGATCTGTCCAACTTTGTTCTGGGGCCTCGTGGCCCTCGACCTAAGAGATTCATTTATGAAACATACAATGCACTCTGGAAGCTTTCGCAAATTGAAGCTGCTTCCCGTCTACGGGAAATAGATCAAGCAAATTTAGAAAAGGTGCTTGCTGTTGTTGACAATAGTATTAATACCCTGTCTTCCCGCATTTACACACTAGAGAATATTGTTTCCTCTGTTGTTGATATTATACAAGATGATGTTTCTGTGTTGTATCATGGTCAAAACCAGTTGCGTTCAGTAATGCAGTTTGCATGGACTTTGCAAACACTTAAACTGGGTAAAGTTCCTTGGCACTTTTTAAACACCTCTGCATTATTCTTGCCTTTTAACTTGACTGACAAACAGCAATTCCTGTCCATGAAAGATGCAACCTACACTCTGTTACATATTGAAAAAATAGAGCCCTTACCATTCTCTGTGGCGGAATTGGATTCTGCAGTGTGGCTAGTACATGGGGTTATCGCCTTGCCTTTTTCTTTAATTGAATTCAGTTCATGCATGAAACATTATCCTGTGGGCCGTTTTCAGCCCCTGGGCAGTGCCTTCCTGCATGAACTTTGGTCCCTGCCTTTCATGTATAAATGCCTTAGGGACGGAAAGCAAGTTTTTCTCACTGGGGGATCATGCAATTCTACTGTGGGTCATTCCCTTATTTGCAAAAACATTAAATTGCACGGAGCTTGTAACGTTTCGGCTCCAAATCTTGCTTGTGTTTTGAAGGGAATTCCTGCTCCTGCTATATCTCCTACTTTCACTGTGCTTGCAAATGGTAGCTATCTCCTTCTGATTAATCAGGACTGCTGTGGCATGCTTGCCGGCATACCCTATATTGTAACATTTTCCCACAGGGTTGTCTGCTGCAAAAATGTGCTTTTTCCTCCCCCGCACGACATCATAGATGGTTCCATTTGGCCTTCCATACCGACTTTGAAGGCAGATTTCAATAAATTGAGCAGAATAAAGGCACTATTATTGAACCAGGAGGTTATGCTCACATCCGCCCGGGAGACATTCATTCTCCAGGTGGCGAGTACCCACAGTGAAATACAGGCCCTTTTGAACACGAACCTCCCACAGCATTTCGGTGAACTGATTCACCGTGTTTTTAATGCATCACGCACCGAAGGTCTTGTGCACTTTTTTAAAGTTGTGGGCTCTGGCCTTGTTACCTCCTTTCAAACTATATTTGGTGTAATACCGGCTTTTATTCATTCCATTTTTTCCAGCGTCTTTGGGGGCTTTCCGTTGATCCTCGCCTTAGCGGCTGCTGTATTGCTTTTGGTCTGTTTGCTGTGCAATGGCTGCACTTCCTGGGGCCCTCCTCGACCACGGTCGACTCCGGATGCTCCGTGAGCGCATCCTCGCCGGCTTCGGTGTCCTGCCATTGGCGACACTGAGTGTGTCCTATAAACTTTCTTTTCGCTTTGCGTATTTCACTTGCGTGCAACCTGTGATGTCTTGCATCCGATGTCCTTTCTCATGGTCCTTGGATTATTGCCTCTCCAATACGTCTCTGTCTCACCCGGATTTTGTCCAGTTGGTGGGTCCCTTAGAAGCCCATGAACGGGACTGTTCCGGTAATGGCTACATGGCGCGTGCGGCTGCACTTGGAATTTTGGCACGATGGGATGTCTGGGCGGCCGCTCAGACTCTCCTTCAACGAAGTTATATTGAGTATCACGCAAGTTGTCCCCCATTGCTGTTCGCTGCTCCCTCTTGCGAGGAACATGAATGCAATTTTGATTTAATGGATTGGATGGCGTCTCTTTTTTCTGACGATTCCAATGATGTCCTCTTGGAAGGTGTGGCGTTTTTCTGCACTTACACTCTATTGGATTAGGGTGCCTCCGCTTTCAGCGTCCTGCATCACTGGATTTTTTGTTTTGCCATTTTTTTTTCTCTCCCATTCGTTGTCCTTCATTGGGGACTATTCCATCACAGACTATGCCGTTCTGCTCCATCTGTTTGAACTCTGCCTTCGTCCTATGTCTTTACCAATGGACTGACCAGGGGAGGGTGTCGTGTGGTTTGTGGCCTCATGGTCTGCCTTGCTAAGTTGGCTTGGGCCTGGCTGCCATGATGCATTTTTTGCGCACGTTACTTTGAGCCGTTGTTTTTCCAGCCTCTGCTTATGCCCGGCTATTTTAGAACTGTCTGCCTTTTTGCATTTCACCTTTCCTCCTGTTCCCTTTGGGTTTGTCTGCACATCATGTACAAGGTCAAAAAACAACGTCCCTTGTTCTTGCTGATCTGGTCAGCCCCTCGCACTTAGACATAACACTGACTGCAGCTGCACTGGAGAAATTCATGTGCTTTTAAGATTGTGATTTTCACTGTTGCAGGGACTTGGAGAAAAACCTTTCCAGAGAGAAGACCTGTGCTTGTCTGATGATGTAAACCTTGCATCTAGATATTGAGGTATGGGGGTTCGCCTGACAATGCCCAGAGGTCTTCTGTTTTTATAATAAACTAGCTACTAGCACGGGGAGGGTGGTATGGTCATTTAGCCCTATATCCACTGCTTTATGAAATGCTTTCCCCGTTTGTATTCTATGGAATTGTAACTATGCTTATCATTTTATCTTTATGCATTATGCTGATAGTACTGGCACGTGTACTGTATCTTAGAGCACGATAGTTGAAATAAACATTTTAAACTATACTGTGTCTCTTATTACGCACGTTGTGGACAGGTATGAGTGAGTTATGAAAGGATGTCCTTGCTCCCGCAAGTCCTGAGAGAGAGAGACCGTGTTCTGGGTTGTCTAATCATTGGTAGTATCGTTGCTAATGAGATGCTAAAGCTAGTCGGGTTGGGATTGTGGGTACTAAGGTTTATTGTTGGTTCACCACTATACTCCGAGGTCCTATTATCCTGTGCATAGCTCTGTGTATGTGCAGAATCCCTACAACAACAGGTCACGGTGCAAGCAGCGGCTCGGTGGCGGCGGTCGTCATCATCGGTTAGACCACGAGATGCGGACGGTGCAGTCTGTGGTGCCTTCAGGACACAGGGCCAGCGTTGGAGTCGGTGATGGAGTCGGTTGCAGTTCCCTTCTCTGTGGCAACTGAAACAGCGGTTATAAAAGCGGTACCCAGAGGTTGGTGAAGTATTTGCTGTCCCTGAGACTTCAGAACAGGAGGCCAGCTCAATTTCAGGCCCTTGGAGATACTCAGCACAAGTAAAGAAAGTTCAGTCCAGTCCTTTCACTGCCCAAGGCAGAAGCAGCAACTGCAGGCCAACCCAACAAAGCAACAACACAGCAAAGGGGCAGTACTCCTCCTGGCAGCTATTCCAGCTCTTCTTCCAGCAGGTTCCTCGATTCCAGCGAGTTCTAAAGTTTAGGGTTTGGGCCCCACTTTTATAGCCCAAAATCCTTTGTCCTCTCAGGCAGAGAGCATCTGTGCACAGCCAGAACCAGTTCTGTCCTCTCTGGTGCAGCTTCCAGGCAGGAGGTGGAGACAGCATTGTCAGAGGCAGGCCAGGCCCATTCAAGTGAAAGGAAATCTCCTCCCCCTACTCTAAATGCAGTCCAGGTCTATTCAGCCCATCCCTGACCCATCTAGACTCTCTGGAGCCCCTGCTCCTCCCCAGCCCAAGTCATCCCCAAGCCAGACAGTCAATCCACAATCCCAGCAGAGGCACACTGGATGGCTGAGCAAGAAAATACCTACTTTCTAAAAGTGTTTTTTTTCCAAACACAGAATGCAAAAAAACACCTTCACTAAAAGATGCATCTTTAGATTCTGAGTTCAGGCATAATAAACTTTATTTCTCTACCTTGTTCCCAGGAGTAGTTGTATTTATAAGATGTTATAAACAAACTCCCCATTCTGTCCTATGGGAACAGGTAGCCTTGCAATAGTGAAAAATGAAATTTGCAGTAATTCACTATCAGGACATGCCACACACACCAGGGCATTTCCTAGCTTTCACATACACTGCACCCTGTCCACAGGGGTACCTTGGGCCTACCTTAGGGGTGACTGATATGTAAGAAAAGGGAAGGTTAGGGCCTGGCAAGTGGGTACACTTGCCAAGTCGACATGGCAGTACCAGACTGCACACAGGCTCTGCAATGGCAGGCCAGAGTTACACTTACAGGCTGCTGGTGTGGGTGGCACAACCCATGCTGCAAGCCCACTGCCAGCATTTGATTTACAGGCCCTGGGCACCCACGGTACACTGTACTAGGGACTGACTAGTAAATCAAATCAGCTAATCATGGAAACACCAAACCATAATAACAATTTAGAACAGGAGCACTTGCACTTTAACACTGAACAGCAGTGTGAAAGTGCGCAGAGACACTAAGCCAGCAAAAACAAAGTCAAAACCGGGAGGTCAGAAAGCAAAAAATCATGGGAAACACGGCAAAAGATGCCAAGCCTAACAATCTGTAAATCCCCAGTAGAGCACACTACCTGTGCCCAGGGCCTATAAATTAAAGGCCACATGTACGAAGCATTTTTGCGGTCGGAAACGGCAGATCGGGCCTTTTCCAACTGCAAAAATGCTTTCACACATGTACAAAACGCAAACTGTGATTTGGTAACATGTTACTGAATCGAAAAATTTGTGTTTGAGCTTTGGTGTATGGAAGGGGAATGTTTACGGTGTCCCTTCCAAATGCCGAATCTGAATGGGATGTATGAATGCTTTGCAACCAAATTACGCTTGCAAAGCATTTATATTTTACTGACTCCTTGAAGGAGGTGGTAACCCAATCGCAAATGGGACCCCTTCCCTTTGAGTATGGAAAACAAATACTTTTTAAGAGAAGGCAGTGGTCCAGCGGACCACTGCCTACTCTTAAAAATGACATTTCAAGGTTTCATTATTTTCTTTTTAAATTCATTCCATTTTCCTTTAAAGAAAATGAGCTGCATCAAATAAAATTACTTTTTTAAAAAGCAATCACAGACATGGTGGTCTGCTGACCTCCCTGTGATGGCTGTGATTCCTAATGGGTCGCAAACTGTGACCTACTTCATTATTATTCATAAGGTAGGTCGATTTACAACCCCCAAGGAATCCCAATACTCAATTAGTTTCATACTTAGGAATACCAATTTCCTAATTGTGATTTGGAGAGAATCACAATTAGGAAATTGGTATTCCTAATGTTTGTACATCTAGCCCTAAATGCTACTAGTGGGCCTGCTGCACTGATTGTGTCACCCACACAAGTAGCACTTTAAACATGTCTCAGGCCTGCCACTCCAGAGCCTGTGTGTGCAGTTTACACCGCCATGTCGGCTTGGCATTTAAAACCCCTTCCCAGGCCTTAACTCCCCTTTTATTACATGTACGCCACCCCTAAGGTAGGCTCTAGGTAGCCCAAAGGGCAGGGTGTTGTATAATCAAAAGGTAGTGCATGTACTTTTAAGTTTTTCATGTCCTGGTAGTGAAAAATACCCAAATTCTTTCTGTGAAGCCTACCCCTCTCATAGGTTAACATTGGGAATTTCTTATTACACTTATAAGCTGTAATTCCTGATTGAGAAGAAGCAGCTCATGTTTCATATCATTGGAATGGTAATGATAAATCCTCATTGCTGGTAAAGTTGAATTTATCACTACCCTTTTAAAGATGAGGCTTTTAGAAAGATAGCAAACATAAGGAGATGATGGACGGAGCGCTGAAACTTTTCAGGCACTCACCACCAGTCCCTATTAGATCTGGGTTGACTCCATCATCGTTCTTTAGCTCACTTCGCCACCCCAGTTCAGACCCAGCCATATGCAAATCAGTCTTAACCCTGTTCCTCATGAGAACAGTCCAGCCCGAACTGCCAAGCCAGGTCTTCTCTGGACCGGAAACAAGCATCCTAGGACCTATTTTGGGGTAACACCCCTCATCTGCCAGGCTAGCTTGAATCCAGTGCCAAAGTGAGCAAAGGCCTCACGTCTGGGTATACCTGCCAAATTAGGGCAAAAAAAGCAAACACAAGGAAGGGTATGCCCAGACCTGGTTCCCATGCTCACTGCGTCACTTGATTCAAGCAAGCCTGGCTGATGAGGGGTGATGCCCTAAAACTGGTCCCAGGATGCTTGTTTCCAGTCGAGGGAGGACCTGGCTTGACAGTTCAGCCTGGACTGTTCCCATGAGGCACAGGGTCAAGACTGATTTGCATATGGCTGGGCCCAAACTGGGGTGATGTTGTGAGTAAAAGAAAGATGGATTAAACCCAGATCTTTGTGACTGGGGTGAATATTTGCATTGTTCAGCATTCTGTCCATCATTTGTTCCTTTTGCTTTTGTCACCCTAAGTGGGAAGCGAATGCTCAGACGTGGGTCCCATGCTCACTGCGCCACTGGATTCAAGCTAGCCTGGCTGATGAGGGTTGATGCCCTGAATCCGGTCCCATGATGCTTGTTTCCGGTCCAAGGATGACCTGGCTTGGCAGTTCGGGCTGGACTGCTCCCATGAGGCACAGGGTCAAGACTGATTTGCATATGGCTTGGTCCAAACTGGGGTGGTGTGGTGAGCAAAAGAACAATGGATTAAACCCAGATCTTTGTGACTGGAGGTGAATGTTTGCATTGTTCAGCATTCCGTCCATCATTTGTTCCTTTTGCTTTTAGAAAGATGACATTTTTCTGCTCTTAGCCCTGTGTGCCTGCAGCCTGTCTCCAATACATGTTTGGGTTGGGTGACAGCTGGACTTTATGCATTCCCTCTAGACATCCACACATAAAGGGAGCTTAGGTGTGACAGAGTGGCTTCCAGATCCTAATGGACCATCCTGGGAGGAAGGAGCTGACACGAGCACCTAAATAGAATGTGCCCTGTCCTCACACAAAGGGCTCCATACCCCCTGTAGCGAGTCTGGATCCACTGCTGGAGAAAGGACCTCTGTGCACTTCAAAGTCTCTCTTTGAAGTCACCTCCACTTCAAAGGCACAGCTGGACTTAAGTACTGGGTCTCTGACCCCACAAGACCAAGCACTTCTGGACCTGTGAAGAAACTCTGCCAGGAGGAAGGACTGCTATGCTGCTACAAGGACTGCCGCTCTGCTGGACTGCTGCTCTGCAAGAACTGCTTTTCTGCTATGCTGCCCCGCTGCCTGCTACCATCTGCCCTGCTGAGGAAGAACTGGACTGTTGGACTTGAACTCAGAGTGTTCTCTAAGGGCATGCAGGCTTGCCTCCTCTTTTAAGACTCAGGGATATCAAAGCCTTCCTCCCTGCTCCTGTGCCTGGCCCATTAGAAGTGGATCCAGGTGCTTGCTCTAGTGGAACTGATCCATCCTCTGATGTGTGAAGTAGAAGCAATGCATTGCAGCTGTTGTGGGAACAGAACTAGCACATCGCACTTGGAACCAGCGCATCACTATCAGTACCGATGCATCGGAACCACTGTATTGCTGTTGCTGCAGTGAGAGACGATCAACGTAACCCCTCGACTGCATGGATAAACCGGGCACATCGGCTTTAGAACCAATGCATCTCAGAACCATCACTTTGTCTTCGAAACTTGTGCATCACCACAGTTGTGTGGAGAAAATTGACGCATTACCTCGGCTGCGGGATCGACACCTACACATCACTCGGCTGTAGCCCACATCTCGCTGTTGTGACCAGGATTAAGGTACTTTAATTCAGCGGGCCTTGCACATCTCCTGTATCCTGCCCATGCTCCACCGACGTCAGCCTGAAGTCTTGACTTTGCCCCAGTCCAGCGTGACCAGATAACCCAATAGGCGCTGATTGCTTCTAAGTGCTATTTTTCACCTTTATTCTTTCAAAATTCATATCTTTACATCTACTTATTGGATTATAGTAATTTTAGTCTTGTTTTATTTATAAACTCATAAACAATATTTCTAAACTTGTGTGGAGCCTTTATGTGCTGATTTCACTGTGTTTCTATTTGAAGTGTTGCAAAAATACTTTATACATTGCCTCTGTCAAAATACATTAGCGGTTTGCGCCCCAAAACACTTGAACAATGACAATATGCAAAAAATACATCAGCCAAATGAGATCAGTAAAATAATTGTTGTTTGACTGATGAGAGGTATGAAAGGACAACAAATCCCAGAAGGACTTGCAACATGGTGAGACGTGCATGCATGCGTGCGTTATCCAGGTTGCCGTTTCCGCGTTAGCAGATGCGGACGATTATTCTGGATTCTCCGTTTACTGGATTTTATTTTTGAATCATACCATCTATCAAACTACGTGTTGGGGTTTGGCTACTTCCAAACAATTAAATGCACCTTCCATTCCTGTATTGTCTTCCTCTCCCTACGAGAGCTTGCGTTTCAATATGTCCCTTACAGATTTGCAAGCTTTGTTTCAGAACAATTTGTTTAATATCTCTAAGTTTGTTCAGTCACCCTGGTTGGCGTGGCCCATAGCATCTAATGCCTGCCAACTGCGTTTTCATGACACGGATCCTGGTTACAAACAGGTTCGACCAGATCCAAGGTTTTCTGACTCTCCTACTGTTACAACGTACTCTGTTGGTAAATTGTGTAAACAGTGGTTGCAGCACTCTTCCCTAGATTCTGTTAAACAACATTTATCCCTCCTATCAGGCAACATTGATCTGTCCGACTTTGTTCTGGGGCCTCGTGGCCCTCGACCTAAAAGATTCATTTATGAAACATACAATGCACTTTGGAAGCTTTCGCAAATTGAAGCTGCTTCCCGTCTACGGGAAATAGATCAAGCACATTTAGAAAAGGTGCTTGCTGTTGTTGACAATAGTATTAATACCCTGTCTTCCCGCATTTACACACTAGAGAATATTTTTTCCTCTGTTGTTGATATTATACAAGATGATGTTTCTGTGTTGTATCATGGTCAAAACCAGTTGCGTTCAGTAATGCAGTTTGCATGGACTTTGCAAACACTTAAACTGGGTAAAGTTCCTTGGCACTTTTTAAACACCTCTGCATTATTCTTGCCTTTTAACTTGACTGACAAACAGCAATTCCTGTCCATGAAAGATGCAACCTACACTCTGTTACATATTGAAAAAATAGAGCCCTTACCATTCTCTGTGGCGGAATTGGATTCTGCAGTGTGGCTAGTACATGGGGTTATCGCCTTGCCTTTTTCTTTATTTGAATTCAGTTCATGCATGAAACATTATCCTGTGGGCCGTTTTCAGCCCCTGGGCAGTGCCTTCCTGCATGAACCTTGGTCCCTGCCTTTCATGTATAAATGCCTTAGGGACGGAAAGGAAGTTTTTCTCACTGGGGATCATGCAATTCTACTGTGGGTCATTCCCTTATTTGCAAAAACATTAAATTGCACGGAGCTTGTAACGTTTCGGCTCCAAATCTTGCTTGTGTTTTGAAGGGAATTCCTGCTCCTGCTATATCTCCTACTTTCACTGTGCTTGCAAATGGTAGCTATCTCCTTCTGATTAATCAGGACTGCTGTGGCATGCTTGCCGGCATACCCTATATTGTAACAGTTTCCCACAGGGTTGTCTGCTGCAAAAATTTGCTTTTTCCTCCCCCGCACGACATCATAGATAGTTCCATTTGGCCTTCCATACCGACTTTGAAGGCAGATTTCAATAAATTGAGCAGAATAAAGGCACTATTATTGAACCAGGAGGTTATGCTCACATCCGCCCGGGAGACATTCATTCTCCAGGTGGCGAGTACCCACAGTGAAATACAGGCCCTTTTGAACACGAACCTCCCACAGCATTTCGGTGAACTGATTCACTGTGTTTTTAATGCATCACGCACCGAAGGTCTTGTGCACTTTTTTAAAGTTGTGGGCTCTGGCCTTGTTACCTCCTTTCAAACTATATTTGGTGTAATACCGGCTTTTATTCATTCCATTTTTTCCAGCGTCTTTGGGGGCTTTCCGTTGATCCTCGCCTTAGCGGCTGCTGTATTGCTTTTGGTCTGTTTGCTGTGCAATGGCTGCACTTCCTGGGGCCCTCCTCGACCACGGTCGACTCCGGATGCTCCGTAAGTGCATCCTCGCCGGCTTCGGTGTCCTGCCATTGGCGACACTGAGTGTGTCCTATAAACTTTCTTTTCGCTTTGCGTATTTCACTTGCGTGCAACCTGTGATGTTTTGCATCCGATGTCCTTTCTCATGGTCCTTGGATTATTGCCTCTCCAATACGTCTCTGTCTCCCCCGGATTTTGTCCAGTTGGTGGGTCCCTTAGAGGCCCATGAACGTGACTGTTCCGGTGCTGGTTACATGCCGCGTGCGGCTGCACTTGGAATTTTGGCACAATGGGATGTCTGGGCGGCCGCTCAGACTCTCCTACAACAAAGTTATATTGAGTATCACGCAAGTTGTCCCGCATTGCTGTTCGCTGCTCCCTCTTGCGAGGAACATGAATGCAGTTTCGATTTACTGAACTGGATGGCATCTCTTTTTTCTGACGATTCCAACGATGTCCTCTTGGAAGGTGTGGCGTTTTTCTGCACTTACACTCTATTGGATTAGGGTGCCTCCGCTTTCGGCGTCCTGCATCACTGGATTTTTTTTTTTTGCCTTTTTTTTCTCTCCACTTCGTTGTCCTTCATTAGGGACTATTCCATCACAGACTATGCCGTTCTGCTCCGTCTGTTTGAACTCTGTCTTCGTCCTATGTCTTCACCAATGGCCTGACCAGGGGAGGGTGTCGTGTGGTTTGTGGCCTCATGGTCTGCCTTGCTAAGTTGGCTTGGGCCTGGCTGCCATGATGCATTTTTTGCGCACGTTACTTTGAGCCGTTGTTTTTCCAGCCTCTGCTTATGCCCGGCTATTTTAGAACTGTCTGCCTTTTTGTATTTCACCTTTCCTCCTGTTCCCTTTGGGTTTGTCTGCACATCATGTACAAGGTCAAAAAACAACGTCCATTGTTCTTGCTGATCTGGTCAGCCCCTCGCACTTAGACATAACACTGACTGCAGCTGCACTGGAGAAATTCATGTGCTTTTAAGATTGTGATTTTCACTGTTGGAGGGACTTGGAGAAAATCCTTTCCAGAGAGAAGAGCTGTGCTTGTCTGATGATGTAAACCTTGCATCTAGATATTGAGGTATGGGGGTTCGCCTGACAATGCCCAGAGGTCTTCTGTTTTTATAATAAACTAGCTACTAGCACGGGGAGGGTGGTATGGTCATTTAGCCCTATATCCACTGCTTTATGAAATGCTTTCCCCGTTTGTATTCTATGGAATTGTAACTATGCTTATCATTTTATCTTTATGCATTATGCTGATAGTACTGGCACGTGTACTGTATCTTAGAGCACGATAGTTGAAATAAACATTTTAAACTATACTGTGTCTCTTTTTACGCACGTTGTGGACAGGTATGAGTGAGTTATGAAAGGATGTCCTTGCTCCCGCGAGTCCTGAGAGAGAGAGACCGTGTTCTGGGTTGTCTAATCATTGGTAGTATCGTTGCTAATGAGACGCTAAAGCTAGTCGGGTTGGGATTGTGGGACTAAGGTTTATTGTTGGTTCACCACTATACTCCGAGGTCCTATTATCCTGTGCATAGCTCTGTGTATGTGCAGAATCCCTACAACAACAGGTCACGGTGCAAGCAGCGGCTCGGTGGCGGCGGTCGTCGTCATCGGTTAGACCAGGGTTGCAGTGCGAGATGCGGACGGTGCAGTCTGTGGTGCCTTCAGGACACAGGGCCAGCGTTGGAGTCGGTGATGGAGTCGGTTGCAGTTCCCTTCTCTGTGGCGACTGAAACAGCGGTTATAAAAGCGGTACCCAGAGGTTGGTGAAGTATTTGCTGTCCCTGAGACTTCAGAACAGGAGGCCAGCTCAATTTCAGGCCCTTGGAGATACTCAGCACAAGTAAAGAAAGTTCAGTCCAGTCCTTTCACTGCCCAAGGCAGAAGCAGCAACTGCAGGCCAACCCAACAAAGCAACAACACAGCAAAGGGGCAGTACTCCTCCTGGCAGCTATTCCAGCTCTTCTTCCAGCAGGTTCCTCGATTCCAGCGAGTTCTAAAGTTTAGGGGTTTGGGCCCCACTTTTTATAGCCCAAAATCCTTTGTCCTCTCAGGCAGAGAGCATCTGTGCACAGCCAGAACCAGTTCTGTCCTCTCTGGTGCAGCTTCCAGGCAGGAGGTGGAGACAGCATTGTCAGAGGCAGGCCAGGCCCATTCAGGTGAAAGGAAATCTCCTCCCCCTACTCTAAATGCAGCCCAGGTCTATTCAGCCCATCCCTGACCCATCTAGACTCTCTGGAGCCCCTGCTCCTCCCCAGCCCATGTCATCCCCAAGCCAGACAGTCAATCCGCAAACCCAGCAGAGGCACACTGGATGGCTGAGCAAGAAAATACCTACTTTCTAAAAGTGTTTTTTTTCCAAACACAGAATGCAAAAACACCTTCACTAAAAGATGCATCTTTAGATTCTGAGTTCAGGCATAATAAACTTTATTTCTCTACCTTGTTCCCAGGAGTAGTTGTATTTATAAGATGTTATAAACAAACTCCCCATTCTGTCCTATGGGAACAGGTAGCCTTGCAATAGTGAAAAATGAAATTTGCAGTAATTCACTATCAGGACATGCCACACACACCAGGGCATTTCCTAGCTTTCACATACACTGCACCCTGTCCACAGGGGTACCTTGGGCCTACCTTAGGGGTGACTGATATGTAAGAAAAGGGAAGGTTAGGGCCTGGCAAGTGGGTACACTTGCCAAGTCGACATGGCAGTACCAGACTGCACACAGGCTCTGCAATGGCAGGCCAGAGTTACACTTACAGGCTGCTGGTGTGGGTGGCACAACCCATGCTGCAAGCCCACTGCCAGCATTTGATTTACAGGCCCTGGGCACCCACGGTACACTGTACTAGGGACTGACTAGTAAATCAAATCAGCTAATCATGGAAACACCAAACCATAATAACAATTTAGAACAGGAGCACTTGCACTTTAACACTGAACAGCAGTGTGAAAGTGCGCAGAGACACTAAGCCAGCAAAAACAAAGTCAAAACCGGGAGGTCAGAAAGCAAAAATCATGGGAAACACGGCAAAAGATGCCAAGCCTAACAATCTGTAAATCCCCAGTAGAGCACACTACCTGTGCCCAGGGCCTATAAATTAAAGGCCACATGTACGAAGCATTTTTGCGGTCGGAAACGGCAGATCGGGCCTTTTCCAACTGCAAAAATGCTTTCACACATGTACAAAACGCAAACTGTGATTTGGTAACATGTTACTGAATCGAAAAATTTGTGTTTGAGCTTTGGTGTATGGAAGGGGAATGTTTACGGTGTCCCTTCCAAATGCCGAATCTGAATGGGATGTATGAATGCTTTGCAACCAAATTACGCTTGCAAAGCATTTATATTTTACTGACTCCTTGAAGGAGGTGGTAACCCAATCGCAAATGGGACCCCTTCCCCTTTGAGTATGGAAAACAAATACTTTTTAAGAGAAGGCAGTGGTCCAGCGGACCACTGCCTACTCTTAAAAAATGACATTTCAAGGTTTCATTATTTTCTTTTTAAATTCATTCCATTTTCCTTTAAGGAAAATGAGCTGCATCAAATAAAATTACTTTTTTAAAAAGCAATCACAGACATGGTGGTCTGCTGACCTCCCTGTGATGGCTGTGATTCCTAATGGGTCGCAAACTGTGACCTACTTCATTATTATTCATAAGGTAGGTCGATTTACAACCCCCAAGGAATCCCAATACTCAATTAGTTTCATACTTAGGAATACCAATTTCCTAATTGTGATTTGGAGAGAATCACAATTAGGAAATTGGTATTCCTAATGTTTGTACATCTAGCCCTAAATGCTACTAGTGGGCCTGCTGCACTGATTGTGTCACCCACACAAGTAGCACTTTAAACATGTCTCAGGCCTGCCACTCCAGAGCCTATGTGTGCAGTTTACACCGCCATGTCGGCTTGGCATTTAAAACCCCTTCCCAGGCCTTAACTCCCCTTTTATTACATGTACGCCACCCCTAAGGTAGGCTCTAGGTAGCCCAAAGGGCAGGGTGTTGTATAATCAAAAGGTAGTGCATGTACTTTTAAGTTTTTCATGTCCTGGTAGTGAAAAATACCCAAATTCTTTCTGTGAAGCCTACCCCTCTCATAGGTTAACATTGGGAATTTCTTATTACACTTATAAGCTGTAATTCCTGATTGAGAAGAAGCAGCTCATGTTTCATATCATTGGAATGGTAATGATAAATCCTCATTGCTGGTAAAGTTGAATTTATCACTACCCTTTAAAGATGAGGCTTTTAGAAAGATAGCAAACATAAGGAGATGATGGACGGAGCGCTGAAACTTTTCAGGCACTCACCACCAGTCCCTATTAGATCTGGGTTGACTCCATCATCGTTCTTTAGCTCACTTCGCCACCCCAGTTCAGACCCAGCCATATGCAAATCAGTCTTAACCCTGTTCCTCATGAGAACAGTCCAGCCCGAACTGCCAAGCCAGGTCTTCTCTGGACCGGAAACAAGCATCCTAGGACCTATTTTGGGGTAACACCCTCATCTGCCAGGCTAGCTTGAATCCAGTGCCAAAGTGAGCAAAGGCCTCACGTCTGGGTATACCTGCCAAATTAGGGCAAAAAAGCAAACACAAGGAAGGGTATGCCCAGACCTGGTTCCCATGCTCACTGCGTCACTTGATTCAAGCAAGCCTGGCTGATGAGGGTGATGCCCTAAAACTGGTCCCAGGATGCTTGTTTCCAGTCGAGGGAGGACCTGGCTTGACAGTTCAGCCTGGACTGTTCCCATGAGGCACAGGGTCAAGACTGATTTGCATATGGCTGGGCCCAAACTGGGGTGATGTTGTGAGTAAAAGAAAGATGGATTAAACCCAGATCTTTGTGACTGGGGTGAATATTTGCATTGTTCAGCATTCTGTCCATCATTTGTTCCTTTTGCTTTTGTCACCCTAAGTGGGAAGCGAATGCTCAGACGTGGGTCCCATGCTCACTGCGCCACTGGATTCAAGCTAGCCTGGCTGATGAGGGTTGATGCCCTGAATCCGGTCCCATGATGCTTGTTTCCGGTCCAAGGATGACCTGGCTTGGCAGTTCGGGCTGGACTGCTCCCATGAGGCACAGGGTCAAGACTGATTTGCATATGGCTTGGTCCAAACTGGGGTGGTGTGGTGAGCAAAAGAACAATGGATTAAACCCAGATCTTTGTGACTGGAGGTGAATGTTTGCATTGTTCAGCATTCCGTCCATCATTTGTTCCTTTTGCTTTTAGAAAGATGACATTTTTCTGCTCTTAGCCCTGTGTGCCTGCAGCCTGTCTCCAATACATGTTTGGGTTGGGTGACAGCTGGACTTTATGCATTCCCTCTAGACATCCACACATAAAGGGAGCTTAGGTGTGACAGAGTGGCTTCCAGATCCTAATGGACCATCCTGGGAGGAAGGAGCTGACACGAGCACCTAAATAGAATGTGCCCTGTCCTCACACAAAGGGCTCCATACCCCTGTAGCGAGTCTGGATCCACTGCTGGAGAAAGGACCTCTGTGCACTTCAAAGTCCCTCTTTGAAGTCACCTCCACTTCAAAGGCACAGCTGGACTTAAGTACTGGGTCTCTGACCCCACAAGACCAAGCACTTCTGGACCTGTGAAGAAACTCTGCCAGGAGGAAGGACTGCTATGCTGCTACAAGGACTGCCGCTCTGCTGGACTGCTGCTCTGCAAGAACTGCTTTTCTGCTATGCTGCCCCGCTGCCTGCTACCATCTGCCCTGCTGAGGAAGAACTGGACTGTTGGACTTGAACTCAGAGTGTTCTCTAAGGGCATGCAGGCTTGCCTCCTCTTTTAAGACTCAGGGATATCAAAGCCTTCCTCCCTGCTCCTGTGCCTGGCCCATTAGAAGTGGATCCAGGTGCTTGCTCTAGTGGAACTGATCCATCCTCTGATGTGTGAAGTAGAAGCAATGCATTGCAGCTGTTGTGGGAACAGAACTAGCACATCGCACTTGAAACCAGCGCATCACTATCAGTACCGATGCATCGGAACCACTGTATTGCTGTTGCTGCAGTGAGAGACGATCAACGTAACCCCTCGACTGCGTGGATAAACCGGGCACATCGGCTTTAGAACCAATGCATCTCAGAACCATCACTTTGTCTTCGAAACTTGTGCATCACCACAGTTGTGTGGAGAAAATTGACGCATTACCTCGGCTGCGGGATCGACACCTACACATCACTCGGCTGTAGCCCACATCTCGCTGTTGTGACCAGGATTAAGGTACTTTAATTCAGCGGGCCTTGCACATCTCCTGTATCCTGCCCATGCTCCACCGACGTCAGCCTGAAGTCTTGACTTTGCCCCAGTCCAGCGTGACCAGATAACCCAATAGGCGCTGATTGCTTCTAAGTGCTATTTTTCACCTTTATTCTTTCAAAATTCATATCTTTACATCTACTTATTGGATTATAGTAATTTTAGTCTTGTTTTATTTATAAACTCATAAACAATATTTCTAAACTTGTGTGGAGCCTTTATGTGCTGATTTCACTGTGTTTCTATTTGAAGTGTTGCAAAAATACTTTATACATTGCCTCTGTCAAAATACATTAGCGGTTTGCGCCCCAAAACACTTGAACAATGACAATATGCAAAAAATACATCAGCCAAATGAGATCAGTAAAATAATCGTTGTTTGACTGATGAGAGGTATGAAAGGACAACAAATCCCAGAAGGACTTGCAACATGGTGAGACGTGCATGCATGCGTGCGTTATCCAGGTTGCCGTTTCCGCGTTAGCAGATGCGGACGATTATTCTGGATTCTCCGTTTACTGGAAGAAGAGCCCCAAGGTCAGGTCCGGTCCGGTAAGGGTGCACATTGCACCTTCTCAGTTGGTAATTTCTCTTCTGTGAGAACAAGAGATCTTTGCTCGCTCTCTGTTGAGGAACGCTGAGATTAGCGAAAACCCTGGACCGCAGCCTTCCGTTTGAATCTCTCCCGTTTACTGGAAGAAGAGCCCCAAGGTCAGGTCCGGTCCGGTAAGGGTGCACATTGCACCTTCTCAGTTGGTAATTTCTCTTCTGTACGAACAAGAGATCTTTGCTCGCTCTCTGTTGAGGAACGCTGTGATTAGCGTAAACCCTGGACCGCAGCCTTCCATTTGAATCTCTCCCGTTAGCGAGTTTCACGTCTGAAACCGATGCGGGAGAGAATGTCTCTTCTAAAACTATTTTCGGTCTCCTCCATTGTCTAGTCTAGGACGTGACTCATTGTAGAAGGGAGACATATATTTGTTTTGTTTGTAAACAGATGGAAGACTGTTTTCAAACAAACACTGGGAACAGAAATGAAGTGATAAATAACCCTGGGCGTAGTTCGCGTAGTAGCGCTACGCGTAGCTACGCGAAGTGCACTATCACTACGCGAGCTACGCGTAGCACTACGCGAACTGCATAGTGCGGTAGGAAATGCTGTTCGCAATGATTGCACAGTGCCGGATGCTTGTCCGCACTGTGCAATCATTGCAAACGGCATCTTGCACAGTGCAAGCGGTCGTTTTCTGCCGCTTGAGTAGATTTGTACTCGAGCGGCAGTTTTCTCAACGCGGACTGGTAGTTTCTCATCGCGAGTGGTCGCGAGCATACGTGACCACTCGCAATGAGAAACCTGACCTCCCCACGTTGAGAATCTCGCCGGGAGGTTTATTTTCCACGCTCGCGATCGGCAACTTGATGTTGCTGATCGCGAACGAGGAAAAAGTCTCGCCGGGATGTCATTTTGCTCGCTCGCGGTCGCCAACTTGACGTTGAGGACCGCGAGCAAGCAAAAAATGCCCGCTACGCGTTTTTGCACTGTGCTACGTGCAATTCGCGTAGCGCGTAGTTGTGCAAACTACGCAAACTACGCGAGCGTAGCGTAGTTTTCTGCCCAGGCCTAGTGATAAATGGGAGTAACTGACAACTTCCCAGTTTCATGAAAAGCGGTTCACTTCGTTTATATTTTTGTGCTTTGACATTCTGATGCAATAATTGATGACTGTTCATTATTGTTGGAAAGTGGAATATGTTTAAGGAACAATATTATGAAGGAATAATACCTTAAGCCACTGAGGATTTAATTGGTACTTTGCGTTTGTCTTTCTTTTTGCCTATTAACAGGGGACTGTGCAAGAGTTCCATGATGAACGGGTCTCCTCCTCCCCTGTGATTCAAGGCATATCAGTATAGTGCGTAGACTATTCTGACACGAAATAACAAAGTGTCCTCAGTACGTTTCCGCCTAGAAGGTGGAGCCTGATTAATTTACAGGTTCTTCAGCATATACATGTGATGTAGATATTTGCAATATGAACAAAGAGGTTAGTGAATTAAGTGCATTTCCTTTTTTCCCACAGGTCTCCCTACTTGCTGGTCCCTACCTTTCCTTTCCTGCGTAATTACTTTAAAAGTCTGTGCTAGAATAGCATTTCAGACTTGAAGCTATTGAGAGGTGTACCTTTACTAGCATCATGCCGATCCGAAGAAACTGACAGCCTCTTACTTAAGCCTGCCTGCTCTGTGCCCAGCTACCAGACGGTGTGCACAGGTTAATTTATAGTATGTATCTGACTTCCCTGACAAAGATTGTGGTTCCTGCTTGGACAAAGTGCATACCACTGCCAACCAGAAACCCAATATCTAACACAATCACTCTAGGAACCATTTCAATCCATTGTTTTCCACCCAGCATATCACTCTTGACAGAGGCCTGCCTAATGCAAACCAGTACTGCACTGCTTTTCATGGGTACAACCCATCCTGCAGTGTCGGACTTGTCAGTGAGGCGTAGTTTGGATCCTGTAGTACAGTAAGGGACCCACATCTGGACATAGACTTGGTAAATATTCCATTAAATGAAACACACAAAAAGTGATGAGAGGAATGCTTGCAAATAATCTAAACCACTGGCAATTATCGCTCTAGGTAGCATTCCAACCCATTGCGTTTCACTCAGTGTGCCACTATAGACAGAAGTCCACCTTATGCAAATAAGTTCTGACCCTGCTTCTCATGGGAACAGTCCATCTCGAACTTTTGGTTTTGTGCAGGTTTTATGCAATATGCAGGACTCTTGTTGAATTGCATGCAATCTTGAGAAGGTGAAAGTCGAAAAATCCGAGAATGTCGGTTTTGCATATTATGTTTATCTTATATGTTATTAACTCCTTAACCGCGGCGCGAATGCCGCCGCGGTGCGGGAGTTTTAATGAGTGGGCGGGGCTGCGTCGGCCAACGGACGTGCGCAGCACTAGCCAGGTAGTGCTCGCGACAGCCGTTGGCCGATGCGCGCACGGAACTGGGTTAAAGAGGTACTAGTTGAAAGGAAGGTTCATCAGCATGAAGGATGTGTTCCTGGATAACATTTTGACAAGTTGACCAGAGCTTCTGGTTGAGGACAGAGCGGGCTGCATTCTATTGTGCCCCATTATCTAGAAGTTTGTGCATCAGGGAATTCATGATGATGATATTGGGAATATGTACCTCCTAACCAATCCTCTAAATACCAGATAGATGTCAGTGGCTTTTATTTTTGCTGGCAGGTGTATCCATAATTTGACAGTCTGTATACTGAAAGTAGTGCTGCTCACTTCATTTTGTAAGGTAGAATAAATAATCGTGGTAGTTTGGAATGTATATTACTAGATTGGCAGTATTTTTTATTTTCATCCAGAGAAACTCAGGACCTTTATTGTGTATTGCCTTGTGATTTTATATAATAGTTTGAGTGGAAATGTTCTTGCGACCGGTGCTCAACGGAGTGCCTTCATGGCAGGATAGATATGTGTGTGTCTTCAGATGTAAAAGGCTGAGTTTTGAATTCTCTGGACTCGGCTCTTGGCTGACAGAGGAATCCCATACCCTCTCTGTAGGATCACCCCCAAACCTTTTACCTTCACCCTCCTCTTTTTTCTGAATTCATTTTTTCTGGCCTTAGGACTCTGTTCACTTTACTACTGCTAGCCAATGATTTTATTTGCTCCTGTAAAATTGGTAAAATTGACTTACACCTGATTGGCATACTTAATTTACTTACAAGTTCCTGGTAAAGTGGTATACCATATACCCAGGGCCTGTATATTAAATGCTACTAGTGGGTCTGCAGCACTTATTGTGCCACCCACTTAAGTAGCTCCTTAAAACATGTCCCAGGTCTGCCATTGCAGCCTGAATACAGTTTTAAAGTACCAATTCGATTTAGAAAAATAAACCCCTTGCCGAACCTTAGACTCCCCTTTTATTGCATATAAGTCACCCCTAAGATAGGCCCTCGGTAGCCCATAGGGCAGGGTGCATTGTAAAAGGTTGGACATGTACTTTTAAGTTTTACATATCCTGTTACTGAAAAACTCCTAAATATGTTTTTCTCTAATGTGAGGCCTACCTCTCCCACAAGATAACATTGGGTTGCCTTATTACATTTAATCATTGCTAACCTTTCATTGGGGTCATGTTTGGCATCTGAAAAATTGTAATTTAATACTGTTTCAATGGTAGAGACAGATATTAAGTTACAATTTTGAAAATGCCACTGTTTGAAACTTGGCATTTTCCAGCCCTAACTATGGGTGCCTTCAGACTGTGACTGGGTGTAGTTGGCAGTTGGACTTTGTTTATTCCCCCCAGAAAGCCACACAATAGTGGGATTAGGTATACCTGGATGAACCATCAATTGGCAGGATGTGTGGGCAGAGCTGGACACAGCCCCACTTTCAATTGAATAGGCTGTACTTTGCCTTCACACAAAGGGCTTGTCACCGTTGCATTGTTCATGCAGACAGCCATGAGCCATGGCAGGAGAAGCACAGAACTTCAAGCACTTCAAAGTGAATAATCTAGAAACTTTTCCTACTTCACAGAAGTCACCAGGTATCAAACATAGAGCCCTCAGACCCACTCTTCAGTTCACTTTCTGGGCCTGGAGAAGGACTTTCATAGGACTGCCTGCAGCTGTGACCTGCTGTGTGCTTCAGAAGAATGCTACACCTGGAAGGACTGCCCTGCTGCCTGAAGCCTGCCTTGAACCCTCAAGTCATGCCCTGCTGATTGAGTTGTGTTCCACTTCTTGAAGCCAGGACTACTAGAGTGACTCCAAAGGTTAGTTGGCTGGCCTGATCAGGCCATCAGAAACAGAAAAGGCTCAAACCATCTTAAACGTGCACCTGTGCTCAGCCTGAGTGAGTCCTAACCCCCGAGTGGTGCCCCTCTAGTCCTGGACTCTTGGTGGTGGTGTTAAAGATGCCCAGATAGCCAAAATCCCAAACTTGGTACTTAGAACATTTTGGGCTAAAAACAGGTCTCAGAACCAAGAGGAGATCGGGACCAACCAGCTCATCTATCTGTCGAAGGTACTTCGCTGGTCGGGCTGATGTCGCTGCAGCTCCTGGTATATTCTTTTCCACAACAGCAAATCCTGTTCAGCGGTCCTTCGCCAAAGGGGTATCGGGCTTCATGGCACTCTCATCAGCTACAGCCTCCAGATTCATACAGTTGGGGATTTTTGACTTCCGAAAAAGAGACTAAGGTGTCGATTCCGATTCGGGCCGGAAAACGTACCGACCGACTCGGTATGGGAATATTGTCCGACCGACACGTACCGGCGCTGCCCGACCCGTGTAGTACGATGCAATGCATGTGAATCACGACAGACTCGTACGGAACACAAGCCGAACGACCGAACCGCACTGAAAACAGCCATCCGGCCGGGAAACCACGCGAATCGAACCGACCGACACGCACCAGGAATGAACCCGACCGAAACGTACCCGCGAACACCGACCCACGCAGTACGATGCAATGCGTGCAAAACCAGACCGAGTCGCACGGAGCCCAAGCCGTACGACCGACACGCATACAAAACCCAGCCGAAGCAACCCAAAACACCGCGACCGACGCGGACGCCGCACATGAAATCCATCAGAAACACAGCGTGAAAGACTCGGAGAAGCTCGCACGAGCCAACTGCAGTGTCCGACTCCGGCAGAAGAACGTTTCCTACATGCCCAGAAACTACTAATGAAAAATCACAAAAAAAGGGCCAAACAAGCAATGACAAAGCCAATAAATACTGGGGGAGGAAAACATGGAACAAAGACACACCCACAACTCCACCAATATAAAGGCCACAAATCCCTACCATGATCCCTTGCAAATTCAACTGACCTGCCAGCACAGAACACCATCACACAGCAACCACAGACACACACAACTCATCCATCACACAAGCCACATACCATTACCACCTCACAAATAGCACCATCACATACACCCAGCTAAACCTACACTCACCCACCCTCATTTGCACACCCACCCACACATCAATCCCCACCACCATCCATCACCATGCCCCCAAAGAAGAATCCAAAGTTCCTAGACAGTGAATTGGAAGTCTTGGCAGATGAGATCCTCAGGGTAGAGCCACAGTTGTTTGGTACATTGGTCCAACAGCCCCCATGTCGCAGAAAACAAAGATGTGGGAGAGGATCGTCGACAGGGTGAACGCACAATCGCCATGTTTGCGCACAAAGGAAGACATCCAGAACAGGTGGTATGATGTGCGCAGGAGGGTCAAGGACCTAGCCAAGAAGGACTACCTCTTGAGTCACCGCACCGGCAGTGGCCCTCCTGCAAAACCAGTATACCTCAGGCCCTGGGAGGAGAAGGTGCGGGCCATCCTACCACCAGTGAGCGTACATGGACTATCAAACATCCCAGAGCCTGGTGAGTACACAACCAATATACACAATATTGCGTGACAATACACACACATCACTGTCAAGGGGATACTCAAACCATGCACCCTTAGCAAATACACAGCAACCAAAAGATAATCATCCCAAGATGTGTATGTTAGTTAGATAAACACAATACATGCCATCTCATAGTGATATGTAACTGTGTCATGACATGTACAAACCCAACAACAAATACAGCTAGGCAGTGGTACAAATCTAACTAACAAACACAGTCAGATAATTGGCCACCACTAGAACACCACCTCACAGGGAAGCTCACTCAAAGGAAGGAATCCTGTGTATGCTGGTGAAGTCAGTGTAGCCAATAGCATGATGGGAGTTGTAGTCACAGATATTGGTCACCCTCACAATTGGCCCATCAACACCACCCTGAACCATGCTCACATCACAGGGAGTGGAAAACAACTGACAAGATGGCTGACACTGGGTACTGCTGTGGGGAGCACAAGGCCCTGCTGGGAACTGTGCACCAACAAACAACTGGACCACACTGTCAGCCATCTTGCCATTGCTGTCACACTCACACACAGTGAAGTCCACTCAAAAGGAAGGAAGTAGGGGCATGCTGGGAAGGGGGGTGTAGGCAATAGCATGATGGGAGTTGTAGGCACAGATATTGCACACCCTCACAATTGGCCCATTAACACCACTCTGAACCATGCTCACATCACAGGTAGTGGAAAACAACTGACAAGATGGCTGACACTGGGTACTGCTGTGGGGAGCACAAGGCCCTGCTGGGTACTGTGCACCAACCAACAGCAGGACACCACTGACTGACATCCTGAAAGACAACTTGCACTCCCTGCAATGGAAGCACGTTCCATGGTGGGATATCTGGCTGGGTCGGAAGGAGGACTGACAGCTCTGACCATAGTTACAAGCAGCTTTTCTCACACACACCCCTAACACAAACTCCACACAACTCACCTGGGAGAATGCAATGCCTCACACTTTAATTAAATATCCCACAAAGAACCACCACCCTGGGTTATGCTGTGTGAATCACAGGGACACTTTTGGGACATGTAGCCAAACTAACGCCAGGACAACACTGTCAGACATCCTGTCAGCACAGGCACACTACCCCACAGGGAAGCAGAGTCAAAAGGAAGGAAGTATGGGCATGCTGGGAAGGGGGGTGTAGGCAATAGCATGATGGGAGTGGAAGTCACAGCCCAACATCCCCCACCCACATGGCCCAGCAAGCTCACACTGAAGCATGCACACCTCACAGGGAGTGAAAAGCCACTTCTAAGATGTCTGACAATGGACCTCTGTTGTGGGGAGTACCAGGTCCTGCTGGGAACTGTGCACCAACCAACAGCAGGACACCACTGACTGACATCCTGAGAGTCAACCTGCACACACTGCAAGGGTGGCATGCTTCATGGTGGGATAACTGGGCTGGGGGGGAGAAGGAGGGCCGGATGTCCACCAAATACAACCAATGCTGGCCATGCACACACCTCAACATTCACATTGAAATGCTTCAGGTTGGCAGGACAATGTGCAACACCAATATCAACCTCTGACTCTGACAACTTAGGACAATGCAATGTACAGGCCCGCATCCAGAGGTACAGTCACAACTGTCAGGTGTGTGAACCATTGATGCCTGTAGAAACATAACATACATTGTGTGTCTCTTCCAAAAACAGGTGATGATGGGGACACAGCAGCAGACGAGGAGGAGTCCCTGTACCAGGCTCCGGGGGACACTGAGCTCACTGGTGTGGAACAGCCTCTGCCCACCTCGGATGGCGAAGAACTACCTGGCCCCTCCGGTGTGAGTCATCATGCAGCACCAGCAGGACCAACATCTGCACCCCCTGCACCCACCCCTCCAACAACTGCCAACACACAGACCACCCCCGCCGACACGGACAGACCAAGGTGCACCGATGACAACAGCACAGGGACCCAGGCCCACCCTGGGGCAACGGACAACAACACCAGTAACAACCTCCAAGGGGGCCTAGGGTCACCTGTGCATGCCACTGCAGGTCCTGCACATGTCGCCAGGGGTGGTAGACATAGGTCGCTGTTTGCAGAGGGGTCTGGACTGCATGATGACCCCCAACTGGTACGCATTGCTGATGCGTACCAGACTAGCACCGGAGAGGTCAGCCAGGTAGTGGGGATCCTCAAGGACATACAACAGCAGCAGGCTGCCCATCATGCCCGCTTGGACTCCCACATGTCCCGTGTTGAGACACACATGTCTCGCATGGAGTCCAAGTGGGACACATTGCAAGAACTTACAGCGGTGCATAGGGACATATTGACATGCCTCCGCCAGATGAGCAGCAACATGGCCACACCTCCCTGTGTGCCCACAACACCTGGTGCTGCAACAACTGACACTGCCACAGGGAGGGAGGATGACTCTGGCGGAGAGTCCTCTGCACCGCAGCAGCCTGCACGTGAGGGTCCCCCCCAAAGAAGAGGGGTCGTCCGAGGAAGGAAAACTGAGAGGCCGATGGCCACGCACATCCCCCAGGAACCCAACACCTGTTCTGGACATTCTCCTTTGTGTGCAAACTGTTCACCCTGTCGAATGCAACCCATCTCTCCCACATGACATGGGGAGTTTAAGTTGGAACAATGTATCACATGACTGTGGACTTTACTCTGGACATTTCTGCTACCAAGACTTCCAACTCATCTGGGAACTTTGGATTCCGAACCCAATGTACAGCACCCACCATCCTGTGCACTATCCCCACACATGTATGTAAATAAACTCACTAATACACCATACTTGCCTCTGTTGTGATTCCAACATGGTTTCTGTCATGGAGATGATGATATGCAAAATGACACTGTGCATGCTAACTGCTACAGCGAGTTCGACTCCGTCATGTGAGTCATGCAACGTGACACATATGAGGGAGACACACCACTAGGGCTACACAACACATACACACCAGGGCCATCTGACTCATCGCCTACAATGATGTTGCCAGGAAATACAGTGGAATGCACGGACACCACACCTATTCAGAGTCTGTACTAACTAGCCCACAGGTGCAGTAAGCAAATGTCAGTCAGATGTGTGACCACAGACAACGCACATCCCAAAGTGAAGCACATGCTTATTACACATCAGCAACATGTTGTTTCCACCACAGATGCAAGGTAATCCCACGTGGCAGTGGCCACACAGTCACCAAGTGTAGAAGAAATAAAGCCCAAGGGTGTGTGGCACATCACCTGTAGGGAAACGACTGCTTCCACCCTGGAAGTTGAATCATGGTGTCGGGGGATCACAGTTGACCAAACAACTCTGAAAGTACCCTGTGGAGGACAGACATGACACACAGTCAAAAGCACTGAAGAACAGGACAGAACTGCAATACTCATGCCCAATACATGTCACAAGATACTTACAGACAACCAAGTTAGCATGTCAACACTGTTGGGGAGTACAGACTACCTGTAAGGACACATCGCTGCACGCTTCCAGTCAAGTAGCACATGGCCACACTAAAACAGCATCTATAGATGAGGCATCATATTGCCTCAAACCGATCGCACTGTTAAGTTGTGCCTCTAGGGCAGAACAATTTCTCATATGTCCAATTTTTACTCCTTTTTCAATCCTGTACTCCATCTTTTCCATCCTTGTAATACTTGCATGCACACACGGGTATTTTGCCATTTTTCAAATTTTCTACTGCTGAAACTGTGCCCATCCGGATCTCTTGCTTAAGCATGACAGATGCAAAAGTTCATTCAAAGCAGCTTTATTTATAAGACCCAATGCATTTCGGGCTTTAGGCGCCCTTCGTCAGGGGTCACTGTAAATAAACAATAAAACAACTGCCCATTACCCTGTGAGTCTTTTTATACATCTTACATTTTCGACTTTCATCATTTATCAAAAACTTGCAACAATGCTTTATTACATTTCAACCTGTCCTTGTTCCTTACGCTAAACCCCTATCTGAGCAGTGTAAATATTACCCCTCCTTTCTACAACTAACTGTCACAAACTTCATTTAACGCGCAGCCCCATGTATTCACAACTTTCCATCGCGCTCGATGAATTCAACGCGCAGCCTAAAAACCTTCTATTCTTTCCTATCAACGTACACTCACCTCCTCCCACATCATTCCCTATTACGTGGCTAAACACAACAATGCTCCCATCATAGCCTTCACTTTTAAACCTCTGCCCTAGTTTACTTACGCTCTACTGTGCTGCTCACCTTCGAACTGAAAACCCACTCCACTTTTATCCCTCTATCAAAAACAAACACTGCAAAAGTTCCACATACCTGCTTTGAACGTTCTAACTAGGCCTTCATCATCTCATGTTGAAAATGTTAAATCTCCCCTTGATTCCACCCTTGTTTAAATACCTCCTCCCTCAATGAATCCATCCTGATTGGCCCGCTGATTATGATTTACCCACCGTGAAAATCGGTCGCACTATAACAATAAACTAGAATAAACTACCGTGCCCATAATGCTCTGCGCCTCTTTAAACAAAACATGAAACAATTTTTTCGAGCTCCTCCTTTGTCATTTAAAAAAAGGATAATGTCGTAATGAAAATCATTAACCAAAACTCATTGTAAAAATAAAGTCACTTGTTTTAAGTCAATTGTAATCAATTTCAATCATCACTCCTATGACGAACCGAGTATATTTCTCCGTCTGTGTGTATGCTGACGATGTTTTCCACTTCTATATTTTCTCCTTTCTTTTGACTCATCGGGTGCTACCCCAGTATAGGGCATCAATGTAAATGTACAAAAATAATGATGGGATGCACTCCATTTCTATTATTTGTAATCCAAACTTATCAATTAATAATCCAAGAATGCGTGCTTACACCGGTGAGGTGCCATGCCCCGTCGACACCCAAAATTGACAACATCTATAGATGAGGCATCATATTGCCTCAAACCGATCACACTGCTAAGTTGTGCCTCTATGGCAGAACAATTTCTCATATGTCCAATTTTTACTCCGTTTTCAATCCTGTACTCCATCTTTTCCATCCTTGTAATACTTGCATGCACACACGGGTATTTTGCCATTTTTCAAATTTTCTACTGCTGAAACTGTGCCCATCCGGACCTCTTGCTTAAGCATGACAGATGCAAAAGTTCGTTCAAAGCAGCTTTATTTATAAGACCCAATGCATTTTGGGCTTTAGGCGCCCTTCGTCAGGGGTCACTGTAAATAAACAATAAAACAACTGACCATTACCCTGTAAGTCTTTTTATACATACATCTTCGACTTTCATCATTTATCAAAAACTTGCAACAATGCTTTACTACATTTCAACCTGTCCTTGATCCTTACGCTAAACCCCTATCTGAGCAGTGTAAATATTACCCCTCCTTTCTACTACTAACTGTCACAACCTTCATTTAACGCGCAGCCCCATGTATTCACAACTTTCCATCGCGCTCGATGAATTCAACGCGCAGCCTCAAAACCTTCTATTCTTTCCTATCAACGTACACTCACCTCCTCCCACATCATTCCCTATTACGTGGCTAAACACAACAATGCTCCCATCATAGCCTTCACTTTTAAACCTCTGCCCTAGTTTACTTATGCTCTACTGTGCTGCTCACCTTCGAACTGAAAACCCACTCCACTTTTACCCCTCTATCAAAAACAAACACTGCAAAAGTTCCACATACCTGCTTTGAACCTTCTAACTAGGCCTTCATCATCTCATGTTGAAAATTTTAAATCTCCCCTTGATTCCACCCTTGTTTAAATACCTCCTCCCTCAATGAATCCATCCTGATTGGCCCGCTGATTATGATTTTCCCGCCGTGAAAATCGGTCGCACTATAACAATAAACTAGAATAAACTACAGTGCCCATAATGCTCTGCGCCTCTTTAAACAAAACATGAAACAATTTTTTCGAGCTCCTCCTTTGTCATTTAAAAAAAGTATAATGTCGTAATGAAAATCATTAACCAAAACTCATTGTAAAAATAAAGTCACTTGTTTTAAGTCCATTGTAATCATTTTCAATCATCACTCCTTTGACGAACCAAGTTTATTTCTCCGTCTGTGTGTATGCTGACGATGTTTTCCACTTCTATATTTTCTCCTTTCTTTTGACTCATCGGGTGCTACCCCAGTATAGGGCATCAAAGTAAATGTACAAAAATAATGATGGGATGCACTCCATTTCTATTATATGTAATCCAAACTTATCAATTAATAATCCAAGAATGCGTGCTTACACCGGTGAGGTGCCATGCCCCGTCGACACCCAAAATTGACAACATCTATAGATGAGGCATCATATTGCCTCAAACCGATCGCACTGCTAAGTTGTGCCTCTATGGCAGAACAATTTCTCATATGTCCAATTTTTACTCCGTTTCAATCCTGTACTCCATCTTTTCCATCCTTGTAATACTTGCATGCACACACGGGTATTTTGCCATTTTTCAAATTTTCTACTGCTGAAACTGTGCCCATCTGGACCTCTTGCTTAAGCATGACAGATGCAAAAGTTCGTTCAAAGCAGCTTTATTTATAAGACCCAATGCATTTCGGGCTTTAGGCGCCCTTCGTCAGGGGTCACTGTAAATAAACAATATAACAACTGACCATTACCCTGTAAGTCTTTTTATACATCTTACATCTTCGACTTTCATCATTTATCAAAAACTTGCAACAATGCTTTATTACATTTCAACCTGTCCTTGTTCCTTACGCTAAACCCCTATCTGAGCAGTGTAAATATTACCCCTCCTTTCTACTACTAACTGTCACAACCTTCATTTAACGCGCAGCCCCATGCATTCACAACTTTCCATCGCGCTCGATGAATTCAACGCGCAGCCTAAAAACCTTCTATTCTTTCCTATCAACGTACACTCACCTCCTCCCACATCATTCCCTATTATGTGGCTAAACACAACAATGCTCCCATCATAGCCTTCACTTTTAAACCTCTGCCCTAGTTTACTTACGCTCTACTGTGCTGCTCACCTTCGAACTGAAAACCCACTCCACTTTTACCCCTCTATCAAAAACAAACACTGCAAAAGTTCCACATACCTGCTTTGAACCTTCTAACTAGGCCTTCATCATCTCATGTTGAAAATGTTAAATCTCCCCTTGATTCCACCCTTGTTTAAATACCTCTTCCCTCAATGAATCCATCCTGATTGGCCCGCTGATTATGATTTTCCCGCCGTGAAAATCGGTCGCACTATAACAATAAACTAGAATAAACTACCGTGCCCATAATGCTCTGCGCCTCTTTAAACAAAACATGAAACAATTTTTTCGAGCTCCTCCTTTGTCATTTAAAAAAGGATAATGTCGTAATGAAAATCATTAACCAAAACTCATTGTAAAAATAAAGTCACTTGTTTTAAGTCCATTGTAATCAATTTCAATCATCACTCCTTTGACGAACCGAGTTTATTTCTCCGTCTGTGTGTATGCTGACGATGTTTTCCACTTCTATATTTTCTCCTTTCTTTTGACTCATCGGGTGCTACCCCAGTATAGGGCATCAATGTAAATGTACAAAAATAATGATGGGATGCACTCCATTTCTATTTTATGTAATCCAAACTTATCAATTAATAATCCAAGAATGTGTGCTTACACCGGTGAGGTGCCATGCCCCGTCGACACCCAAAATTGACAACATCTATAGATGAGGCATCATATTGCCTCAAACCGATCGCACTTCTAAGTTGTGCCTCTATGGCAGAACAATTTCTCATATGTCCAATTTTTACTCCGTTTTCAATCCTGTACTCCATCTTTTCCATCCTTGTAATACTTGCATGCACACATGGGTATTTTGCCATTTTTCAAATTTTCTACTGCTGAAACTGTGCCCATCCGGACCTCTTGCTTAAGCATGACAGATGCAAAAGTTCGTTCAAAGCAGCTTTATTTATAAGACCCAATGCATTTCGGGCTTTAGGCGCCCTTCGTCAGGGGTCACTGTAAATAAACAATATAACAACTGACCATTACCCTGTAAGTCTTTTTATACATCTTACATCTTCGACTTTCATCATTTATCAAAAACTTGCAACAATGCTTTATTACATTTCAACCTGTCCTTGTTCCTTACGCTAAACCCCTATCTGAGCAGTGTAAATATTACCCCTCCTTTCTACTACTAACTGTCACAACCTTCATTTAACGCGCAGCCCCATGTATTCACAACTTTCCATCGCGCTCGATGAATTCAACGCGCAGCCTAAAAACCTTCTATTCTTTCCTATCAACGTACACTCACCTCCTCCCACATCATTCCCTATTACGTGGCTAAACACAACAATGCTCCCATCATAGCCTTCACTTTTAAACCTCTGTAAAGCGTAAGGAACAAGGACAGGTTGAAATGTAATAAAGCATTGTTGCAAGTTTTTGATAATGTTGAAAGTCGAAGATGTAAGATGTATAAAAAGACTTACAGGGTAATGGTCAGTTGTTTTATTGTTTATTTACAGTGTACCCTGACGAAGGGCGCCTAAAGCCCGAAATGCATTGGGTCTTATAAATAAAGCTGCTTTGAACGAACTTTTGCATCTTTCATGCTCAAGCAAGAGGTCCGGATGGGCACAGTTTCAGCAGTAGAAAATTTGAAAAATGGCAAAATACCCGGGTGTGCATGCAAGTATTACAAGGATGGAAAAGATGGATTACAGGATTGAAAACGGAGTAAAAATTGGACATATGAGAAATTGTTCTGCCATAGAGGCACAACTTAGCAGTGCGATCGGTTTGAGGCAATATGATGCCTCATCTATAGATGTTGTCAATTTTGGGTGTCGACGGGGCATGGCACCTCACCGGTGTAAGCACGCATTCTTGGATTATTAATTGATACGTTTGGATTACATATAATAGGAATGGAGTGCATCCCATCATTATTTTTGTACACTCAAACAGCACCAGAGCACCACCAACACATATCACGCAAACTCACATCATTGACATGACATCTCTGGATACTCACATTCAGCTGAAGAAGTTGTTGATGAGCTGTGTGCGGACATCCCCCTCATCATCATCATCATCATCACTGGCATCATGGCCCAGGCCAGGATTCTCCACAGGTGGCGGATGTTGGTCATCGTCATCCAGGATGAGAGGCAACTCCTTCCGCACTGCCAGGTTGTGTAGCATGCAGCAGACGATGACAATCTTGCACACCTTTGCAGGGGCATATGGGAGGGCCCCTCCTGTCTTGTCCAGGCAGCGAAAGTGGCTCTTCAGGAGACCAAATGTCCGCTCGATCACTCTCCTGGTCCGACCATGTGCCTCATTGTAGCGCATCTGGGCTGGTGTCACAGGGTTCCTGAGGGGTGTCAGCAACCACGGCATGTTGGGGTATTTCGAGTCACCTACATACAGACAATTGCACATTAGCTGAGTTTGAAAAGAGGGTGGAATACAACATTGCCGAACACACACAATGGTACAAAGTCAGTACACACCGACAAGCCAGGCACGCTGGTTCTGCATCTGTGTCATCATCCTCGGGATGCGACTACTCCTCATTACGTAAGCATCGTGTGCAGAACCGGGGAAACAGGCACACACGTGTGAGATGCTCATATCTGCAAGACATACCACCAGAGCATTGACCGAATGGTAATGTTTCCTGTTCCTGTATGCCTGCTCATGTGCCTGTGGTGGTACCAAAGCCACATGTGTCCCATCAATGGAGCCAATGACATGCGGCATCCTCCCCAGGGCATAGAAGTCACTCTTGACGTCAGTGAGTTGTTGACGTCTAGGGAAATAGATGTACTGGTTCAGGTATCTCAACATTGCCTCCAAAACATCGCGTAGCACACGGCTGAACATGGTCTGTGACATCCCACCAGCAGACGCCACAGTGTGTTGAAAGGTACCGGTGGCAAAGAAGTGTAGGGCTGCCATCACCTTCACCTTGGGGGTCAGCGCTGTAGGGTATGGCCGGCCAGGTTCAAAATGTGGGGTCAAACGCACCGCCAATTCCTCAATCAGCGGCCTGTTGAAGCGGTACCGTCGGATGCAGTCACGTTCAACCATGGTTGCAAGGTCAGGGAATGGTCTATGGACAGCTGGTGCCCTGCAGTGCATAGGTGAACAAAGAAAGATTGTCAGTCACCCCACATATGTGACATTGACCATCCTCTATATCACATGCTACATCATTACAAGACACAAGTACCTGATGTGTGTGCCGTTCTGTAAGGACATGTATGGCACCTACATGGCCAACATCTAACATCACTGTACAACATGTGTTGACAACAAGTTCCAGGTTGTGCTATGGGATATCATTAGGCTGTGTCACAGTACCCATGTACTGCTGTCAAGTTCCAAACACACACCACAGTGACATGTGAGGACAGATGTGCCCCAGGCATCACAGCTCATTGACAGGTAGATTCCCAGGGACCCTGTATTGCCACATGGACACTGGCATGACATGGCGTATCATGAATACACCACAGCAAAACAACCATGACCCCCACAGGTAGTGTTCCCTGTTGCCTCTGCAGGACAGACATGGACGTCTGTGACACACACACACGCACAACATCAAAGTCCATGCACAAACAACGTGGATGTGGAGACTGTCTCCCATTGTGCACATGGAATCAGAGACATTGTAAACACAACATGCACACAGACTGTGGAGGGCCATCACTAGTGTGGCAATGGGTCACCCTGTGACGTACATACCTTCCCACATGGGACTCAGGGGTGGTGTGACATGACATACACATACACAACCTGGAAATGTGACCATGCCACATGCTCTGAAATGAACCGTTGCACACCACAGTGGTCATGTGCACAACACACAAAGCATTCTGTCCCCATGAACACGTGCACAGACTAGGAGTGGCTGCCCACAAGTGCCACCCAAAAAACCACGTGTTGACCCCCATACACAGAAAAGGTAATGCAGCCTTACATGCTTCAGGATACAGTGTGGACAGGCTATGGTGTTGTAGGTGGGCCCCTGAATACCTGGCAAGTACATGTGGCTGGCATACGTTCACCAGTGACAACCATGGTGACAAATGTGAGTGACTTGTACAGGGACGCGTTGTACAGCAATGGACCGATCGGTGCGCACGCATTGGCCATTGCATATGATGTGAGCGGGTACGCGTTGTACAGCAATGGACCGATCGGTGCGCACGCATCGGCCATTGCATATGATGTGAGCGGGTACGCGTTGTACAGCAATGGACCGATCAGTGCGCACGCATTGGCCATTGCATATGATGTGGACCGAAATACGCGTTGTACAGCAATGGACCGATCGGTGCGCACTCATCGGCCATTGCATTTGATGGGAGCGGGTATGCGTTGTACAGCAATGGACCGATCGGTGCGCACGCATCGGCCATTGCATATGATGTGAGCGGGTACGCGTTGTACAGCAATGGACCGATCAGTGCGCACGCATTGGCCATTGCATATGATGTGGACCGAAATACGCGTTGTACAGCAATGGACCGATCGGTGCGCACGCATCGGCCATTGCATATGATGGGAGCGGGTATGCGTTGTACAGCAATGGACCGATCGGTGCGCACACATCGGCCATTGCATATGATGTGAGCGGGTACGCATTGTACAGCAATGGACCGATCGGTGCGCACGCATTGGCCATTGCATATGATGTGAGCGGGTACGCGTTGTACAGCAATGGACCGATCGGTGCGCACTTATTGGCCATTGCATTTGATGTGGACCGAAATACGCGTTGTACAGCAATGGACCGATCGGTGCGCACGCATCGGCCATTGCATATGATGTGAGCGGGTACGTGTTGTACAGCAATGGACCGATCGGTGCGCACGCATTGGCCATTGCATATGATGTGAGCGGGTACGCGTTGTACAGCAATGGACCGATCGGTGCGCACACATTGGCCATTACATATGATGTGAGCGGGTATGCGTTGTACAGCAATGGACCGATCGGTGCGCACGCATTGGCTAGGGCCTGCCATGGCAACGGACACGTTTTCTAAGCTTTAACGAGTCTGATGCAGTGAATTCAGTTGGCCAGCCACAACAATGTTGCAAATACATGGGTGTCATGAGGTTTAACTTTTGAAGGATGCTGTGGGCATGTATAAGTGATGCAAATCCATGGATTGGCCAGATTCAGAAGATGCAAACGACTTGGACCTATCACTTTGGACACATGGGACAGTATCTGCCTCTGCAGCACACATATAATGCTGGCTGTTCCCCTGAGAGCTCACTTGCCTGCACTACATGCTCCAGGACGACATCTGCCACCAACACTGCTGCTGTCTCTGCATCCTCTGGCTACTGCAATGGCACGTACTCTGGAGAGAGCCCCAGCCTTCACCACTGAGGAGAACCAGGCCCTGCTGGACAGCCTCCTTCCAGAGTACAGCAAGCTGTATGGGAAACCAGGGGAGCAGGTGAGTGTGCTGGCCACTGCCTTACTAATTGTGCATGTTGTCTGACTAGCAAGGCTTACAGTGTGCACACCACTGGCCAGCATGCTCACTGAGTAGTTCACACCCCCCAAAGTGTGTAGTTACATGCACTGAACAGGTATAGTGCAGTAACAGTGCATTCCAACAAGGTTTGACTTCCCAGGCAATGATACCATGTGGTAACTGCTGGCAAACTGTACATAGCCATCGTTGCACTACCTGTGTACATCATATGCCCCTGTGATTGAGACATGTATGTCCAACTGTGTGATGCACGGATATGTTGCATGTGTAGTGATGGCCTTTTCACTTTGTCATCCTCACAGGTTGATGCCCACCAGAAGCAGGAAATCTGGCTGACCATCGTCTGGGCAGTAAGATCCATGGGGGTCTACAAGCGCCGGATCCGCAACTGCCAGAAGAGGTGGCAGGCCCTTCGGGGCTAGACCCGGAGGATCGCAAGGGTCCAGCTGAAGCTGTCGCCTCCTTGCAGGAGGGGCGGACACCGGACCCTGACCCCCCACATGCTCAGGATCCTGGCGGTGGTCTTCCCTGACCTGGATGGGCAGCTGAAGGCCAGACAGCAGCAAGGAGGGGGTGAGTCCATGACTGCACTGTGAACTTTGTCTGACATGCTATGTGCCCTCCTCTGGCCTGGTTACACTTCCACAGTACATCAGTCTTGTGGTCCAGGACCCATGTCCCTCAATTGTAACATGCCCACTCCTCATCTGATACCCAGGTGTGGCCCTTGCAGTCAGGAAATTGTGTCACTTGGGTACTGTGTCCTTGCATTTTGCTTAGCTCAAGGTGGGGGACAGCATTTGTTCCCGTTACTCTGTGGTGGGCTTCATGGGTGGGTCAATTGCTTACACAATGCCTGAGTTCTGACATGTAATCTGCGTGTGACTTTGATGTGTGGTTCAATTGCTGATCTGACTCACCACATGTGCCTGGGGTATTTGGCACCCCCCCATGCTGCGGGTGGGAACAATGTTTGGGCCTCAGGAGTATGTATATCAAGTGTGTCACACATGCTTAGCCACCTGCCTACTGTCCAGGGCTCATCCCTCTTTCACGTGGAGCAGGACAGTCATGCCTACTCCAGGGCATACAATACACTCTGTACTCCCAATCCCGCGTATCAGCTGACACGTTGTGCTCAGTGAAATGTTCCCTCAGGTGTCTGCCTCTGTGTCATTGTGCTGTGGCCTCGTTGTCAGGACTACTGGGGTGTTTATCGGTTGGGCTCAGCATGCCATCTGAGATGTGACCATGAGAGACGATACTTGTGTGACATATAGGTGTTTGATCACTTGACTGTGCAGACTTGTGTATGCGACTGTGAAGTTCAGGCAGCTGTTTTTCATTCACAGCAGACCGTGAGGTGCTCAGGTTCAGAGAGTTGTGTTTCATGTCTCCCATATGTCCAATTGGTATGACGTGGACAAATAAGAGTTCAGATGATGTGTTTTGTGGGGGATGGACATGTGCACTTTTCAGCTACAGAACTTGCATTCCCCATGACCTAGTATTGTGACACAGTGCAGACTGTTGTTGGCTGGCTGCCCTGCCCATGTGACTGGAGACAGTGATGTATGACTTAGCAGGCATGCCTGTGCCATGGCATGTAACTTCCTAAGAGTGATCCTGCAGGGGAGTGACATGTGCTACATGCACCCCATTGTGGCATTGACTATCAGGACATGGGTGCATCATGGTGTCTGGTGCTGGTATGCATCACATGCATTTCAAATTAGTCTCTGGCCATCCCTTCATCCGGACACCTGTACTGACTCAGTGGCAAGGGATGTGATGTGTGCATGTTCACACACTTCACCGTGTTCTCTGCAATGTCCAACAACTGTGTAGGTGGTGCATGTGTCCACACTGGGGTATTACCATCCGACAGGCACCAGACAGATGGGTGCAAGGCCAGGAGGGATGTGAGTGCCATGGTTGACCATCAGACTGACAATTGGCTTCTCCTAATCTGTGTGAGCACATCTGGCAATGTTCAACTAAGGATGCCAGGGCTTGCTCTGTAATGTGCTGTACTTACTGTGGTGTGTGCGGTCAGTGCAGGTGACTGATGTTTGTCTGTTTCCCTAATTGTTTGCAGATACATCCACGGCCACAGGAGGGGACAGCTCCACGGACCAGGAGGAGCTGCAGAGCCAGACTGGGTCAGCAGCCGATGAGTGGTCGGAGGGACCCAGTGGCACGGAGGGTGAGGGGAGCCACACCGAGGAGTCCTCAGCCCCATCCACCTCAGCTGAGGACCACAGCAGCTCGGAGGATGACTCCCTTGTGGAGGCGGGTGTCAGCAGCCACCACACCCCAGCTAGTATGGCTGGCCCCGCCACCACCACCACCACCGCCCTTCCATCGGCTCCCATTCCAGAGGTCCGTGGAGGCTCCCGTGTTCGGGAGCGTGTCTCCTTCTTGCCAGGCACCGCACCCCCTGCCCCTGTGTCCCCTGCTGCCCTGAGTGAGGAGTCCATGTACTTACTTCGCCAGCTCCATGTAGGGCAGACAGCAATGCTGAGTGTCCTCCATGCCCACACCACTCTGTTGACACAGCTGGTGTCGTTCATGGAGGGCATCTCATCGGGCATGTCTGCCCTACAGAGGAGCAATAGGTCCATGGACTCCTCCCTGACGGCAGCAGTGTCCCTCCTCCAACAGTCCCTCACCCCTCCTACCTCTGCCCCATCCACACTTCCTGGCACCCTACCTGTCCCAAGCACATGCACACCTGCACAATCACCCAGACACACAGACACGAGCAGCACAGAAACACCCATAACAAAGGCAAAATGTGCACGCAAGCATCCTCAGGGGACTGATACCACACCCACAGGGGATGGGGAACAGACACACACACAGGCATCCACAGTCACTCCGCAGTCCTCCACTTCCTCTCCCTCCAAGACCCCTTCCCTTGCCTCACCTGCAACCCGCCTAAAAAGCAGCTCTTCCTCTGTGACCTCGGCCTCTTCCCCTCCGATCCAGCTGATCCAGCATACAGGGGGAAGAGGAAGTCCACCCACACAGAGGGGAGTGCCCCTCGCCCCCGGATACCCTCCCCCAGGCACAGACAAACTGAGGCTCCCACCCGCAAGTCCCCCCGGACCCGGAAGAGCAAGACCCCGCCACCGCCCTGCAGCTCAACCACACAGTCTCCTTCCTCCATCACTCAGTCCCCCACAACACAGGTTCCCCCACCACACCCTGCCCCAGGTTCCCCCACCCACAGATACACCATCCCCAAAATGATCCGGCCTGCTCCCCCTACCACTTGCTCTTCCAGCCCCACACCCCCCGCTGCACATGTTTGTGCCCCTGGTGTGGAGACCGTGTCCTCCCCCTCTGTCCTGCCCACCTTACCTTTACCCCATTCTACTCCCCTGGTGATAGGCACTGCAGTGGAGTCCACTACCACCCCGTCTGACTTGGGCACTGCAGTGGGGAACCTGTCCACTCCATCTGCCCAGCCCACTGCAGTCGTGCCGGCACCCACGCCATCTGACTCATGCCCCCCAGTTGTGCCGGCACCCCCATGTCAGACACCTCCACTGCAGTTGCCAGTGACTCTCCTGCACCCACCAGCCCTTCCCTGCCTCCTTCTGGTGAGCCCTGATCCTGTCCCTGCGGTGCCTGGCCTGCCCCCACGTATGCCCCTCCAAGGGGGATGTCCCTGGTCCTTAGCAGTGCAGGCAAGCAAAGGGTGACATCTGCCACTATCCCCCTGTTCGGACTTGTTAATGGACTGGCCATTGGCCTTTGTGTTTTCTCTGGACTTCCTTTTTTGATGTGATATATGCTGAATAAAGCTCCTTTCTGTTCTCTAGTGGTTTTGCTTCCGATGTACATGATGTTGATGATGCTAACCATGCCCTTGCAGCAGTGATGGTGTATTTGATATCAGGAACATGAAGTGTTACTGTGCAGGACCCCATGTGGTCCAGGGGGAATTTGTCCTATCGTGGGGTGTATCCATGTCATCCTTTGCAGCAATATGAGGGTGTCATGATTACGATATTTGGCAATGGGATTTCCTACTTTTATTTGCAATATCACATCTGTGGCTTACACCCCTACACATCAGTTGTGCTTGCCATTGTTCAATTTGTCTATTTCCCTGACCGTGTGACCATCTCCACTGGACATGCAGGTTTGGGCATCAATGGGGAAGGACTCATCTGTGTTATCAGTGCAACTTGCTATACATGTGTGTTGGATCTGTGCAGATGATTTAGGTGACACTCCCATGACCATGCTGATGTGACGATAGCCTTCATTTTGTGCTAATTGTTGACTGAGTGACCAAGTGTTCTGCTGACATGATAGAGCCCTGCAGAGACAACGTATGGCACAGCTTTCCTTACACAGGAGTGGAGTCCCCTCATGGCAGTGTGTAATTCCGTGACATTGCCTGAGCCCAAGGTGTGTGTTGTGTGAGCATGTCTGTGTGTGTTCACTTCCATTTTGCTACGCGGGCTGGGATCCCTAGTGATGTTCCTGTTTGTGATGCTTGCTGAGTTGACCTATGTTCCTCCATAATCTTCGCCCTGGGTTCTCTGGGATGTGGGTGCATAGCACATTACTGGTCATCAGGGTGTCATCCATAGGTGTGTTTGCTGTCAGGGCTGAGTTTGTGGGCAAACGCAGATGTGACACAGTCAGGATTCCCCTTGGCACTTGTTGGTTACACAAGTGATGTAATTTGCAGTTTGTGTTAGCTTTCAGTGATTGTGACACGTTGTGTGTGTGACTGCTGCCAATCCTCAGGGTCAGAGCTGCTATGTTGGAAGTTGTCTATGTGTGTTCTTTGTGGGTGACCTTGGCTTCTTCATTGGTGTGTGACTGTGGCCGGGATCCCATTGGTTGGTGTGGATTAGACGTCATCCCCATGTACAGCGTACTGTGCAGTGTGTAAGACATTCCAGAGTCTTGTTGACTGGCCAGGTGTGATGGGTTTCGGCACCTTAGTTCCCACCACCACCCCTGGTATTATCATGGGTGCATGTGCAATGTCACCAGTCCATGCGAGCTTCACTGCTGCACATTATTGGAGATCAAGGTGTGTGGTGTTGAGTGTGTGCAAATGAGAGTTGTTGCACGGCTAGACCCCTACCTCCATATTGGCCTTGGCTGACAGGCCGTGCTGATTGATTTGTGCTTGTGTAGGTTTGATGGTAGTTTGTTGCTCAGGACACATGGCTGTGGTTCACAGTGTGAACGACATCTAGCTTTGTCATCACAGTGGGATTATCATGCTGGCCAGTGTGTTCACAATGTGGGCTCCCTGGGGGTAGTGCTGTGGTGGGTCTGTGTCTTGCTGTGTTAGTTGCTGTTCCTACAAGCTTGTGTGACATGTGTAATTTGGGCTCCCTCTCATCTAACAATGCCTGATTGCCCACATAGGGGAATCCGATCCATGAGTTACTTTTGTGTGGCACTGTATACACATCTGTGTGATTGGGATTCAGGCCTCCTCATGTGTTGTGTGGTTGCCTGGGGACACTGGCACACCCCCCCATCACCTGTTGTGTTTGATATGCAGTGTGAGGCTGCCTGTTTGTGTTTGTGCATCTGCACCACTGCATTGGCATATCTTTGGTGTGCCATTGGCTGTATGTTGTTTGGTGTGTTTCCCCTGCTGTCCCTTGGACTCCTAGCTCATCAGTCAGCACAATGATCATGGTTTGTATGTCTCATTGCGGCCATGCTATGGCATTTGTTCACCTCACATCTACAGTCTCCACGGGATATCTACATTTGTGTGTCCATTGGTGCAGATATGTGGCTCTGCATTATGATGGTCACTTCTGGCATTGTATTATTGATGAATGTTGACAATGTCAGCCCCCATGGGTGATGTAAGTCTGCACATGGCCAAAGGTATGTCTTATTTGCACTGCACTGTTTGCCTCACACTATCTATGTTGCTATGGGACACATGCAGTACTATGCCACTGATGTGTTTGTTGTTCTGTGACCAGGATTGATCCATGCTGTTTGGCAGTTGCAGCTTTTTCCATGACAACACTTATCTTTTGGTCACTGTGATGATGGGGGTTTAGACCCCATTGCCACAATGTTCAATATGTGCTTCAGCTATGGAGCCCACACTTACCTTTTGGTCACTGTGATGATGGGTGTTTGGACCCCATTGCCACAATGTTCAAAATGTGCTTCAGCTATGGAGCCTACACTTACCTTTTGGTCACTGTGATGATGGGTGTTTGGACACCATTGCCACAATGTTCAAAATGTGCTTCAGCTATGGAGCCCACACTTACCTTTTGGTAACTGTGATGATGGGGGTTAGACCCCATTGCCACAGTGGCCATGGTCTGCTTGCATTGTGGAGGCCACACACATTTATGTGTGACACATGTGATAGGGGGTCACATTGTATGTTCAATGTCATGTTCAGTGTTGTGGGCATTTAACACAGACTACACACGCTTGTCATGGTGTTGGGGGTATGTGTTCTTCTGACATTCCTTATGTTGGAGTATGCTGGTTGTGTCATGCATTACCCATCCTATGAGTAGGGGTGGTGTGGGTGGTGGGCATCCCTGAGTAGGGGTGGTGGTAGTGGTAGGCATCCATTCCCCTATGAGTGGGGATGGTAGTTGTGACAGGCATCCAGCCCCCCCTGAGTAGGGGTGGTGGTAGTGGTAGGCATCCATCCCCCCATGGGTAGGGGGGTGTTGGTGGTAGGCATCCAGCCCCCCATGGGTAGGGGGGTGTTGGTGGTAGGCATCCAGCCCCCCTGAGTAGGGGTGGTGGTAGTGGTAGGCATCCAGCCCCCCCTGACTAGGGGTGGTGGTAGTCGTAGGTATCCATCCCCCCATGGGTAGGGGGGTGTTGGTGGTAGGCATACAGCCCCCCCTGAGTAGGGGTGGTGGTAGTGGTAGGCATCCAGCCCCCCCTGAGTAGGGGTGGTGGTAGTGGTAGGCATCCAGCCCCCCCTGAGTAGGGGTGGTGGTAGTGGTAGGCATCCAGGCCCCTATGGGTAGGGGGGTGTTGGTGGTAGGCATCCAGCCCCCCATGGGTAGGGGGGTGTTGGTGGTAGGCATCCAGCCCCCCTGAGTAGGGGTGGTGGTAGGCATCCAGCCCCCCTGAGTAGGGGTGGTGGTAGTGGTAGGCATCCAGCCCCCATGAGTAGGGGTGGTGGTAGTGGTAGGCATCCAGCCCCCTGAGTAGGGGTGGTGGTAGTGGTAGGCATCCAGCCCCCCCGAGTAGGGGTGGTGGTAGTGGTAGGCATCCATCCCCCTATGAGTGGGGATGGTAGTGGTGACTGGCATACAGCCCCACCTGAGTAGGGGTGGTGGTAGTGGTAGGCATCCATCCCCCTATGAGTGGGGATGGTAGTAGTGACAGGCATCCAGCCCCCCATGAGTAGGGGTGGTGGTAGTGACAGGCATCCATCCCCTTATGTGTGGGGATGGTAGTAGTGGTAGGCATCCAGCCCCCCCTGAGTAGGGGTGGTGGTAGTGGTAGGCATCCATCCCCCCATGGCTAGGGGGGTGTTGGTGGTAGGCATGCAGCCTCCCCTGAGTAGGAGTGGTGGTAGTGGTAGGCATCCAGCCCCCCTAAGTAGGGGTGGTGGTAGTGTTAGGCATCCAGCCCCCCTGAGTAGGGGTGGTGGTAGTGGTAGGCATCCATCCCCCCATGGGTAGGGGGTGTTGGTGGTAGGCATCCAGCCCCCTGAGTAGGGCTGGTGGTAGTGGTAGGCATCCAGCCTCCCCTGAGTAGGGGTGGTGGTAGTGGTAGGCATCCAGCCCCCCTGAGTAGGGGTGGTTGTAGTGGTAGGCATCCATCCCCCTATGAGTGGGGATGGTAGTAGTGACAGGCATCCAGCCCCCCATGAGTAGGGGTGGTGGTAGTGGTAGGCCTCCAGACCCCCTGAGTAGGGGTGGTGGTAGTGGTAGGCATCCAGCCCCCCTGAGTAGGGGTGGTGGTAGTGGTAGGCATCCAGCCCCCCTGAGTAGGGGTGGTGGTAGTGGTAGGCATCCAGGCCCCTATGGGTAGGGGGGTGTTGGTGGTAGGCATCCAGCCCCCCCTGAGTAGGGGTGGTGGTAGTGACAGGCATCCATCCCCCTATGAGTGGGGATGGTAGTAGTGGTAGGCATCCAGCCCCCCATGGGTAGGGGGGTGTTGGTGGTAGGCATCCAGCCCCCCCTGAGTAGGGGTGGTGGTAGGCATCCAGCCTCCCCTGAGTAGGGGTGGTGGTAGTGGTAGGCATCCAGACCCCCATGGGTAGGGGGTGTTGGTGGTAGGCATCCAGCCCCCCATGGGTAGGGGGGTGTTGGTGGTAGGCATCCAGCCCCCCTGAGTAGGGGTGGTGGTAGGCATCCAGCCCCCCCTGAGTAGGGGTGGTGGTAGTGGTAGGCATCCAGCCTCCCCTGAGTAGGGGAGGTGGTAGTGGTAGGCATCCAGCCCCCCTGAGTAGGGGTGGTGGTAGTGGTAGGCATCCATCCCCCTATGTGTGGGGATGGTAGTAGTGACAGGCATCCAGCCCCCCATGAGTAGGGGTTGTGGTAGTGACAGGCATCCATCCCCCTATGAGTGGGGATGGTAGTGGTGACAGGCATACAGCCCCCCCTGAGTAGGGGTGGTGGTAGTGGTAGGCATCCAGCCCCCCATGGGTAGGGGGGTGTTGGTGGTAGGCATCCATCCCCCCATGGGTAGGGGGTGTTGGTGGTAGGCATCCAGCCCCCCCTGAGTAGGGGTGGTGGTAGTGGTAGGCATCCAGGCACCTATGGGTGTGTATGGCATTGGTGATAGCCATCCCGCCCCTATGGTTCTGCTGTTGCTAGTGTACGTCATTTCTGCATCCCTATGTGTTTGTGACATATGTTGGGTACGTGTCGTTTGTTTGTGTAGTGGGTGTTTAACTTACCGTCTGCGCCGTACGCGTCCGTACCTGTTCCGGTAATAGATGTAGAGTATTGGTAGGACCTGCGCGATGGGATTTATGGTTGGTTCGTCTCGTTCGTGTTTCTCGTTGCTTGGACTCGTACTCGTCGCTGGCTTGTTCGTCTCGTAGCCGTGGATCGTCTTGTGGCGCGAATCGGAGCTTATGTGCGGCTCTCCCGGATGCTCTGACGTGCCGGACGTAGCCCCGGGTTTGGCGCGTACGGAAGGCGCATCGTACTAGTCCGGCCGGAAGGTGCTGTGTATTTGCTTCCGTGCGACTCGATTCGGCGTTTACGGATCTGGCTCGGGCGGAGTACAGGAGCTGGAATGGGTAAGTTTGGCTCGCTCGGAATTTGTGCTGTTATGCGCATCGTTCTTGCTCGTTAGGACGACTGTTCGAATCGGTCGGGAAACACGCATTCGGCTGGGTTTTTATCCGGGCGAATGGTGTTAGGTGCGCTTCCGGCCCGAATCGGAATCGGCCCCTAAGTCCGAATGTACAGAGCGTCAATGCGACTTCGTCTAGTGGCTCCCTGTCAACAACGCCTCCTCATCGGACACCGCCAGCAGCCTTGCCTCACTGAATTTTACCTTCTCAGACAACTTTTTGCTGAAACTTCTTCTAAGTGTGAAGTTAAGCTCTGACCGGGCCCAAGCCACTTCTTGTATCTGACTCCATTGTGGTTTGCCATATTTATATTTTCTTTTAGATGCTTCTTTATACCTTAAACTTTAAATATTAATAACTCCAGTTCTACTGATTGGAGGTTTGTCATTTTGGTGTCAAATAATTTATTGCAATGTACTCTGTTTTCCTAAATTGGTGTGGGATCTTTCATGTGTTGTGTTTTCATTTTATTACTGCTTGAGTGCTGCATAAATACTTTACACATTGCCTCAAAGTTAAACCTGACTAGTTTTGTGCCAAGTTACCAGAGGATTAAGCACTGGTTGATTTAGTGGCTGACAGGGATTGTGGCTGTTGCTTGAACATCTTTAACACCACATACAATTAACAACCCAATTCTCACACCTGTAATATAGATGTTTGCGTAATCAACTTTTGAGAAGATGAGTGATTTTTTTGCTTGAAACTTTTGTGAAAATCCAAGATGGGGAAAATTGTGACGGAATTTCTTAATTTCATAGTGTAGAATGTTATCCTGGTTAGTTTGTCCAGTCTGGCATTCACTGAGAGTACAGAGTCCATGACTATACCAAGGTTTTGAACCTCTTTTGACATTTTTGGTAGTGGTCCTAGATCATTTGGTCAGATAGTTCATGGATCATATATTTTCAAATCTCCACAAATGAGTATTGAATTTTTGATGGATTTAATTGAAGTTAGTTCCATGCCATCCATTAGTCTATGGTTTGTGAGACAGTTTTGTGTTTAGAGTTTTATATGTCTTTGGGGTTTTCCCGTTTGGATATTATTTGAATGTGGTCCACATAATTGTATCAGATATGGTAAGATCTGTTGATTAGTTCTGTTAATGGTTTCACATCTACGTTAAAGAGGAGGGGTGATAGATCATTGGGAAGCTACTGTTTTTTTTTGTAATGTGTCTAATAGGGGGCATAAGTAATATGTTAGCCATGTTATCAGGGTAGACAAAGATCCAAGCAAGAGTTAACCATCAAAACCTATTTCTTTGAGTCTGAGAACATAAGGTTTGATGGTGAACTGTGTTTAAAGTCGCAAAAAGATCCAGGCGAAGAAGTGCTGCTATGCCGTTCTTAATGACAATGTTTTTCAGTCATTCATGTTGGTGATTTGAGCAGATTCTCTGCCTCTTCCTGGATAAAACCTTGTTTGATAATCTAAGAGTAAGTGGTTGTGTTCTAAGAATTGAGAGATCTGTAGAAATGTTGCTTTTCCAAAGAGCTTGCAAAGGAAGGGTCCATTAGAAGTTAGTCTAGTTATTAGGGTCTTCTGGGTCCAGGTAGTTCTTTTTGATTAATAATAGTATCTATGCATCTTTAAGTAATGTTCAGATTCCTGTGGATAGAAAATTATTGATTATATTCACTGTTGATATAGCCATTTATGCTGATAGTAGAATTTTCTTAACTATTGATAGTATTGGCACTGAACTTGATAGCAGAATTTTCTTGAATAGTCGGGGGCATCAGTCTGAAAGGCAGCCAGCAGGATTTCACAAAGTACAGAAAGATTTCACAAAGTACAAAAATAATGTTATCATTGCTATTTCATAAAAGAAGGACAATGGAGATCGACACATTTTTTCTGGATTGCTTGGCATCCCTGAAAGAGAGTGTTGCCCTTGCATGGCAACTATGAGTCCAAAGTATCTTCTTTATTAGTGTATTGAGTCTCCAGTTTGTTGCAAACGTCTTGAGTGTGAGGGATAGTTGTTTGATAGCTTCCAGGGTTTTGGAATTCTAATAGTATTTTATTGAATTCCTTGGTTGGACATTTGCCATTGTAGATTCTCCTTGAATGGCGTTTTTTTGCCTTATTGCTGAGCAATTTATACATTCTGTTGCACCTGTGTAGATGCCTTTAGTCAAGTGAAGTCTTTTATTTCTGACAGGTGTGTTAAAGTGTTAAGATTCAGCCTTTTTTTAGGCTTTCTTTGATCCAAGGGGCAGTATTTTTTCATTGTGGTGTTTTTGATGTTTTTATGGGTATTGTTTTGTCAAAGGCTGCGGTGATCCAGTCATATAGCTTCTTAAATGAGTTGTTTATTGTCTCTTGTTGTGAGTTTGTGGTTAGATGAGTTTCAAAGTCATCCATATTCCCCTATTCCAGAGTCATTGGTTTGCTATGTTGATCAGTCTTGATTAGGTTCTGTGTGGTCCAGCCTAATAAGATGGCATTCAGTTTGGGCATTTGAGGTTTGTTGGACCAGATGGTTCATTCACCAAGCATTCATAGTTTGGAGTGAGTGATGGACAGGGATGATATTACATGGGCAAAAGTTCCATTATTGAGAGGAGGGCTGTGTAGCAGGAGTACATTGCAGGTGAATGTAGGACTAAGGTTGCATCTAGGAACTTTGGAGCCTTGTAGTATAATATTGTCCATTTATGCAGCTGTTTTGGATTTCTTAAAAATAGTTGCCAGTCTTTCTCCTTTCTTTCCATGTTGATTCAGAGTAAAGCATTGGTATCCTTGTGGAATTGCACCATAAATTGCTAGAACCTTACTGACTCCTAGTCATATTTTTGTAATCAATAGTAGGTCTAGTTTTTAATCAGTCAATAGGTCAAATATATGTGTTTGTATGTGCTCATTGATCATGAGTTTTCCATTATACAAATTAACTGATGTGTAGTGTGTGTCCATAGACAGAGTGCATTGGAACCATGGTAGTTTTCCTCCTTGTGCAATAAAGTGCACTTCAACTTTCAAAACTGCATTTCCGTCAAAATCAATCTCAACTATTCCATGGTATTCAATTCTTACCACAATTCTTAGATTGAGTAATATCAATATCATGAGTAGGAGCACACACCTGTAGAAATATGTGTCTCAAAATATTCATGAGAATCAATGGGTTATACTAGTTCTGAGACAAACATTGGTAAGCATACAAAGTGAACCAAGAGTAGAGGATAGATCATGAACGAAGTCTCAAATTAGAAGGTTTTATCACCTTACTAGAACAAATTTGGGAATCCATTGAGAGATTAAACACACACATTTTTCATTCTGAAAGTTGAATTGTACTTTATGAGAGAGAAGTTTTTAAACAAACCTTTTGATATATTACACCCGATATATTAACTAGACGATTGTCACAGTAGTTACCATGAGTTTTCTATCAATGCTCTGCACATTTTCATAGATTTCATTTACATTTGTTATGTAGATATTTGTAAATAACAACTTTTTCTGTTTATGTTTTTTCTTACTTTATTTCCTTTCTATTGCCACTTCTACGTATTTCAACCTTTACTATTTTAAAATGTTTCAACATTGTTGCTATAATGTGTGCTGTGATTTTGCTCATTTATCAGAATTTTCATGCCCTGAGGACGTGATGTGTAACTCTAACTGTAGCCAAACATGTTTTGGCATATTCTATGTTAATGGGCACAATATATATTTAAAAAACAGGCTGGTTCCTATATTGCAAAGTTTGGATTTTGCAAGTGAGCTTTTTTAAGCAATGTTTCAGCAAAAATAATGAGATAAATAATTTTAAAGACTTTATCCGGCCTTTCCATTTACTCAGTAGTATTACCAAATGCATGTACCTTCCTTCCCAGGCATGTTGGCATGTCTAGATTTGAAAATTAAATTATTTAGAAAGACACAGGTTGGTTTTCATTGGTGTAATGTTGATGGGCATGTCAATGTCTGTGTTTTGTGTTAAATTGATCAATTAGTTTTGTAACAGCATGTCACATACAATGACAATGGACAACTACCCACCTTTGAAAGTGCAATAAATAATAAAAAAACAAAAAAACTGCTGACATATCCAAATAATGCACAATAACATAGGGTCACACTTCATGAGAGGAAGTGACTGTTATAGAAAGGGATCAGCAGTTATATCCACAATGAAGGCTCCTTTAAAAGCACCTGTTCTTTTGTGTCCTGTTTCCCCACAACAGCCTTTCTCCTCTGGAGCCTGCAGCAACTTTTGGGCATCCACCAAAAATGACAGCTGTCATATCTGTCAAATAAATATTGGGCCACTACACAAAGAGAAACAAACGTCTGGAGATCTACGCACACTTAGATTTCTACATACATCTAGAGAGAGATTTTCAATGGATGGGTGGTATTTACCAATTCTAGTAGGAAATCTCTACCTAGTAGCAGGATCTATGAGCCTCCTAAGAAGAGGACCGTTGTACAACTGAAATGATGACAGTAAAGATATTACTAGTAACTTTACTGTTGGATTTCTACTGTAAACCTGTTGGGAGAGTTTTCTATCCTGGTGGTGGAGATCTCTGCTGCCAAGACTGAGAACTCCACCACCATGGCAGAGAACTCTGAATGAAAGGGGGTAGGAAAACACCATATACGAGACCCAAATTCACACACCTGACATACATTTACCCTGCAATCACATAAATATACCACACATCCTAGGCTCTACCTTCTACCCCTTGAACTGGCTCCTTGTACTTACCTTTATATTTGATTATTACAATAACATACATGGTCTGCCTACATGTGCCCTTAGTGGAGGCGAGAAGACAGCCTCTTGGAAGGAGTTGACAAACTATGCCAGTAAATTGTTCATGGTAACAGACACCATGAGGAACCTCAAGAAAAAGTGTCAGAAGTAGAGGACAAAGATGAAGAAAAACGTTTCCAGGTTACAGATGGCAGGTGCTCTTCAAGAAAATGGACCTAGATATGTCTCTGTCTTTTCCCTTTCGAGGAAGATGTCCTCAGCACCATGCCCCCTGATTCTTTATATAGCCTGCCTGTTCCAAGGAACCCCCAACATATAGCCAGGTAAGATCTCAATCCTCCTCTCTTGCAACTAGTTCTTATATCACCACCAATGCTATTCTGTTCTTCCCTACCCTTAACAGACAGCAAACATCACACACATGTCCCTTATACACAGAGCCTAATATCTTCATTTCCTAAGAGTAAAATGTAAAAATTGTTCTCAATGTACTCTACCTTTTTTACATACATTCCCCATATCTAGTGCTTGCTTAAAAAAGGTTTAATCAAAATGAGAGGCAAGGCAACAAAGATATTCCCTGATATTGTGAAACAAAAATGTTTTTTGTTTTGTTTTGTTTTACTTTCGCTTGTGGGCAGGTTGTGTGTGATTGATTGATGTTGTAAAGTGTTCCACCTGTTAATAGATATGGCAAAGTCCTGACTAATTATTCTCTCCCCCCCTTGCAGTAATAGGTGTGTTGCATGTGCTTGAAGTTATATTGGAATATGCATTTTATATTAGTTGAAGCTAACATTAACATTGTTTTTATAATTGAATAAAAATACCATAATCTTTAGAGAACTTTATTTCGATCACTATGGATCATAAATGTATAGACAAACAAGACAACCAACATCACACATATACATAAAAGTAAAAATATAAATAAATATATATAACAATAAATAAAACTAAGAGGATATATAAAATCTCCATCTGAATATTAGTTAAAAAAGCAATATAAAAACCACAGATTTGGTAATCACAGGAGCACTTTCTAAAGTGCATGAAAAAGACAGTGACCAAAATTAGGGTCTACAACAATATTGCACATCCAACCACAGTACATCATAGACATCAGATAATCCATTTCATTGGTTAAAAACTGGCTGTGCAATTTTCACTCGCTTTATCCAAAATGCCATTAAAAACTTGGCCAGGCAAAAAAACACAATCCTGCTGGTATCACACTGCAATAATCTGAATGGGAATAATCCATTTTGCAAATTTTTTTTATAAAAGGGGATGAAGAACAACACCTGGATAAGCGATTCGGAACACCCTTCACAGCCTACACACAAATCATCGTATGGACCACTATTCTGTTGCCATTTACCAGTGAAGGATTTTACGGGTAGAGTACCATACCGAAACTGGAGGTAGTTTCCTGGCTTATGCAGGGACAATTTTGTCAATGGTACTTTCATAAAGAGTCATTAGTGTTCAATCAGTCACGGCCACTGAACCCTTACACTGCATAACGTTGTCAATTGCCACACTCTCCCAAAAATTGCTTTAATGCTGGCCTTATCAATTAAACACATACTCTCTGGCGAAACCCAATATTTATCCAGATTCAGCCTTCGAAGTAGGGCCTTAGTAGCACAAAGCCACTGAATTTTCCATGCACACTGTGCAACCAAAAGGTCTTTCATTCCCTCCTGATAGGATTCGAGGGTGGGTGTTGTCCATAGCCGGCACCAGTAGATCAGCATTCTACTCTCAATCTTGTGGGCACTTTTCTTTTGGGAAAAATCTAAATATAATGGGGTCAGCAGTGTGCTTACAGGAAGATTCAATAAAGTTCTTCTAAAACTTTGTTCCACTATGGATAGCCTCTCTGTATGCCAACAACCTCACAATTCTGCACCATATAAAACCGCCCCTCCGGCCTTTACATTATATATTTCCACTGCTGGACCCACCCTTCTAGATGAGGTTTTTCTGTATATTTTTCCCTATGTATGCAGTGTGTTGGAGCAAGGACAACTGTGCTTTTTCCACATGTGGCGCCCAACATAGATTCTTTGTGAGTTTAATACCCAGATGCTCAAAACTTGGCACCACATCTAAGGGAGTGTCACCAACTAGCATTCTCCTCTTACAAAGGGTCAACGTCTGCCTAGTAAAAATCATACATTTGGTCTTGGAGCTATTAAGCTTCAAGCCCCGCTCAACGTAAAACATTTGAAAAGAGTTCAGGAGCTGTTGCAGACCCTTCAGCGACTTAGATATTAACAAGGTGTCATCCGTGAAAAAGAGTGCAGGGACCCTCCGCCCTCCTATCTTATGTGCATCACAGCCATCCCTGCCCAAGAAGCCAATTACACCATTTATGTATAACGTGAAAAGTGTGGGCGCCAAAACACACCTCTGCCTGACCCACAATTAATATGGATAGGGTCTGTCAGGGCCCCATAATCCCCCCACCTCACCTGAGCAAGTGTTTCAGCATATAGCCTCACTAAGATGTCCAACAAGGGAGTGGGTACCCCCCATCTCCTCAAGGACCCTCCATAACTTGGCATGGAGAATGAAATCAAACACTAAGCGAAGGTCAACAAAGGCAACATAGAGTTTGCCCTTGCCAATGATCACCTCCCTCCAGTAAAAAATCTGATCCACAGTGCTCACCTTTGACCTCAAACTCGCCTGCCAATCAGAAAGTACACTCTCATTACTTATCCAATCTTGTATACAGGCCAGGACCTGTTTGCAAAAAAACTTTTGTAGAGAGTCAATCAGGCTTATGGGCCTATAATTGACCAGGTTTGCCCGGTCCCCCTTCTTGTAGATGGTAATAATTTCTGCTAATTTCCAGGAAGGGGGAATCTCCATACCAGCAAGAATTGTGTTGGAAAGCAGGTTAATGTATGGCCCACAGATTTCTGGATTTTCCCTGTACAGGTCATTTGGCAGTCTATCTGGGCCCGTGGCACAACCAGGAATACAAGAATTAATGGATTTTAATGTTTCGTTTAACGAAAATGTCAAACTATTATTATGCTTTAGGATAGAATTAGTTTTCATAGCCAACACGTCACCCTTGGCTGTGTCACGTTTGGCAGAAATGTCCAAAATGTGCCATCCATTCCTGGGGCTGAGTACAGAAGTCAAGAGTGGGTTTGCGACCATTTAAGCAAACCACAACTGTCTTACAGAAGGACTTATTATCTTTAATGGAGAGTTTGTCCATAATGAACTCTCCCATTCTCTTTTAGCTTTATTTAATACCTGCCCATAGCAGGTCCTGCTTTTGGTTATATCTAACTGCGATTTTGACTTGATTGCCACAATAAGCTCACTCTTGGCTGATCTACATTCCCCATTATACCAATCATCAGGGTTTGGCACAGTTTTCCCCCTGCTCCTTTCTTTCCCAGTACCTCTCTAATATGGGCGAATAGTTTGTCAATCCTGGACACGGCAGACAGTTTTGATAAGGACTCATAATCCACAATTATACTATCCTTAACCACTTCAAGCGCTTCTGGATTTTTCAGCACCCAGTCCCACCTAATGGTTCTAAAGTAATTAGTGTACGAGAGGGAACCTATATCTCCATTGCCATAGGACACCTGAACAGGGGATACTTCATCCCATAGTGACAGCCAAAGGGCGTTGTGGTCACTGTGTGTGCAATCGACTACTTCCATATCCACGATTGCTGGCCATAGCTTAACATCTGCCCCAAAATAGTTTATTCTACTACTATGTCCCACCCTGTTGTATGTCATTTTGCCCTGACGATCCGAGGGGCATCTGCCATTAGTGGCTCTAAGATCACAGTTTAAAGCCAGGGCCAAATGTTGGCCCGCCTTCGCTGTCCATCTTACTAAGGGAAGATCTAACTGTGGTATACCCCATTGATTGTCCTGTTACTGAGTTAGGTCAAGTGGGGAGGCCACCAATGATTCAAAGGTGGAATTTAATTCCCCAGCTACCAAGAGCCTATCTTTACCAGTACTCTCCAAAAGTGCTTGCTCTAATATGCTGATGACCTTGGTCTCCTTACTACAGTTCTCCACTCTGTTATGTACATTATACATTTTATGAAAGCCCAGATGGGAGCACCAGCCTAACTGCTAGTATATCACGAGAGGCAATAAGCACTAAAGATATTCTGCACTGGAGTGTTGTTTTAACACATATACACAACCCTCCTGAAGGACTGCCCCAGGCAGATTGGACCGCGTTCACACAAAAAGATGTATACGCACACTTATGAATGGGGGCTAGATACCATGTCTCTTGAAAGATGTGAAACGATCCAATAGATTGGCCCCACTCACCCTCCAACAATAGCTTGGCTAATCCTGCTACATTCCATGACAAAATTTTAATAGGGGCCTCGTAGGGCTGTTTGGCACCATCAAAAGCAGGGGAGACTAGCTCCGCAGTGGTACACCCCCCATTTTATACAACTGAGGGCCCATTCGCAGAGTACAATGTTTGGCCCATAAATCCATCTCCAGTAGCCTCTAAATTTGTCCCCCTACTAAGAGGTGGCAAATTAGCCAGCACTTGGGCTGGTATAGGATGTGACTGCTCTCCCTCCACGAAAACACTATCATCAATATTACTACGGGGAGGTACCTTGGGCTCCAGTCAATGGGGGGCAGCATTTGTCCCACTGTTTGTTTCATCCAAGCCAGTCTTATTCCCTGCACACTGTGCCCCCTTAGACATAACTGGATCACAAATTTTAAGTTGTATATGTGTATTTGCATTGGAAATGGTGCAGGCTTCAACTGCCAAATACCTTACACCAGGTCGCTGTTTGTAAAAGAGACCCGCAGTTTGTCATAGGAGCAATCAGAGGTTTCCAACCTTTCCACCTCTATAATATAATTCCGGATAATTGCATAGCATTGTCTTTTCTCACGGAACCAGTATGTTACCTTATTGATTAGGGAATCTTCCTTAGCCCCAGAAGCCAGCTTGGGGACCCTATCAAGGAATAACATCGCAGGCTGGTCCTCTATAATACTCGGGGTATAAATACCATTTTGGACCAACACCTCCTATGTCCAACATGGCGATTGATAGACACATGGGGGCTCCTCTTTCTGCCAGGGTTCTGTAAATGGTTCCCACTCGAATGGTCTTGGCCTGGGGAAAGAGGGTTGTGTCCACCCTTTCCTAGCATCTAAACACAAGCCTTTTTGGGCTATGGGCAGGGCCAGAGTATTGCCGAGGGGCATTATTATCAGCCATTGACTGATATATAACCTAAGCAGAGAGTGGAGCATTAGGTTCTCCATTGATAAAAGGAGACCCCTCCCTTGCCCCGTCAAGTATAGTTGTCTGGTCAATTTGTTTTTCCCCCTCAAAATTCTTAACCGTCTTTTGGAGTATTTTGATCTGGTCTCTCAATAATCCCCATCATCTTCTGTAACAGTGTAGCAATCCCTGGGGTTATACAACCCCAGCTCTCTGCCTGTAAGCTCTCACTTGCATTTTCCTCTGTGGAGAGTACTGAGAAGTGATTGTACGTTCAATAACCAACTTATTGTGAACCAAGTGCAACTTGGCAGGGCTGATATTGGATTGAGACTCTTGCGTTTCCCTGGGCAGGGCTGGACGGGGGTCATGATTGGGGTTTTTCAAACATTTTGTGTAACCGTTTGGTGGCTCATCATCAGAGCTTTTTGAACTAGAATTTGGTGATTATGAATTTAAGTTAACGAGTTCCTCTACATTCCAACAGCAGGGTGTGAATTCTGTCCATTACCCCATTTTCCCCTACCGAAGGTTGCTTTTTTTTCCTTTGGGAGCCCTTTGACACCCTCCACGACCTTACTCTTGCCCATTTTAAAAAGTGACCGCCCTAGTAATCCTCTCTACTTGGCATCAGTGGCAACCAATAACACACCAAACAAAAAGAGGAAGCCTAACAATGGATAGCTTACAACAGGTATGTATTAATCAGTTTATCTTTTTTTACACAGCGGCACAGTCACAATTAAAATAAAAACAACAAGAGTGACAAAAAAAGGGTTGTGGAGTCCTTATAGCACATATGCATATTTGAGGGAGGCCGCCCTGGTTGCCTTCAACTATCCGGTAATAAATAAACACAGTATGACCGTGGCGCAGCCCAGCCCTGTACACCGGTTACAGTACCTTGGAGCAATAAGGGTAGAGTGCCTTCCGTTTAACTACCATATAAACCTGAGGCCAAAGAGGGGTGGCCTTGCCTCTTCCTGATGATGGCGGGCGCAGGAAGGGCCTGCCCTTGGCCCGGGCTTTGCCAAGGCGTGGCCTGTGCACTCTCTGCACCGCCGTTTATGGCACGTGCTTAAGAGAGCACGGCGCAGAAAGTGATCAGCAGTGGCCTCTCCTCCTCGGTGTAAAGGGGCCGCTGTGCAGGGTAATTAGCGCACGCTGCAGTGGCCGCAATCAATACATGACACGGGTACTTGGTTCTATTGCGTGGTCCCAACTAACGATACGGGGCCACGCCTCTTTATTTTATACGAGCGCATGGCGTCATGCGCCAGCGCTGCGGCGTACTCTCCGGGTGTGGGTAGACTGAACCGCTACCCCGCCGGAGGACATTACATTCCTTCCAACCTTTATTAAACATAAACAAAACATCAACATGTGGATCTGTTACCAGTTCTGGTTGGGCCGTCTTCCCTCAGCTCATACCCAGTCCGGGGTCACAGTCCGCTGCGTGTCTCTGGTTCTTCACACCATAAATCCCGCCAGACGGGAGGAGGGGGCTGGATTGCTCCTCAGGCAGTATCTGGAATGCTCTCCGCGTGAGGACGATAGGGAGGGGGCCACTTCCTGTGAAACCCTGCCCTCCGGAGATCATGCTGGGGAGTTGGACAGTTCTCCATCCGGAGGTCCGTGCGGTGATGGTGTTCCTTGGCCATATCTGTCCGGATCATCCAAGGGGATCGTTCCTTGGTCATCTTCCACCTCCTCAGTCACTCTCTGCTGACTTGGGCCACCTTCCCTGTTATCCGGTATCGGAAGATTGGGAGTTCCAGCATGGACCTTTTTGAAGAACGATATATTCCGTGTGAGTTCTTCGGTTCCTCTCCGGGCTGTTACCATCGTGCCTGTCCGGCGAGTCACTGTCCACGGACCCTGTTCAAACGGGAGACGGAATTTAATCCCTGGGTGTCTGTCTTTGACATAGACCATGTCCCTTTCACAGATGTTCGACGCTTTTGCTCTTCGGTTAACACTGGCATGGCCGTTGGTGCTGGTTCTTTTGGCTAGGACTCTTGTAGTGTCAATTTGGGAAGGGACCCAGTTTGGGTGATGGGGAATAGTGTCTTGCACCACTCGACCCATGCTTGCTGGTCCCGGTGCCTTCTCGGTCGTGAGATGAGGCATCAGTCTGTATTCCCTCAGGAAGCTATAGATGGCTCTTTCCAGGGGTGCGTCCTCGGCATGCGCGATGCGAATGACTTTGTTGAGAGTGCGCATGAACCTCTCTACTTCCCCGTTTGCTTGGGGCCAGCGCGGTGTTACTTTCCGATGTTGGATGCCCCAGGACTGGAGATAGTCGACAAACTCTTGTCCCTGAAAGGGCGGGCCATTGTCCGTCTTCACCACCTCAAAGATCCCGTGAGTTGCAATGATCTTCTCTACTTTGGTGATCACTTCCGTGACTGTTTGACCTCCGACGATTTCTATCTCGGGGTATTTCGTGTAATCATCTATGACCACAAGAGCATAGCGCCCATCTGGAAGATGCCCAAAGTCCATACTGACGCACTCCCACGGTCGTTGGGGGTTGTCTTCAGTGATGACGGGGTGAGGACGATCCGGTTGGCCTGACACCTGGCACCATTGGCATGTTCTGACCGTCTGCTCGACCATCGGGTCCATCCCCGGGAACCACACTTTTACTCTCAGCCGACCTTTTGTCTTCACCACGCCCTGGTGCCCTCGATGTGCGAGATCCACTGCCTGTTGAGCAAGGCTTGACGGGATCACCAGTCGCGGACCTCTAAGCAGGCACCCACTGCCGTCGACAGAGAGTTCGTCTTTGATTCGCATGATCGACTCGAGCGTGGTCTTCGCTTGGGTGTTCGTCGGGTCATCATGGTCTGGATGGGGCGCCAGTCATTCGTCCGGCATGCGGTGATGGCTAGTTGCATACACTCATCCTTCTGAGTGGCATCCACTATCGCTTCAAGGCTTATCGGAAGTGGTCGGGACCCTTCCGCTATGAAACGGACGTATTCCTCAGTGTCCTCGGCATCATCTTCCTCTGCTTTGGTTGCGGCCCTCGGGTGTCTCGAGAGGTAGTCTGCTGGGTTAGATGAGCCTGATTTGTACTTTACCCGGTAATCATGTCCTTTCAGTTGAAGAATCCATTTTTCGATCCTCGAGGGGAGCTTTGACGCGGATCCTTGAAACAGGGGTATGAGGGGCTTGTGGTCGGTGGAAACTGTAAATGGGTGTCCATACACATAAATATGGAAATGCCGACAGGCCCAGTGGATGGCGATTGCCTCCCTCTCTATTTGAGAGTAGCGCTGCTCAGTTTCTGTCAGGGAGCGGCTCGCGTAGGCAATCGGAGCCCATTCGTCATTGCATTGTTGTTGCGTGAGCACCGTCCCTAGCCCATAGGGGCTGGGATCAACGGCGATGTTGGTGGGCCTGGCCGGGACAAAGTATGACAGCGTGGTGTCAGCCGAGAGTGCTGCTTTAGTGTCTTTGAACGCTTGTTCTTGGTCGGGGCCCCATTGCCACGTGGTAGTAGACTTCGTCAGCTCCCTGAGGTGCTTCGTGAGGTTGGTTAAATCCGGGATGAAACGCCCACAGAAGTTTACCATCCCTAAGAAACTCCGTACTTCCGAGATGTTGGAGGGCGCCGGGGCTTCCTGAATGTCTCGTATTTTGTCGGGATCTGGGGCCACTCCTTTGTCCAAGAACGTGTAGCCAAAGAAGCTGATTTTGTTCGTCAAGAACTGGCACTTTTCTTTGTGCAGGGTGAGGCCGGACTCTTTGATTCGCTGGAGAACGCTGCGGAGTCTTCGGTGGTGATCCTCCACTGACGAGGCATATACCAACAGGTCGTCACTCACATTCAAAACTCCTGGGAGCCCGCTGAGGACTTCTCTGATGGAGTTCTGAAACACCTCAGCGGCACTCGAGATCCCAAAGTTGAGGCACTTGTATCGTCTAAGGCCTACGTGGGTGGAGAATGTGGTGACATAGCGGGAGTCCGGGTGTAGGGGCAATTGGTGATATCCTGACCGCAGGTCCATCTTAGAAAACCACACCGCACCGTTTAGCTCACCCAGAATGTCATCGATGGTGGGAGTTATGTGGCATTCTCTTTTTATGGCTGCATTTGGGAGGCGCAGTCGACACAGATGCAGACCTGTCCTGGCTGTTTTGGCTTTCTCGCCACCACGATCGGGGACACCCATGGAGTAGGCCCGCTGACCTTCTCTATGATTCCTTGCCGCTCCAGCGCCTCTAGCTCGTCTTCAACTTTTTGTCGTAGGTGGAATGCTATGCGCCTATGCCTCAGCGCCACCGGTTGAACAGACTGGTCGATGTGGAGAGAGACCTCTTTCCCTTTTAAGCATCCAATTCCTTTGAAGATGTCGTTGAATTCCTCCATGATGGCCGCTAATTCCTCTTCTTGGACAGCGAGAGCAAAAGAGATCAGCCTCAGCTCTTCAGCTGTCTGGCCGCTTACCAGCATTCCGCTCCCTTCTTTGGTCACGTATACTGTGGTGGGGATCTTGAGATCCTGATGCCTAAGTTCGGTTTTGAAGCATCCCGAGAGTGGGATAGGTGTCTTCTGTCCATAGGCAAATACCCGAATCCTTGCTTCGCGCAAGGGTGGACGTGGACTCAATTGGTTATATATACGTTGGCGGCCATCAGTTCGATTGAGGCCCCTGTGTCTATGGTGGCCTGCACGTCTTGGCGGTGAATCTGGATTCGGCATTTTGGGAGGCGGCGTCTTTTCCGTGGCGGTTGATCTCCTGCGAATACATAATGGTCAGGGTAATCTCCTGTGTCGTTGTCCATATCTTCGCTGTCTTGTGTGTCCGCTACGGTCTGGGCCGTTTCCTTCCGAGCCTTCGACGACCTGCATACGTCCGCGAAATGGTTCATCCATCCGCAGGCCGTGCACTTCTTTCCTCTCGCCGGGCAGTCCTGCATGCGGTGGGGCGTTCCCCCGCAGTAGCCGCACTCCTTCTTCTTGTCTTGCGGGCGCCTCCCTGAGTTTTAGCGCGACTTGGCTTTTACCACGTTCACCTGTTCCATCTTGATGGGACGGTGGAGGGCGGCCTCCATGTGTGATGCTCTGGCCTTCGACAGTTCCTTCGACCTACCCAAGGTGAGGATGTCCGCCAATGGTTTGCCGGATTCTTGGAGGATGTTTTCCCTGAGCTTTGAGGAGTAACAGCCTTGTATTATCTGGGCCCTGATTTCCTCCTGTTCGTCTTGGAACCCGCACGTCCTGGCCAGTTCTTTCAAACTCCCGCGGAATGCGTCCAATGATTCCTCCGCCTCCTGCTTGGCTTGACGAAAGATAAATCTCTCATAGTCGCTGTTCGCCATCGGCTCGAAGTGCACGTTCAGGGCGTTGAGCAGTGTTGCATACATCTTGGGGGTGGCCTCTACCAGCATTTTATAGATGCGATATATGTCCTTGCCTCCCAGGTGGAGGAGCAGTGCCCTGCGCCTATCGCGAGCTATACCTGCCCCTTCAAAATAGATTTGGAGACGGTCAGTCCAATCTCTCCATTTAGGGGCGAGGGAGGAGGGGGCACCGTCCACTACGAAGGGCTCGATGGCCGGGATCGACACCATCTTGACGCAGCTGTGGGAACACCTCACGGCACGAGCACTGCCTGCTTACCAGACCGGGGTGGCAGCTGCCTGACTGAGGTTGGCCGCGACGTAGATGGGCCCTGGCACGGTGTATCGCAGTGTCACCGCTTGCCTCCGTCGTTGACGTCCACCAGGGGGCGCTGAGGGCCAGACGCACGTGCGTATGTAGGCCGGGCGCTGGGGCGATTCACTGGCCTGAGCACTGGTACTCACGAGGTTTGTAGGGCTTCTTTCAGTGGCAGGAGGCTGGCCCTTAATGTGGCTGCAGGGCTGCAAGTAGGGACAGCTGGCTTGCACTGTCTGGCTGGTTCACCGTGTGGCTGCAGGGCCTTGATGAGAAGCAGCAGGCTGGCACACTGTGGGGCTGCAGGGCCTCATTTCCTGGCACAGGTCACTCACAGCAATCAGCTGATTAGGGAAGCGGCGTGAGCTCGTCACCGCCTCGTCGCCAGTGTAAAGGGGCCGCTGCGCGGGGTAATTAGCGCATGCTGCAGCAGCCGCAATCAATACATGACACGGGTACTTGGTTCTATCGCGTGGTCCCGACTAACGATACGGGGCCACGCCTCTTTATTTTATACAAGCGCATGGCGTCATGCGCCAGCGCTGCGGCGTACTCTCCAGGCGTGGGTAGACTGAACCGCTACCCCGCCGGAGGACATTACACTCGGGGCGGTGGCAGCTGGGACAGCGAGTCCCTTTCAGCAAGAAGATGGTCCAGGCGCCCCACCCAGCAGGAGATGGCAAGGGCTTAAGAGCATGCGATGCCCCACCTCCTCGGGGTGATGGCAGCTGGGACAGTGAATCCCTTAAGCAAGAAGATGGTCCAGTTGTCCCGCGGGAGATGTCGAGTGCTTAAGAGCGCGTGGCGCAGGAAAAGATCGGCAGTGGCCCCTTCCCACCAGGGCGGTGGCAACCGGGAATCGAGTCCCTTCAGCAAGAAGATTGTCCAGGCGTCCCATGCCGCAGAGGATGGCAAGCGCTGGGGAGCGTGTGGCACAGAAAGTTGTTGGTGATGGCAAGCGCTTAAGAGTGCCCGGTGCAGGAAGTGATCAGCTGTGGCCCCTCCTCCTCAGGACGGTGGCAGCTGGGACAGTGAGTCCCTTCAGCAAGAAGATGGTCCAGGCGTCTTACATTTTTAGACATTCAAAAATATTTAGCCCCATGTGTTTTTAGGGTTATTTTTTCCATTGATTTCATGAGAGCGTGTTGCCGTACCATGATTGGATATCTGTAGAGCTTAACTTACTCCAATAACATAAATAATAATATAAATATAAAATAGATTTGAGCCTATTTTGTCAGTACCACAACTGTAGTTGATGCTGGAGTAACTTCTGTGAACAGCAGTAGTCTCACCGTTTGGTGAGTGTTTTTTAGTATTTGTATGTCCGTCCCTAAATACCTTCTTAAATTTCTTTTAATCTGACTCATTTAGTAGTAGATATGCCCTATTTTACAACCATTTCCCTTGTCCCTCTCACTTTTACTACAAAAACATATACCTCCATTTGTGGAGATCTACACTCCCATGGTTGAAGTCTTTGCACATAAGACGTCTATCACTGGGTCATGTGCTGTTCAGTCCAAATTCCCTAAGGTATATATATTTTTAAATATCTCCAGATTCTGTTTGTCAACCTTTGGAAGGAGTGGTATCTTAAAGCACCGTTGTGAGAAGCTGGATCCCCCATTAGAGCCTAATAATATAGGAGTTTTTGTTATGCTTATTTTGTTATATAATTGCACAAACGATACAAAAAATGTCTGCAATAAATGAAGAAATAAATACGATTGCAACATTACAAAGTCGTTCATCAAGTGCCTTTCATAACATAGAAGCATGCTGATGCCGTCAAATCTGCAGATGCAACATTATTTTACTGTACGTCGTTTATTCAGAACATCTGCCAATCTCTGTAATGAAATGCAAATGTTACCTCAACTTGTAATAGATGCGAGGTGGCTGGGGACAGCTTGTCTCATAGCCTTAACAACCTGTCCCTCAACCAATCTGCCCACAAACAGCTAGCTAAAAAGCACACTAAAAGTATAAACTATAGTTTATATTTGGTAGCGTGTGTACTTTGGCACTGCATGTCTGGATTTTCATGCCAGTAAAGTGCTCTGCATTGTGCTCGATTATAGTCCCTCTTCTTACTTAGCTAGCAAAATCTATCGCCTCCTTGTCTAAGCCACTTTCTTTTTCAGTGTGAATGTACACATACTGAGATCCACGCCTCCCTCTCAATCTCCAATCTCTTTTGCACACACCACATCTCCATCCACCACTCGGGCAATTGCAACTGCTGCCACCTGTTTGTGCACAACACAATGCAATCCTGCCCCACTACTCTCAGCCCTTTTTGTCTCCCTGTACTGGAGCAAAACTTCTATACTCCTTTCCATTCATGTTAAAAGACAACTTAAATCTCACACACTATGTGACGACAGCTGTGGCACTATGCTACACTGCTGGCCTTTGATTCTAGCAACATAATGCATTCAAGGAGCTGTAGTTTTTGTGCAATTCAAACCAAAATACGTTGTAAACGTCCTGCATTGGGAACTTTACATTTCCATGAATAGCAATCAGCCTTCTTGTAATTCTTTGTGTTTAAAGATACCCAGTGCCCTGCAGATAGGCTCCCTGCACTTCCCGCTTTCCCAGCCTGCTGCTTCTCTAACCTGGGAGCACTGCTTCTCCAACTACTTGCTGCCCGCTCTGCTTAGCCCAATCTATACCACCCTTCTACTTAGTACGCTCCCAGCCCGGGCTGCTCCTTGGTGGGCATGACACCCTGGTCAGTCACCCAAAGCCCTCATCATTTTTGATGCTCGCAATCCTGCTCTCCTGCTAGGCCTGGAAGGTAGCGGCAAGGTTTGGTGGGAGCGTGGTCCACTGCCACCAGTATTCAAGCTGTGCCTGTGAAGTGTGTGGGCCTGCAGTCAGTAACGTCTCACCGCCAGAACAAACTTGAGGAGGACAATGTGAGGGTCCCTGGGAAAAGACTGAATGCAGTACAGGAAGCAGACTCCTCCAGTTAAGTCTGCACAGTGGGTTTTCAAAAATCATGATGATCCACTGAGCAAACTCGATTTCTCTGCTTCTTTACTGCATCATGTACCCTACCATTTCCCAGCTTGTCAAAGGGTGGGTTGGAGTCAGTGATGCACACTAACCCCACCCGACCCTGTGATGAGATGAGAAAGGGTGTGGTCAATAAATCAATTAATCAGTATTTGTAGAGGTCACACTGTCACCCCGAAGGGCATCTGGTTGATAAGGTGCTGAGTCTCCATCGAAAAGCCAGGTCTTGAGCTTCTTTCTGAACTTCGCCAGGTAGTGGACTGTATGGAGGTGGAGAGGTAGGGAGTTCCAGCTCTTGGTGGCAATGTAGGAGAAGGAGCGCCCCGATGCAGCTGCGATGGATGTGGGGTGTGTGTGCAAGGGCGACAGTGGCAGAGCGCAAGTGTCTTGCGGGCAGGTGAAAGTTCAGTTGATGGTTGATGTAGGCTGGTCCTTGGTTGTGTAGAGCTTTGTAGGCATACGTGAGGATCTTGAACTGGCATCTCTTCTGGATGGGGAGCCAGTTGAGTTCTCTTGATGGAGCAAGGACTCATAAAGGAGACTTGCTTGGAAGCAATCCTCTCATTTAACCCGCTAACGAATTACTAACAACGTCTTGTAAATAATAACACGCAAATACAGAAGACACATGGGTTAGAGAAGCTTGCATATGTGTTTTACTAACGCTAACAATATGAATGAAGGACTAAAATCGCTCTAACTGAGAAATCTTTACTGCGCATGCGTCAACTGCATCTACGTAGTATGACGTTTAATGCTTGGAGGGAAAACTCTTGCGCATGAGCAGAAGGCACTAAAATGGCAGATTGAAAGCTCACATGCATGGCACCTGCTTAGCTGAATAGAAAATAAGCTATTTCACTAATGCTAATGCAGAAAGGGTATTAATAAGTATATTGGGTTAGAGTAGAGATGGGTGGAATACAGTGAAACCATTTATTTGTGAAAGTAACATTTCCTCTTTTGACTTTATTATTAGTGCGCATTTGGGCCTTTCACGTTTGTCTGAACTGAGCTGACTGATTCAAGTCTGCGCATGCCTACACGAGAGTGAACCCGGAAGGATGAGTCAGGATTTGACAGCCGTCCAAGGACGGGGATGATGTGCCCTGTGAACAGAGGGTGAAGAGTTCATCCAAGAAAACTTGTATTCATGATGTTGAAATTATTGTATCAAATAAAGTTGGGATATGTATGGGAACTAAAGAAAAGAATAAAGTTTAAGGGGAGGGGTTTTGCGAACAATGGTGCAATGGAAAAAGTAATATGTACGCATGGTGTGATGATCATCCCCCTTGCCTGTCCAATCAGAGTTAGTATTTTTGCTGTATTGAAACTTTAGTGGGTGGTCCGTGGCCAACGAAAAGGTTTAACTGAGGTAGCTTTAGTTAGTTAGTTAGACAGAGATTTACTGAATGCTGCAGAGCTCGGGATGCTGCTGGTGCTGTGGGAGGTGCTGATGCTGAAAAGGACGCTGTGAGATGCTGATGAAGACTCTGAATGCAGGACCATCTATTTTTAATTAATTGGGCTAGACAAGAAGATCATGGAAGAAACTCGAGGAGGAAGAGAGTGCCAGAGAGGGGTGCGATGCAGTCGTCGGTATCTTAGAGAGGTTAAGTATCCTGTCCTGATTCCTGTCCTGAAGTCTTTGTCTCCTGATCTATCCCGGGGGACCCTTACCAGCCCTTTGGCCAGAGGGTTTGGTCTTCACACCATCCTTGGTAACTATAAATTCATGGTAATTGTAGATAATCTTCTCTCTCTGTCCTCTCCTTTCCAGACATGGTTATTGTATGTGTCTGAAAAGTTTCCTTAATTAAAGATTTTGATTTGCAATCTTATGAATGAGGGTGTTTGTACTGAAACTTTGAGATGATTCACCTTCATTTAATTTAGATAAAGTTTTTAAAACTTCCCGAGTCTGTGGTTATTTTCTTTAAATAAAGAATAGTTAATAAGTTATGTTAATTATCACCATCAACTAGTTCAACTAATGGTCCATTGACCAGAGGAAAGAACTTTTTGATCAGTGAAAGGTTAGTTAGGAACAAGTAATAACTAATCCTGAAATATGGAAAATATAAACTAAACCCAGCGGTCTACTCGGATCTGTGTAGGTGTTTATGGGCCCAGGTGAGTATATGGTAGTAGAGTATCTGTTGTTAGTACACCGCTGGATCAGTTTTCTGGTAGCAAAGCTATGGTTATTATTGACTAGTTTGGTGATAAGTATAGATTATTGATTATTGATTTATGTTTTAACAAAAGAGTTAGCGTCTTTGTTTTATGTTGTCCAGAATTCCCGGGAAATGAATAGCGGGTGGCGATAGAAACCACACTGCAGTGAGGTTACTCGCCTGTTGGAATAACTCTGAGAAGCTACGCAGGGCTGGCAGTGTTAAATTAGGGACTATTTCGTATAAAAGTAGAGGGCGTTTGATAGCAAAAGGGGTTCACTAGTGAAACTTTGGTCTCATTTCCCAATACGGGTGACACTGGAAGAGTAGCATGTTCTCTGGAGCTTGAATAAAGGGTAAGCGGAAGGTTTTACTCGCAGTGTATGAAGAGTAAGCAGAAGGTTTTACTCGCGGTGAAAAGAAAATCTATCCTTTGGTTTTAGAGGAACAGGCAGAGTAGCGAATGTTTTTATGTAGTTAATAACAAAGAAATTAATGCAAAGTATTAAGAAAATAAGTTTTCGTATTACCTTGTGAAGGGAGGGTCAGTCGCCGGAGTTGGACTGACGTCACAGAGAGCCACGCTGGGATAGGTTGAAACAGCAGGCGTGTGACAGAAGCAGCCTTGTAAAGGAGGGGTCAGTAGTAAGGAGCAGAACTGACGTCAGAAAAGGCCACGCTGGCATTGGTCAGATCACGACTGTGAGCCTGATTTTGATTGGATAACTAGTTAGAAGTCGCGCTAGGATTTGTGGAAAGAGAGATTGTATGCGGGATTTTGATTTGACTACTAGTGTGAGACATGCAGATAGAAGAATTCAGGGGTTTGCAGAATATAGTTTTATATATCGTTCATCTAGGATGTATGGAGAAAAAAGAAAAATGCCATTTATAAAGAAAATTAAGAATTTCTTTAAGAAAGACAAGCCTGTGTTGACTAGAGAGGGAATTCCTATTCCGCCACCGAAGACACCAGCATCTTTTATGATGATGGAAAGAGGATATCATACTTGCGTATGGTTGGAAAATTGGATAGAATATACGAAAGGTGATGGAGTACTAGCATTTCCAGAAAATGGTACGTTTAATAGGAGAATTCTTCAGAATTTGAGAATGAGAATGAATGATTTGGAACCTAGACCTAGGTTAACTCAATATGAGGCTTTGGAAGAATGGGAGACTGAGTCATATGAACGCGAGAAAAATAGAGGTGGGAGATATAAAGGGTTCTTTCCCAGATATTTGCAAGAATCACGCGAAGGGGAGATGAAACAGTGGAGGAGAGCTATGGTATCTTAAGGTTTAAATCCAGTATTAATGGCTGAAGAACAGTCTGGAGGAAAGTGTAAAGAGAAAACGAAACATTTGAATATGACCGGATATGGTGAATCAGATGATGAGTTGTTAGAGGATATTTTAATTAAAAATCCACCACCGTATCAAGAAGCAACCAGTAATGTTACCCCAAGCGCACCAGTGATAGGAATGCCTTTATCCCCACAAATTTTACATGATATGTCATTTAATAGGGTGCTGCAAGATATTGAGAGAGATGTTTTAAATAAAACTAGAGAAGAATTAGTAAAGAAAATAAGTCAATTAAATTTGAATACTGAAGATTTGACAGTACCAGTGACTATTGGTCCGGTAATCCCATTGTACGGAGATAAAATGACTTGCCAGAAACCACAAACTGTGACAGTTCCGTTAAACAGTCCTAGAAAAGAAGTAATCATTACAGATGATCAGGTCAGTGAAAGTGAATCAATTATTTCATTAATGGATCTCCCTAATGTGGAACCTTTAACTGAGACTCCAAAAAGAGTTACGCACATGAATTTGAGAGAAAGGAGACCTTTGGTTCATACAGGAACTGGAGGCGCAACAGTACTTACCCCTGAAGATATAGAAAGATGGGCACAGGAAAGAGATAATCAGAACCCAACACCAAGGATTTTAGACATTAGTAGATTGAAGGTGGAAATAGAAGAAATGATAGTGGGAAGTGTGGGCACAGAAAGATTGAATGCTTACAATGTTGAAGAATTATTATTTCGGTGTAAGAGTATAACCAGAAGAGCAAGAGTATTTCATGAGAAATTAACCGAAGTTGCTTCAGAAATGGGAATAGATATAGGGAAATCAAAGTTGTTGCAGAAACCATATCGAGTGGATTTTACTGACAAAGATTTAGAAATTGTTAATGCATCTGGAAAGAGACTACAGATAAAGGAGTTAATGAATATTTTGCGAAAATGGGGAGACATTGATAAATGGAGAATTAGATGGATAAGAAAGAAAGAGGAAGTTCGAGCGAGAGAAGCATCAACTGCGTTTCCAGTAAGGGAAACAGAAAAGGTTGAGAAACTGTGTCCAATGAGAGAAGTTCCTGGAGGAGGATATGTTCATGTTCCTTGGAGTTGACAAGATATTTTGTCATTTACAAATGATTTTCCAAAATTGAGAGAAAAATCCAATTGAATGGTATAAACAGGTAGAAAGATTTGTGAAGGTTTCAAAGGTCTTATTAAAGGATCTGGATGGTTTGTTTGACATTGTGGTACCTGCTGATTTATGGACGGAGTGTAAGATTTCAATAGATTGGCCAAGTGAAGAGTATGCTAGAGACTCAAAGACAGGAGCACCCTCAGAGGAGGTGATGAAGAAATATCACCAAGTGATTACCTATTTGAAAGGGAAAATTCCTCCTAAAGAAACAGATTGGGTAAAGATAGATAGGACAACACAAGAACCAAATGAATCTGTACATGCGTATTATAAAAGGTTATTGCAGGTGTTTAAGCAGTATAGTGGTTTTGAGAATATTGGTGATAAGGACATGGGGCATTTTGTGTATTGGTTTGTATATGGTTTGAAACCAGAGATTAGTCAGATGATACAGCAGCACATGTTGTGTTGGCAAAGCAAGACAGTGGATGAGATTTTAAAATATGCAAAATATTGCGGAGATGACATTGAGGCGAGGCGTAGAAAACTAAAGGAGAAAATTATGTGGGCACAAGTGAAATTGGCAGAACAGCAGGAGGATAAATCAAATACCCAAAATGATAATCAAGTGAAAGAGCAGAGTCAGAATGATCAAGTGATGAATGGTAATAAATATAAAGGATGAATGAACAGAGAAGAAGCGAAGAAGAAGTTTCCTTGTCATGCGTGCGGAAAGCTTGGACATTGGAAGAACGAGTGTAAGAGTATTCAGAATAATAATGGGCCGAATCAAAATTTAATCCCACAGATGCAGAATGAAGTACTTATGAATCAGCAGCAGCAGGTAGTTACTCCACAATATCAGGTGCCACCAGCTCCTATGCCAAACTTTGTGAACCATCAAAAATGCAGTACGAACACCGGATTTCAAGGAGAAAGTGGTAAGAATAATAGAACAGTTGCGCAATATTTGTTGCAGAATGATGAGGAAAATTTGGATTTTGTACAGTGACGGTGCCTGAGGGGGAGGAAGAGGAGTGCGTGCTTGGCGCATCCTTGCCGGTAGATCAGTCAGGTCCATTTTTTGATGGGAAAGTGGAAGGTAGAGACATCACTTTCTTATTGGATACTGGTGCTACCCGGTCTACTGTGAGAACAGCAGTCATCCCAAACCTACCCCTCTCGGGAGAATCAATCCAAGTTGTAGGCGTGTCGAATAAACAGATTAGAATCCCGATCACAAAACCAATGGAGGTGCGCATTGGAAACTTTAAAGAAATGCATTGGTTTGTAGTTTGTGATTCCAGTCCAGTAAATCTGTTGGGAAGAGACCTACTGTGCAAAATGAATTGCACGATCTATTGTACACCAAATGGTGTCGCTTTCCAGACCCCTGATGAAGATGTTATATACAAAATGATGCTAGTCAAGCAAGGAACAGAGGTAGATGAAATGTTTTCATTAATGACTGAAAATGAATTACCAGAAGAATTGAGAGCCACAGTCAATCCAGAAGTGTGGGATTTTACCGGAAAAGATATTGGGCTGATGTCAAATGTAGACCCAGTGAAAGTGACAGTGAAGGAAGGTGCAGTTTATCCTAACACACGACAATATAAGATGAGTCCAGAAGAAAAAGCAGGATTTATTCCAGAAATCGATCGAATGGTTAAACAAGGCATTTTAAAAGAAATAATGAGTAGTCCTTGTAATTCACCAATCAAGGGACTTAAAAAGCCTAGTGGAAAATATAGGATAGTGCAAGATTTACGAAAAATAAATAAAATTGTAGTACCATGTTGCCCAATAGTACCAAATCCAGCAGTAATCCTTTATCAGATACCCCGGAATGCGGGCTGGTTTACAGTAGTTGATTTGTGCCAAGCATTCTTTTCTATTCCTTTGCACCCAGACAGCCAGTATCTTTTTGTGTTTAAGTTCAAGGATCGTATCTATGCATGGTGCAGAGTTCCTCAAGGGTACACAGAGAGTCCCTCGATTTTTAATCAGATCCTAAAAAAGTGTTTGGAGTCTTTAGTCATGCCTGGAAATTCGGTTCTGGTTCAGTACATTGATGACCTACTGGTGGCATCAAGAACACGAGAGGATTGTGTCATTGACACAATTGCATTACTGAACCATTTGGCTGAAGGAGGACACAAGGTGTCTCCAGAAAAATTACAGTTCTGTCAACAAGAAGTTAAATATTTAGGGCATAAAATAGAAAGAGGAGTAAGAAAAGTGACACCGGAAAGAATAAAAATAATCAAGGAGATGCAACTACCACAAAAGGAAATGAGAATGTTTCTGGGAGTGGTTGGGTACTGTAGGCAGTGGATTAACAGTTTTTCCATGCTAGCAAAACCCTTGATACAATTGACACGAAAGAGAGCTAAAGATCCAATTGATTGGAATGATGAAAGTTTAGAAGCCTTTGTGAAATTGCAGAATTGTTTATGCGAAGCTCCTGCTTTGGGCATGCCTGATTATTCAAAGGAATTTGCGTTGTTTTGCTGTGAAAGAGAAAATTGTGCACTTTCAGTTTTAACACAGAGACATGGATTGAGCCGGCGTCCAGTGGCGTATTTTTCTGCTACATTGGATCCAGTGGCTTCAGCTTTACCTGGCTGCTTAAAAGCAGTAGCTGCTACTTGTATGAGTCTGGAGCAAAGTGAGTCAATAGTGATAGGACATTCAGTAAAGGTCTATGTTCCACACTCAGTTGAAATTCTTCTGACAAGAGCAAGAACACAACATCTCACACCTAGTCGGCTGACTAAGTATGAAAGAGTAATTTTGGGAGCAGAAAATGTGACAGTAATAAGATGTACGGTCATGAACCCTGCCACATTGTTACCAGATCCATGCAATGAGGAAGTCAGAGATGAAATTGATCATGATTGTTTGGATGTAACAGAATTGTGTACCAAGCCCCGTCCTGACATAAAAGAAACACCATTAAAGGAAGCTGATCATGAATTATTTGTGGATGGGTCCTGTTTGAGGATAGAAGATGGAGGATTAAGTGCTGCATATGCTGTATGTAAGATAACAGGGGTAGTCAAAGCATCCTGTTTACCAAGAGTCAAATCTGCACAAGTAGCCGAATTGGTAGCCTTAACAAAGGCATGCAAAATTGGGAAAAATTGGAGAATAACCATATTTACGGACAGTCAATATGGTTTCGGGTTTGTGCACGATTTTGGCCAACTCTGGATGCAGAGGGGATTTCTGACTTCTTCAGGATCTCCTATAAGAAACAGTAAAAATGTGAAAGATCTGCTGGAAGCATTACAATTGCCAAAAGAAGTAGCAGTTGTTAAATGCGCTGCACATCAGGCAGGAAATGACTATGTGGCAGCCGGCAACAGATACGCTGACCAAATTGCTCAATATTGTGCGAAAAATACAATGGCCATAAACAGAAAAGTTGAAACGGGTGAAACCAGCTGCCAACTTATGTCCTTTTCAATTCCAGAAACATGGGATGAGATTAGACAGTTACAAGAAGAAGTTGAGGATAAGGAAAAAGAAATTTGGGTAAAAGCTGTCTGTACAAAAAGATCAGAGAATGAAGTATGGGTGTACCTAGATGGAAGACCAGTCATGCCAGATTGTTTACTCTCTAAAATGACAAGAGTATATCATGGCGCAACACACATAGGGAGAGATTCAATGATCAGATTATTCAGACAGAGTTGGTATAATCCAAAGTTCAGGGTAGTCGCAGAAAGCCTTTGCCAGAGATGCTTAACATGTCAGCAGCAAAATCCAGGTAGGAAGACAGTGGTTAGCTGGGGAAAGATTGGAAAGTCAGAAGGACCCTTCACCAGGTTACAATTAGATTTTATTGAGTTGCCTCCTAGCAATGGACTAAAATATGTACTTGTCATAGTATGCCTCTTCTCAAGATGGGTAGAAGCATATCCCACTCGAAGAAATGACAGTCTTACAGTTGCTAAATTGTTGTTGAGGGAGTTGATTCCTCGTTTTGGTTTCCCAGTCACTTTGGAATCAGATAGAGGACCTCATTTTAATAATGAAATAATTCGATTAATCTGTGCTGCATTTAACATTCAACAAAAACTGCACTGTGCTTATCACCCAGAGGCTTCTGGAATAGTTGAACAGCTAAATGGCACAATCAAGTCAAGATTAGGGAAAGTGTGTGCATCCACGATGCTGAAATGGCCAGATGCATTACCTCTTGTATTGATGGGTCTCAGAAGTATTCCAGACAAAAAGACAGGAATGAGTCCTCATGAGGTTCTCATGGGAAGGGCAATGAGGCAAGCATTTATTCCTGGAAACAAATTAATGAGTATAACTGATGATCTGGTATTGGACTATTGCAAAGGATTTGCTGAAATGGTGCGTTCTGTCTCTCACCAGGTTGGAGAAGACGCAGTTAAAAGACAGCCAGACCAAGCACATGATTTGAATCCTGGAGATTGGGTGCTAGTGAAGAAACACGCAAGGAAGTCGTGTCTAGCACCAAGGTGGGATAAACCGCGTCAAGTCATACTGGTCACTACCACAGCAGTGAAGTGTGCAGGTTTGCCCAATTGGATTCATGCTAGTCATACCAGAAGAGTACCGAGCCCATCAGAACAACAAGAGCAACCACTGACTGAGCAGGCTGAAACGTCAAAAGTTGAAAGCTGTGAAATTGAAGAGTCTAGAGTGATAGATTCTGAAAGACAACTGAATGACGAACAGCCAGGTACAAGTCAGGAAGATTGGATACCAATAATTTAAATGCCTGAAGATGCTGTCGAAACAAGAAAAATAACAAAACTGAAAAGGCAGGAAGGTAGACAGGAAAGGACAGGGGAAGAAGAACACACTCAGGTTGAGATAAACAAAGACATTCAGGAACCTGAGGAGGGAAAGGAAGAAATAGAAGAACAAATTCAGGCAGAAGAAGGACAATCAGAAATAAGACCTGAACAGGATCAGGTAGATCTAGAAGAACAAGTTCAGGCAGAAGAAGAACAAATTATAATAAGACCTGGACAGCTGCAAATAGAGGAAGGTCGAAACACAGAAAAGAGAGAACAAGGACAGATTGTGCCTAGATTAAGTGAAAATGAAAAAATTCTAGAAGAAGATAAAGAAGGAGAAAGTGCAGTTCAGGTCAAAAGAGTTAGAAAAGGAGACACTTGGCCAGTAGGAGTAAAGAAATTAAAATATTATTTGAGAAAATCAGAAAAGAAACCAGAACAAGTAAATGAAATCACAAGTCAAACACAATCTAAGCAAACTTTAGTGAAACTCACTCGAAGAAGCCCAAGACTGAGAACTTTAAACAGAAAATACAAGGCCCCTGAGTGGACTTACGTTATACTCGAAGAATTTGAAAACTTAGATTTAAGTGAAGAAACAGAAAGGTTTCATGTTGCACAGATTGATGAAAGCAAATTGAGACCTCCTTAAAAGAAAAGAAATTTAGCAGACAAAAGAAAAGAAAAGAGAGAAGAAATTTTCTCAGATTAAAATGGCAGAAGTTGAAGTCACGAAAGACCAAAACGAGGTTTTAAAAGAAAATGTTTTAGATTTTGTTTTTGTAGTATTTTATTAGTGGTATTGGTATGGTTGTTTCTAACAGTAGGAGTACCTTTATTAATGGAAAAAGTGATAAAAATAATACCATTACTAATGAAAAGATAGATAGAATAAAAGGAACTAAAATAGAAATAGGGGTAGAAGATGAGGCAAATTATCATAATGAATCAGATTATAATACGTCTTCAAATGTGTTTTTCAAATTGTTATTTCAGTACGTTAATACAATGGAAATTAGTAATTGCTATGTTTGTATGAAGTTACCGTCATCAGTATCAGAAGGGTGACATATCCCCATATACCTTTAACATATGGTGTGTCATGTAGTATTTTTTCAAGTTTATTTTATGATACAGGTAGACTTCAGTATTTTTATTCAAATCTAGATGTAGTATTTTCAGAATTGCCTATTAGAGAGAAAATGAATCCAGTAGCTAGTAGTAAAAATGCGCAATTTATGGGTGAATTCTTTTTAACAATGAGTTCAATAGATATAGTTCAAGCACACGAAAATAATTTAAGTTGTACATTACATAAAGAAGAAAAGGAGTTTTTAAATTTAGTAGAAGAGAGGAGACAGGATTTAATAAGGAAAGCTGCTGAACAGAAAACCCATGTACCTCCATGGGTTGGGAAAGAGGGAATCTATGCAAATGGCAAAGCTCATGCTGCGATGTCCCTGGATTTTGTGAAAAGGGGAAAATTCTGCCTCCATAGATTAAAGACAGATTATAATAATAATTACATTGGTTCCAGTGAGTGTGAACACAACTTCCTAATTTTAGGAGGGTGGGGACTAAAAGGGGGAACTGATCCTGTATTTCCAGGAGTTTATTATGTCTGCGGGAACAATGCCTATTATAGGTGGCCTGCAAGATGGTCCGGGAGCTGTTATTTTGGAATACTCTTCCCGAAAATATACCATGTGTACAGAATCAATGGAATCAACGGAAAATCTAATGGACTAACACGAAGAAGAAGAGCTAGTTTTTCTGAAATAGTAGGAGATATATTTAGTGCATTGATACCCTCAGTTGGAGTCATTCTAAATTCGCAGAAAATTTGTAAATTATTGACCATTCTTTCTACAGACACTGCAGGAGGATTCTTAATGATTAACACAGAGATGGTTGCAATCAGGTCTATGGTTTTACAGAACCGTCTTGCTCTTGACATTTTGACATTTTATTAGCAAAAGAAGGTGGAGTCTGTGGTATGTTGAAAATTCAACATTGCTGCACTTATATTCCGGACAAGAGCAGAGAAATTAAAGGATATATTGAAAATATTACAAGAATGCATAAGGACTTGACCGAACTGGAGGTTGACAGTGTGTGGGGAAAACTAACAAAGAGCATAACATCAGTAGGGAAATGGTTTACTAATTTTGCGAAAAGTTTTCTAGGTCAAATAATATTACCAATAGTTATGATGATGACAATAGTAATGATAATAATGATCACATACAAATGTTGTAGAAAAAGAGAGAAAGGGAAAATACATTTAGAAAGAGAGGGAAAAGGAAAGAAACGGCAAAGAGAATATGATGAGATTCAACTAGAAGAAATGAAAGGAAAAATATATAAGAAGATGAAAGATTTAGAAGGAAAAGAAGTAACAAATGGAAGAATGAGAAAAGAAATAGATGAATGAGATGTGCTAAAGTTGGCATCTGGGATGGGATGGGTAATTTTGTGATGGCTTAAAATGCCATCAGAGAGGGAATTGATGGAGCAAGGACTCGTAAAGGAGACTTGCTCGGAAGCAATCCTCTCATTTAACCCGCTAACGAATTACTAACAACGTATTCTAAATAATAACACGCAAATACAGAAGACACATGGGTTAGAGAAGCTTGCATATGTGTTTTACTAACGCTAACAATATGAACGAAGGACTAAAATCGCTCTAACTGGAAAATCTTTACTGCGCATGCGTCAACTGCATCTACGTAGTATGATGTTTAATGCTTGGAGGGAAAACTCTTGCGCATGAGCAGAAGGCACTAAAATGGTGGCTTGAAAGCTCACATGCATGGCACCTGCTTAGCTGAATAGAAAATAATCTATTTCACTAATGCTAATGCAGAAAGGGTATTAATAAGTATATTGGGTTAGAGTAGAGATGGGTGGTATGCAGTGAAACCATTTATTTGTGAAAGTAACATTTCCTCTTTTGAGTTTATTATTAGTGCGCATTTGGGCCTTTCACGTTTGTCTGAACTGAGCTGACTGATTCAAGTCTGCGCATGCCTACACGAGAGTGAACCCGGAAGGATGAGTCAGGATTTGACAGCAGTCCAAGGACGAGGATGATGTGCCCTGTGAACAGAGGGTGAAGAGTTCATCCAAGAAAACTTGTATTCATGATGTTGAAATTATTGTAAGTTGGGATATGTTTGGGAACTAAAGAAAAAAATAAAGTTTAAGGGGATGGGTTTTGCGAACAATGGTGCAATGGAAAAACTAATATGTAAGCATGGTGTGATGATCATCCCCCTTGCCTGTCCATTCAGAGTTAGTATTTTTGCGGTATTGAAACTTTAGTGGGTGGTCCGTGGCCAACGAAAAGGTATAACTGAGGTAGCTTTAATTAGTTAGTTCGACGGAGATTTACTGAATGCTGCAGAGCTCGGGATGCTGTTGGTGCTGTGGGTGGTGCTGATGCTGAAAAGGACGCTGTGAGATGCTGATGAAGTCTCTGAATGCAGAACCATCTATTTTTAATTAATTGGGTTAGACAAGAAGATCGCGGAAGAAACTCGAGGAGGAAGAGAGTGCCAGAGAGGGGTGCGACGCAGTCGTCGGTATCTTAGAGAGGTTAAGTATCCTGTCCTGAAGTCTTTGTCTCCTGATCTATCCCGGGGGACCCTTACCAGCCCTTTGGCCAGAGGGTTTGGTCTTCACACCATCCTTGGTAACTATAAATTCATGGTAATTGTAGATAATCTTCTCTCTCTGTCCTCTCCTTTCCGGACATGGTTATTGTATGTGTCTGAAAATTTTCCTTAATGAAAGATTTTGATTTGCAATCTTATAAATGAGGGTGTTTGTACTGAAACTTTGAGATGGTTCACCTTCATTTAATTTAAAGTTTTTAAAACTTCCAGAGTCTGTGGTTATTTTCTTTAAATAAATAATAGTAAATAAGTTATGTTAATTATCACCATCAACTAGTTCAACTAATGGTCCATTGACCAGAGGAAAGAACTTTTTGATCAGTGAAAGGTTAGTTAGGAACAAGTAATAACTAATCCTGAAATATGGAAAATATAAACTAAACCCAGCGGTCTACTCGGATCTGTGTAGGTGTTTATGGGCCCAGGTGAGTATATGGTAGTTAGTAGAGTATCTGTTGTTGGTACACCACTGGATCACTCTGAGTTGGGGGGGTGATGTGGAACCATTTGGGGAAAGTCCAGGATGAGTGTGGCTGTGGTGTTCTGTATGATCTGGAGTCTTTTGAGGAGTTGGGTGGAGATTTTGGCATAGAGAGCATTGCCGTAGTCTGGGGGCTGGTGACTGGCGCCTGCATGATGGTCTTTCTGGTGTTGAAGGGAATCCATCTGAAGATTCTGTGAAGCATGCAGAGGGTGGGGAAGTACGAGGAGGTGACTGCATTGACTTGTTTCATTTTTAGTTGGCTATCGAGGATGATACAGAGGTTGCGTGCTTGGTCTGTCGGTTTGGGTGTTGGTCTGAATTCTGCGGCCACTAGCTTTAGTCCCATATGGAGGTGTTCTTCCCAAAGATCAATACTTCTGTTTTGTAGGAGCTGAGCTTGAGGCAGCAATTTCTCATCCATTTGTTTACATCTATCAAGGTGCTGTGGAAGTTGTTTTTGGCGCTGGTAAGGTCTTCGGTGAGTGAGAGGATAAGTGGAGTGTTGTCGGTATAGGAGATTATGTTGAGGGCGCGGGATCTAACGAATTCTGCGAGGGGGTCTTGTAGACGTTGAATAGGGTGGGGCTGAGGGATGATCGTTGGGGTACGCCGCACGTGATGTCCTTGGGTGCGGAGGAGAAGGGAGGCAGTCGGATGCTCTGTGTGCGTACTGAGAGGAAGGAAATGAACCATTTTAGGGTGTTCTTCTGTATGCCAACAGTGTGGAGTCTATTGATGAGGGTGTGGTGGGAGACTGTTTTGAGCGCAGCAGAGAGGTTGAGGAGGATTGGGGCCACAATTTCTCCATGGTTGAGGAGAGATCTGATGTAATCTGTGGCACCGATCATCGCGGTCTCGGTGCTGTGGTTGGCATGGAATCCTGATTGTGAGGTGCTGAGTAGTTGGTTCAGTTCCAAGAATTCAATGAGCTGTTGGTTGATGGCTTTCTCGAGTACTTTGGCTGGGAAGGGGACCAGGGAGATCGGTTGGCAGTGTTTGAGGTTGCTTGGGTTGGCCGAGGGCTTTTACAGGAGGGGCCTGACCACTGTGTGTTTTCATCGATCTGGAAAAGTTGCTGTGGCAATGGAGGTGTTGAGGATGCTGGTGAGTTCCATGTTGATAGGGTCGACTCTGAGGTTGAAGAGATGGTGGGGGCAGGGGCTGGTGGGCGCCCCAGAGTGGATGGACAACATGATGGTAGAGGTGCTCCATGAGTGGAGACCAGGTGGTTAGTGTTTGGCTGCTAATTATTGGTTGCTTGCAGTTGTCGAGGCTGGGGGTGGCTGGTTGTGGTCAAAGTTGTTGTAGATTGTGGCTATCTTGCTGTGGAAGTAGTCCGCAAGGGAGTCGCAGAGTTCTTGGAAAGGATGGGTGGTGTTCTCTGTGGCTGGAGGGTTGGTGAATTCCTTGAAAATGTTGAATTGTTCCTTTATGTGGTTGGACGCGGTATTGATACAGTTGGTGATGGCTGCTCTCTTGGCTTCCTTGATGCACCAATGGTAGTCACTAAGGCCAGCTTTGTGGGCGGCTCTGTCGGAGGGGTTCTTGGAAGATCACCAACGCTTCTTGAGCCGGCAGCAGTTGAGCTTGGTGGTCAAGTTCTGGACAGCCTGGTTGAGATCTGCTGAGGTTTCGGGTTGAGTGGTGTTGAGGGATTGGGTCCATTTTGTTTTGGTTACTTTTCCCTAGCTGCAGTGGGTGACACTGTGGTGCTTGGTATTTGTATGTTGAGCTCTGCCAGAGATGGCGTGGTTGGTCCAGGTGAGCTCTGTGACATGGGTAAATTGGAGTCTGTCACTGGAGGTGAAGGTAGAGTATGCATTGCATGTCCGGCTATGTGCTTGGGTCTGGTGATGAATTGGGTGAGGCCGATGTTGTTGAGGTTCTCTAGGAGGGAGACGGTGTTGGTGTAATTGGGGTCATTGATGTGGAAATTGAGATCGCCGAGCAGGACGTAGTGGTGGGAGTCGATGGCCAGGGGTGCTATGAGGTTGGAGATGGTGTCACAGAAGACTGGTCGTGGTCCTGGTGGTCTGTAAGTGAGGGTTCCTTTTATAGTTGTCATGGAATCAGTTTGTAGTTGGAATTTGAGGTGTTCCATGAGGGGTGTGAGGTCATCGTTGGTGATGGTGCATCGGATAATTTCCTTGAAGATTATGGCGATGACTCCACCATGTCTGTTTGCGCGGTCTCAGTGTACCATCTTGTAGCCAATGGGCATGTCGGTGGTGATGTCAGGGTTTGCAGTTGGGTTGAGCCACGTTTTGATGATGAAGGCCACGTTGGGGGAGAGGGTGGTGATGGTCTCCCAAATTTCTATGGCGTGTTTGCAGCGGAAGCGGGCATTGAGCAGGATGCATTGGAGTGGGGCCGGGCTATGCGTAGTCTTGTGCATGTGATGTTTGGGGCGGGCCAGTGGTCCTGTTCAGCATGAGAAGCGGGGAGGATGTGTAGCAGTTGTTGTTGCAGTGTTGAGGGTCTAGGGCCAGGAGGTCCTTGGCGGTGTAGCGGTGGATGGTGGGAGGGCCAGGAGTTCTGGTGCTGGGCGTGGTCCATACGGATGCAGAAGGCTTGGTTTTGGCATGACATCGGTGCGCCAGAGGTGCGGCAGCATAGCTACCTCCATAAGTAGTCCTGGGGGTGGGAGGGGCTGAGCAGGAGGTGTGAGAACGGGTGAGTAACGGCGGGAGCAGGACAGCAGTTAACACAACTAGCAAAAAAACCAGTTAAACTACAAGATAAAAGGGAAAGATGACCTAAAATTATTGCGGCGAATTAAAATAGAGTTAAATAAAATTACCAGGCAAATAATGAGTGGGAGGCAGTGGGCAGACTGCAGGCACAAACAGTAGGCTGTGGGCCTGGGAAGCCCTGTCCTGGAATGGAGGAGCCAGGCAAGGGAGAAGTGCAGAGACCGGAGGTCAATGGGCTATTACTGGAGCCATGGAGTGGCCTCTGTAAGTAGGCTGAAGGGGCTGAGCGTGAGATGGGAAATCGGGCGAGAAACAGCAGGATGGCAGTAAAAACAACAGCACAAGGGGAAACCAAAATACCAATACTACCAAAAGCAGTTCAATAACAAAATAAATGGGAAAGGTAACTAAAAATTACCAGGCAAATTAAAATAGAGTTAAATAAAATTACCAGGTGTCGGAACGGCTTTCCTCAGGGCTTGCGTGATGTTAGAAGGTCCACCTCCAGGCAGCTCTAAGTCTGATTGCTATTTTAGCGTAGACTATTTGAGTGGCCAGGTGGGGGAAAGGGTGTTGGGGAAGGAACTGCTTGGAAGGAGATCTGTAATTAAACACACTCTAAATTAGATGTCTATCTTTACCAATTAACCTTATTAACAATCATTGTCAATAAATAGTAATAACCTGCAAGTTGTCGTGAATGTTCTAACTGGGTTGGAAATTGAGAGGCTATAAAACAAAACATGCAATACTCATCAATGCTTTTTAATGTCTGACGCTATAAATATACATATAGATAACTACAACCTTTTCTATCCTAGGAGTTAGTCTTTTGCACCTACCATAATTATAGTCTCTTTATTCCCATATGGTGCACAGCTTCCTGGTTCAGCTGTGAGATAAAAACACGTAGGACAACTTGACAATCTTCATTTATAAAGTACTGAGTTTTCACTAAAAGCGGGACCTGCCACGCAACTTTATACATAAAAGATGTTCTTTCCTTTGCATTTCTTTTACTGATATGGTCGGTCTTTGTTTCAAAACATAGGTTCCAAAAGTTCCAAAAATTATTGTTCAGGATTGGCTCTTACCAGATGTCTGTAGAGCGTTCTCGTTTTCTTTACCTTTGGCCAAGAATACTTCAGTTATTCCTTCTGTTCCGATCATGGCTCCAGGCGTCCCCCTACAATCGTGACCGCGGAAGCTAGATCACCGCCAAACTCCAGCCGCATCCAGGTCCGAGGAGAAGAAAGAATAACGAGCGGTTATTCTGGGGTGTGGCTCCTTTTTATAGGCGAGCCACACCCAAGATGGCCGCCACGTTTCCTGACGTTCCCGATGCCGTCAATTATGGTAAAAGCAAAGCGTAGCAGCAAGTAAGGAGGGAACGAACGAACCTGCTTACAGGGGAAACAAATAAATATGACGCATGTTCTAACCACTTTTGGCATTTGTAAAGTTTTTAGGAAAAGTGGTACAGTTTGTTGTCTTTTTAAGAAACGGAGGCACAATAAAAATTATAAGTCTACCTCTTGGCAAAATGTAAGCGTCATCAACAAAGGGTTTACAGATCAGTGATGGCAACGCCACCAATAGCGCGCAGTGAAGGTGGGCCAATGCATCTTGCCACAGATCGGGTGATGCTCAGCACATCTGTACAAGAGAGCATGGTGCCCATGCCAATAGGTAGATCCACCATTAGCGAAAGCAGAACCACCACTGCCAGTGGTGCCCCTAGAGCTGCAGCACGTGACTATGACACCAGGCAAATAGTGGGAGGCAGTGGGCAGGCTGGAGGCATGAGCACGAGGCTGCATGATTGGGAAGCCGAGTCCCGGTCTCTAGGAGCCAGGCAGGGGAGCGGCGCAGAGACCGGAGGTCAATGGTCTCCACTCCCTGATGGACGTGAAGCCCCAGTGCTAAAGGGCTTCAACCTGTTGCGTCCAATGCTAACTTTATCACCATGTCATCAAGGGGTGGAGATCAGACCTGAGGCTATGTCTTTGCAGAGTTGATGACCTCACAGGACACAGGGCTGTGAGATTATAAACCTGGCAAATAGTCTTTGCAAGCAGATTTTAAGCATTCACCAGTCTGCAGTGGACACCCCAAGTACAATTTGTGATTGCAGCAGCCCGCACAGGCCAGCCAGTGCAATTATGTCAGTGTGAGGGTATACTAGTGCATGTCTACTATTAATGTGAATTTAGTTTCAAGACTACCATGGAAAAAACTAAAGGGGGTGGAGCCCTTGTGCCCATGCTTAGAAGTTGCCCCTGTCTAATTTTTAACTAGTTGTGTGTCTGTGCTTTAGCTTGGTATCACTCTTGTTTTCTGTTCCATGTAGTTAATGCCAAAGAATGCTTTGCTTAGTTTACTTTCTTTAAAACCTAGTAAAAACGTAACAAATAAAAAATAGATGTCCCTCTGTGAGTGTACTGTGCGTATCGTTAGAGTTATAGTGATCATTGACAGAAATAAGATTTTTTCATAGATTCTGATTGGTGTTAATCATAGACTTAAACGCTTCACAAACGCATTTAAGAGTGTGTAGGTAGAACTACCGGATTACTTCTTCATGTATGCATAAATGTCTTTGTGAAATAGTCCCAAAATGTCCAATTCCCTATCAGTAAAAATGGAAAGGCACAGACCTTTCTATTAGTGCTAGACATATTTAAGTAAGTCCTGAATATATCAGTTTTACTCATATTTTACATAATTTGTGTCCAATTTACAACTAATTTTATGAGTACATAAAGTAGCGAAACGCCACCCTTATTACTGATATAGTTAGACTAGATGTTGAATAATTAAAGTATGCCTTCTAGGCATTTTAATAGTGCAGCAGTAATTGTTTTTCTTCCTTGTGCTTTTACTTGATTGAGAGATCATATGAATTATTGAAGTATTGATTTTTTTTAAATTTTCTAAATATATTTTGTGTTTTTCTTTTTGAAAATGAAAATAAAATTGAAAGTTTGCTGTATGGCTCCGTCATGTTGGTGAAGTTGTCCGTCAAACTTATAATGCACTGGCAAGATCCACTGTGAGAGCGGTTTCTGCCAATGCTAGAAATGTCTGCTGGACCAGTGGACATTTCTAAATTTAGCAGGTGGCACCTCCGTCAAGGGAGGGAATTATTTTACTTCGTCACCGTGGCGGAAATATAGGCCACCCACCAACATTTAAATCAGGCCCTTAGTTCCTTGATAACTAAGTTGCCACAGCTGTAGAGAACTGGCTTGTATGAACTTAAGAATACTATACTCACCCAATCTTTTTTCAAGCTGTCATGTAAGATCAAAATATACATCCATTGCTTGTGCTAGAGTGGATGTATCAGTGTGTAAATTTTTAGATGGTACATATTTCCTATATTTTATTGGCGCTATTGGCGCTGTGAGTAGTGCTTTGGTTTCTTTTCGCAATGCATTGTGAAAAAGACAAAAATGCTGCTGTAAGCATGTGTAACTTGAGGGATCATGTTCATTGCTTTTAGTAATGGTTCTCCAGTGAGTGTTCTCGAGCTGCTTTGTACAAAGTCAACTAGCAGCTGACATGTTGATTGGTTTAGTGCCTAATGAGCTTGGTACCTGCCCATAATTTAGGAAGCAGATGCAGGAAGCGTCTATCTATTACATTGTGGACTGGAGAATGACAAAACTCTCACTTAACTGTGCTAGAGTGCATGGGGGAAGGATTGAGTATGTTGACTATATATAGTCATGTGATTTACAATGTATGATAGAATTTAGTGAAGATACAACAGAATATGGTAATGCTTACATTTTACATTATACATCACAAGCAGAAAAGTGTACTTAAGCCTGGCATTGACAAATATTATGCAGAGTTGAATCTCCAGCTTCCTGAGAGACTGAAAGGTCATGCAAGCTGAGCTTTATACATCCCATGTCAAGGAAGAGAGGAAGGGCTCTTTGTCACTTACCTCTGAATTCAGAGTGCATGGGACCCTCAACTTAGGCACTGGCTACCTGTGTACAGCACCTGAACAACTAATCCCTATGCCAACTAAGCGGATATGAAATGCAGGTAGCTGATAAACTTGCTCTACAATAATTATGACTACGATGAATGCAATAGTGTGAATATAACAACCCATTGAGAGATAGATACTAGGGGTGGGCGGAACTCATGGGGTTTTACTCTGTGGAATTCTGCAGAATTACCTAAAAACTCTGAGAGATTCCGCTGAGTTCGACAGGTGGTGGAATTCAGTACATCATGGTGCTTGTGCTGATCTTTAGCACTGGGTGTTTGTCCCGTGCAGTAAAATCAGTGCGAACTGCACCATGTGGTGCACCAGAGGGCGCTGCTTCTTTCTGGCGCTCGAGTAGATTTTCTACTCGAGTTGCAGCTTTCTCAACTCGAGCGGTAGCGACCTACTGCGACCACCCGTGTTGAGAAATCTAGGCTGGTGGCAGTCTAGTGCTCAATTTTCTTGCTTACACTTGCCAACTTAAAGTTGCCGAGCCATTCCCAAGAAAAAACTCTGCCCCACGGCAGTTGGTAGAGTTTTTCCGGAACTCCAGGCTCCAAGCGGAGCACGGAGTGGACAAAACTCAGCGGAAGGAATGGAGCGGAGTGATCCCAGCCCAACCAGGGCACACTTTCGTGCTTTCAACAGCGATTCATGAACCACTATGTTTTTGGAGCCCAATCAGACCAGTAAATCGGCCTGCAAAAAACCCCAGACCTGAATGCGAAGATAGGGCAAAACACATGTTGGCTGTGTCTCTGTAACCAAACAAAAAATAGGTATGTAAATAGCAAATTTTGTATATAAAACCACAGTAAGCTATTATAAATACTGTCCAAAAATGTTGTTTCTGTTTAATTAATGTTCACAATGTTATCTATAGTTTTTATTCTATGAATCTTTTGATGATAAATGTCTGTGATCGTTGTGTGACTTATTTTAAGTGGCAAATGCATCATTTCACTACTCAATACCTTGTGAAAAGCATCTGCTCCTCGGAGCTAGCTCAGCCTTATCAGCTCAGGAAACACCAAACCTAACACAGAGAGGAAGTGACCTTCACTGTTTTTTTGTTTAGCTAAGGTGTGCAATGATAGGCCACCACAAGACACTCACAAGAGCACTTTTGATGGTAAAACAGCTTAAATAGAGGTTAGACAGGAGAGGGTGGTTAACAAACACTGGTTCCATTATTCAATTTAATGAATTACTGAAACACCCTTACAATGTTGCAATTATTTTTCTTATTGAGTACTTTCATTGCCATTATTGTGCTTGTTTTTATAGTTAAATCCTTGCACATTATATGCACTAGATTAGGGCTATAATGTCAATAAAGTACTTAAAATATATAGTGTAGGTTACTTGTGTGTGTCCATCCTTGGTGAAAGTAGTTTCAGAACTCACTAACAAACAAATAATCCTGTAGTCACACAGAAGTAGTTGTTGCTGACAATGCGCCATCCTTATGTAATGTGCAGGTGGTTCTTGGGTTACATTCCACCAGATTCCCTCTCTCAAGTTGGTAAGCTGGCTCTGAGCCTGTGCTTGTCCATAGAGTCTATGGGATATGAAACTAGGCTATATTGTGCAGAACTACAAAAAAAGTATCAATCCCATACAAGCTGCTTCCAACATACACACACACACACTTGCACTGCAGTGATAACAATTACTTACAAGCATGTGTTCAGAAAATCTATTTCCAATGTTTATCATTTTCATTTTTTAATTGGATATTACAGGTGTATGACAATATGTTCAGAAAATAACAACATAAAAAAACAAAAAATCAGCTGCAAAAGTTAGAAATATTGACTTTCTCAATAATTGTTTGTTGTGTTTGCTTCTTATTATTTACTACCTTTCTCTTTGGGATTTTCCTTCTGTCATAGTCTATCATTTGCTACTCCCGCATGCTTATGTTTTTATTTAGTGATACCCATTGCTGTTGTACCTCTTTTTCCCCATTTTCTATTTGTGGTAATATGCACTTTTTCCTGAATCTCTCTACTTCCTGCCTTTTCCATGTGCCCTCACAAACTCATTCCTAAGCACTCCTGGCATTCTGTAATTTTTGCTGCATCTGTCATGCTTTTTGTTTCAAGCTTTGTGCCTCTTTTAATAACTTCCCATTACTACTCTCAAGGCTTTCTTACTATCTTCCTGCACTGAGAACTCTGGCAGCTCTACACCTGTGAATGGGTTGATCATCTCTGGGTATATGGTGGGCATCAGAGTGAATGACTATGTTGAGCCCTCTGTACTCCACACAGAATCTCAATTCTGAAGTCTTGCATTGTGGGGCTGTCTTTGACACCAGAACCACCAGACTGGAAAAAGGGACGTTAGAGTATACCTAGCCACAATTTGGGATTCTGTTACTGTCTGGTTAAAGGCCCCATTACAGGAAAAATTATTTATCCATATATTATTACTGCAACATTGACTGTATCATCTTGCCCTTGTTTGTGTTTTTTTTTTTTTAGCTATTTGTGTCTCTCTCCTCCTTTCCTTTCCTTTTATAGTTTTTTTAACTTATCAATACCCCATGGGTTTTGCTGTATCTAATTTCATATCTTTAATTAGTGTTTATAAGAATTATTATTTTTTAAAAGGATATGTGAAGTAATGTGATGCAAATATCCAGAAAATTCACAAATTTCATGAAACACAAAATTCAGGAATTTCACGCATTTGCAGCTATATTTTACAAATTTCTAACTCTCCTTCCTTTAAGTCACTCCCTAAAAACTGTGTGCTACCTTTACTTCGTAGTCATTACATCCGGAGTCACTACATAAGATGTGTTACATCGGGAATCATTACATTGCACTGTATGTTTTACTGCCCGAGTCTACACCGTGAGTCTTTTACATCACAGGTAAGTTAGTAAATCAATGGTTAAATATATCTTTATCTACAGCTATCTCTCTCTGTAAATATACACAAATATATTTAAAAATGAAATATGTTTAAATATATGCAAGCCTTAGAGAGGAATGAAAAAATCTTCAATTGTTAAAAATAATTTCAATTAAACAAAAGTTAAAAATGAATTCATTTATTAGTACCATTTGATCAATTTTAATATTAATTTAAAAGAAGTGAATTAGAAAATGAAGATGTAAATTAAATAAATGTAATCTGTAAAATGTTTCTGAAATTATTGCAAAGTTAATATTAATTATCAATTAATTAATTCTAAGGTAAATTGTAAATTAATTGAACAGGTAATAGTAAATATAGATATACTTTTGAAATATTTATACATATATGTATATAGAAATCCATAAGGCACTAATAAATATGTGAAAAAATATGTCATTTGAGATGTCAACCCTGCTGTCATTTAACATGTTATGACTTGTATTATGTAAGGTGCTGTGGGTAGTGGTTTGCAGGGTGCAAATTAAAAGTATAACTGGTGAATTGTAGTGTTTTTGTTTTATGGTTTTAGATGCTATTTTTTGTGATTTGTGATTGTTATTTGAGATGTGATCAGTGATGTCATCAGTGATGTCACTGACCATGTCATGAGTGATGTAATATGTGACGCCATCAGCAGTGCATTGCGGGGGCGCGAGTTATAGTTAGCTGAACTAACTATAACGGGGGAATTTCTATGGTTTTGTACGAGTGAAATGTCCAACGAACTATAACGCCCCTGAAACCTATGGTTTTTTCAGTGAATTTCTAAGGTTTTTTAAATGCTAATTTCTAACTATAACGTGCCTGAAACCTATGGTTTTTTCAGTGAATTTCAAAGGTTTTTTAAATGCTAATTTCTAACTATAACATGCCTGAAACCTATGGTTTTTTCAGTGAATTTCAAAGGTTTTTTAAATGCTAATTTCTAACTATAACGTGCCTGAAACCTATGGTTTTTTAAGTGAATTTCAAAGGTTTTTTAAATGCTAGTTTCTAACTATGCATACAGAGGTAGGACATGTGAAGAAAGAAGAAAAAACGCACAGAAAGAAGAAAAAAAAATGCAGAAAGAAGCAACAGAAGTCCACAAAGATGAACAAAAGTGCAGGAAGAAGCAAGAAATGTGCAGAAAAAACCAACAGAGGAGCAGAAAGAGGCCTTGTTGCAAAATCATCCTGTGCCCGCAACTTTTTCAGACGGGTACTGGTGATAACTGAGTCTGACGAACCAGGCCTAGAGCCAGTGCTATGCTAAACGACACTTAGAATACAGTGAAAACACCTACATACACTAGGGAACACTGTGCGTTGGGGTACCCCTGTGATTAGCATGACCTCCTCTGTAAGGCCCTAGTACATAATAGGGCAGGGGGATTAAAACTACCTCTAAGTCAGAGGTGCAGAAATATGTTACTTTAACTAGTAGTCGCGTTTGCAGAGTGGTGGAGAAAGGGTGCTGGGCGTCCAACCAACGCTCAGGAATTCTACAGCGTAGGACTTACAGGAGGTACCAGGAGGGATTCTTAGCCCCCAAACTCCCTCCGGACAAAATTGGACATCATCCCCCATCCCGTAGTCTGCCACGAGGCACGTTTGCAGAGTGGTAGAGAAAGGGGCCATGGCCTCCGAAGACGTCTTAGCAATCCCACTGTGTGGGACTTACTGGAGGTAACAAGAGGGGTAGTTGGCCCCCAAGGACATCCTTGGGGGCCAACTTCCCAAACTATTACCTCCAGTCAGTCCCACACAGCAGCACTGGTAAGTACTCGTACCAGGCCACGCCCACTTTGCCCACCACTCTACAAACGCGCTCCCTGGCGCGCTCTTGGATGGGGATTGAAGTCCCCTTCACTGCTGGGGGTCCTTTAGGGGCCAACAAGCCTACCTTTTACCTCCAGTAAGCCCCACGCAGTGGGATTGGTGAGAGGTACACAAAGGCCATGCCCCCTTTCTCCACCACTCTGCAAACGCGCCCCCTGGTGCATTGTAAGTAGGGGGATTAAGTCCCCTTGAATCCTGAGGGTCCCTGGGGTCCAACTAGCCCACCAGGTACCTCCAGTAAGCGCCACAGAGCTGCATTGCAGAGAGGTGTAAAAAGGGGCATGACCTGGACCACCTCTCTGCAATGCAGCGCAGTGGCGAATACTGGAAGCACCTGGTGGGCTAGTTGGCCCCCAGGGGCCCTCAGGATTGAAAGGGATTTAATTCCCCAACTTAAAAGGCGCCACAGGGCATGTTTGCACACATGTCACCTCAGGCCCCGCCTCCTCCCTTCACCACTGTGCAAACACGCCCCGTGGCACGTTTTAAGTTGCGGGATAAAGTCCCCTTGAATCCTGAGGGTCCCTGGGGTCCAACTAGCCCACCAGGTACGCCCAGTAAGCGCCACAGAGCTGCATTGCAGAGAGGTGTAAAAAGGGGCGTGGCCTGGACCAAATATTTTTTATGGAGGGGGGCTGCGTGGCCTCCCTCCTGAGGCCTCTATTGGCCCCGGGGACCCCATCCCCCGGGGCCAGCCTTTATTTTTTTTTCTTTTAATTTTTGGGGTGGGGGGCCGCGTGGCTCCCTCCCGGGTCACTTCTAGCCCCGGGGACCCCACCCCCCGGGACAGGCCCTATCCATTGGGGACCGTGGGGGGAGCCCCAATGCCCCCACTGTCCTGCCGGCTCCCCGCGTCCTGCGGGAGCCGGCATTGCTTTTCCACATGGGGAGCTGCTAACATGCAGCTCCCCTTGTGGAAAAGCAATCTGCTTTGCTTCATTGAAGTGAGAGCAGGTTTCCTGCTCTCGCTTCAATGAAAGCAAGCAGTTTGTAATGACAGGGCGGGAGCCGCGCGGCTCCCGCCCTGTCATTGCAAGCAGCAGTGTCCCGGGGGTGGGCACCCCGGGACACTGCAGGAGCTGGCCCTGGGGGGTGGCGGTCCCCAGGGCCATCAAGGGCTACAGGAGGGGGGCCGCGCGGCCCCCCTCCCACCTATTGCACAGCCCCAGGGAGGTGGTGGTCCCTGGGCCTCGGGGGTCCGTAACGGACCCCTGAATTTGAATTTTAGTGCCCCGGGGAGGTGGCGGTCCCTGGGTTGTATGGGGGGGCTCGAGCCCTCCCACACAGGTCTATGTTTAAAAAAATAAAAGCCCCGGGGGTGGGGGTCCCTGGGGCAGCGGAGGGGCTGTGTGCCCCCGCGAATATAATTAATAAAAGCCCCGGGGGGTGGTGTTCCCGGGGCTTGGGGTGGCCTTGGAGGCCCCCCACACATTAAAAATAAGAAGCCCCGGGGGTGGCGGTCCCCGGGGCTGCGGGGGGCTGTGTGCCCCCGCTAATGTTTATGGAAAGTCCCTGGGGCTGCAGGGGCCTCCCTGGGTCCCCGCAATTACATTATTGAATGCCCCCGGGACTTGGCCCACCCGGGGGCTAAATAATAACGAAGCGCGGGAGCCCGCGCTTCGTTTTTTATTTAATTTTTGGCCGAAATTCGCGCTGGGTGCGCGAATCTCACCGATTAAAAAAAAAAAAATGCGTTTTTTGGCCCTGGGGGTCCTTGTGGGACCCCCTGAGTAGGCCTAGGGGGTCAGGGTGTTTCTAACCTGCCCTCTTTTCTTGTTTTTTGCGATTGTTTTTCTGTTTTCTTGTGACTCGGTTCTACCAAGTCACAAGATGGCTGCCAACACTTCCTGGTTTGGAGTGTTGACAGCCAATTAGAATAAAGCTCGTGGTCGGGAGGGTGCGCGGATCCACCGCGCCTCTATATATCGAAACTTTTATTTTTTGATTTTCTCAGCAACTACTGAACGGATTTACTCCATTTAAAAAAAAAGGTCTCTTTTTGAACCAAGGGCTACTCTTTGCCAAATTTGGTGTAATTCCGTTCAGCAGTTTCAGCTGTAACCGTGTCTAAAGTTTCCTATGGGAAATTGATTTTCCGACCTCTATTTTTTTAATTTCTCGGGAACTACTGAACGGATTTACTCCATTTAAAGAAAAGGTCTCTTTCTGAAACAAGGGCTACCTTTTTGCCAAATTTGGTGTAATTCCGTTTAGCAGTTCGAGATGTCATCAGTGATGTCATCAGTGATGTCACTGACCATGTCATGAGTGATGTAATATGTGACGTCATCAGCAGTGCATTGCGGGGGCGCGAGTTATAGTTACCTGAACTAACTATAACGGGGGAATTTCACGGGTTTTGTACGAGTGCAATGTCCAACTAACTATAACTGTCCCTAAAACCTTATGGTTTTTTCAGTGAATTTCTAAGGTTTTTTAAATGCAAATTTCTAACTATAACGTGCCTAAAACCTATGGTTTTTTCAGTGAATTTCAAAGGTTTTTTAAATGCTAATTTCTAACTATAACGTGTCTGAAACCTATGGTTTTTTCAGTGAATTTCAAAGGTTTTTTAAATGCTAATTCCTAACTATAACATGTCTGAAACCTACGGTTTTTTCAGTGAATTTCAAAGGTTTTGTAAATGACAATTTTTAAATGTATTAATTGTTATATTTATTTTTTTCATACTGATTTACTACATTTTTATAAACAATTTTTTTTACATATTTTATTTTTAAAATTACATTGTAATTACATTATACATTACATTACAAAAATACTTTCTCAGAATGAATTACTTTAGTTTAAATACTTTGCAGATAGGCAATAGCTTTTAAGTACAGTAGTTACAGTTGTTGCAATGGGCAACACATTTTCAAACACAATGCAACATTCAGCTCAATGTGAATTTCTAGTTAAATGCAATTAGTTACTTTATGGATTACTTTTGTAACCACAGGACTGGATCCTAGATTCAGTCCTGGTACATCTCCTGTAAACAGTTGAGTAAAAGCATTTTGGTTACAGTCGTGATTTTTAAGGAATATTATTGTATTTTAAAAGTTGACACTTAGAAACTTTTTCTCATAGAATCACCAATGTTATCCTATGGAAGGAAATTCACTTAGCAGGTAAAAACTGTTATCGTTACTTTTTCTTACTCAGTGTTGGATCCTGGATCCAGCACTGGTGCATCTCCTGTAAACAGTTGAAAGAATGCGTTTAAGTCATACAGGCGATTTTTAAGGAATATTTGTAGTTTGTGAAAATCGACACTTTGAAACTTTTCTGCTGAAAACCAGACAATGGATTCCTATGGAAGAAAATATAAGTTACTGGTAAGTACGGTTAAAATTACTTTTTCAGGGTCAGTGCTGGGCTAAAAGATGCAGCACTGGGTTCTCTCCTGATAACAGGTGAGTAAATTGGAATTCGTACTGTGGTTGATTTTAGAGGAATATTATAAAGTTCCAAAACTCCACACTTAGAAGAATTTCCAAGTGAAACCAGTCAATGTTAGCCTATGAAGGAAATTCAAGTTACCGGTAAGTACGGTTAAAATTACTTTTCAGGACCAGTACTGGGCTGAAAGATGAAGCACTGAGGTCTCTCCTGATAACAGGTGAGTAAATCAGAATTCGGATTTCGGCTGATTTTAGAGGAATATTTGTATGTTTAAAAAATCAACACTTAGAAACTTTTTCAGCAAAAAGCAGGCAATGATATCCTATGGAAGGAAATTCAAGTTACTGGTAAGTACGGTTAAAATTACTTTTGAGGATCAGTACTGGGCTGAAAGATGCAGCACTGAGGTCTCTCCTGATAACAGGTGAGTAATCGAAATTCGTATTTCAGCTGATTTTAGAGGAATATTTTAAAGTTCCAAAACTCCACACTTAGAAGAATTTCCAAGTGAAACCAGTCAATGTTAGCCTATGGAAGGAAATTCAAGTTACTGGTAAGTACGGTTAAAATTACTTTTCAGGACCAGTACTGGGCTGAAAGATACAGCACTGAGGTCTCTCCTTATAACAGGTGAGTAAATCGGAATTCGTATTTCGGCTGATTTTAGAGGAATATTTGTATGTTTCAAAAATCAACACTTAGAAACTTTTTCAGCAAAAACCAGGCAATGATATCCTATGGAAGGAAATTCAAGTTACTGGTAAGTACGGTTAAAATTACTTTTGAGGATCAGTACTGGGCTGAAAGATACAGCACTGAGGTCTCTCCTGATAACAGGTGAGTAAATCGGAATTCGTATTTCGGCTGATTTTAGAGGAATATTTTAAAGTTCCAAAACTCCACACTTAGAAGAATTTCCAAGTGAAACCAGTCAATGTTAGCCTATGGAAGGAAATTCAAGTTACTGGTAAGTACGGTTAAAATTACTTTTGAGGACCAGTACTGGGCTGAAAGATACAGCACTGAGGTCTCTCCTGATAACAGGTGAGTAAATCGGAATTCGTAGTAAGGCAGATTTTAGAGGAATATTTGCACAATGGTGAAGGGAGGGGGCGAGGCCTGAGGTGACATCTGTGCAAACGCGCCCCGTGGCGTGTTTTAGTTGGGGGATTAAGTCCCCTTGAATCATGAGGCTTCTAGGGCCAACTAGCCCACCATGAACCTCCAGTATGCGCCAGGGCTGCGTTGCAGAGACGTGTAGAGAGGCCACACCCCTTTTTACACTCTCTGCAACGCAGCTCTGTGGCGCTTTCTGGATGTACCTGTTGGGCTAGTTGGCCCCCAGGGACCCTCAGGATTGAAGGGGATTTAATCCCCATCTTAAAACGTGCCACGGGGCCTGTTTGCACACATGTCACATGAAGCCCCGCCCCCTCCCTTCACCACTGTGCAACGCGCCCTGTGGCGCGTTTTAAGTTGGGGGATTAAGTCCCCTTGAATCCTGAGGTCCCTGGAGTCCAACTAGCCCACCAAATACCTCCAAAAAGCGCCACACAGCAGCGTTGCAGAGAGGTGTAAAAAGGGGCGTGGCCTATGTACACGTCTCTGCAAGGCAGCCCCTGGCGCATACTGGAGGTTCCTGGTGGGCTAGTTGGCTCCCAGGGACCCCCAGTATTCAAGGGGAATTCGTTCCCCTTCTGCAAACGCGCCAGGGGGCGCGCTTGCAGAGTACTGCAGGGGCGGGGCGGGGCATCCGGCACAATGCCGGTCGTTTTTTTCGTTTTTTTTTTTAATGGGAGGGGGCTGCGTGGCCCCCTTCCCTTGCCCACTTTTGGCCCCGGGGACCCCATCCCCGGGTCCTGAGCATTTTTTTTTTTTTTTAATAAAAAAAAAACAGGAAGGGGGCCGCGTGGCCCCCCTTCCCTGGGCCTGTATTGGCCCCGGGGACCCCATCCCCCGGGGCAAGGCCTCGATTTTTTATTTTTTTTCTTTGGAGGGGGGCTGCGTGGCCCCCCTCCTCAGGCCATTTAAGGCCCCGGGGACCCCATCCCCCAGGGCCGGCCATTCCCTTATTTTTTTTTTTTTTAAATTTGAACTTTGGGAGGGGGGCTGCGTGGCCCCCTCCTGGAGCCACTTATGGCCCCGGGGACCCCATCCCCCGGGCCTGGCCTCACGTTGGAGACTGTGGGGGCCCCCAATCCCCCACAGTCCCAGCCGGCTCCCCGCCTCCTGCGAAGCCGGCATTGCTTTTCCACATGGGGAGCAGCTAACATGCTGCTCCCCATGTGGAAAGCAATTGGTTTGCATTTGAAAGAGAGAGCAGGTTTCCTGCTCTCTCTTTCAAAATGCAAACTAGTTTGCTATGACAGGACGGGAGCCGCGAGGCTCCCGTCCTGTCATAGCAAACAGCAGTGTCCCGGGGTAGGCACCCCGGGACACTGTAGGAGCCGGCCCTGGGGGGTGGTGGTCCCCAGGGCCATCAAGGGCTTCCAGGAGGGGGCCGCGCGCCCCCCTCCCATTCAGCGCACAGCCCCGGGAGGTGGTGGTCCCCGGGGCTTAGGGGTCCGTAACGGACCCCCATATTTAAATGTTTAGTGCCCCGGGAGGTGGCGGTCCCCGGGCATGTGGGGCTGGAGCCCCCACACAGGTTTAAAAAAAAAAAAAAAGAAGCCCCGGGGGTGGCGGTCCTCGGGGCTTGGGGGCCTTAGAGGCCCCCCCTACATAAATTAAAACCCCCCCACCATGCCCCCGGGACTTGGACTTGGACTTTTTTCGGCAGGATCCGCGCTCCCTGAGCGCATCCTGACGATTTTTAAAAAAAAAATATATATATTTTTTGCCCAGGGGGTCCTTGTGGGACCCCCTGAGCAGACCTAGGAGGTCAGGGTGTTTCTACCCCGACCCCTTTGTGCGCTTTGCGCTTTGTTTCTGTCCCTCGGTTCTACCGAGGGATAAATGGCTGCCAACACTTCCTGATTTGGAGTGTTGACAGCCAATTAGCATGCAGCTCGTGATCGGGAGGGTGCGCGAATCCGACGCGGCCATAGATATATATGTACTTTTACTTTTGATTTTCTCAGCAACTACTGAACGGATTTACACCATTTAACAAAAAGGGTTCTTTCTGAACCAAGAACTACCTCTTGCCAAATTTGGTGTAATTCCATTCAGCAGTTCGGGCTGTAGCCGTGTCTAAAGTTTCCTATGGAAAATTGCATGGGGAAAACGCGCTTTGGGACCCCCTTTTTCTCGGCCCCCGCTTGACGAATCCCCTGAGACTTTCAGGGTAGGAGCGGACCGGAGCGCCCCACAAAGTTTGAAAATTTTGCTAAGATACGTCAACCGGCAAGAGAGTTATTTCAAATAGAATGTCGCGGATTTCCTATGGATAATAGGTTGTAACTATAACTATCTACTGGCGACCGCCAGTAGATAATATATATATATATATATATATATATATATATATGTATATATATTCACTAAAAAAGCACAGTTTACAGGGACGTTATAGTTAGACTCAGGATCACTTGTGCAAACCAGTGAAATTCAGCAGTTAAAGTTAGGTGAGCGAACTATACCTCGCCCCCCCCGCAATGCACTGCTTATGACCTTATATATTACATCACTGATGACATGGACAGTGATATCACTGATTACATCACTGATGACATCTCAAACGACATCACTGATGACATCATCCAGTGACTGTGAGTGTTTTTAAAACGTTTCTGAGTGTTAAATATATATAACAAGGTGTATTGGTGAATCAGTGGGTGTATGAGTGCCTCTATGGATGATTTAGTGGGTGCGTGACTGACTGTATAAGTGAGTGATTAGGTATATCAATGAATGTGTGAGTGAGTGACTGGTTGTGTGAATGTTTGTATCAGTCTGTCAGTTGGTGTCTAAGTGGCTGCATGGGTGTGTGCATAGGAACATGAGTGGCTGTATGGGTGATTGATTGATTGTCTCAGTCCCTTTATGAGTGTCTGTGTGGGTGGGTGAGAGTGTGTGTGACTGACTGTGTGGATGAGTGAGTGGGTGAGTCAGTGGCTGTATGGGTTAGTGACTGTGTGAGGGGCTGTATGGGTGAGTGAGTGTGTGAGTGTGTGTATGGCTGTGTGGATGAGTGAGTGGATGTGACAGTGGTATATGGGTGAGTAACTGGGTATATGAAAGCCGTTATAGGTGAGTGCTGGGGTATATGAGTGACTGTATCGGTGAGTGAGTGAATGTGAGAGTGGCTGTATGGGTGAGTGTGTGCTTGTGTCAGTGACTATATAGGTGAAATAGTATGTGTTAGTATATGTATGAGTAAGTAAGTGGGTTTGAGTGTAACTGTATGGGTGAGTAAGTAGCTGTGTGATTGACTGTATGGGTGAGTGATTGGTTGTGTGAGTAGCTCTATGGGTGACTGACTCAGTGTGTGAGAGGCTGTATGGGTGTATGAGTGGATATGTCAGTGACTGTATTAGTGAGTGAGTGGGTGTATGAGTGGCTGTATGGGTGAGTGAGTGGGTTTGTGTGTAGATCTATGAATCAGTGAGTGGGTGTGTAGGTACTGGTATAGGTCTGTGAATGCGTTTGTGAATGGTTGTGTGGCAGTGGGTGTATTAAAGGTTCAATGGAGGTGTGAGGGGATGCATTCGTGATTTTGTGAATGATGTCATCAGTGATGTCATTTGAGATGTCATCAGTGCTGTGTAGGACTTACAGAAAGTGCCAGGAGATCTTCTTGGCCCCAAAGGTTCCTCACCACCCAAGAGGACTTCTTTCCCCAACCAGTAGTGTGCCAGGAATCATGTCTACAGAGTGGTGGAGAAAGGGGGCGTGGCCTCCGAAGACCTCTTAGCAATCCCGCGTGTGGGACTTACTGGAGGTAACAGGAGGAATAGTTGAACCCCAAGGATGTCCTAGGGAGTCAACTACCACTCCTGTTACCTCCAGTACATCCCACAAAGCAGGATTGCTGAGAGATTGTCAGAGGCCACGCCGCTTTCTCCACCACTCTGCAAACGCACCTCCTGGTGCATGACCAGTAGGGGGATAAAGTCTCCTTGGCTCCAGAGGGTCCTTGGGGGTCACTACCCTTCCTGTTGCCTCTAGTAAGTCCCACACAGTGGGTTTGCTGAGAGGATTTTGGTGGCCACGCCCCCTTTCTCCACCACTCTGTAAATGAGCCTCCTGGTGCACTACTAGTTGGGGGATGAAGTACCCTTGGCTCTTGAGGGTCCTTGGGGGACAGCTACCCATCCTGTTACCTCCAGTAAGACCCACACAGCTGGAATGCTGAGAGGTTGTCAGAGGCCACTCCCTCTTTCTCCACCACTCTGCAAACGTGCCTCATGGTGCACTACTGTTTGGGGGAAGAAGTCCACTTTAGTCCTGAGGCACTCAGTTTTTACTGCAGCAAATTGCAATTTAAACGTCCTACTATATAAAGTGACATTGTTGACCTCATTTCATCATGTTGAAAATGCCAAGTGGCTCTAATTTTCTTTACAACAAAACATATGCTTAGGGATCTGTTGACTACCGCTATTAACATAACACTCTAATTCTCATAAGGGTGAAATCTTGTCACAAAAGAATATATAAAGAATTTAATTTGTCTAGGCGTATGTCAACCCACATATCAAAACAAAAACAGGAAAACAGCTCCCTGTTTCCTTCTTTCATGGCCAACAAGCCCATGCATGAAAGTACAACCAATATGTAAACATTTACATTCCATGGAGATCCTCACACAATATTTATGTATCTCATTCATAAACTCAGCACCATCCTGGACTCCCTGCTCTCAATGAATCACCAAATCAACGCCATCTCCACCTCCTGCTTCCACACGCTCCGCCGGCTGTGGAAGATCTTCAAGTGGATGCACACTGAGTCCAGGAAAGCGGTCACCCATGCACTCGTCAGCAGCAGACATGATTACAGCAACACACTCTACACCAGCTCCACCCAAAAACTCCTTAAGAAAATGCGGAACATCCAGAACGCCTCCGCCAGGCTCATCATGATTCATCCTGAACATCCGGCCACCTGAGAGACTTTCACTGGCTACCTATCTACAAAAGAATTACCTTCAAGCTCCTCATACATGCCTACAAAGCCATCCACAACGCCGGACCTGCATACCTCAACCACCGCCTCTCCTTCTACATTCCCACAAGACCCTGATTGAGTGTTTAGGTTGAAACGTGTTGCAGATTAAACTTCATTTGAAGCTGACACCCTGAGTGTGGGCTCTCTTTTCGTGTCCATAACACAGGAATTACCTTCTAAAATTGTGAACGTGACTTGCACCCGTTGCCTAGCACCAGCCCTGTTTGGTGGACGTGGCCGGCAGCATTGCGGGAGATACATAAATGAATATATATATATATATATATATATATATATATATATATATATATTCTCGTGAGGGTGAAATCTTGTCACAAAAGAATGTATATACAATTTCATTTGGCTAGGTGTATGTCAACCCACAAATCAAAACAAAAACAGGAAAATAGCTCCCTGTTTCCTTCGTTCATGGCCAAGGGGCCCATGCATGAAAGTACAACCATTATGTAAACATTTACATTCCACGGAAATCCTCACACAATATTCATATATCTCATTCATAAACTCTGCACCATCCTCGCTCTCATTGAATCGCCAAATCAACGCTGTCTCGTCCTCCTGCTTCCACATGCTCCAACTGCTTCAGAAGATCTTCAAGTGGATCCACACCGAGTCTAGGAAAACGGTCACCCATGCGCTCGTCAGCAGCAGACTCGACTATGGCAGCGCACTCTATGCCAGCACCACCCAAAAACTCCTTCAGAAACTTAACATCCAGAACACCTCCACCAGACTCATCCTGACTCACCCTGAACTTCTGGCCACCTGAGAGACTTTCACTGGCTACCTATCAACAAAAGAATTACCTTCAAGCTCCTCATACATGCCTAGAAAGCCCTCCACAACCCCGGACCTGCATACTTCAACCAGCGTCTCTCCTTCCACACTCCCACCAGACATCTCAGCTCTGCTCAACTGGCCCTGGCCACCATTCCACAGATCCGCAAGACCACGGCTGGAGTAAGATCCTTCTCCTACCTGTCTGCGAAGACATGGAACTCCCTGCCTCTTCATCTCAGGCAATCACCATCACTGCCTCAATTCAGGAAGGACCTCAAGACCTGGCTCTTCGACTGAACCGCAGATCCACCCCCCCACTCAGCGCCTTGAGACCTTTGCAAGAATCCTGATTGATTGATTGAAACGTGTTGCCAATTAAACTTCATTTGAAGCTGACACGCTGTGTGCAGGCTCTTTTCTTGTCCATAACACAGGAATTGCCTTCTAAAATTGTGAGTGGGACTCGCACCCGGTTGCCTAGCACCACCCCCTATTGGTGGACGAGGCCAGCAGCATCAATAGCCTTGTGGAAGACATGTAAAGGCTGTTGGCACTGCCGCTGGTGGGACCTTCCGTTGACCACATGAGGGCGTGAGTTATGCAAATTCAAGGATGCTGGATCATTAGACCGACACCTACGGCTGTTTCCCACATCGACATCCAGTGGCTGTGGCGATGGGTCGCTTGAGGTAACTGCACGGCCTGCCCAAGTTAGAGGTGCTATGACCATTCAGGTCCAATGTTGAGGGGACCGCTATGAATTTAAAAATAATCAAGTGCGATCCTTGCCAAGAGACCACGTGACGTTCATCCAAGGCCCATCGGGTTTGAATATAAATGGGGCATTGGAGCCCGTATTTTCATTAAATGAATCGTGGACGGCGTAACGAGGTCACAAGGGGAGGAGATACTTGCTACAAAACATTAGAATTTGGTCCTCTCATTGACCGAGAGCCGACCAATGATGATGGTCGACAAGGCAATCTAGCCAATATCAGGCAGTGTCTCAAGTGGAATACATTTGAACAGCATTTGAGAAAGGCAAAACGCCGAAACGCGTCATGCCGTAATGATCGAAATTAAATAAATAAAGATCTTTTAAGACCCCGCGAGTGCTCCAGGACCACCTTGTTTTGCAGTTGCTGTGTAGCACGCAAGCTCTCCACTCGCGACTGGAAAAAAGCACCCGCCCTGAGTGCAACAGCGTATGGGGAACTTTTGGTGAAGAAATATATATATATATATATATATATTCACTGAAAAAACCGTAGGTTTCAGGCACGTTATAGTTACAAATTAGCATTTAAAAAACCTTTGAAATTCACTGAAAAAACCATAGGTTTCAGACACGTTATAGTTAGAAATTAGCATTTAAAAACCTTTGAAATTCACTGAAAAAACCATAGGTTTTAGGGACAGTTATAGTTACAAATTAGCATTTAAAAAACCTTTGAAATTCACTGAAAAAACCATAGGTTTCAGATATGTTATAGTTACAAATTAGCATTTAAAAAACCTTTGAAATTCACTGAAAAAACCATAGGTTTTAGGGACAGTTATAGTTAGTTGGACATTTCACTCGTACAAAACCCGTGAAATTCCCCCGTTATAGTTAGTTCAGCTAACTATAACTCGCGCCCGCAATGCACTGCTGATGACGTCACATATTACATCACTCATGACATGGTCAGTGACATCACTGATGACATCACTGATGACATCTCAAATGACATCACTGATGACATCATCCAGTGACTGTGTGTTTCTGTAAAGTTTAAATATTTTTAATATATATAGGAAAAGACGTATTGAAGAATGAGTGGGTGTGTAAGTGTCTGTATGGATGATTTAGTAGGTGCGTGACTGACTCTATAAGTGAGTGATTTAACGTATCTTACTGAATGCATGGGTTAGTGACTAAACTGGGTGAATGTCTGTATCCGTCTGTCTGTTGCTGTGTAAGTGGCTGCATGGGTTTGTGAATAGCTACATGAGTGTCTATATGAGTTATTGATTGGTTGTCTGAGTATCTGTATGGGTGCCTGAGTGTTTGTGTGGGTGGGGTGTGTGCGACTCTGTGCATAGATGTGTGAGTGGGTGATTCACTGGGTGGATGGTTTCAAGAGTGCATCTGTGATAGACTGTATGGGTGGGTAAGTGTGTGTAAGAGTGTGTTAGTGAGTGAATGTATGTCCCAGTGGTACATGTGTGAGTAACTACATATGTGAAAGCCAGTATATATGTGTGTTGGAGTATATAAATAGCTATGTTTGAGAGTGAGTGATTGTGATAGTGGCTGTATGGATGAGTGTGTGCTTGTATCAGTGATTGTATAAGAGCGTAACAATGTGCTAGTATTTGTATGATTAAGTGAGCTGGTGTGTGTATAACTGTATAGGTGAGTAAATGGCAGTGTGTTTAATTATTTGCATGACTGACTAGGTGTGTGAGTACCTCTTTGGATGAGTGGCGGTGTTTGAGTGTCTATATAGGAGTAAGAGTGCATATGATAGTCCTGTACTGAGTGACCATAAGTATGAGTGACTGTACGGGTGAGTGAGTGGATGTGTGTGTGTAGACCTAAGAATCAGTGAGTGGGTATGTAGTTATTGGTGTTGGAGTGTCTATAGTTTTGCGAATGGCAGTCTGTAATTTAGATTGGGTGTATCAAAGGTTATATTAGGGTGTGAGGAGCTGCATCAGATTATCACGTGGATGATGTCATCAGTGATGTCATTTGAGATGTCATCAGTGATGTCATCAGTGATGTCACTGACCATGTCATGAGTGATGTAATATGTGACGTCATCAGCAGTGCATTGCGGGGCGCGAGTTATAGTTAGCTGAACTAACTATAACGGGGAATTTCACGGGTTTTGTATGAGTGAAATGTCCAACTAACTATAACTGTCCCTAAAACCTATGGTTTTTTCAGTGAATTTCAAAGGTTTTTTAAATGCTAATTTGTAACTATAACATATCTGAAACCTATGGTTTTTTCAGTGAATTTCAAAGGTTTTTTAAATGCTAATTTGTAACTATAACTGTCCCTAAAACCTATGGTTTTTTCAGTGAATTTCAAAGGTTTTTTAAATGCTAATTTCTAACTATAACGTGTCTGAAACCTATGGTTTTTTCAGTGAATTTCAAAGGTTTTTTAAATGCTAATTTGTAACTATAACGTGCCTGAAACCTACGGTTTTTTCAGTGAATTTCAAAGGTTTTTTAAATGACATTTTTTAAATGTATTAATTTTTATATTAATTTTTTCATACTGATTTACTACATTTTTAGCAACAATTTCTTTTACATATTTTATTTTTTAAATTACATTGTAATTACATTATACATTACATTACAAAAATACTTTCTCAGAATGAATTACTTTAGTTTAAATACTTAGCACATAGGCAATAGACTTTAAGTACAGTAGTTACAGTTGTTGCAATGGGCAACACATTTTCAAACACAATGCAACATTCAGCTCAATGTGAATTTCTAGTTAAATGCAATTAGTTACTTTATGGATTACTTTTCTAACCACAGGACTGGATCCTAGATTCAGTCCTGGGACATCTCCTGTAAACAGTTGAGTAAAAGCGTTTTGGTTACAGTCGTGATTTTTAAGGAATATTATTGTATTTTAAAAGTTGACACTTAGAAACTTTTCCTCATAGAATCACCAATGTTATCCTATGGAAGGAAATTCACTTAGCAGGTAAAAACTGTTATCGTTACTTTTTCTTACTCAGTGTTGGATCCTGGATCCAGCACTGGTGCATCTCCTGTAAACAGTTGAAAAAATGCTTTTAAGTCATACAGGCGATTTTTAAGGAATATTTGTAGTTTGTGAAAATCGACACTTTGAAACTTTTCTGCTGAAAACCAGACAATGGATTCCTATGGAAGAAAAGATAAGTTACTGGTAAGTACGGTTAAAATTACTTTTCAGGGTCAGTGCTGGGCTAAAAGATGCAGCACTGGGTTCTCTCCTGATAACAGGTGAGTAAATCGGAATTCGTATTTCGGCTGATTTTAGAAGAATAATTTAAAGTTCCAAAACTCCACACTTAGAAGAATTTTCAAGTGAAACCAGTCAATGTTAGCCTATGGAAGGAAATTCAAGTTACTGGTAAGTACAGTTAAAATTACTTTTCAGGACCAGTACTGGGCTGAAAGATGCAGCACTGAGGTCTCTCCTGATAACAGGTGAGTAAATCAGAATTCGGATTTCGGCTGATTTTAGAGGAATATTTGTATGTTTCAAAAATCAACACTTAGAAACTTTTTCAGCAAAAAGCAGTCAATGATATCCTATGGAAGGAAATTCAAGTTACTGGTAAGTACGGTTAAAATTACTTTTCAGGATTAGTACTGGGCTGAAAGATGCAGCACTGAGGTCTCTCCTGATAACAGGTGAGTAAATCGGAATTCGTATTTCGGCTGATTTTAGAGGAATATTTTAAAGTTCCAAAACTCCACACTTAGAAGAATTTCCAAGTGAAACCAGTCAATGTTAGCCTATGGAAGGAAATTCAAGTTACTGGTAAGTACGGTTAAAATTACTTTTCAGGACCAGTACTGGGCTGAAAGATACAGCACTGAGGTCTCTCCTTATAACAGGTGAGTAAATCTGAATTCGTATTTCTGCTGATTTTAGAGGAATATTTGTAGGTTTCAAAAATCAACACTTAGAAACTTTTTCAGCAAAAAGCAGGCACTGATATCCTATGGAAGGAAATTCAAGTTACTGGTAAGTACGGTTAAAATTACTTTTCAGGACCAGTACTGGACTGAAAGATACAGCACTGAGGTCTCTCCTTATAACAGGTGAGTAAATCGGAATTCGTATTTCGGATGATTTTAGAAGAATATTTGCACAATGGTGAAGGGAGGGGGCGGGGCCTGAGGTGACATCTGTGCAAACGCGCTCCGTGGCGCGCTTTAGTTGGGGATTAAGTCCCCTTGAATCCTGAGGGTCTCTAGGGCCAACTAGCCCACCAGGAACCTCCAATATGCGCCAGGGGCTGCGTTGCAGAGACGTGTAGAGAGGCCACACCCCTTTTACACCTCTCTGCAACGCAGCTCTGTGGCGCTTTCTGGATGTACCTGTTGGGCTAGTTGGCCCCCAGGGACCCTCAGGATTGAAGGGGATTTAATCCCCAACTTAAAACGCGCCACGGGGCGCGTTTGCACAGATGTCACCTGAAGCCCCGCCCCTCCCTTCACCACTGTGCAAACGCGCCCGTGGCACGTTTTAAGTCGGGGATTAACTCCCTTGAATCCTGAGGGTCCCTGGGGCCAACTAGCCCAACAGGTATATCCAAAAGCGCCACAGAGCTAGTGTTGCAGAGAGGTGTAAAGGGGCGTGGCCTCTGTACACCTCTCTGCAACGCAGCCCCTGGCGCATACTGGAGGTTCCTGGTGGGCTAGTTGGCCCTCAGGGACCCCCAGTATTCAAGGGGAATTGTTCTCCTCTGCAAACATGCCAGGGGGCGCGTTTGCAGAGTGGTGAAGGAAGGGGTGGGGCCTGCGGGCCCGATCGTTTTTTTTTGTTTTTGTCCCCTGAAGGGGGCTGTGTGGCCCCCCTTCCTTTTTCCTTGTTTTTGGGCCCTGGGGACCCCATCCCCCAGGGCCTTACCCCTTTTAATTAAATTAAAAAAAAACGGGAAGGGGGCCGCGTGGCCCCCTTCCCTGGGCCTGTATTGGCCCCGGGGACCCCATCCCCCGGGGCATGGCCTCGATTTTTTTTTTTTCTTTGGAGGGGGCTGCGTGGCCCCCTCCTCAGGCCATTTAAGGCCCCGGGGACCCCATCCCTCGGGCCGGCCTTTCCGGTTTTTTTAAAATTTTTATTTTATTTTTGGGGAGGGGGGCCGCGTGGCCCCCTCCCGGGCCACTACTTGCCCCGGGACCCCATCCCCCGGGGCTGGCCCCTCTCCGTTGGGGACTGTGGGGGTCCCCAATACCCCCATAGTCCCGCCGGCTCCCCGCGTCCCTTGGGAGCCGGCATTGCTTTCCACATGGGGAGCTGCTAAGATGCAGCTCCCCATGTGGAAAGCAATGTGCTTTGGGATATTGGAAGAGAGAGCAGGTTTCCCTGCTCTCTTCCAATATCCAAAGCAGTTTGCTATGGCAGGACGGGAGCCACGAGGCTCCCGTCCTGCCATAGCAACTACAGTGTCCCGGGGGTAGGCACCCCGGGACACTGCAGGAGCCGGCCCTGGGGGTGGCGGTCCCCAGGGCCATCAAGGGCTCCAGGAGGGGGCCGCGCGGCCCCTCTCCCTTAAATTACACAGCCCCGGGAGGTGGTGGTCCCCGGGCTCTGGGGGTCCGTAATGGACCCCGACATTTATTTTGTAAGTACCCTGGGAGGTGGTGGTCCCCAGGGCGTGTGGGGGCTGGAACCCCCCACACCTTATTTATTTAAAAAGAAGCCCCGGGGGTGGCGGTCCCCGGGCTGCGTGGGGCCCTTTGAGGCCCCCATACAAACAATATACCCACCCCCACCATGCCCCCGGGACTTGGGCCACCCGGGGCAAATGTAATCGAAGCGCGGAGACCGCGCTCGATTTTTTTTTCGGCAGGATTCGCGCACCCTGAGCGCATCCTGCCGATTTTAAAACATTTTTTTTTTTTTGCCCAGGGGGTCCTTGTGGGACCCCTGAGTAAACCTAGGGGTCAGGGTGTTTCTACCCTGCTCCCTTTGTGCGCTTTGCGCACTTGTTTCTGTCCCTCGGTTCTACCGAGGGACAAAATGGCTGCCAACATTTCCTGAATCGGAATGTTGACAGCCAGCTGACAGCCAATTAACATGCAGCTCGTGATCGGGACGGTGCGCGCAGAGGTGCGCTGAGGGTACGCGGACCCTACTCGGCCATAGATATATCTATCTTTTTACTTTTGATTTTCTCAGCAACTACTGAATGGATTTACACCATTTAACAAAAAGGGTTCCTTTCTGAACCAAGAACTACCTCTTTGCCAAATTTGGTGTAATTCCGTTCAGCAGTTCGGGCTGTAGCCGTGTCTAAAGTTTCCTATGGAAAATTGCATGGGGAAAACGCGTTTTGGGACCCCCCTTTTTTCTCGGCCCCGCTTGACAAATCCCCCCGAGACTTTCAGGGTAGGAGCGGACCGGAGCGCCCCACAAAGTTTGAAAATTTTGCGAAGAAACGTCAACCGGCAAGAGAGTTATTTCAAATAGAATGTCGCGGATTTCCTATGGATAATAGGTTGTAACTATAACTATCTACTGGCGACCGATAGTATAGATAATATATATATATATATATATATATATATATATATATATATATATATATATATATATATATATATATATATCGTGCATCACATTGTTTCTTCCGCCCCACTCGGCCCTTGGTAGATGGAGCCTGTCCCGGCGAAGCTTACCGGGTAAAAGTTTTTTTGTAACATGAACCAAGTAATCACGCTCTCTCAGGAAATTCCAATAGACTTAGATTTTATTTTCAGTTACGCGTTTCGGGGAACGCCGTCCCCTTGCTCACACACTGAATACTGGTTTACACCACCACATTAGTACTCTAAAAACATAGACAAAGGACCACCTCAGCAGTCATCTGTTGCAATACACGAGGTGGAAAATGGCATCCATTTTGTAGTGGAGTATAACGTACTCTCCACATACACCACATATGCTTGAAATCAGCCATATTATTGATTACATAATACTGGAATGCATGTCAATGTATTAGATTCAAAATTTACGAGCAGGCTGATATATTTGGCTAAAGTTAATACATTAATATTTGTAATTTCATGAAAACCTCGATCAGTTAATCAAATTGGAGATCATATGGTATTCGTTTAAAAACAAAAATACAAATATCTGTGCACTGGATAGGGAGCGATACACGGTCTCTAGTGGCATATTTCCAACCAAACAGTATTTTTACTTCACAATATTCAAGTTATAGAAACGGCATCCATTTTGTAGTGGAGTGTGTTTCACTATCAAATGCCTGTAATCAACTATATCAGTAATCACATACTTTTAGGATGCATGACATTATTTATAAATTCATTATTCGCACCCAACTTGATATACTCAATTTGAATCAATGAATTCAAATTAACCATTCGTTACGATCTCAATCACTAAATCAAACGAGGATGTCCTCTGATGGTAAACTGGAAGTATATCTGTACATAGGTGGCTTATAATATATATTAGTAGTCCAAAAACATAGACAAAGGACCACCTCAGCAGTCATCTGTTGCAGTACACAAGGTGGAAAACGGCATCCATTTTGTAGTGGAGTATAACGTACTCTCCACATACACCACATATGCTTAAAATCAGCCATATCATTGATTACATAATATTGGAATGCATGTCAATGTATTAGATTCAAAATTTACGAGCAGGCTGATATATTTGGCTAAAGTTAATACATTAATATTTGTAATTCATGAAAACCTCAATCAGTTAATCAAATTGGAGATCATATGTTATTAGTTTAAAAACAAAAATGCAAAGATCTGTGCACTGGATAGGGAGCGATACACGCGCTCTAGTGGCATATTTCTAACCAAACAGTATTGTTACTTCACAATATTCAAGTTATAGAAACGGCATCCATTTTGTAGTGGAGTGTGTTTCACTATCCCTATATTCCCAATGCATGTAATCAACTATATCAGTAATCACATACTATTAGGATGCATGACATTATTTATAAATTCATTATTCGCAACCAACTTGATATACTCAATTTGAATCAATGAATTCATATTAACCATTCGTTACGACCTCGATCACTAAATCAAATGAGGATGTCCTCTGATGGCAATGTGGAAGTATATCTGTACATAGGTGGCTGATAATATATACGCTCTAGTGACATCTTATCAACATTATCTCATTGTTGCTTCACAATTATACAGTTTAAGAAATAGCAGCTTCAGGTTAGAGGAAACAATTGTAGAGTATAATATTATCTTTCTAACCTACCGAAGGGATCTGCACACTAGCCTGGTCTTCATAATTCCTATGGCACCCCTTGGATTCGAACAGTGGGCATGAAATTGCACTGAGTTCTTAGCTAGTGGGCAAGGGTGTCATGGGTGAGAAGAAATAGTATGTTACACCTAAGTGGCATAGAGCCTAATGTTCTCTACCCCTGTGTTTCTAATATAATACCAGAAAAAGCGTCTGTTACGTGGTACATTTCTCTCGCCATAGTGGCCATATCCCCAGTTTCGCTACATTTGTTATCCCTGTGGAGACTCTTGTTATGTCCCAGGCTCGCCTCCATCTTAAACATTGCCGCGTTAATTCCTATGGACAGTGGACCAGAATATCCAGAAGGAACTACTAGGGGTGGTGGTGGCAGTCCCCAGCCCTGGAGTCCCCAATTTTCTCCCACTCATACATGTGCTATGTGCAGGTAACAACCAAATGAACTGTGCAGATCATAGTGTTCAATAAAACAGTGAATTAAAGTCTTATCTTCCAACGTGCACTGTGTCGATTCCTCTTAGTGGCGAAGAAAAGGGTAGGTGACCTTAATAGATTCTACAGGTGTCAGTGGGTCCCTTCCTTTCCTCCTGTGAAAAGATGAAAGAAATAAAATTAGATTAAAACTCGATAAAGGTAAACCTTTTACTCTGAACACTATATAATACACTAGGCAAAGATAGATGCAGTCTATTGCCATGAAAGTCTACACAGCTCCTATGCCTAAATATTAATGATGGATGTCAGAGAAAACGATCTTAACCCCTTAAGTGCTGCTGTCGGCCAACGGCCGTCGCGAGCACTACCTCCGTAGTGCTGCGCACGTCCGTTGGCCGACGCAGCCCCACCCGCTGATTAAAACCGCCGCACCGCGGTGGAATTCGAACCGCGGTTAAGGGGTTAATGCCCCCTACTCTTCATGTAAATGTATAATCAGTTCCTCGTCCTGATTGTGACCCCACGAATTCCTCGTCTGCAAATCAATGATGTGCCATGATTCTCTTTTCCTGAGAAGGAGGGTTCTGTCTCCCCCCCCGTTTGTTCGAATGTACTTGTTCAATGATAAAAAATCTCAGTAATGAGCTATTAGAGAGATGGTAATCTTCAAAGTGGCGGGCCACTGGGTAGTGTCTATCCTTGTTATGTATGGCCCTAAGGTGTTCAAGTATTCTTTTTTTCGCCGCAAAAATCGTGCTCCCTATGTATCTCATCTTACATGGACATTCCAGTACATAGATGACATGTGTAGTACTACATGTCAAAAATTGGTTGATGTTTTTGCTTGTACTTGGTGTGTTGTATGTTTTCACCATGTGACTGAGTCTGCAGGCCTTACAATGCCCACAAGGAAAAAATCCTTGTAGGCTATGTTGTGGTTCTCTGTGTCTTGTGGTGATATCACCTTTGACTAGAATGTCCCTAAGACTCCTCCCTTTTCTGTATGTAATCATGGGACGGTTGGGCAGTTCCTGTCCAATCACTGGATCACTTTTAAGGATGTTCCAGTTGTTGTTCAGGATTTTAGCTATTTGTTTGGATTCCCTGTTGTATGTAAGGATCACCCTTGTCACGTTCTCGGTTTCACTGGTTGTGGGGTTTTCCTGTAGAGTTTGATCTCTAGTAACTTGTTTCACTTTTTTCACTGCTCTTTTGATTACCCAATTGGGGTAGCCCCGCTCTTTGAATCTCTTCCTCATGATTTTAGACTCCGACTGAAATGCTTCGGGGTGCTACAGTTTCTTTTCGCTCTCAGCAGCTCCCCAAATGGAATACTTCATTTGAGTACACCTGGGTGGCTGCTGAGAGCGTGAAGAAGACTATTGCCTGCTGTACTCTTTCTGTGCAATTTAGTGTTGAGTCTGCCTCCATCTGTCATTACCACTACATCCAGGAATTCAATTGTTTCCTTACTCATGTTATGTGTTAGTTTGATGTTACAGTTGTTCATATTGAGTAGTTCGATACATTTTGTGGCACTGGCCTCATTTCCTTTCCAGATAAGGAAGAGATTGTCTATGTAGCGGAGCCAGATGTTAACTTGGCTCCACAGTTTGCTCCCCACGGATCTCCTCTTCCCATGCCCCCAGAAAAAGATTGGCAAAGCTGGGGGCAAAGCACGTACCCATCGCCGAACCTAGTGTTTGTTTATATATTCCATCGTTGAACATAAAAATATTGTTAGTGAGGCAGAATCTTATCATATCAATCACCATATTTGTATGTTCAAGGTACTTGATTGGTCTCTGTTTAAGGAAGTGTTGGCAAGATTTCACACCCATGTCATGATCAATGATCGTGCACAGTGAATTTACATCCATAGTGATCATGATATAATCTTTTTCCCACTCCATTCCTTGTATTTTCCCTAGAAAGTCCTTGGTGTCTTTCACATATGAAGGTAAAGTCGTAACAAAATTTCTGAGAAAATAGTCAACATATTTAGAAATGTTTTCAGTTACGCTCCCAATGGAGGAGACAATGGGTCTTCCTGGTGGTGTGGTAGGGTTCTTATGTATCTTGGGAAGTAGATAAAATATGGGTAATCTCGGATAGTCACGGTTTAGGTAGCAAAATTCTTCCCAGTGTAGTATGCTGTTCTCCTTCCACCCATCAAGTTTCTCCCACATGGAAGTGATGCTTTGGTTGTATTCTTTGATGTCACTCCTGCAGTAGAAATGTCTGTCTTCTAGTTGTCTCAAGGCTTCCTGTGTATATAGTTCTTTATCCCATATCACTATGTTTCCTCCCTTATCTGAGGGACGGATCACGATAGTCTCATCTTCGGATAGGGATTTGATAATTTCATTTTGTGCCTGCGATATATTCAAATATGTTAGTCTTTTTGCTTTGCTGATGTTGGGTCTTAATCAGGTCGTGCATCATGGTATCGTGGAAAGTGTCAATATTGTCATGGGTGAGGTTGGGATAGAATTTAGATTTTGGTTTAAATCCTGTTATGGTAGGTTGGTCAGTAACTATGTCCAAGTTCTCCAATGTTTCAATTTCTTCCAGGTCTGTTTCTGCCAATAGTCCTTGTAGTGCGAGGAGAGTACCTGCGTCTCTGATGTTAAGTATGTCATTCCCCTCTACGTTGGTGTCTGGGGTTTGGTTGGAAGTACCCGGGAGGTTCCCTATGTTATCTTGTCTGTGTTTATAATGTTTATGCCATTTTTTTTATTTTAATTTTCTGATATACTTAAACATATCTATTCTTGTCTCTGGGTAGTTAAAATGGCTGGTCGGGCAAAAGGATAGACCTCAGCAGAGTGTTCTTTTCTCAAGGTCTGTAAGAGGCTGTTGGAAGTGGGGGTCCTTATCCCTCACCACCGCCACCAAATGCTGGAGGCGGGAGTCCCCGTCCCACACCGCTGTTGCCAGGTGCGAGATCCGGACCCCTCGTTTCAACGTTAGGCTAAGTAAGGACACCGTCTGAGATAGCCATGCTCACCCCCTTAGTAGCTTGGAACGAGCAGCCAGGCTTATCTCCAAGGCACGAGTGTACAGTATGTGCAACCACACTCACAGCAACCCAATGATGTCACCACAAATAGACTCCACACGAGTTTTTATAAAACGAGTATAATCTTTATACAAGAAGATATACGATATGACCACACGATACAAAACCAACATATAATAATGGGTAGTATTTCTTCCGGTGGATTGGTAGGTTCTAATCCCAACCACCGCTTCTAATCAACAGTTAAGCTGACTTCTAACTGTTTCCAAAAGGTTAGGTAGGTCGTATTGCTAGAATCACACACGTTGCAAAAGAAACGAAATACTGCAATGCGTAACGATATACTCCTGAACTGTGCAATAGAGAAACAATGCCATAAGTAGCGTCACAGTCATGTACTTTGCAATAGAAGGAATAATGCAATGCATATCACCACCAGCATGCCCTGTGCAAGGAAGAAACAAAGCAATGCGTCACGCTACAATCATGTACTGTGCATTGAAGAACTAATGCAATGCGCCACGTTATAATCAGGTACTGTGCGATGAAGAAATAATGCAATGCGCCACGCTTACAATCATGTACTCTGCAAGGGAAAATAACGCAGTGCGTAGCGAACACAGCATGTAGTTCGTCAGGCAAAAATAGAGTCAGGCGTCATACGACAGTTCGATAGTTCGTTAGCAGCAATAATGCAAAGTGTAATACGACAGTCTAGGTGCTCGGTTAACAGTTGCCCCCGACATGGATCAATGGTGACACAAAAGTACAGCTCACTCCGGCCCCAGTACTGCCCCTCCATGGGCCAGCACGTGCCTCGATCCGAGCCGAAGCAACAGGCTCACGCAGCTGCCAGGAGCGAGAGGCCGAGAGAGTGTCCCTCCGAGCCCGCACCCCACCCCAGGTGGTGATCCACGTTACCTGGGGGGGCGCGACCCCACTCTCCTCCCCTCCTTCAGCGACTTGGGCCTTGATCCAGAACTCCGTCAATGGGCACGGCGAGCTCAGGCCGGCGACTCCGCTCCTCCGGGACTGCCGGTCCAGGCCGCTACTACTGCACTCCGAGGGCCCAATGACCTGGCCCTCCTTCCGGCGGTCTCAGTGGACACCGAGACCCGCCCTCAGCACTTGTGGAGACTTACTTCGATTTCGGTGCACACGCTACCCAGGCACTCCTCACCAGCGCCTCTGGTTGCACCGTGACACGCACTCTGTGCGTCCAAGACTCGCCACTTCTCTGGTGCACACGATGACCAGGCGATTGTCACCACTCCTCGGCTTGCACCTCGACACGCACCCTGCGCGTCCGAGTCTCACCTCTTCTCCCAGTGCACACAATGACCAGGCGCTCTTCACCAACGCCTCGGCTTGCACCACGACACACACTCTGTGCGTCCGAGTCTCACCTCTTCTCTTGGTGCACACAACGACCAGGCGCTCTTCACCAACGCCTCGGCTTGCACCACGACACGCACCCTGTGAGTCCGAGACTCACTTATTTTCCCGGTGCACACAACAACCAGGCGCTCCTCACCAACGCCTTGTCTTGCACCACGACATGCACCCTGCGCGTCCGAGTCTCACCTCGTCTCCCGGTGCACACAACGACCAGGCGCTCCTCACCAATGCCTCGGCTTGCACCCCGACACGCACCCTGCGCGTCCGTGACTCAGTTTACTCCTGCGTGCCCATGATCACAAGGCACAACTTCTGAGGGTCTCAAGCTGCAAAAGCACGCGCACACTGCGTTGCTTGGGACTTCTCCGGAAACTTTTCTGTTCCTGTGTTTCCAAACAGGGAGCCAGCTCACCTCGGGCCCTTGGGGTTCAGGACACAGCACAAAGCACAGTCCTGTTCAAGAAGGGGGGGACACCACCCTCTGCAATGTCCCTTCAGTCTCTTCCTTAGTCAAAGCTACAAACTGCAGGCCAGCCCCAGATCACGAAGCAAGGGTCAGTCCTATCCAGCAGTCTCTTCAGCAACTTCTTCCTTGGCAGAGGTTCTTCTTGACCACGAAAGAGGTCAAAGCCTTTGCAGACTCGACCTGTCCATTTCGCCATTCAAAATTACACCAAATTCTAGGGGTTTCAGTTCTCTTAGTTATACCCCTTCATGTCTTTGAAGTTCGTTGTGCGCAGGGGTCCCTGACCCCTGCCTAAATCAGTTCTTGGTGTCTCCCTCACAGTGTCACCTCTCTCCCTTTGATACTGGGGGTCTGGACCCTTAACCACTCAGCAGGAGATGGATCAATTGTTTTATAGCTGCAACCCAGGCCTCTTCACCTCCCGGGGCCTCTCCTCGCATACTCTCCAGATGCAGGTCAGCCAGGTGCCATCTCACCCCCTCCCATCTCAGATCCAGACAGTCAATCCATATTCAGCAGAGACACACAGAAATGCTTAAAGCACAAAACTCAGCCACTTTCTCAAAGAGTGGTTTCTGAACACACAGTGACAAAACCACTTTCATAGAAAGATGTGTTATGACACTGTGAGTTCATACATACTAAACTTCACCTCTCCATTATAAACTTATAGGAAACTAGGTTAGCAAAACACCATACCCAGCCTCCCCCATTCTGTCCTATGGGCAGAATGGCCTTTCACCAGTGAAAACGAAATGGAGTGTTTTTTCACTGTCAGGACCTAGCACACACCTCAGTATATGTCCTGCCTTTTACCTACACTGCACCCTGCCCAGGGGTTACCCGGGACCTACCACAGGGGTGCCCACAGTGTACGCAAAAGGGAAAGTAAGGCCTGACAAGTGGTTGCACTTGTCAGGACAACATGCTAACTTAGCAAACTGCGCGCAGGCCCTACACTGAAGGCCTGAGTTCCCTTCTCTGCGCACCCTTGCATTACTAGCCCTTGCACACACAGTGCACATCACTAGGGACTTTTACTAGTAGGGCAAACATACCAATCATGGCCAACCAATTACCATTGTACTTTACATAGGGAACCCTTGTACTTTGGCACTGATCAGCAGTGGCAAAGTACCCAAAGCATCTAAAAACAAAGGAGATAGAGGCAAAAAGTCAGGGGTAATCATGCCCAGATATGCCAGGTCTAACAGAGGTCTATTGGACAAGTTCACGATCGTTCTGCTTACCATATCGTTGTCCATCATAGTTTCTTGGAGGTGGATGCCTTGTTTCCCACGGCATTTTTCCCCGTCCTCTGCCTCTTCTGCTCCCTCTGTTTGTCTCGCTTTCGTCTCCGCTTCTTTCATCCGCTCCTCTTCCTCGGCCTCTCCCTCTCTGTCCTCGGCCTCTCCCTCGTGTTCACGGGGTTGGTGTTGTCCTCGGAGTTTGCCTTTCTGTTCTCAGTAGGCGATACTCGTCTAAAATCGTTGTGGGGACTCCAGTTTTCCCTTGTCTATTAGTTTGCCTATCGGTGTCTTGATTCTGGAGATCATCTGCATCACTACTTGTTATTGAATCAGTACCACTTGCTGTATTTGTTGTTTCTCCAATTGGTTCACCTTGCATCGGTTTCTCATAGAGATAGTCATATTTGTGGCTGTAAGTTAATATTCTACCTGACTCGTAATCGATACAGTCTCTGTGGAGTTTCCTTTGTTTACGAGCTTTTATGCCATCCTCGTATCCCTTCATTCTTGTTTTCAAATATTCCACATATTTTTTAATAGTCTCCTGTTCCTTGTGATTGCGTAGTTCTTCTTCTAGTCATTTTAGTTCCTTCAGTATTGCCTACTTATCTTCCCATGCGTATTTGACAAGGATTGTCAGCATATTTTTGGAGCTCAGTGCAGAATTTTCTGACCATTCCGCAAGCATTTTCGGATTGGGGGATTCATACGATGGGGTAGTGTAAATCCTTAGGCCACGTGGGACCATATCCTTATCAATATAGTCTTGTAAGGATATGGCCTCCCACCACTTAGATGTTTCTGATTTTTTGAGTTTCTCCATTCTCTTTAATTTATCATGTAGTGAGGTATCTTTTATTGCTGGGGTCAATATTTGTTGCTGTTTGTTAGGCGCTCTCACAAATAGGCTTTGTGCTGCTAAACGTCTTTCTGATTCTTCATCCATCCTGTGTGTATAATAGTGAGAAAGGCTTGCTTCCAACACAAAGTGAGAGTGAGAAAACGAAAAAACCGCTGCGACTGTAGTGCTATTAGAATATCCCCCCTCCTCTTAATGGAGGGTTTCTACTGCCAAACGCCCGAAGTTCCTGTGAACCACGGGGAAAGGCAACGTCTTCTGACCGAAATGAGCGGCGTCCCAGAGTTAAGCGGGATCTGAGGTGTGTGGTTAGGAGGGAGGTATCGGGGGTATTGAGCGGGTCGGAGGGCGCAGTCAGTGTTGCCGAGCACCCACCAGCCACATTTTCGACCGCTTATTTCTCTGGTTGACAATTGTGGTGGGCTACTAGAATGTGTGTTACAAGATAATGAGTATACTCCCAGTAACACGTACAACTTAATTCCCAAGGTCCAGTGTATTTTATATTTTGGATTAGAAACTAGTGCACTAGACGAACAGTGTTAAAGACATCCAGTATTTTCCATCAACCAAGGAATGTTGAATAAGTAACCTTTTTTGTTTGGCAGTAGCCATGTGGGAGAAACTTGATGGGTGGAAGGAGAACGGCATACTACACCGGGAAGAATTTTGCTACCTAAAACGTGACTATCCGAGATTACCCATATTTTATCTACTTCCCAAGATACATAAGAACCCTACCACACCACCAGGAAGACCCATTGTCTCCTCCATTGGGAGCGTAACTTAAAACATTTCTAAATATGTTGACTATTTTCTCAGAAATTTTGTTACGACTTTACCTTCATATGTGAAAGACACTAAGGACTTTCTAGGGAAAATACTAGGAATGGAGTGGGGAAATGATTATATCATGATCACTATGGATGTAAATTCACTGTACACGATCATTGATCATGACATGGGCGTGAAATCTTGCCAACACTTCCTTGAACAGAGACTAATCAAGTACCTTGAGCATACAAATATGGTGATTGAGATGATAAGATTCTGCCTCACTAACAATATTTTTATGTTTAACGATGGAATATATAAACAAACAATAGGTACGGCGATGGGTACGTGCTTTGCCCCCAGCTTTGCCAATCTTTTTCTGGGGGCATGGGAAGAGGAGATCTGTGGGGTGGAGCCAAGGTATCATCTGGCTCCGCTTCAAAGACGATCTCTTCCTTATCTGGAAAGGAAATGAGGCCAGTGCCACAAAATTCATCGAACTACTCAATATGAACAACTGTAACATCAAACTAACACATAACATGAGTAAGGAAACAATTGAATTCCTGGATGTAGTAGTAATGACAGATGGAGGCAGACTCAACACTAAATTGCACAGAAAGAGTACAGCAGGCAACAGTCTTCTTCACGCTCTCAGCAGCCACCCAGATGTACTCAAATGGAGTATTACATTTGGAGAGCTGCTGAGAGCGAAAAGAAACTGTAGCACCACCGAAGCATTTGAGTCAGAGTCTAAAATCATGAGGAAGAGATTCAAAGAGCGGGGCTACCCCAATTGGGTAATAAAAAGAGCAGTGAAAAAAGTGAAACAAGTTACTAGAATCAAACTCTCGAGGAAAACCCCACAACCAGTGAAACCGAGAACGTGACAAGGGTGATCCTTACATACAACAGGGAATCCAAACAATTAGCTAAAATCCTGAACAACAACTGGAACATCCTTAAAAGTGATCCAGTGATTGGACAGGAACTGCCCAGCCATCCCATGATTACATGCAGAAAAGGAGGAGTCTTAGGGACATTCTAGTCAAAGGTGATATCACCACAAGACACAGAGAACCACAACATAGCCTACAAGGATTTTTTCCTTGTGGGCATTGTAAGGCCTGCAGATTCAGTCACATGGTGAAAACATGCAACACACCAAGTACAAGCAAAAACATCAACCAATTTTTGACATGTAGTACTACACATGTCATCTATGTACTGGAATGTCCATGTATGATGAGATACGTAGGGAGCACGATTTTTGCAGCAAAAAAAAGAATACTTGAACACCTTAGGGCCATAAATAACAAGGATAGACACTACCCAGTGGCCCGCCACTTTGAGGATTACCATCTCTCTAATAGCTCATTACTGAGATTTTTTATCATTGAACAAGTACAATCGAACAAACGAGGGGGAGACAGAACCCTCCTTCTCAGGAAAAGAGAATCATGGCACATCATTGATTTGCAGACGAGGAATCCTTGGGGTCACAATCAGGACGAGGAACTGATTATACATTTACATGAAGAGTAGGGGGCATTAAGATCATTTTCTCTGACATCCATCATTAATATTTAAGCATAGGAGATGTGTAGACTTTCATGGCAATAGACTGCATCTATCTTTGCCTAGTGTATTATATAGTGTTAAGAGTAAAAGGTTTACCTTTATTGAGTTTTAATCTAATTTTATTTCTTTCATCTTTTCACAGGAGGAAAGGAAGGAACCCACTACACCTGTAGAATCTGTTAAGGTCACCTACCCTTTTCTTCGCCGCTAAGAGGAATCGACACAGTGCACGTTGGAAGATAAGACTTTAATTCACTGCTTTATTGAACACTATTATCTGCACTGTTCATTTGGTTGTTACCTGCACATATCACATGTATGAGTGGGAGAAAATTGGGGACTCCAGGGCTGGGGACTGCCACCACCACCCCTAGTAGTTCTTTCTGGACATTCTGGGCCACTGTCCATAGGAATTAACGCGGCAATGTTTAAGATGGAGGCGAGCCTGGGACATAACAAGAATCTCCACAGGGATAACAAATGTAGCGAAACTGGGGATATGGCCACTATCGCGAGAGAAATGTACCACGTAACAGACGCTTTTTCTGGTATTATATTAGAAACACAGGGGTAGAGAACATTAGGCTCTATGCCACTTAGGTGTAACATACTATTTCTTCTTACCCATGACACCCTTGCCTGCTAGCCAAGAACTCAGTGCAATTTCATGCCCACTGTTCGAATCCAAGGGGTGCCATAGGAATTATGAAGACCAGGCTAGTGTGCAGATACCTCGGGTAGGTTAGAAAGATAATATTATACTCTGCAATTGTTTCCTCTAACCTGAAGCTGCTATTTCTTAAACTGTATAATTGTGAAGCAACAATGAGATAATGTTGATAAGATGCCACTAGAGCATATATATTATCAGCCACCTATGTACAGATTTACTTCCATGTTACCATCAGAGGACATCCTCGTTTGATTTAGTGATCGAGATCGTAACGAATGGTTAATATGAATTCATTGATTCATATTGAGTATATCAAGTTGGTTGCGAATAATGAATTTATAAATAATGTCATGCATCCTAATAGTATGTGATTACTGATATAGTCGATTACAGGCATTGGGTATATAGGGATAGTGAAACACACTCCACTACAAAATGTATGCCGTTTCTATAAGTTGAATATTGTGAAGTAACAATACTGTATGGTTAGAAATATGCCACTAGAGACGCGTGTATTGCTCCCTATCCAGTGCACAGATCTTTGTATTTTTGTTTTTAAACGAATACCATATGATTTCCAATTTGATTAACTAATCGAGGTTTTCATGAATTACAAATATTAATGTATTAACTTTAGCCAAATATATCAGCCTGCTCGTAAATTTTGTATCAAATACATTGCCATGCATTCCAGTAATATGTAATCAATAATATGGCTGATTTTAAGCATATGTGGTGTATGTGGAGAGTACGTTATACTCCACTACAAAATGGATGCCGTTTTCCACCTCGTGTATTGCAACAGATGACTGCTGAGGTGGTCCTTTGTCTATGTTTTTGGACTACTAATGTGGTGGTGTAAACCAGTATTCAGGGTGTGAGCAAGGGGACGGCGTTCCCCGAAGCGCATAACTGAAAATAAAATCAAAGTCTATTGGAATTTCCTGAGAGAGCGTGATTACTTGGTTCATGTTACAAAAAAAAATATATATATAGATATATATATATATTTATATATATATATATATAGAGAGAGAGAGAGAGAGAGAGACAGAGAGAGACAGAGAGAGGGAAAGAGAGAGAGAGAGAGAGAGACTTGCTAATAATCTATACTTCTTTTTTAATCGGGTCCCTAAATTGATTAAAGCTGGCATTGAAATGAAGGAGTTCATCATTAAACTTAACAATAAGCTTCAAGAGCTAAGACAATATTACTCTCTCCAATGAAATTAACTAGGCACGTCAAGCTCTATTTCAAGGATAGATATTTGAGAGGTAGCCCCACAAAATGTGGGTAAACTTTTTGAACTGTAAATTCAGACAAAGGAATATTTCATCTACATTGCAGTTCTGAGTTGATATCTTCATACAGTTAAGTGTGACAGATACAAATATGTGAAATTCTGTCTGGAAAGGATGTGCAACAGTGTAAATGTAATTTCTAGTTAGACAAAATGCACTTAAGAAAGAAATGATGATCGTTGGGGCTATCACAAGAGCGGAAACATTATTGAAATGGACTGGAATCAGTCAAAGGCGAAACAAGTAATCCTTCCATTTTAATGGATATGTTTTAAAGCCCGTGAGGTAATACATGAATCCATTTTTCAAATTCGAACCTAAGAAGATTGCAACAGAGAGGTTGTCAATAGTGGTGGGATTGAAAGGAGAGTGGGTAATCCGCAAATTGGTCTACATATATACAGAGTGCCTGCACAAAACAGCTGAAGATTCAAATTTTGGTGAAGGCCAACGTCTTACTGTATAAAATAAATAGATTAGGGCAAAACTCACCAAATAAAACATATTACGTATTATACCAGCTTGGTAGAGTGGTTAAATTTTAAAAATCTATTTATGTGAACAGTGTGAGCAATGGGTTGTTGATTGACTGAGGTGTAAAACCTGGTCAAGTAACAGCCACAATCCCTTGCAGGGTGAACCACTAAAAGTCACTAAATTAATCTGTTCTTAACCCTGAGTAGCTTGGTACACAAGCAGTCAGGCTTAACTTGGAGGCAGTGTTTAAAATATTTATGAAGCACACAAACAATAATAAAGTGAAACTACAACCTAAGAAAAATCCAAAACCAATTTAGAAAAATATATTGTATGTTAATACATTTTTGACACCAACACATCAAAAATCCAATGAGTAAAGCTGGAGATAGGGATTTTTACAGTGTTAATTGAAAATAGTGCCACAAAGCGCCAACAAGGGATATCTGGCAATAGTGTAAATGTAATTTCTAATTAGACAAAATGTACATAAGAAAGAAATGATGATCGTTAGGGCTATCACAAGAAAGTAAACATTATTGGAATGGACTGGAATCAGTCAAAGGCGAAACAAGTAATCCTTCCATTTTAATGGATATGTTTTAAAGCCCATTAGGTAATGCATGAATCCATTTTTCAAATTCGAACCTAAGAAGATTGCAACAGAAAGGTTGTCAATGGTGGCGGGATTGAAAGGAGAGTGGATAATCTGCAAATTGGTCTACATATATACAGAGTACTTGCAGAAAACAGCTGAAGATTCAAATTTTGGTGAAGGTTAACGTCATACTGAATAAAATAAACAGATTAGGGGAAAACTCACCCAGATAAAACATATTAGGTATTATACCAGCTTGGTAGAATAGTTACATTTAAAAAAAATCAATTTATATGAACAGTGTGAGAAATGGGTTGTTGGTTGACTGGGGTGTGAACCCTGGTCAGGTAGTAGCCACAATACCTTGCAGGGTGAACCAATAAAAGTCACTAAATTAATCTGTGCTTAACCCTGGGTAGCTTGGTACACAAGCAGTCAGGTTTAACTTAGAGGTAGTGTTTAAAGTATTTATGCAACACACAAACAGTAATAAAGTGAAACCACAACATAAGAAAAATCGAAAACCAATTTAGAAAAATAGATTATGTTTTAATACATGTTTGACACCAATCAATAAAATCCAATGAATAAAACCGGAGATAATGATATTTACAGTATTAAGTGAAAATAGTGCCAAAAAGCACAAAGCACCATCAACGGATATCTGGTCATGATGGACTGGGACAAAGTCAAATGTTCAGTCTACCCGTGATGGAGCGCGGGCCAGCTACAGGGACCAGGCTTGGCCTGCTGAGCATAAGTACCTTAGTCCGGGTTGAGTCTACCTTGCAGATCCTGTAGATGAGGAGGATGCGGGATGCAGCCAAAGTGATGAGTTGATGTCAAAGCGATGTGTCAGTGTTGATCCTCTTAGTGGCAGTGATGCTCTGTTCCTGATCCGTCCAGCAGCGTCAGTGCGTCGGCTCTGTTGAGCACAGGGGCTGCGATAGAGAGTTCTCTGCGTTGTCATTGAGACTGCCGTTGACAGAGATGTGAAGACCTCAAGTCAGGGAGAGCGTCGCGCAGTGGTGGTTCCGAAGGAGATGTGTTGGGTCGATCCATGCAGCAGAGGTGATGCTTTGGTTATGGTCACACAACAGGGGTGATGCGCCGGTTCAGATCCATGCAACAGTGCCAATGCGCCAGTTCAAGAAAGGATGCGTGGGTTTGACTGAAGCAAGCACCTTAGGTCCACATCCCAGGGTTCAGGACTGGTGTGGCACCACTTGGCTGGGCAGACTCATAGATGGCTGAGTCCTGGTGCAGAAACAGAATAGTTGGAAGTCTTTTACGTCCCTGAGACTTCAGATCAGGAGGCTAGCTAACTAGCCCTTGGAGTCACTCTGGGTTCTGGGGGTCAAGTAATGCAGGTTCAGTCCTTCTCACCCAGAACAGGGGGACAGCAGGCAGCAGGTCAGCACAGCAAGAAAGCAGATCTTCCAGAGCAGCAGTCCAGCAGAGTGGTTGTCCTTCAGCTGCACAGCAGTCCTTCTTCCTGGCAGGGTATCCACAGGTCCAAAAGTGTACTGAAGTGGTAGAGTCTGAGGTCCAGTTCTTATACCCAGTGGTGCCTTTAAAGTGGAGGAGACTTCAAAGAAGGGTCATTGAAGTGCACAGAGGTCCTCCTTTCCTGCCCTGGTTCCAAACTAACTGCAGGGGGTATGCAGCCATTTGTGTGTGGACAGGACACAGCCTATTTAGGTGTAAGTGTGAGGCTGTACCCAGCACCTTACTCCCATTCTATAAAACAGATCAAATTTGAAATTTAGGTTGAGAGTTTGTTAATACTAGAAAAGACTTGACGTTCGTTGGTGTTTAATTGGTGTTTATGGCTGTTATATTTATGGCTAATGTTGCTTTGTTACACTTAATATGGAGCTAAATGTGCATCCCCTTCCTGTTTTATAGTAGGAGATTGTAATGCCCATCTTTCTTTCTGCTACATATCTGAGAAAATAAATAAACAGATTTTGTGTCAAAGCAGGTATCCCCTGATCTGTGGAGCAGGGCATTGCAGGCGAGATGGAGAGTGCTATCATCTCCTATTCAGCTATCACCACTGTCCATCAGATGGAAGATGGGTGATGGATGAACAAACATGGAAGGGGGGGTGACTCACACTGAAAGCAGTCTACCTGTTAGTGTAATTGGCCAAAGCTGAGTGCCCCTGGAGATGAAAGGAGGGTCGGAGGAGTCAAGCGGGACAAGAGAGGTGCTCTGACTACTTCGACACAACAGAGAAATGGAAGCATCCCAGGAAGGCACCCAGATCACAAGGTACAACCCACCCAGTACCACCCACTAAAGAGACTAAGTCTACAGAGCCACCACTGTGACTGTCCGCGCCTGCCACGTGGACATGACCCCCAGCCAAGGGGAAGCACAAGGAAAGCAATACCGGACAAGAGGGTTGACAGAAGCACACAACATAAGAGGCCCAGGTCCAGACACTAGGACCACATTATCCAGCACATTCAAGCCACACTGAGCCACACCCACACTAAAAATGCCAGATAACGGCATGGCCTCAATGCGCCAGCACTGTGCCACCAGGAGAAATTGAGGCAGAACCACAGGTTCCTACTGCCCTCAGAGAAAGAGCTCAAAGAAGGTTTCAAAAAAGGAAACAAGCAACACGTGGCCAGGCACCACCTAACACTAGAGAAGACAAGGGGCATTGGATTAGCAACTGCCCTAATCATCACCAAGCCGGAGACCAACACCCTAGGCCAGTGGCTGGACTACAGAGACAGTCGACCATTGAGAGGCCATGTTGGCCAGCCCTGAAGGAGGTGCACGCCACTGCACCCAGAAGGAGAAGAGACTCAAGCATCTAGAGGTCACACCTGCATAGTGCTGAAGATGATGCATGCCGCTGCACCCTGATCTAGCGATCTGGGACTAATAATTTTCCACAGACCAGGCCCAATTTCATCACCCAACAAGTCCCTTCATGCTGGGTTAGTGAATTACTAACAAATTACCAAATTTACCAAAATCCAATTTGTGTTTCCATTTCTATTATACCAATTATGGCGATGCGATCTTTATATAGTTGACAGGGTTTGGCAAGCTAATACTTGTTTCTAAAATACTCATAAACTAGAAAAACACCTCTAATAAAGACAGACACATTTGTATATTTATAATGTTTATCTAAATAATGTGAAATAAATGCTCATCAATACCAAAACACAATACAAATCATAGATCATCACAGAGCAACAATATCAGAGAAAATAAAAACACATCTCAATTAGACAGCGCATAAAAGAGTGGAAAGGTGAAGAGTCAAAAGGTTCAGAGACAAAATACATTTGCAAATGATTATACAAATTCAGTTTTCTGTCTATACTAACCCAATTGAATAGGAAATCTACTCCCTGGCCATGGGAGCAGTAAGGCCCCTCAAGAAGAGTTGAAGAGGCAAAGATTAAGTCAGGAATCAGCAGACAGGAACAGCCAGCTCAAGAATAGGAGACAGCAAAGAAGGCCTCTCCTCACGCAGGTAGGAAAGCAAGCCACCAACTAACCTAACCCCTCCCACCAGGAACCTCAATTATACCCTAAAACCCAAATGTCCAACCCACATTTGTGTCAGAACAGAAGATTTCTCTACACTTGATTATTTAAGGAAGGGGGTGTACTGTCACACCACTCTTGTCATTTCCATCTCACTCAATGTCTTATTGTTTATTTATTCTGCATATCTACTTCCACTCCAAGAAATACAAATTCGAGCCACTGTCATAGCATTCGTTTCCTCCATCCCAGTCATGTAGCAAATTCTGTGTCACATTTATCCGCTCGTGCCACACAAAGAGGAAATGTTCTTTCACTCGAGGAAGATTTTTTTTTTCTTTAAGCTGTCTCTTGGCAGGCACACAGGATCTGTGAAGGACACTTTTCTTCTACTTTCACCATCTTGTTCAACTCTATTTTTCCAGATTTTATTTTATTCTCATTAACCCCGTGTTTTCCAGCAGAACAGAAAACCATGCTTCTATGAAAAACAAACACAGGCATTATTAATCACTTATAATGCTTTTCTTTACGCATCCACCCAATGCTGCATCTATCCATGTGCAACCCATGTTAATATTATTTTTCCTAGCAAACGTTAATAATGTGCACAAAAGCCGTAGTCCTCTTATTTTTCGTTAGTCAAGAAGCATTTGCGGCCTACTCCAGTGCTTTAGTACGCACTTGCACAGTAGCATTTTCCCTCATGTTAGGCTCTTTTCCACATAAGTTTTTCACCGGACACGGTTAATATATGTTAACAAGGGTTCAATTCGAGCAGGTTTTATTTCGCGAAAACACTGCTCCATCAATCCCCCCGTTGATGGCGCTTTGAGCCATCACCAAAATACCCACCAATACAAATTATCACTTTCAGAATGCAGTTGTTCTCTCTCGCTTTACCATTATTCCATCTAAATCCTTCATTATTTCATAATAATTCCCTTTCTTGTCCTCTAATTCTATCTCTTCTCTCTTTCTCTTTCTTGCTCTTCGTTTCACATCAGATGTCTCCTTTTTGCATTTACAGCATTTATAAATCAGAAAAATCATTAGTACTGCTGTAGCTACTACAATGATAGGTTATCAATATTCTCCCTAACACTATTCCCAAAAGTAGCAAACCAATTACCCATAGAGGAAAAACTCTTACTAAGTTTATCCCAAGCACCGTCAACCTTTAGTTCAGCCAAATCTTCTTGAAGATTTGTAATGTTCTTAATATACCCCTCCAAACTTCTACTCTTATCAGGGATATAAGTACAACATTGTTGAATTTTTAACATATTACAGACTCCACCCTCCTTGGCCAATAATACATCAAGGGCAAGTCGATTTTGTAAAACCGTTGACCTAATTGCAACCATCTCAGTATCAATCATCAAGAAACCACCAGCAGTATCTATTGATAAATGATCAACCACTGTGGACAATTTTCTAATTTTATGTGAGTTTTAAATGACTCCAACTGAAGGTATCAATGCTCCAAAAATATCTCCCACTATTTCTGAAAAACTCGCTCCTCTCTTGTTACATATTAATCCATTCTTTATTTAATTGATTCTATCACTTTTATCCAAGTGATACACCTTAGGCAATACTATCCCAATATAACAAAAACCATACCAATGTGCAGGCAACCTATAGTAGGCATTCTTACCACACACATAATAGATTTTCGGAAAGACAGGATCAATCCCTCCTCCTATTCCCCATCCTCCCGTAATTAGGAAAGTATGGTCACACTCACTAGAACCAATGAAATAATTGTTATAATCAGTTTTTAATCTAAGCAAGCAAAGCTTCCATCTATGATGCCAGTCCAGGGTCATGGCATCGTATGTCTCACCCTTTTTGTAATCTCCTTCTCTGAAAGCCCATGGAGGTCCATGAGACTTTTGCTCAGCAGCCTTTCTCTTAAAATCCTGCCTTCTATCCTCTACCATGTTAATGAATTCTATTTCTTCAAACTGCAGTCTACATGTTAAATTATGTCTATGTGCATATACTATATCTATTGTTTTTGTTGGATGAAAAAACTCCCCCATATGTTCTGCATTTCAGCACTACTTACTCTATTCATGTTCTTTCTAATAGGAATTTCTGAAAACACTAAATCCATGTTAGAATAATAATATTGTAAGCTGCCTCTCTCGTAAAAGAGACTCGTTAGAACACTACAAGACACTCCATATGTTAAAGGTAGGTGATGGTAAGTCACCCCCTCTGGAGACAGACGATGGTAATTGCATGCACACATAACAATCTCTCGCATCCATCGTATCAACATACTCATACAACAACTTAGTAAAAACATTTAACGAAAAGTCATTAATTGATTTAACTTGATGGTAAATGCTATCACCTTCCATCTTTTCTATATTAGTATGTGAGATTTCTTTAAGACTTTTAGAATCTACCTTTTCACTCATCACACTATTAGTATTATTTTTATGGTTAGTTACCATTAAGACAGGCACCATAACAATTAGTGTTAACCACACCAACATTAGTAATAAAATACTAAATAAGCAAGCATTAATACATCTGCGTTTAAACCTATGATTTTGATATCCAGTCTCTGCTATTTTTGCCATTTTAAGGAAAAATTTGTATCAATTTAAAAAGAAAAAAGAAAAACTATAAAACTATCTAAGTAGTGTATCCAAACACTTCAAGCCTTCTTCGTCTTCCTTCACCCCCTCTTTTTTTTTTATTTCTTTACAGCCTTGAGTCAATTTATTCTTTTAGTTCTCTTTTCTTCTCTGAATGAATTCTTTTAATTTTCTGCACCCTTTAGTTTACACAATTCTTTTAGGGTGGTTCAAAACCATTTGCTTCACTCAGTTTTGTACCAGTGTCTTCTTTGCTCTTATCTATATGCTCAATTTCTTCCAATACCACATATGTCCATTCTGGAGCTGTCTATTTCTTGTTCGGAACTCTTACTCTCTTAGTTTTCCAAACTAATTCTTCTTCTGACTCACTTTGTTCTGTTTTGTTTGGTACTTCAACTATCGTGTCTGGTATTTTCTTTTTCAGAGTGTATTTCAGTCTTTTCACTCCTCTTGGCCACACATCACCTTTTTTTGCTTTCTTAACTTGCACAGTTCCTTCTGCTTCAGTGTCAAGTTCGCAAGTTCTTTTATTCAGTTCTTTTCTCTGTTGCACTTGCTCTTGATTCTCATTTAACACTTCTCCATCATCATTTTCAGCAGAAGTCTTGCGAGACCCAGTAACTGGTGCCCACTTTATTCTACTTTGTTCCCGATCAATCACGTGTTCAATACCTTCAGCAACTGTAGCTTCAGACTCTATGGTTTCATGTTCTACAGCTTCTGACTCTTCTCGGCTCTCTGCCAGTCTCTGCTCTTCTTCTTCTTGTCTTTCAAGTGGACTTGGGACTCTCCTTGTGTGACTTGTGTGTATCCAATTTGGCAAGCCTCCACACTTCACTGCTGTCGTTGTCACCAGTATTACCTGGTATGGGCCATGCCATCTAGGTTCCAGACATGACTTTCTCACATGCTTCTTCACCAGGATCCCCTCTCCTGGACTTAAATCATGTGCTTGCTCTTGCTGTGTTGTGGTTGCACTTTCTCCAACCTGATGAGACACAGAACGCACCACATCAGCCAATCCTTTGCAATAATCGAGCACCAAATCATCAGTTATATTCATCAGTTGATTTGCTGGTACAATCGGCTGTCTCATTGCTCCCCCCATTATAACTTCATGAGGGAATAATCCAGTCTTTTTATCAGGAATGCTTCTCAGACTCATTAATACCAAGGGTAAAGCATCTGGCCATTTCAATGATGTGGATGCACACACTTTTGACAGTCTTGATTTAATAGTGCCATTAATTTGCTCGACCACACCTGAGGCTTCTGGTCGATAGGCACAATGCAGCTTTTCCTCAATTTGTAATGCTGCGCAAATCATCTGAATTATTTCATTATTAAAATGTGTACCTCTATCCGTTTCTAAAGAGACTGGAAATCCAAATCTAGGAATGAACTCTCTCAAAAGCAACTTAGCAACTGTTAAACTATCATTTCTTCTTGTTGGATATACGAGAAAACAGACAAACAACCAAGACATATTTTAGCCCATTACAAGGAGGCAGCTCGATAAAATCTGTCTGTAATCTAGTAAAAGGACCTGCTGCTTTTCCAATCCGCCCCCAACTTACAACAGTCTTTCTACCTGGATTTTGCTGCTGGCACACTACACATCTCTGGCAAAGACTTGATGCAATAACCCTGAACTTAGGATTGTACCATGACTGTTTGAAGAGTCTAATCATAGCATCTCTTCCCACATGTGTTACTCCATGGTACATCCTTGCAAATTTTGAAAGCAAGCAGTCTGGCATTACTGGTCTATCATCCACGTACACCCATATTTCATCTTCAGGTCTCTTTGTACAACCTGATTTAATCCAAATTTCTTTCTCTTCCTCACTAGCTTCTTCTTGCAATTCTCTAACTTCATCCCATGTTTCTACAGAAGAGAACATCAAGTGACAATTTGTATTCTTTTTTTCTGCTCCTTTATTAATTGAGACCGAATTTTGTGCACAGAAACGAGTCACTTGGTCTGCGTATCTGTTGCCACTAGTCACATAATCATTTCCTGATTTATGTGCCTGGCATTTGACCACTGCAATCTCTTTAGGCAATTGTAATGCATTCAGCAAATCTTTTACATCTTTGCTATTTCTGATTGGGGATCCTGAAGATGTCAGAAATCCACGTTGCATCCACAATTGACCAAAATCATGCACCACCCCGAAACCATATTGACTATCCGTAAATATGTTATCCTCAAATTTTTGCCAATTATACAAGCCCTGGTCAAAGCGACCAATTCAGAAATTTGAGCTGAATTCATCCCTCTTAGACAAGATGCTTCAAGGACCATAGTCACTGTACATACTGCATATGAAGCACACAATGCACCCTTTTCATCTCTCAGACATGAACCATCTACAAACATCACACAATCTGATTCTGGCAATGGTGTGTCTTTTATGTCAGGCATTGGTTTTGTACACAACTCTGTCACATCCAGACAATCATGATCTGCTTTATCTTTTACTTCTTCACAACTTGAACTCGGCAACAAAGTCGCTGGGTTCAGTTTCGTGCATCTTGTTACTGTCACATTCTCAGCATCCAAGATCACTCTCTCATTTCTAGTCAAACGACTACTTGTCATGTGTTGTGTTCTCGTCCTCGTCAGCAAAATCTCAACAGAATGTGGCACATACACTCTCAATGGATGTCCCATCACAATTGATTCACTCTGCTCCAGACTCACACATGTAGCAGCCACTGCTTTCAGACAACCTGGCAACGCTGCAGCCACTGACTCCAAAGTAGCAGAGAAATATCCACTGGACGACGCGCCATTCCATGTGTCTGCATCAAAACTGAAACTGCACATCCATCCTTCTCACAACAGAACAATGCAAAATCTTTAGAATAAACTGGCATTCCCAATGCGGGTGCTCGACAAAGACTATCTCGCAACTCAACAAAAGCCTTCATGCTTTCTTCATCTAGTTCGAACGGATCGACTACATCTTTGTGAGTCAATCTCTATAATGGCTTGGCTGTCAGTGAAAAACCACTGATCCACTGTCTGCAGTATCCCACCTGGCCCAGAAACATTTGAACTTCTTTCTGTGTTCTGGGAGGACCCATTTGCAAGATCAAAGCAATTCGATCTTGTGATACTTCCCTGACTCCTTTCTCAATTTTGTGTCCCAAATATTGCACCTCTTTTTGACAAAACTGCAATTTTGCTGGTGACACTTTATGCCCACCTACTGCCAAATGGTTCAGTAGAGCAATTGTATCTGTCACACATGATTCTCGTGTCTTTGATGCCACCAATAAATCATCGATGTATTGCACCAATACTGAGGGGCCGATTCCGATCTCGGCCGGTAGGGCTCCGAATCAGATTCGGCTTAACCGGATCCGATTCGGAGCCCTATTTCCTGACCGATTCGTACGCGCGTCCGGGCGAGCGAGTACGATGCGAAATCGCCGACCGACTCGTCCCGGCGTCCCGACCGCTCCGACCCACTCGTTCCCGGGTCTAACCGCACCGACCGACTCGCTCGGACTCAACTCGCACCGCGCAATGGAGACGTTCCCGGCCGGGTAAGTACGATGCGCGCCGCGGGCAGTCCGGCCGAGCCACGCACTCCGGCTCCAAAGAGCAGTCGGAGCCGTACTTTGGGGGTCCGTGTCGGACCGCCCTGTACGCGTAGCCGCGCGAGTCGCACACAGGGGGACCCATGGGTCCCCCCTACCTGTGCGTGTACGGGCGTGAGTAGCTTCGCCGCGTACACGCTGTAGGGGCACCCTTGTCCGCCTCGCACCCATTGAGTCAATGGGAGCCCGCGTACGCGTTGTGCGACAGGCTCCCATTGACTTCAATGGGAGTCCGACCGAATCGAGTCCGATGGCATACGTGCGCATCGTACTCGTTCGGTCGGGCTGCACGGGTCCGATTCGGTCGGAAATCTCTCCGGGTCCGGCTCGGTCGGAGAGATTTCCGACCCGAATCGGAATCGGCCCCTGAGTCTTCTGGCATAACCAATGACTCCAGACACTTTTTCAGAATCTGATTGAAAATCAAAGGACTCTCTGTATACCCTTGAGGGACTTGGCACCATGCCAATACACGGTCTCCGAACCGGAAAGCAAAAAGATATTGGCTATCCTAATGCAAGGGTATCGAGAAAAATGCTTGGCACAAATCAATCACTGTGAACCATTCCACGTCACAGGGTATTTGGTAAAGAATTACTGCTGGGTTTGGCACTATCGGACAACAAGGTACTACAATCTTATTAATTTTCCTCAAATCTTGCACAATTCTATACTTGCCACTCGGTTTTTTAATTCCCATAATAGGTGAATTACAAGGACTCCCTAGGACCTCTCTCAGAATACCTTGTTGAATCATTTGCTCAATTACAGGAGTAACTCCTGCAATAGTCTCAGGACTCATTTTATACTGTGGTGTTTTCGGAAATTCTGCATCTTGTTTGACCAAAATTTGAATTGGATCAACACCCTTCATCAATCTGATGTCTTTCCCAGTAAAATCCCACACATCAGTCGTCACATTCTCAATTCAACAGGCAAATCCTTCGCTGTAAATAAAGGATACAAATCATTCACTTCTGTCCCTTGCCTTGCTAACATCACTTTGAAAGCAACATCCTCATCTGGTGTTTGAAAAGCAATACCATCTGGCGTACAGTAGATGGTGCAATTCATCTTACACAACAAGTCCCTACCTAAAAGGTTCACCGGACTCGTATTGCACACCACAAACCGATGCAAATCTCTAAATTCTCCAATATGAACCTCCATTGGTTTGGTCACTGGAGTTCCAATATACTTATTTGAAACCCATACAAATAGTTATAGCTCAATCAAGCGCAGATTGGAACAGTTTCTTCTTTATTATTTCCACGGGCGGGAGGACCATGCTGGATATGATGCCGGGCTAAACCGCCACTATGAAGTACAGCTACATATATTAGGAGCGGTTCGAAAAAGATGTGCTGGGTCTAATGTACCAGTATCTCTCCTATACATCCGTGGTTATCATATCACGTTAACCTACAGACCTTGTTATGACCATAGGTAATTGGAAACTCATTAAAATACGATTTGACCCTTATTTCGGATCAACCTCTTGAGACACAGATGAGATTGCTGTCTTTGTTTGGAACGAAATTTGCTTATAAGGCAACTACCATTTGGATTTTTACATCTGGTCGACCTAGATTGATGAATGCCTTGAAGAAGACTGTGTAACAGGACGAAACGCGTTGGCTGTTGCATTATAAAGAATGAAATAATAAAGAAGAAACTGTTCCAATCTGCGCTTGATTGAGCTATAACTATTTGTATGGACTTGTTTACTTCAAAGTGGTGCAGCTTTGATCTAGTCTATCTGTACAATTGCCCCTGGGGAAAGGGGGGTGCTCTTGGACAGGGGGCACTTTTAGAAGCTTGCACACAAGATAGTTTGAGATTTTGATTTCATTGGCAAAAAGTCTTCTCGTGATTGGTGCCACAAGCGCTTTTTGTTGGTCCACTGTCCAAGTTGTGTGTTTCACTTATTTGAAACCCCTACAACTTGGATAGTTTCTCCCGAGAGGGGTAGGTTTGGAATTTCTGCTGCGCTCACAATAGAACGGGTAGCACCAGTGTCCACAAGGAATGTAATATCATAACCTTCCACTTTCCCATCCACAAAAGGACCTGATTGATCTACCTCTAGAGATGCGCCAAGCACGCACTTTTCCTCCCCCCTCAGGCACCGTCATTGAGATGAATCTGAATCATTCTCAGGACATTGCAACCAATATTGCGAAACCATCTGTCCATTTTGTTTCTTACCAATTTGTTCACTCACGTGAAATCCAGCATTCGCACTGTATCTCTGTACCTGAGCATTCACAATATTTGGCATAGGAGCTTGAGGCACTTGTACCAGTTGTACCTGTTGTACCTGTGGTGTAACTACCTGTTGCTGTTGCAGCTGTTGTTGATTCACAACCACCTCATTCTGCATCTGTGGATTAAAATTTTGAACCATTCCATTATTTTCTAACAAGAACTTACACTCGTTCTTCCAATGTCCTAACCTTCCGCACGCATGACAAGGAAACTTCCTCTTCATCTCTTCCTTATTATTTCTACCTCTACCCTTTCCCGTTAATTGCACTTGAACACCACCATTCAGTACAACACTCATACCAGACACCTGACCATTTTGAAAATTCTGATTCTGTCCTTTCATTTGGAAACCTGTTTGAGAAATGCCCGTGACCATCAAGGCAAGTTATCTCCACCAGTCATACAGGTTCACCACATGACTGGCAACCCCATCATGCCAGCTCCTGTCTTGTGCATCATCACTTTCACCCATGAAGCATTGAACAAACAGAGTGGACTCCAACATCACCGGCAACCTTACAGGCAAGAAGCGCCAAAGATCACTTGAAGAGTCAGTCCACAACCAATCACCTGCTCACCCCACCTGCATCCTTATCCCAGTAGCAAGAGCATGTCTTGACCAGGACTCATCTACACCTGAGGATGCATGAGCGACTAGGCAGTGGCTCCTCAGAGGTCTTGCAGTGGCCCAGACATGGAATTCATACAGCCACAGCACAGACTGCACGCAGCCCTGTATCCACCTAATCAAGGGACCTCCACAAGTGCAAGAAATGGACTTGCCACTGCCCCACCGACAAATTCCAGGAGCTAGTGGGGTCCAAGAGCTGAGACTTCAACAGATTGCAGCATGCTGGGAATGTCTTCAAGGAGTCAAGCAACACCACCAATGCATGCTTCGTGATGTAGTCTGACGACGCTCCTGACACATCCTGTTTTTGAACTGTTGACACTTACCACAAATCATCTGGAGCATCAGCAGAGTGAGCCAACTCCACACATTAGACGTGACTCCAGCCGGCAAGCAGCCAGAAGGTCCCTGACGTCTCTGAGCCAGTGTTCATGTCCTGAACCACTCAGGTTAAATTATATATGCGAGAGGAGATGTCCTGTTGCAACCAGCTTCCATACGTCCACTGCTGTCCAGCTGATCGACTCTGGAGACTGATGGACCATGCGGTATCCAGTTTATTTTTGCTTTATTTACACAGGTTGGACTTTATGTTTCTTTCTTTTGGATTTTGGGAGGAATTCAGTGCCCTGCTGGACAAATGTCTGACAGAATATCGACGGACAGAAAATCAACCTGCAAAAATATCGACACAGAAATATAGAAGTCAAAAATATCGAAGTCCAATCTACATAAAGGTAAGTACAAAAATATTGAGAAAATATATATAGTTGTCAAAAATATCGAAGTTAAAAATATCGTTTTTTTAATGTTTTAATATTAATGTAAAATTAAGTAAATAATACATATAATTAAAAGAAATATAGTTAAAAATATTAAAAGATATTTAAAAATAATAACTAATACATGAAATGTTAAAATAAATTAAAGATATACATATAAATTAATATATATACTTACTCCACATAGTGCAACAGTAGGGAAAGCGTTGGATATCGTAGGGGTAAAAATTACTATTCCCACTCCAGAGAGTGCAACAGTAGGGAAAGCGCTGGATAGCGTAGCGGTAAAAATTACTATTCCCACTCCAGTGAGTGCAACAGTAGGGAAAGTGTTGGATAGCGTAGGGGTAAAAATTTCTATTCCCACTCCAGTGAGTGCAACAGTAGGGTAAGCGCTGGATAGCGTAGCGGTAAAAATTACTATTCCCACTCCAGAGAGTGCAACAGTAGGGAAAGAGCTGGATAGCATAGGGGTAAAAATTACTATTCCCACTCCAGTGAGTGCAACAGTAGGGAAAGCGCTGGATAGCGTAGGGGTAAAAATTACTATTCCCACTCCAGAGAGTGCAACAGTAGGGAAAGTGCTGGATAGCGTAGGGGTAAAAATTACTATTCCCACTCCAGAGAGTGCAACAGTAGGGAAAGCGCTGGATAGCGTAGGGGTAAAAATTACTATTCCCACTCCAGTGAGTGCAACAGTAGGGAAAGCGCTGGATAGCGTAGGGGTAAAAATTACTAATCCCACTCCAGAGAGTGCAACAGTAGGGAAAGCGCTGGATAGCATAGGGGTAAAAATTACTATTCCCACTCCAGTGAGTGCAACAGTAGGGAAAGAGTTGGACAACGTAGATGTTAAAAATAACATATTTATAAATGAAATAAATATAGTAATTAAATAATGATTTATTAATAAATTTAGAAAAAAAGAAAAAAAAACTACAAATATATCAAAAATAATAATTACTTTAATAATATTAAATACTTCCCACCCTATTCCCCAATAAACACACAACACACTCCACATAAAATTTCACAAAATTAAATTAATTTTCAATTAATCAATTAATAAAAATTAATTTTGCAATTAATAATTAAATAAAAAAATTGGCAATAACAATAAATAATATGTAATAAAAATTAATAACCAATTAATAATCAACAAAAAATAATTATCAATACCATTAAATAATATTTAATAAAAATTAATAACAAATTAATAATTAAGTAACAAAAAAATATCAATGACAATAAATAGTTGATAAAAATTAATAACCAATAATTAATTAACAAAAAAATAATTATCAATACCAATAAATAAAATGTAATAAAAATGGGGTGACTTGACTGCCTCCCACCAGGTTCTGTTACCCAAAAAAAACACATTTTCCCCACATTTCTGTGCTGGAAAGTTCTGGAATCTGCGTGGATCCACAAATTTCCACCCACCCCGCGTTCCCCAAAGTGTTCCGAGAAAAATGGTACCTCACTTGTGTGGGTCGGCCTAGTGCAAAACGCAACGTGGACACACCTCAATTTCGCAGTGAAAAATGTCCCTTTTTTGGCAAAGTGCCTAGCTGTAGTTTTTGAACCATAGCTCTGCCGGCACCTAGGGAAACCTAGCAACCCTATACATTTTTGAAAACTAGACACCCAGGGGAATCCAGGATGGGGTGACTTGACTGCCTCCCACCAGGTTCTGTTACCCAGAATCCCTTGCAAACCTAACAAATTGTCAAAAAAAACACATTTTCCCCACATTTCTGTGCTGGAAAGTTCTGGAATGTGCGTGGATCCACAAATTTCCACGCACCCCGCGTTCCCCCAGGTCTCCCGATAAAAATGGTACCTCACTTGCGTGGGTTGGCCTAGTGCCCGCAACAGGAAACGGCACAAAACACAATGTGGACATACCTCAATTTCGCAGTGAAAAATGACCCTTTTTTGGCAAAGTGCCTAGCTGTAGTTTTTTAACCCTAGCTCTGCCGGCACCTAGGGAAACCTAGCAAACCTATACATTTTTGAAAACTAGACACCCAGGGGAATCCAGGATGGGGTGACTTGACTGCCTCCCACCAGGTTCTGTTACCCAGAATCCCTTGCAAACCTAAAACATTGTAAAACAAAACACATTTTCCCCACATTTCTGTGCTGGAAAGTTCTGGAATCTGCGTGGATCCACAAATTTCCACCCACCCCGCGTTTCCCCAGGTCTCCTGATAAAAATGGTACCTCACTTGCGTGGGTTGCCCTAGTGCCCGCGACAGGAAACGGCGCAAAACGCAATGTGGACAAACCTCAATTTCGCAGTGAAAAATGACCCTTTTTTGGCAAAGTGCCTAGCTGTAGTTTTTGAACCCTAGCTCTGCCGGCACCTAGGGAAACCTAGCAAACCTATACATTTTTGAAAACTAGACACCCAGGGGAATCCAGGATGGGGTGACTTGACTGCCTCCCACCAGGTTCTGTTACCCAGAATCCCTTGCAAACCTAAAAATTGTCAAAAAAAACACATTTTCCCCACATTTCTGTGGTGGAAAGTACTGGAATCTGCGTGGATCCACAAATTTCCTCCCACCCAGCATTCCCCCAGGTCTCCCGATAAAAATGGTACCTCACTTGCATGGGTGGGTTAAGGACCCGCGACAGGCAAGGCCCCAAAAGCTATTGAGGCGACATCAAAATTACATATCACAAACCAACCTGGTTTTGCATGGGGGGTCCCATGAGTTTTTGGCCCGGGGCTCGGCATCCATGTAGGGAAACCTACCTAACCCATACATTTATGGAAACTAGACACCCGGGGGAGTCCAGAGAGGTATGGCTTGCGTGGGTCCCCCATCATTCTCCTACCCATAGTCCCCTGCAAACCTCAAATTTCGCTGAAAAATCCACTTTTTTCTCACATTTCTGTGTGGGAAATTTCTAGAATCTGCGTGGATCCACAATTTTACTCCCACCCAGCGTTCCCCCAGGTCTTCCGATAAAAATGGTACCTCACTTGCGTGGGTGGGTGAAGGACCCGCGACAGGCAAGGCCCCAAAAGCTATTGAGGCGACATCAAAATTACATATCACAAACCAACCTGGTTTTGCATGGGGGGTCCCATGAGTTTTTGGCCCGGGGCTCGGCATCCATGTAGGGAAACCTACCTAACCCATATATTTCTGGAAACTAGACACTCTGGGGGAGTCCAGCGAGGTATGGCTTGCGTGGGTCCCCCATCATTCTCCTACCCAGAATCCCTTGCAAACCTCACTTTTAGCTGAAAAAATCACTTTTTTCAGACATTTTTGTGTGGGAAAGTGTGGCATCACCGGGCTCACACAAATTTCCTACCACCCAGCGTTCCCCCAGGTCTCCAGATAAAAATGGTGCCTCACTTGTGTGGGAGGCCCAAGTACCCGCGACAGGCAAGGGCCCAAAACGTAGTGAGGCGACATCAAAATTGCCTATCTCAAAACCACCTGGTTTTGCAGAGAGTCACCTGGGTTTTGGCCCCGTCCTCGGTGGCCATCTAGGAAACCTACCAAACCCACACATTTCTGAAAACTAGACACCCGGGGGCTTCCAAGGAGGTATGGCTTGCGTGGATCCCCCAACGTTTCCTTACCCAGAATCCCTTGCAAACCTCAATTTTAGCTGAAAAAATCACTTTTTCAGACATTTTTGTGTGGGAAAGTGTGGCATCACCGGGCTCACACAAATTTCCTACCACCCAGCGTTCTCCCAGGTCTCCCGATAAAAATGGTGCCTCACTTGTGTGGGAGGCCCAAGTACCCGCGACAGGCAAGGGCCCAAAACGTAGTGAGGCGACATCAAAATTGCCTATCTCAAAACCACCTGGTTTTGCAAGGGAGTCACCTGGGTTTTGGCCCCGTGCTCGGTGGCCATCTAGGGAAACCTACCAAACCCACACATTTCTGAAAACTAGACACCAGGGGGCTTCCAGGAGGTATGGCTTGCATGGATCCCCCAACGTTTCCTTACCCAGAATCCCTTGCAAACCTCAATTTTAGCTGAAAAAATCACTTTTTTCAGACATTTTTGTGTGGGAAAGTGTGGCATCACCGGGCTCACCCAAATTTCCTACCACCCAGCGTTCCCCCAGGTCTCACGATAAAAATGGTGCCTCACTTGTGTGGGAGGCCCAAGTACCCGCGACAGGCAAGGGCCCAAAACGTAGTGAGGCGACATCAAAATTGCCTATCTCAAAACTACCTGGTTTTGCAAGGGGGTCACCTGGGTTTTGGCCCCGTGCTCGGCGGCCATCTAGGAAATCCTACCAAACCCACACATTTCTGAAAACTAGACACCCGGGGGCTTCCAGGAGGTATGGCTTGCGTGGATCCCCCAACGTTTCCTTACCCAGAATCACTTGCAAACCTCAATTTTAGCTGAAGAAATCACTTTTTTTTTCAGACATTTTTGTGTGGGAAAGTGTGGCATCACCGGGCTCACACAAATTTCCTACCACCCAGCGTTCCCCCAGGTCTCCCGATAAAAATGGTGCCTCACTTGTGTGGGAGGCCCAAGTACCCGCGACAGGCAAGGGCCCAAAACGTAGTGAGGCGACATCAAAATTGCCTATCTCAAAACTACCTGGTTTTGCAAGGGGGGTCACCTGGGTTTTTGGCCCCGTGCTCGGGGTTGCAAGGGATTCTGGGTAAGGAAACGTTGGGGGATCCACGCAAGCCATACCTCCTTGGAAGCCCTTGGGTGTCTAGTTTTCAGAAATGTGTGGGTTTGGTAGGTTTTCCTAGATGGCCGCCAAGCACGGGACCAAAACCCAGGTGACCCCCTTGCAAAACCAGGTGGTTTTGAGATAGGCAATTTTGATGTCGCCTCACTACGTTTTGGGGCCTTGCCTGTCGTGGGTACTTGGGCCTCCCACACAAGTGAGGCACCATTTTTATCGGGAGACCTGGGAGAACGCTGGGTGGTAGGAAATTTGAGTGAGCCCGGTGATGCCACACTTTCCCACACAAAAATGTCTGAAAAAAGTGATTTTTTCAGCTAAAATTGAGGTTTGCAAGGGATTCTGGGTAAGGAAACGTTGGGAGATCCACGCAAGCCATACCTCCTTGGCAGCCCCAGGTGTCTAGTTTTCAGAAATGTGTGGGTTTGGTAGGTTTCCTAGATGGCCGCCGAGCACGGGGCCAAAACCCAGGTGACCCCCTTGCAAAACCAGGTGGTTTTGAGATAGGCAATTTTGATGTCGCCTCACTACATTTTGGGCCCTTGCCTGTCGCGGGTACTTGGGCCTCCCACACAAGTGAGGCACCATTTTTATTGGGAGACCTGGGGGAACGCTGGGTGGTAGGAAATTTGTGTGAGCCCGGTGATGCCACACTTTCCCACACAAAAATGTCTGAAAAAAGTGATTTTTTCAGCTAAAATTGAGGTTTGTAAGGGATTCTGGGTAAGGAAACGTTGGGGTATCCACGCAGGCCATACCTCCTTGGAAGCCCCCGGGTGTCTAGTTTTCAGAAATGTGTGGGTTTGGTAGGTTTCCCTAGATGGCCGCCAAGCACGGGACCAAAAACCCAGGTGACCCCCCTTGCAAAACCAGGTGGTTTTGAGATAGGCAATTTTGATGTCGCCTCACTACGTTTTGGGCCCTTGCCTGTCGCGGGTACTTGGGCCTCCCACACAAGTGAGACACCATTTTTATCGGGAGACCTGGGGGAACGCTGGGTGGTAGGAAATTTGTGTGAGCCCGGTGATGCCACACTTTCCCACACAAAAATGTCTGAAAAAAGTGATTTGTTCAGCTAAAATTGAGGTTTGCAAGGGATTCTGGGTAAGGAAACATTGGGGGATCCACGCAAGCCATACCTCCTTGGAAGCCCCCGGGTGTCTAGTTTTCAGAAATGTGTGGGTTTCGTAGGTTTCCCTATATGGCCGCCGAGCACGGGGCCAAAAACCCAGGTGACCCCCCTTGCAAAACCAGGTGGTTTTGAGATAGGCAATTTTGATGTCGCCTCACTACGTTTTGGGCCCTTGCCTGTCGCGGGTACTTGGGCCTCCCACACAAGTGAGGCACCATTTTTATCGGGAGACCTGGGGGAACGCTGGGTGGTAGGAAATTTGTGTGAGCCCGGTGATGCCACACTTTCCCACACAAAAATGTCTGAAAAAAGTGATTTTTCCAGCTAAAATTGAGGTTTGCAAGGGATTCTGGATAAAGAAACGTTGGGGGATCCACGCAAGCCATACCTCGCTGGAAGCCCCCGGGTGTCTACTTTGCAGAAATGTGTGGGTTTGGTAGGTTTCCCTAGATGGCCGTTGAGCACGGGACCAAAAACCCAGGTGACCCCCTTGCAAAACCAAATCGTTTTGACATAATTATGTGTTTATTTCTGCAGCGTGAGAATTTTAAGCACAAAATTGCAAGGAAAATGTGACAGACATTTTTAAGTTTGCAGGACATTGTGGATAAAATAACTTGTTGGAATTCACAAGAGAGACATCACCATGTACTCCCATGGGTTAACGATAATATCTACAGATGGTAGGTTATTCTTAGATGGAATGTACACCTTGGCAGAGAGACTAAAAAGACAAAGATTCCTGCACAGCCATCTATTCCTCAAACACACACACATACTGGTTGGATTTGGCACGAGGGCGAGTGATGGTTCAGTATATAAAATTTTATTAACAAGAGATTTCACAAAAATGAAATGCACTGTCAATAATTAAATGCACAAAAACTGAACCAGTGACTCGCAGCTCGTGAGCTGTAAAGCCACGGCAAGGCACCAACCATTTTACAGGCCATTCACACACCTTTCATACGTGATACACACAAGACCATTCACACCACCAGGCACAAAACCAACACATCACAACATTCGCAAAAAGGGACAAGGTACACCCTGCTTCAGAAAGACAAAAAAGACCAATATTACTGCACAGCCATCTAATCCTCAAGCACACACACATACTGGTTGGATTTGGCACGAGGGTGAGTGATGGTTCAGTATATACAATTGTATTAGCAAGTGATTTCTCAAAAATGAAATGCACTGTTAATAATTGAAAGGACGAGAAACTGAACCATTGACTCACAGCTCGTGAGCTGTAAAGCCACGACAAGGCACCAACCTCTTTACAGGCCATTCATACACCTTTCATACGTGTGACACATACAAAACATTCACACCGCCAGCCGCGGGCCCATCACATTACAACACTCACACCAGCAGACAGCGCCATTCAAGGGCCCATCACTTTCACACGCCCACATTCCTGACACAGCAACTACACAAACTGATGGATTGCGTGGAGTGGCGCTCAGCTAGCAGTGTGTGTAGTGACCAGCAGCAAGTCACTACTCACACACCGCCAGCCGAGCGCCAGTCCACGCACACCGCCAGCCAAGCACCAGTCCACGCACAACACCAGCCAAGCGCCAATCCACGCACACCGCCAGCCAAGCGCCAATCCACGCACACCGCCAGCCAAGCACCAGTCAACGCACACCGCCAGCCAAGCACCAGTCAATGCACACCGCCAGCCAAGCGCCAATCCACGCACACCGCCAGCCAAGTGCCAGTCCACGCACACCGCCAGCCAAGCGCTAGTCCACGCACACCGCCAGCCAATCGCTAGTCCACGCACACCGCCAGCCAAGCGCCAGTCCACGCACACCGCCAGCCAAGCGCCAGTCCACGCACGCCAGTCCACGCACACCGCCAGCCAAGTGCCAGTCCACGCACACCGCCAGCCAAGCGCCAGTCCACGCACACCGCCATCACATTTAGGATTTTTTATACAAAAAAACACAAACAAATTGCAAATAGATACAAATCTACTAACACAAAATCTGAAACTAAATACATTGCACTAATGCCAACCTTGAAACAGAATACAAATTTTTAAACAATACAGACCAGGCAGTTCACTTTACCACTCATGGATGCTCCCAAAAATTCTTTTGCGTGTGGTACGCTCTAAAACAAGCAGGCACACACAGCCCAGGGTTAGAAGGACACCCGGGGCAGAAAAGACGAGTCTCCTTCCGCAAACCTCTTCGCCAACAGACTCTACATCTCCTAGTGGGAAAGTCTTTTGAAGATGTGGGAGGAATGTAATCAGGAAAGTGGCGATCTTTCAATCGAGCCACATCCTCCAGCACTCCAAATCTAGGAACACTTGCCTGTTCCACAAGAACAAGGCTAGCTATCACAGAGTGCTGAAACTGAAGAAATGTCAACTTTGACGCAGGAGAACACTCCTTGAACACAATAAAAGCATTGAAAGTTGCTAAGTTGAAGAAATGGATGGCCACCTTCTTATACCAAACATAAGCCTTCCGAATAGCAGTGTAAGGTTCCAACCTCTGATCTACTCTGTCAACACCACCCATGTGCTTATTGTAGTCTAGAATGCACACAGGTTTGCGCACTTCAGCAACCTGACCCCAAACAGGCACAGGTGAAGTACTCTCATCATGGATGGTAGTCAGCATGTACACATCCCTCCTGTCCACAAATTTCACAGCTAGTAGTTCATCACTACGCAAGGAACTGCACTGACCCCTCTGAAGTTTTTTGCAAACAAGCTCTTTCGGATAACCTTTGCGGTTAGAGCGGATTGTGCCACATGCAAAAGTGTCCACTTTAAACAATTCCTTAAATAATTGCACAGCAGTGTAGAAGTTATCAAGGTACAAATGGTGGCCTCTGTTAAACAGTCTTCTAGCAAGATCCCACACAATTTTCTCTGAAACTCCAAAAGTGGATGGACAACCTGGGGGGTCAATAGTGGAATCTCTACCAGTGTACACACGAAAATTAAAAACATATCCTGTCCTACTCTCAGCCAACATATGCAGCTTAATTCCATAGCGTGCCCTCTTGCTAGGGATGTACTGCCTAAAAACCAAACGACCCTTGAACAAGACCAAAGACTCATCAATAGATATTTCTTTCCCTGGAGTATAGATCTCTGAAAATCGATCTACAAAGTGATCAAGAACAGGCCGAATCTTAAAAAGACGGTCACAGTCAGGGTGAATACGTGGCAACACCAAAGAATTATCAACAAAATGCAGCATACGTAGCAAAAGTAAATACCGATCACGAGTCATAACTGCAGGAAATATGGCTGTTGCCATCAAGGGGCTGGTAGACCAATATGAAGCCAGGTTCGGCTTCCTTATCAAACCCATCAATAAAGTCAAACCCAAAAACTTCTTAATCACTTCCAGATTTGTGGGAGTCCACCGGGTAGCTCTAGAGTAGGGCCTAAGTTTGTCACTGTTGTCCCTCAAAAACTGTTCAGCATACAAATTAGTCTGCTCAACAATCTCACCCAAAAATACATCATCCATAAACAACTGAAAAAACTGTATAGGCAAATAATGTTCACAATCCACTCTACACCCTGCATCACCGCTAAAGGCAGGCAACACCGGCTGCACCATGTTTGGATCAACCCAGAGTCCAGCACTTCCAGTAGGAAGCCTAGCAGCCTCAGGCTGCAATCCAGATGCCTCTTGCACCATCGGCACAGCAGTATCCTCCTCTAAAACAGGCACTTCATCCGCACTGAGAGTAGCTTCATCCACACCGAGAGTAGCTTCATCCGCACTAAGAGTACCTTCATCATCCGATGATTCCATGTGGAGAGAAAACTCACTGCCAGAATCATCCCCTCCCTCCTCTCCCTCAGACGCACTGTCAGTCTCATAATCCGGCTCAGAGGAAGATTCAAGAAGCATACCAACCACCTGCTGAGCAGTCATTCTACGGCTAGCCATAATGATTACTAATAAAGGTAACTTGTCAAACAAGTCAACAACAACAAACACTTTGTAAAATAAGTAATAAACAAAATGCACCTTTATCAGAAATACCTATACACTCCAAAACGATACCACTCACTTGCCAGAAGCAGCTAAACTCACCACCACCTACTCTGCACAGACACAGTATGGATCAACAATATCCCACTAAAAAAGAAAGAGAAAAGAAAATTACACATAAGACAATGCAAAACACATCGCAAAGATTTTCATGCTCAAAACACTAACTGAATATGCTGCCATTATGACACCACTTACAAAAAAATTCATTCATACATTACAATATTACTCATTTGGAGTAAATACAACAAAAATGTTTTTCTTACCAAAAAAATGCAACTACGCAAAACTGCAGAACAACCACTGTCGAAACCGCAAACAGGAATCAAAAGCTTTACACTAGATTAAAAGGAGAAAAAAACATTACAATCACATATGCAAATAATGCACCAGTCCACACACAGTCCACCAGCCAAGCTAAGGAGTAGGTGGGCCTAAGAGTATAAATTAAATATTCACCCCCGTAAAAGGGGAGCAACCCTTGACCTTGAGGCCACCCCCCAAAACAAAAATTAAAAAACCTCTGGTGTCTAGTGGCTTCTGCCCCCCTTGGGGGCAGATGGGCCTAAAAACATACTGCTACTCTGTCACACAAAGAGGGCAGAAATGGCCACAATCATCCTCCCATAAAGGGGAGCGACCCATGTCCAAGGGGCCGCTCCCCAAAATAAAAAAAAACCCTGGTGGCCTAGTGGCCCTACAAAAAAAAAAAAAAAAAATCATGCGATCTGCCCCTCAGGGTGATACCAAAGGGATGATGGACGGAGCGCTTGAGCAAATCTAACACTCACCCCCAGTCAACTGATCTGGGTTTAATCCATCATCATTCTTTAGCTCACTCCACCAGCCCAGTTCAGACAAGGCCATATACAAATCAGTCTGACCCTGTGCGCTTTGATCGCCCTAAGTTGGCAGGGTATGCCCAGACGTGGGTCCCTTGCTCACTTTGCCACTGGACTCAAGCTAGCCTGGCTGATGACGGTTGATTAGCCAGAAACCGGTCCCAGGATGGTTGTTTCCGGGCCAGGGAAGACATGGCTTGGCAGTTCGGGCTGGACTGTTCCCATGAGGCACAGGGTCAGACTGATTTGCATATGGCCATGTCTGAACTGGGCTGGTGGAGTGAGCTAAAGCATGATGATGGATTAAACCCAGATCAGTTGACTGGAGGCGAGTGTACATTTATTCTATTGGCCCAGTGGGCCGATTTTATTTAAGAACATTTAAATCTGCCCCCCCCCAGGGGGCAGACAAAGCCAAAATGTATGCCCCCAAAGGGGAGCGACCCTTGCCTAAGGGGCCGCTCCCCTAAACAAAACCTAACATCATGGGCATACTAAAATGGCCCCCAAAGGGGAGTGACCCTTACCCAAGGGGCCACTCCCCACTACATTTATTCCATTGGCCCAGTGGGCCGATTTTATTTAAAAAAAATTAATTCTGCCCCCCCCAGGGGGCAGACAAAGCCAAAATGTATGCCCCCAAAAGGGGAGTGACCCTTGCCTAAGGGGCCGCTCCCACAAACAAAACCTAACATCATGGGCATACTAAAATGGCCCCCAAAGGGGAGTGACCCTTACCCAAGGGGCCACTCCCCACTACATTTATTCCATTGGCCCAGTGGGCCGATTTTATTTAAAAAAAATTAAATCTGCCCCCCCAGGGGGCAGACAAAGCCAAAATGTATGCCCCCTAAAGGGGAGTGACAGGCCAAAATGTATGCCCCCAACAGGGGAGCGACCCTTGCCTAAGGGGCCGCTCCCCCAAACAAAACCTAACATCATGGGCATACTAAAAGGCCCCCAAAGGGGAGTGACCCTTGCCCAAGGGGCCACTCCCCAGTGCATTTATTACATTGGCCCAGTGGGCCGTTTTTTTTATATAAAATAATATTCTGCCCCCCCCAGGGGGGCAGACAAAGCCTAGAGTGATGCCCCCAAAAGGGGAACGACCCTTGCCTAAGGGGCCGCTCCCCCAACCAACAAAACACTGGCAAATGTAAAAAAAAAAATAATCCCTGGCGCTAGTGGGCATTCCTGCTGCACGATCGCATGATCGTGCAGCAGGAATGCACAAAAGAGGCATCGAGGGAAAGGAAAACCCTTTCCTTTCCCCCGATGCCTCTTTAGTTTAAATCCCCCCTCCCCAGCCCCAAAACTTACCTGTTTGTTCCCCGACGCGCTGGAAGCAAATGGCTTCCTGCGCGTCGGGAACAAAGGAAACCTCCAATGACGTCAGCGCGCCTCGCGCGCCGGCGTCGTTGATGACGCGGAGGGGGCGGGGAGGCAGGGGAAGGTCTTCCCCTGCCTTCCCCAGTACAAACACTGGGATCGACCGCCCACGGGGGAGCGCCAGCGCTTCCCCGTGGGTGGGTGTCATGACGAGCTGGACTCTTCATGAGCACACGGCGACTGTGTGCCATGACGAGTCCAGCTCGTCATGAGCACACAAGGGGTTAAATACATACTAAAATACATAACACTCATATAAATATCGATATTATTAACATCGATAATTTAACTATCGATATTACTAACATCGATATTTGCAACATCGATATTTCTTACCTTAACTTCGATATTCTGGTTGTAGATATTCTTGACTTTGATATTTTGTCCCTACGATATTTAAAATTCGATATAACTGTGCTTCGATATTTAAAAATCGATATTTTGACTGTCCACCCTGCTGGACACGGTTTGCAGCCGCCCCTACTTACGGGCAGTGCTAGCACACGCCCCACACTAATCCAACAAAGGCGTCATCCGTCAGGTGACCCTGCTAATAAAGGGGGCTGAGCGCACATGCTCTGGGCCAGTGTTGGTGACCTCCATTATGGTGTCTGTGTTATCCTTTACTTTGTATGTGGGCCTAACGCTCCACTAATATACCTAATCTTAAACAACTACCAGTGTCAGGCATATAAATGCATACATTTCGACAAATAAATGACACTACCACAGTCAGACATACAAATACAGGCATTTCGACAAATGACATTTCCACGCCATTGATCATGATTTGCTAAACACAAGAGTTTTGTCTGCACGCATTTATCTCCATACATATGCCCCATTGTGCCCTCGTTTTTTCACTAATAAAAAATAATGATTTATTTTTCTCTAATAATATGTGATCAGTTGGCATAGCTGATTGCTTATTCTACGATTCGAAGCTCAGCAGGCTCGGACACATGTATCCTATGGGATTTGTATCCTTCCAGGATTTTAATTATTGGTTTAAATCGCTTGATAAAAACACTGTACCAGGCTGCAGATAATGATCTCTTTGGGGTTTGAGTGACAAAAGGTTTCTAAACTCCCTACAGAATTGTGCTCGCAGAGAACCCAGGCTGTACCCCAGGGCTATAATATTCCGTCCCCTTGCGCTAAATATACACAAAAAATAGGAAACAAGTATCTGTGATAAATTACATAATTAGCAGGGAAACACCACATTAATCATAAGCAAATAATTATCCCGTGGTAACAACTTGATATTGACTCGTTTTTTCTGTAGGTAATGATTTGTACTCAGTATAAGGGGGCTTGCTCGAAAACATAAAAAGTAAATAAATTATTTGCCCCTTGACATGGGGTGTTGGGCATTCAGAGTAAAAGAACTGTGCGGTGATTTTCAGCCACTTCTTTACACTCTTTTGGCGGTTTTGTTTGGGTGTTTGTTTTGGATTCAGCTTGAGAACAAGCTGATTTTCATGATGGAAATGTTATTACTAGCACTGTCAAGCATCAAATACCACAGCCCTATCAAATCCATTAATAACCTCTTCTAAGGCACTACAGGGCCGGTCTTGACACGATGATGAATTATGTAATGACCGCATAATGTCTGCAAAGCTATTCAAAATTATATGGATAGTAGGCTTCATTTCTCTTCAAGGCAAGGTGGGGATTTGATTTGAGACCACAGAAGGGGGGATACATATTGATTATTGCTCCCACTGACATCACATTTGCACCTCCCATTAGTTTTCACTGCCTACCAGTAAATCAGGAAATATTTTTGTTTGCTGCACAATCGAAATCATGCCAACAAAGCAAAGAAAATCACCACGTCTTAGTAGGTGTGGTCTTTGTTACACCATACAATATCCCGAGGCGTCAAAACATATTAAAAACGCTCCTTACGATTTCTAAGATGTTTTAATCAGGCATAAAATAAGGGATTAAATGTTGGGATTTTAAAATAGGTCTTGAAACTCGAGAACAAAGGATTTTGGGTTGTGACGAGTTAATTATTTTTTTACTGGCCTAGGGATTCACATCCCGGAATTACCAGTATCCTGGTACATATGGTATGATAGTACCTCAAATTCCATTTTTACTTATAAATGGAGAATAGAAAGTATAAATGGTATTAATGGCACCATAATATGTATTTTGACATTTTTCTTTGCCCTTTTCCCTGATAGTTTTCAGCAGGTTCGACCTGCCAAAATCAGTCAGGAGACAACATTTTTGTGCCATAATTATGGCACAGCTCAGAATTGTGTTCCCTGTGCAATCTATTATTTGTACAGGCATCAGAATTTAATTCACAGTTCATCATCAGGTACTAAGTGTGATTAAATTGGGCACTGCTTAGTACCTATGATCTCTTAATAGCGATTACTCTTTCACGCTACATAAGTTACCATTAAACAAAAAACATAGGGGGATATTACCAAGGATTTGCGATAATTATCGCAAAGCGCGCTTAGCGCAGTTTTTTTTATCGCCGGCTATCGCTGGATTTCATCGTGGAGATAACGCGTTATTATCAACGCTTATCTCCAAGGCGATAGAAAATCCAGTGATAGCAGCGAAACCCAGCAATAGCGCGAGAAATCCAGCGAAAAATTCACCGCGCTAATGAAAAGCTTGCTAGTAGGCAGGTGAGGACTTAACCTTGCAATCCACCTCCCATTGACAAGAATGGTTAAGTCAGGTTTTTAGCAGGTGTTAAATTCCAGCGCTAATCGCGGTTAGCGCGACTTTTTTTATCGCTTCGCGGGCATTTGTAATAGGGGGAAGTTGTGTTTGCGACTGTTTGCAGTCGCTTTTAGTTGGGAACGCCTACTTTGCATGTCATTATCGATAAATATCGCTGACATGCAAAGCGGCACCAAAACGGTCGCTTTCGCCATGAAGCTGTCGCTAACAGCTGTTAGCGACAGCTTGCTAATAGGGCGATAGAAATATCGCCGCTTTAGCAGCAAAAAGTGCCGCTAAAGCGGCGATAACGCCCTTGCTAATATGCCCCATATTCTCTTACGGAGTGCGATACTAGCATGCAGACTGACCCCCAGGCACTGGATGAACGTGCCTGGTTTCAATTCAACATGGACATCTGGTATACCGGTTCAGCGAGAACCTGGCTTAGCAGTTTGGAATGGAGTATTTCCAGTTGAGCAGGAATAGAGCTGATTTGCATACGGCTATCTGAGGTGTCATGGTGGGCAATAAATTGATGGATGGAATGCTACCCTGTGGTTAGACTATTTGCAAGCATTCCTCCCACCATCTTTTGTTTGTTTCACAGACAAATGTGTGGCTAGAACTGCTGACTTTGGGACATGGTAAACTGGGTTTGAATGCTGGCCTCAGCTCAACATCCTGTGATTCTGGACAAATCAATGAATCTCCCAGTGAATAAAAACAAACAAAAATGTTTAATGCAGCCTAGTTCTATTGTAAAGCAATGGGCCTGGCTTACAGTTTCCACTTTTCAGTAGGAACTGTTCGTTTGTTGTATAACATAAACATTGGGATGGTGCCAGACTGATTCCATGCACCCACTCAGGATATGTTGGCCTACAGTCCTGCTAGCTCACAGTGCCATCATAAGTACCCTTAAACCTAGTAAGGTAACAAATGGTTTGGACAACCTCCCAACATGACAACTCTTACCCCCAAGGAATCGTGGTAACAGATCTAGAACCATTTTGCTCAGTCACTCATGTTCTCTCAGAGAAATTTACAAGAAATACACAAAGGGATATTTTCAATATTTATTGAACCATCGCGATTCCTGTGTAAAATATATGCGCTGCAATGATTAATAGACAGAAGCAGATGAATGTGATTAGCAATATAAGGACAGTGAAGAGCATGAAGGATTCCACCATCGTGCTAAAACAGTGTATATATGGTGGCATATAAGCAGTGTTCCCAGTAGGTTGCATGTGAACACGCGCACGCAGCTCAGCCTCCCCAGGCACTCAATAACTATTCTTAAGCATGCACACTTCACACAGAAACCGCACACTTCAAACATCGCAAGAGAAACCATTTGCAGCTCCTGCTTTTAAAAGCGAGCAGCGCAAAAAAATGTACACTTACAGCAAGAGAGGTGTGGGAGAAGCAGTTTAGCTTTCCTCTTCCACGGCAGTGTGTGGGGCTGTAAAGGGTCAAAACTGGAGTAGCAAGTGGTTCCCGCACATACCACTTACTGCATTAGTTTTGGAGGCAGCGATACCCGTATGAAGAATGTATTTTTTTGGGCCCTGCACCAATTGCCATTGTCCAAGGGCATGACACACGTCATCACCACAGGGGATGTTTACATTTCACCCTAAGGGTTTGTGATGTTTTGTTTAAAGTCTGTTCTCTGGGGATTGGTAGCTGATGCTTCTGCAGGGAGGGTGTCTGCTGTTCTTGGGCCACCTGTTCCACTCGTGGAGGTGATAATAAAAAAGATAGAGATCAGCCTACTCACTCTGCCTGCATCATTGCACAGGCCGGGCTGTCTTGGCATGTTTTTCGAGCTCAGTGCTGAAATGTAAATCATGCAACGAACATCACCTAAATATGATAAAGTCTCTACAATTTCAAAAAAGCTCTTTTCCCTAACATGCAGAATCTTTGATGTTAATGCATCAAATTATATCACTGCACCTAGAGGCACATACTAAAAGTGAGATTTCTTTAAAACATGAACTTAGAACCGTTCCTGCACTGGCCATGGCAACAATGTTGGTGAACTAAGAGGCAAGTAAATTGTAATGTGCACACTGTATTTGGCCCACATTCTTATAGACAGAGCAACATTATAGTCTAATAAATGAATCCCAATACGTTTGTATGCCTCATATTCCATACTCACGTATTCTAAGGTATTTTCATATGCAATAATAACGAAAATGGAAGATTGCTGAAATAAAATATTTGCCTAAGGTCACACAGTTTAGTTAAGCGAGGAAGCCGGGATTTACTCCCAGGTTTTCTGGTTTCACTTTGTGGAATGAGCCACTAAATGGGTATCTATTTTTAACTGCAAATGTTGGTGCTTTGTGTTGAACTCTGTCTGCATGATTTCCACATTCCTTAAGAAGCGCAGGAGAAACAGGCATGCCATCTCCTTCCCTCAAGCTAACTTGTTTTTTTCCAGTTTTATTGCTAGGCAACAGTTACATTTCGCAGATTGTTAGTATTATTGTTAATGTTGTTACCATTATCTTAAAATGCCAGAGGAAGTTTCATTGATACACAACACCAGTGACGTAGCCAGTATGACATGGGTGCAAGTGCAAGGAAGAAAATTGGCCCCTTGGCCGCTGTTTGAATGGTGAAATACAGAAATAATCAACTTTCAGTGGCACCTCAGGCCTCTAGGTGCTGGTGTCACTGCACCTGCTGCTTTATCTTTTCATGTAAGATCCGCTAAAGAATTGTATTTGGCGCATTCCTCCCCATGAATTTTGTAGCCCATCCAGCTCCACCCTCAAGACTAAATGCCAATGAAAAGCTGTATCACAAGACGTGTAACTCACAATGGGTTTATAAACCCATGTAGCGTAATTAATGCTAATAAATAAACACGTGAGCATATCCCTAGGTAACTACTGCATGCATGGTCGTTTTTTTGGTGCACATAGCCTTGGCTGCAGTGCACAAAGACCTTACACTTCCGCACTATGAGAAATAAAGTGAGGGGGGAACATTGCATATAAATACTGTGTCTAGTATACGCCTAGTTCTGCATTCCTTAACCTACATGCCATGGGAGGGTGTTCTGTCAAGAATCCCCTACGGGGAGATTTAAAACCCCATTACATAAAGGCAAGGTATGTAGGTCCCCATCTTGGTCACAAGTTGGACATCCTTCCTCGCAGAGGGTAAACAGGTAGCAGCTGTGCTGAAACGCTGAAGATAGTGATGACCTCGCAATGACAGCAGAGTGCTCCTCTAATTAGAGTATGAAAATGCGTGTGTATTTATAACAACAGCATTCATGCTTCCGTGTCAAGGCTTTAGCCGAGCTGACATTGTTTGTTGTCTTTGTAATAGCGCCGTCGCCTTATGTACGAATAATAAACGACAACATTTGCACAATGTATGTTCACGCCTTGCAATGAATGTTCAAGATGTCATAATAGTGTACTTACGAAGTGGAATTGTAAGCAATCTGGATTCAGAGAAACTAATCCTGGACTGTTACTTAAGCAAATGTGTATCAAATGTCAGCGTGTGGAAAAAGAAGGCAACTTTAGAAACATGTTCATGTAAAATGGCAGTGTTTCTTCCTGGGCCCAACCTAGCTATGTGACACTCACTCCTCGGACATAAGTCAACTTAAAACTGTCTCATTATGGGGGCGTGGCCTGGCAAGCCGTGATGGCGGACGTGTGCTAGGCGAGCTCCGTCCAGCCTGATCGTTTATCCTTATAATTATCCTGCCCTCCGATCCCATCTCCGCATCTCGATCGCGCCCGTACGGGGTGCACGAGTGGGCAGTGGTCGGAGTCCCGACGATGTTCTGAATTCCGTGGACGGACTGCGGCGGCAGTGGACGGGGCGCGGCCTGGGGGAAGTGAATCGGCGCCATTGTGAAAGGCAGCGGCTGGCGCCTGGAGTGTGAGGTGCCCGGGATCTCTGGGCCCACGGAAATTGGAACCGAGTGCCCGCAGGACCATCAGTGCGGTGAGGGTGGCAGGCGGCGGCAGCTCCCTGCTTCTGGCTCTCGGGGGCTAGCGGAAGCCTCCTTTCTTTCCCTGCATTCCTGAGTGGGCAGTGGCGGCACGATCGGCGGCCGCTTCGGGCTGCGAGGGAAGTGGTGCATTTTCCTTCCGGCAGCTGTGTTGGGCCACGGAGACGCGAGGAGAGGCGGGGGCGCCTCGGACTGCATCCAGAGGCCGCCGCGCAGATGTAGGGCCGGATTTGGTCCACGCCCGGAGTGCCGTCCTCAGCCCTAACCATCGGGGGTGAAGTACCCGCACCAGCGGCCATTTCGGGTCGCGCGGGGAGGCATTGGTGGAGGTGGCTTATAAGATCGCTGGAGCCACTGGAGGACATGGCTATCTCAATGAGACGTGGAGGTAGGAGGCACGTGCATGGGGGCCCCCTCGGAAAGTGCTGCTCCCCCCTGGCTGAGTGACTGAATATCCGGCGGGCTGGCGCCACGGGTGCGGGGGAGATGGTGGAGAGGCCTAGAGGCTGCCCCCAGGGCCCGTGGAGGTGAGAGACTGCCCTTGAGATTTACCTGCATTTAGCGGACCGCCCCCGTGGGGGCCCCCTCCTCCTTCACTGCTCCTTTCCCTGTGTCGGCCAGTGGTGCACGATCGGCGGCCGAGTCGGGTCGCAGGCTGATGGTCCTGTTGCCCCTCCCTGCCTGGCTTATCCTCTAACCTGGGGCGTCGTCTAGGTTTGAGGTGCACACTGAAGGGTGCTTCGTCCTTCCCTACAAGGTGGGACCGGTGATCACCGGTGGCAGGGAATTGGAGTGGCCGGTGTCTGGGGGCCGGGAATAGAGAGACCTTACCGTCACCATGACAAGGGACAAGACTGGAGGGTGTTCAGCCAAACAAAGTACACTGGACAAGTTTGCGAGTCCCGGGGCCACGGCGGCAGCACCAGGGGGAACACAAGGGGCTGCACCGGATATGCCGGACAACGCGGCGCTCATGGCCGCCATCACGCAGTCTAGGGACATCCTGGATGCAAAAATTGGGGCAGTCGGATCGGATGTCAGGCTCCTTCGACAAGACCTGCGAAATGCGGTGGCCCACATCACGGAGACCGAGACAAGAATCTCAGGTGTGGAGGATGAGGTCGCAACATTGCAGAAGCAGGTAGTGTGAGAAGTTGGCCTGGCATATGCTGTCCACTAATTATAGTGGGCACCTTGCACCAGTCCAAATCGACTCTTATGGTAGGTAGGTTAAAGACAACCTTATTGAAAGCTATCCTAGTGGTAGCTATGGAGAGCAGCCTTCAGGCTAAGTCTTGAAGGAATGTAAAGCAGCTTGTTTTACCAGTCTATAATCTCTTGAGTGACCAAATGAAAGAGCACCACACCAGGTATATATTCAAAATATATGTATTTATTACTAAACACACCCCTCTAGTCTCTTTATGAGGCTAGAGTTCGAAGTACATAAGTTATAAGATCTTAAATCACAATAATAGCACAAATACACGTTTGGGCCCTAGGGGCGTACCAAACCATATACCAATAAAGTGGTATGCGAACCACGACTGAACTAGACACTAGGCCTAGAGCCTCTAGAAGTGCTTGGACCACAAGGAACCACCCAAGGTAGTGACACAGGGGACCCACGGGAGACGCGTGCAGTGTAAATACACAACCGCGATACGCCGTTAACTTCTATGGAGAAAGTCGGGATCGGGAAAATAGAGGAAAGGGACACTTAGAAGAGGACTAGGACAAAACCCTTTGAGATCTAGGACTTTGAAGAGTCTCTACCCACGGGAGCACCGGAGTACTCGTGTTACCTCACCCAGGGAAGCCGGGTGCATAGGTGCCTTTCGGGGTCGGGTTTCGTCGTCGATTCGAATGGCGATCTGCTGCAAAGTGCTGCTGGCGGCCAAGAGAAAAGTGTCCGGGTGGATCCAAGAGTGGATCGGAGTTCTGGTGAACCTGAAAGCAGAGGGGACAGAGTCTGGGTCACTAGCCAGTGACCAGGAAGGTGATGGACAGATGCCCACCGATGTCGAGTGCTTCAGGTGCGTTGACGGTCATCTTGACTCTTCAGCCACGAGGTCCAGGAGGTGTTGTCGGCGACCAGGAGCAGGATTCGGGCTGGTGCTCGATGTCTGTCGAGTGCTGAGGTGTCGGCGACCGGATTGGACCCAACAAGCCTTGGCAACGGCAAGTCTCGAGTAAGATGGAAATCGTCGATGGTGCAGACCAGCCAGGTCTGTGGAACTCACCCAGCAAGGGTAAGTGAGGGCAGGCCTGGAGCAACTAGGATGCCAAGTAAGGAAAAGATTGGCCTTTGTTAAGGGCTACTAGCCAACGGGCTAGCGACCGCGAAGGAGCCTCGTGACGCCGCACATGGAGCTGGCTTACCGGACACTCGTGGAGTGGGGGCCAGTGATCTTCGGTGCAGGTGGTGCTGGAGGCTAGGGCTACTCGGAGCCCAAAGCACGACTTCTTGAGAGACCCAGAAGATGGTGCACTTGCAAATGTGCTCGGTGTCCAGGGGTCACGGTCTCAAGTCACCCACGATAGCCACGGGCCTCAGCTTTGCTGGGGACTCAGGGTAACCTCGGGGAAGTCTGAGAATCCACCTCTGGTGATGCGATGACTTCGGCGTCTGACGGGAGCTTCAGTAATGCGAACCGGACAGATGCTTCTTTGGTGCCTGCCAAGCAGGGGAGTCACTCCTTGACCCCAAGGGAGATTCTTCAGTCCTCTAATCGTGTCGTAGAGCGTCGAAGGTCCAGGATTCAGTGTCAGAGTTTCGTCCAGGTATAATCTAAAGTCCTAAGGACTGGGTTCCTACCTTTATTCTAAAAATAGGGGTTGGACTACTCTGTGGCCCCACCTATGGGTGGGTCAGGGCATAGGGGTGGCTACACCCCTTTCCCTTTGTCCAGTTCGCGCCAAAGCAGGGGCTGCAAGCCCCTGATCCGGTTTGAACTGGGGTATGCACTAGGGACACCAAATGTGCCCCCAGTGCAGGACTTCAAAGCACCCGAAAGTGCTCCCGCCCAGCCCCAATACACATTATCCTGTCTGGGGAGGTGGTCACACCTCCCTGGGACAGGAAACCTGTTGTCCAGGCCTCCCCTGCCGGAGTTTCGTCCAGCAGCAGGAGGCCAGACTCGTGTCTGTGGCAGCAGCATCCATTTTGTGATGCCAGGGCTCTGGAAAGAAGTTACCGGACTCGTCAGAGTTAACATGTCTTTCCCTCTAGAAGGGTGGAATGCTACCCCCGCCACCAGGATTGGCGGGGGGTAGTATTCCAAGATGTTTGACACCAAACACGACATGTTTAGGTGCAGCCATTCCAAAGTTAGCATTTTACCGCGAGGATATAATGCGCTTAAGAGTATATGGTCAGGCTGCACTACAAACAGCATCAGAGAGGGCCTCCAAACGCTGCAGAGGGGCCCTGCTCATGCAGGGGCACCCTCTCACATAGGAACCATGCACTCTGCCTTTAGGATTGATAAGGCCTGCCTTAGGAGTGACTTATAGGTTTATATGTGTGTATGTATTTCGTGATATAGGTAACCTATATCACAGTAAGGGGTGCTTGCACCACCTTACCCAGGCTGCAGTAGCAGACCTGTGGTGTCAGTTTGGATGGCCTTCCAGGGGTGGCATAATACATGCTGCAGCCCTGGCAGGCCTCTGAGGTACCTATGCCCTTGGTACATAGTATACCATATACTAGGGACTTATAAGGGCACTCCAGATCCCAATCAGAGATGTGCCTAAGGCACATGGAAACCATTTTAGAGAGGAAGCAGCTAGGCTGGGGTTCTGACTAGCAGGGCCCCAGCCAGACTAATGTCGAAAAACAGTGAAGCATCAGCAAAAAGTGGGGGTACCCATGTGAAGCAGATCCTACTCTCCTACAGGTAGCTACCCTTGAAATGACCCAGCGGGGTCTAGCGACGCGAGCTGAAGACGCAGAGGGGAGTGCTAGGCGTAACAACCTCCGCTTTGTGGGCTTCCCGGAGGGCTGTGAAGGGGGGGACATGGAGCGATTTCTTGCCCAGTGAGTGGAGGGCTGGCTCCCCCCGGAGTCTCTACCTCGCTGTTTTGTAATAGAACATGCCCACAGGGCCCTCATGCAGAAGCCTCCGCTGGGAGCCCGTCCCAGGCCGGTCATTGCACGATTATTAAATTACCACGATCGCGATGTCATCCTTAAACAGGCCAGGGCCAAGGAACCTCTACTCTTCGAAAATGCCCGCATCTTGATTTTCCCAGATTACATGAAGCTGGTCCAGCAGCGGCGACAGTCCTTCTTGGCGGCCAAGGCACGTCTTCGTGAGCTCAAACTTCCATATGCTCTGCTGTTCCCGGCCCGGCTGCGGGTGGTGTACCGATCTCGCACCCTCTTCTTCGACTCGCCGGAGGAGGTATTTAAATGGACTGATGAGACAGTTCGCTTACATCCACATACGCCACCCCGGCGGGAATCTGACTCCTCATCCAGCGAGGCGGCGCGTAGGCAGCCGCAAACGAAGTCTAAAGATCGTAGACGCTCCAGATCTAAACACCGATCCCGGTCCTGCAGTGCGGCCTCCCGGGCTGGTCCGGCCTCCTGACAGTCTGTGTTGGTTTCCTGATCAGTCAGGGCAACTGCAGCCCAGTATACGTTTGATTCTGATATGGGGATCGGAGGAGCTCAAGTGAAGGCCGGCTTCTCTGTTGGCCCTCTAGCAGAGAGAGTGCCTGCTGACATTAGGCTGTGAGTTGGGGATCCATTGGTCGAGGTGGGCCGAGACTCCCCGTTGGGGTCTATGGGCCGCACTCGCCGCGACAGATGCTTCATCGTTTTTGAAGTATAGGGTGGGGGGGTGGTTGGGTTGTTGTCTTTGTTTTTGTGTTTATTATCAAGTCGCACTACGCTATGGTACTGTCTTTATGCTATGCACACACCACATGATTTCTCTTGCATCAAGGTTCCCCGTCGCGGACTCCCATGGCTGAGGTTTGTACTGGTGCCCAGGGGTCTCCCGAATCTCTTAAAGTGGTCAGCTGGAATGTCAGGGGGGTATTAGATAAAATCAAACGGGGGTCCATCCTCCAACAGGCGAAGAGGGTTAGGGCTGATATACTTATGTTACAGGAAACACATCTTATGGGCTCAAAGGCGCTCTGTCTCCAGCGGTTCGGCTATACCCAGGTGTTTCACTCAGGGTTCGTGCGGGGGTCCCGGGGGGTAGCAATTTTGATCCATCACAGAGTTCTTTATACACATATTAAGACATGGGCCGACACTCAGGGGCGCTATGTGTTTTTACAGGGCATGATCAGGGATGAATCAGTGGTGTTGGGGTGTGTCTATGCCCCCCCTCCAGTCTCTTGGGGTTTCGTGGAGCTGCTTATGATGATGTGGGCGGATATGCCCGACGGCCTATCCGTGGTAGGTGTCGACTGGAATGAGGTGATGGACGTGTCCCGGGACCGGTGGAGGCCCGGGGGAATGGTGACAGCTCGGCAAACCACGAAACTTTCCTCATTAGTATCTGGGCTTGACTGGGTGGACTCATGGCGCCGACTGCATGGTGAGGGGCAGGGATATACATACCTGTCTGCGGTTCATGATTCCTACTCCCGCCTAGATTATCTGTTTGTGCCTCGGTCGGCCGCTGCTCGGGTGCTGGGAGCTGATATACTTCCACGGGGTCTCTCGGATCACTCGCCGATCACTGTTATGGTACGGATGGGCTGGGCGACACAGCCCTTCCGCTGGCGCCTGTCGACGTGGAAACTCCAGAAACCGGATTATAGGGAACACATCGGGAATGCTCTCGACCAATATTTAACATTTAATGTGGGTACGGTCTCTCAGGCTGAACCTCTGTGGGAGGCCCTGAAGCCCACGATACGGGGCGTAGACATATCATATTGTGTGGCGGCCCGTAGAGGTCGGAGGGAGGCTCTGCTACAAGCGGAGGCGGATATCGCAGACCTGGAGTGTCGCAGCAGGGGCGAAGCGGGTATCCATATACGCCATCAGCTCCTACTAGCGCAGCAGAATTATGCGACTCTTCTTATGGATGAGGCTCACCTCACCTGGCTGGCAACGTGCAGTAGGGTGTACCAGTGGGGGGACAAAACGAGCAGGATGCTCCATCGGCTGTGTCAGGGGACGTTCCACTCTCAGCCCCTTCCGGGTATAGTGGGCCCGACGGGGGAGCCTATTACAGATACCCGCGCTATTGCGGAGAGCTTCTCTGCATACTTTGCGGGGCTTTATGCCCCCAAAGAATGTCTTCATGAAGACACGATCGGCCGCTTTTTAGACGATCTCCGGCCACGGGCTCTATCTGATGAAGCGAGGGTGGAGCTGGATCTCCCGCTTACAGAGGAGGAACTGGGTGCTGCCCTAGGAGATCTTAACTCGGGCAAAGCTCCGGGGCCCAACGGGTTTCCGTGTGAATTTTTCAAGAAGTACTATTTACAACTGGGCCCCCACTTCCTCCGGGTGGTGGAGGAAGCCCGCGATCGGGGACGTCTTCCCCGCGACTGGAGGCACACGGAGATAGTCATGTTCCATAAACCAGGCAGGCCCCCGGATCAGCATGCGGCATACCGTCCCATCTCCCTTCTGAATACGGAAGCTAAAATATTGGCCAAGGCACTGGCTAATCGATTGCGCTCCCATATTACTACATTAGTACACCCGGACCAAGCCGGGTTTATGCCCCAGAGGGCCACCAGACATAATATCAGGGGGCTGTTGCGACTATCCGGGGGCTCGGCGAACGGGCGGCGCTCCTGCTGGCTGATATGGACAGGGCATTTGATTCCCTTAGTTGGGTGTATCTCTTTGCCTTGTTGAGCAGGTTAAATCTCGGACCGCGTTTTCTGTCCTACCTGTCCCTACTCTACACTGATAATACTGCGTCGGTGCGGGTAGCCGGTTCTTGTTCCTCCACCTTTTCCGTTGGTCGGGGGACCCGGCAGGGCTGCCCACTTTCGCCGTATTTGTTTGCCCTGGCGGTTGAACCCTTGGCCGCCTGGGTGCGAATGGATGCGCAGGTGACTGGCTTTGAGTGGGCGCATGGCTTGTCGGATCGGATTGCACTATACACAGACGATGTTCTCTTTTTCTTACGGATATAGACCGGACAGGGCCGAGGTTGCTTCGTATTATGCAGGTGTTTGGGGAATTGTCGGGTCTTTATCTAAACCCCAGCAAGTCTACCCTATGGCTTCTTGGGGATGTGCATGGTCCTGGCTCCTGGGCTTCGTCGGTGCGAGTGGTTACTGGCGGAATGAAATATCTGGGGGTGTTTTTGTCAGACGTGCCGACAGTGGCGTGGGAAAAGAATCTGGCCCCGGTCTGGGAACGTGTAAAAGAGGATCTTAAGACATGGTCTCACATGCCGCTTACCATTTATGGTAGGTCGGCTATCTTTAAGATGGTTTCACTTCCCCGGCTATTGTATCAACTGCAGAATTACCCGTATCCGATCCCCCACTAGATGGTTCAGGCAAGTTAATGCTGCCTTGGGCCAGCTTTTATGGGCCGGGGGAGCGGTTAGAAACGCTCTGCGGACATGCTTTCTCTCCACGTACTGTGGCGGACTGGCAACTTCTGACATATTATCCTACTATATGGCATCTCACTTGCTTGTCCTGAACGAGTGGTGGTATGGGGACAGGGATGACCCAGCCTATGCCCTTGAACGGCATCTTATGGGGGACATATCTCTACACACGATCCTATACTCTGCGCCGACACGCAATGCTCTGACACCGGCGACCCAGGTGGTTTTTCAGCTTTGGCGACAGGCCCTGCGAAGGATAGGGTGGTGGAATAAGCTGACACGGGAAATCCCCATCTGGAATAATGGCCCCTTTCCGCAGTTAGCTACCCTGTCAGGGTTTCGAGGATGGGATAGGATTGGTATCTCCACCCTGGGAGACGTTAAGCGGGGGTTGATCCTGAAGACTTTTCAGGACTTACAGAAAGATTTCCAAATGCCAAAAACCCAATTTTATAAATATCTCCAATTTCGCCACGCCCTTTCTCCTAGCCTAGAGGGGTTGACATCCCTGGTCAAATTCAGTCCAATAGAGGCGAAGGTATTTATGGGGGATCTGCAAGACAACAAGATCTCTAAGATTTACCAATCCCTAGTCACACACTGTTCCTCTACTTTACAGAAGCTCAAGGAGGCCTGGAAAGGGGACGTTGGTTCCCTGGACGAGGAAGATTGGACGGAGGCCTTGGCCTCTCCATGGGGGGCCACCATAGCGGTGCGATTGCGCCTTATCCAGTTCAAATACCTCCATTGGGTATATTTTACATGGGTCCGTCTGTGGAGGGAGGGGTTGGTGGCCTCTCCGGCATGTCTCAGATGCGAGCGGGAGGAGGGAACCCTATTACACACAATCTGGCATTGTCTCCCCTTGGTGAGGTTCTGGAGGGGGGTCCTGACCTGTCTCTCCGAGGTTTTGGGCTGGGACCTGCCCTGCTCCCCGAAATTGGTGCTTCTACATGTCATGGAAGGAATTGGGGGCAACATTTATAAATGTCACCTTATGCTTCTGGGGTTTACTCTGGCGAAGAGGGACATGGCCAGGGCCTGGAAGGCGCTGACGCCTCCGTCGGTGCTGGCATGGAAAAGGGGAATGGATTTTTGCATGGGCCTTGAATTTCCCATTTTCATCGCAAGGGGCTGCCCGCTGAAAGATTATAAGATCTGGAAGCGCTGGGCGGACTACCGGGGTCTGATGCTGGAGCCGACCTCGACCGAGGGCCCTTCGATACACTCTAATCTTACTCTGTAGGTGTGATCTCTAACTATTAGTTTGTCCAGTATCTGGTAGCAAGAGATGGTGGTGCAACTGTGATTGCCAGGATGATTTTGGAAAGCTGTTAGTGCGACAGGGGGGTGGGGGTTTGTGGGGGGGGGGAGCTTTGGGGTTCATTTCATCTGTATCGCTCTGTAATTTTCCTTGATTCTTATTTTGAAAAGTCAAAGTCAAGATATATTACGTTTATTGTGCAGCTGCCTCTGGGTTACAGGGAACTGCTTTCTATGTGTCATTTGACAAATAAAATTTGTTTAAAAAAAAAACTGTCTCATTATAAGAAAGCTATCCATAGCAATGCTACAGCATGAGTTTATAAAAAAGGCACTAAAAGTCTAAAATATATATTTTTTAAAAGGCAATCATACAATTTCAAAACCAAAGCGTACATAAAGCCAGTATTAAAAACAAAATTGTAAAAGTGAATATCTATAAAAAAACAGTTTATAAAAGGAAGTTAAGATGTTAAAAACAGGCCAAATCAAAATGTCCCCACCAAATGAAAGAGCCAATTGTTCATGTGTTCCGAGTGGTAAACTCAACATTTCTGTACCCAGCAGCCGCAGACGATGATCCCAGAGGCACACCTCAGAGCAGGTTTATGGAGTAAATGTGTTCCCATCCAACACCTTCAGCAGAAGCTGAAGGAGTGGCCAGATCCAGTGGAAAGTCAGCAGGACCAGAGCCAAGATCCAATTCACCAGGAGAAAAAGCATCCCAGAAAGGCTCATAAAATGCGTTCAGAAGCAACAGAATTTCCAAAGGGCAAAAATACAAATGGGCCTTTAAGGAGTCCACTAGTATGTTTATGTCCAGAGGCTGAACCAATTGCATTCCTATCTACAAGTCCAATGCACACTAGAAAGTGCACAGCAGACAGTGGAATACGGGCTGCACGCAGTGAAGCCACACAGGCCGAAATTATAAGAACCAATGCTCATTCAATTCCTGAAGCAAGAGGGCGCCAAAACATTGTACCATGCATTTACGGCACAGGAGCACATGTGGTAGTGCCAGTTCCCTTCAATATTGAAATGGGACATCCATTGCGGAGCAGGAAAATTAAAATCACAGTCCCGCCAATAAGGAACAAGACCAACAGAAAACCTCCAAAAACTATTTCGAGCACAGAATAAATGAATGATTGAATACCTCCGAAAACAGCCTGGAAGGTGCTAACCAAGCCAGAGCCTAAACTTTTTAAAAAGTGTGCTACCCTGCGGTATGAGACATGTTAAAAATGCAGTGCACCAATTCTCCAAAATGCTGTGGGAAATTAGTGCAGAGTAGCTACTGCATTTCAGAAGAAGACCATCCAACTTGACGATCAAATGTCTCCTTTGCAGATGTTAAGACCACATCTTTCTGAAACAATAAGGCTTTCAGTTAGCTCAGGGCATCAAAATGCGCGTTTGAAAGCTTAATCTATGGCCACAGTTGCAACTCCCTAACTGTACGGGCAGGTGGAAACAATACTTGTGTACAGCAAGTGACCATGGCAGAAAGTGTGACAAGATATGCGATGCCCCGTCTCATCCCGCAACAATCTTGATCGTTCAACATCAAATAACTCCCATTCAAGAGTAATCTGAAAGCCAGACAAATCATGGCCGCTCGGGAACCTTTCATGTAGCAAGAAAAGTTTGCTATGGAAGCATTACAAGCCCCATGGAGTGAAACCTCCCTGCACACAAAGGAAGCACTCAAAGCATTCTCACAGACAGAACCACTGAGAAAAACCTCTGTTGCTTTATTCCGACACCGGACTTTGAAAGGTAATTCCAAATACTCATGTACGTACCCTTCCCCTAATGCTTCATATCTGCCCACTTGATGGTGTTCTAAGCAGTATTGGAAATAATGTCGAAATCGGCGGAGTAATGAACACGTGTATTATCCAATCCATGGAGGATGTTTCAGCAATAGCGAACAGCAGCCTCTCTAATTTCTCTATGTGTAACATAGTGTATGCAGTATCTTTGCGTGCCATGAGTAGTTGCTGTTTTGTCAGTTGGTAAGGTGATAACAGGCTTGTGGCATTAATATGTTGCCATGGTATGCAACCAGAACGGAGTGTCTGAAGCCTCCAAATCAATAGCAGTATGGATCTAAGTTGTGATTGCCATATTGTAATGTGAGAGTCACTGTTCCTGAGACAGGAATTAGAAGAAAGGGTCAGTTGTTTTGGAAAGGTGGAGAAGAGACGAAGAGACTCTTACTTGATGCCCTCACACACCCCGAAGGATGACGTGCTTCATCATCGGGCGATGCTCCTCGTTGGGCGGGCACTGCAATGCCCTACTGGTCCCCCAAAGGTCTCTTTATCGGAGATCTTTTATAGAGCTAGCCGTAAGGTGTGTGCGGGTCTGTGTGCAGTGTTAAGTGAAGCATAAAACTTAGAAAATGACTAGAGGGTATTTGTGGTAGACTACTTTAATTAGGGTGATCCCTCTTTCATAGTTAAAAGGTTATGTGCTGCGCGAGAGTAATTATCACCCTCAGTAGCTAGACAAGTGCTGTGTTTTATTAAAAAGGGGGTAAGGTCGACATGTTTCGCCCAATAGAATGGTCTCAGGAGGAGATCCTACACGCTTCTTCAGGACCGTAGGGAAGTGATAAGTAAGAGGGATTGTGCGGTGGCCTTATTGAAAGGAAAGTGCCACTGCAATTGACCCAAACAGTGGTCCTTATCTAAAACGACAAACGGACGGAAAGAAAGAAAACAGACAATTTAAAATTTAATGCGGCAGTGCCATTTCAGTGCAAACTCGAGGTCCCTAATTGGTGGACCACAGTATCATGATATGAGAGAGAGCCACAAGTTAAGGTTGTTACATGTGAATTGGTTAGGCAAATAGTTAAATAAACATATTAATGAGTTTCGCTGAGCAAAATAAAACTAAAATAAAACATGAGCGATGAATCATCTAGTTACGAGCAATACTCATGGTGTACAAGTTGACATAGACTGCCCCATTAGATATCAGGATAGAGGAGGGGGCAGGCTGTGGTAGAGGATGATCGTGCCGTGACCATCAAGACCATCACAGTAGTAGTGATCAATTAGCCAGTTCCCATTGATGGCAAACCTTTTAATACACACCGTGATAGTAGGGGTAACAGGGATAGGAAGTGGAGGGAAAATGGCTGAGAGCAGCTTACCAATTCAAAGTTGGGCAGGATGCTCCATAAGTCATAGCGAGAGGGAGCTTGCCGTCACCATCTAAATAACAGAAAGGTATTATTGCCGCATTTACCAGTGGACTCATAGCGTATGTATGCGCGAGGAGGAAGTGTGTTGATACTCACAGTTTTGTCGGAGAGCACAGAGTCTTGCACCTACCCGGCCTCTCGCCAGCTTGGGAATTGTGTGACGTGACGGCTCTGGTAATTCATGTTACTGCCAGGTGCCAAGGGAGGTGGGTGTGGTTGCAGGCATGCGAAGTGTGACAGAGTCGTCACGGGTGAGAAAGCCATCGGTGACTCTCTTTAGTAATTTATCTACAACTCGGGAGCACAAGGCACTGGACCTACATCCAGCTCCTTGTCCCCACCTCCCCCCTTCTCAGGTATATTGTTATGTGGACATGTCGTGTTGTATGATGTCTATTGCTGACAACACTATATTACCCAGGGAGTACATTGTAGAGTACAAGGTGGTCAAACCATTGTCCACTAATGCTAGAGCATTCTCTAAATAAGCCCTGTCAACCTCACACAGTATTTCAGCAGCTTCCTGCTGAGAAAACTTTTATATTTTAATTTATATTGCATACAAGAAGCATTTTTGACGTGGTTTTCGAGGACCCTATAGTTGCAGGTCATCTGAAAGCAGGGTCAAGTGTTGTTTCACCTGGGACAGCGTTGAGGCTTTTAGACAATTAAGGCACAACTTCCTAACCATGTACGTTGTTACCACCCCCAAGTTTTCTGTCTGCACATAATGCTGGTCTGGCCTACTGATCTTAAAACCCTCGCTGTTACCCAGGAATCGTGCTTTACATCCGTTAGTATCTAACGGAGTCACTAACCATCCCCTCCAATTGGTGCCTGATGTATTGTATGAGGTCAAATGTGTCCTCCTTGTATTTTGTAAACCGCTGCCAGTTTCCAAAACGTGCAAATGTGGGAATGTGTGGTGTATTCAAAACTTTTATCTTAGCTAACCCAAGACAGGACGTTTGCTGCACAGCTGTGTTCAGGAAAATCATCTATTGTGGTATTAGGTATGCACTAAACAAAGCCTGGTTCCACCGAACCTGCCAATCTTTTGTCCCCCAAATTGATTTTACATCAATAGTGTCCCTCCAAAAGTCAAACCCTGTTTAGACAGTTGGGAAAGACAAGACACAGAATATATCTGATTGGTGTTTGTCAGCATATTTTTCTTCACAGGTGATGATGCAAGTTTATAATATTAAGATACTGGGTCTAATTTATCATAACATGAAAAATAAGTAAACTTCTGCCCAAATATTTTTGAACTGGTGGTGGTGTAGGGCAATGTTCCCATTGTGTGTAATTGAAAACAGCATGTGGAGTACTTGCTTTATGTAGGAAATGATGACCGTAATGTTGAAAACAAAACATTTCATCGTAATTGGATGTACCTTCATCCAGTTCATAAGACGAAAAAACAGTAGAATGCCCTAGATCTTCTAGCATTTCATGCACTGTGTTTTCATCTCAATCATCAGAGATAGTACTAGGGGTGACAACGTCATTTAAGGAAAGTTTAAACAAATATGGAATTTGTAAAAGTTCAGTGGGGCCATACACATCATATGATACCCTATCCCATAACTCCCATCAGGAACTGGAACAGCCGTAATGTTCACCAGGGAAAGGTCTCTTCGTTCTTTGTGTGTTGACGAGTGTGGTTTGAGAACCAAGTTCACCAGTTGTACTGCAGAGCGTTCTGGGAGATAGTGTCCATTGAGAAGCAGGAAAAAGACTCTTGCAAAACCAATCCAAAGGACCAGGAAAAGTAACGCAATAATAATTGAAAGTTGTAACCATGAAGGCACAAAGTAAGTCTTTTTCAGCAAAAGCTAGAAAACACACAGTTTCAGTCGAAACAGTAGATTTGGTGGTGCAGTTGGATCAAATAAATCAGAGAAAAAATCATCAAAGTCAATGAAGTAGCCAGAGGCAGTCTGATCTATTTTTGTCAAATCTGCATGTTCTGTAGAACTGGGAGTTGACACGATCTGTGGTATGTTGATGGAAACAGGACTCGTGTCAGGATTTCAAGTTGAAATCAGTGTTTCTGTACTAGTAGAGTTTACAATTGTTGTAGTAACTGGTAGAAGGGAACCTTCAGTGTTGGTTACTGTAATCTCCCGTTGGGGGGGAGGATGCTTCATCAATCATCAAAGCTTCCATCTGAACTTCCTGTATGGTAGCGAGAGGAAGCAGGTAACTACCCAGAAGCTCACATGGCCTTCTGTTGAGAATTGGCCACATAGTGTGGTTTGATCATACCAATGGAGATGAATCTCTTGTTTCTGCAACCAGCAAGGGGCGGAAGAAGTACAGTTCTGGTATCTCCAACAGCCAGGACAGGTACAGGCCAACCTTCGGATCCAGCCAGACCTCACCGGTACTAACTGCACTTCTCCAGTGGCGGTGTGTTTTTCTTGGACATTGCTTTGTTCGTCCTGGAAGCTGTTCAGTTCCTGTAAAACAGCCAGAGGTTCATTTAGATAAAATGGTGTTTCCGCCGCCAACATGCTGGGATTGTTAAGATCTGGAACCCACATTTTTACCCTAAACAGGATTTCATAGGGAGTCCGACCACCCAGGGATTTTCTAGGCAGAATGTTGAGTGCCCTTTGGACCCCATATAGATGATGGACCCAACTGCGACCTGAGCCTAATACCTTAGCTGTTAAAGACTGCTTTAAGTCCTGTTTTTTCTCTCCATGACTACGTTTCCCTTGAGATGGTATGGGGAGGGATACCGCAGGGTCACACCCAAACTTCCCATCGCTTCTTTGTAAGCCTTGGAGGCAAACGCCGGACCTTGGTCGGAATGTAGTGTGCCAACTGCGTATGTCCCAATAAAGACTCGCAGATCCTTTACAACAGTTCAGGTATCAGCCGACCGCTGTGGCCATACCCATAGGAATTAAGAGCAGGAATCCACTGCCACCAAGATATACTTGTAAGCCCCATCTGATGACAAAGGGCTGCAATGGTCCAGATAAACACAAGCAAGGGGCGTGTTCGAGATCAATAGAGGTGTCTGTGGTGGACGTGCCATGGTCAAACCCTTCATCTGCTGGCATGTGTCTCATTCAAGGACAAACTCCTTGGTCTGTTTATATAGACCTGGCCACCAGTAGTGTTGCTGTAATAGTGAAATTGTAGCAGCCACCCTGCATGTGCAGATGCAAGACCCTCATGTGCAGCTAGGATTAATCCTAACCTGCGGTTAGAATTTGGTATTATTCTATCCCCCACTCCAGGATTGTGAGCAAATGGCATGTTTTGTGTATCTAACTTGTAGGAGTACTTGAGTGGAAAACCTCTCAGCAAGTGGGTGCCATTGCATGCAGCGCTGACAGCGTCATGATATCATTGTCTATTCTCATGCTGGAACGAGCTATTGCAGTGACTGCAGCAATTCGCCCTGCTGCTTTTGTGGCTTCATCAGCCAGTGAATTCCCTGCAACGTGTATGCCAACACGCTGATTACTCAATGTGTGGATTACATGAGTCTGTGGCAAGCAATCTTTCAGCTTTGCCACCTGTTCCCAAAGCATTTTGTGCTTTATTGTGCACCCTTTTCAATCTCCGTATCCATTCTGGCTCCAGTAGTGTAAATATTCATTATGAGCCTGGACACAGTAATACAAATCACACACTATGAGTGTGGGGAATCCAGGATCCGTATTTTCCAGTGCCAGTATCAGAGCCCTGAGCTCGGCCAACTGCACAGTACAGTCACCAAGTGACTGTGTGTAGGTTTTATCAGGATGGAATTCTCCATCCTGCAGGCACCCCTTTACGATAGCAGAAGCTGTTGAATATTGATACTTTGTCCCTATGGCAGGTTGTGCAGAACCATCAGTGTATATGATGTAATCATACTGTTCCAGAGGCATAATTTCATTAGGCAGAGGATATTCTTGTTCCTATTGCAGAAAGGCTTATGTTTGTAATGTAGTGTAAAATCTGTAGTCTACATCTATTGCAGTGAATGAGTTAGCACATTGTATCCAACAAGGATGCAATGCTTTTGCATTTGGAATGCTTGCTCATGTAGCGGTCGCTAAGGTCAGCACCGGAGTCATGACAATAATTCATTTTCCCTGAGCCAGTGCTCTCTCTCTCTCCACAGCAGTACAGCTGTCAGTATTTTTCTGTCCTTGTAAAACACATTACAGCATTAGTATATACATGTGATTTATGCGCAATTACACTGGTTTTACCAGGTTTGCTGTGCTCACACGTGTGTGTAAATATTTGGAAGCTAGCATGTCAGCTTGTACTGAAGTAATATTTGTGTGTGTCATTGGTCCAGTGTGTGCTTAAGAAATCTGGACGGATCAGGTCGTAGAATTGTTTAAACTGTTCTGCGTAATATGGAATGTAAGTTTTGCAAAAATGTAGGAATCCTAATATGGATTGTAACCTCTTCACCATTGTTGGAGGCAGTAGGAGCGCACGCTTCTCTAAGAAGTGTGTTGCCAGGCTTTTGCCTTCACTTGACAACGTGTATTCCAGAAACAGGACATTGAGGTGGGCAATTTTGGATTTTTTAATGTTAAATTTGTATCCCATGTGAGCAAATCCCAGAATTATGCGATCTACTCTTGTCAAGTGTACAGAAAGGTCATCATCCATCAAGTATATGTCATCAACATAAGGCAATGCCTGATAGTCAACATTTTGTAGAAGTTCTGCTACCCTGGCTGAAAACAGTCCAGGGCTATTCTTATACCCCTGTGGCAATCAACAGAACTGTTATTAAGAGCCTAGCACCGAAAATGTGGTCAAATAAAGGCACTATTATGTTGGCAGCAAAATCCATTTGAGATATCAAGTGTAGTTTTGTATTTTTTACACACTATGGGGCCGATTCCGATTCGGGCCGGAAAACATACCGACCGACTCAGTATGGGAATATAGTCCGACCGACAAGTACCGGCGTCGCCCGACCTGGGTAGTATGATGAAATGCATGTGAATCACGACCGACTCGTACGGAACACAAGCCGAACGACCGAACCGCATGGAAACCAGCTATCCGGCCGGGAAACCACGCGAATCGAACCGACCGACACGCACCAGGAATGAACCCGAACGAAACGTACCCGCGAACTCCGACCCGCGCAGTACGATGCAATGCGTGGAAAACCAGACCGAGTCGCACGGAGCTCAAGCCGTACGACTGACACGCATACAAAAGCCAGCAGAAGGAAGCCAATACTCGGAGACCGACGCGTACGCCGCACAATAAACCTAGCAGAAACACAGCGTGAACGACTCGGAGAAGCTCGCACGAGACAACTGCAGCGTCCCACTCGGTCAGAAGAACGTCTCCTACATGCACAAAAAATACAAAGGAAAGAAAAAAAAAGGGCCAAACAAGCAATGACAAAGTCAATAAATACAGGGAAAAAAAACATGGAACAAGGACACACCCCCAACTCCACCCATATAAAGGCCACAAATCCCTACCATGATCCTTTGCAAATTCAACTGACCTGCCAGCACAGAACACCATCAGACAGCAACCACAGACACACTCACAGCTCATCCATCACACAAGCCACACACCATTAGCACCTCAACAAATAGCACCCTCACATACACCCAGCAAAACCTACACTCACACACCCTCACTTGCACACCCACACACACCTCAATCACCACCACCACCCATCACAAGGCCCCCAAAGAAGAATCCAAAGTTCCTAGACAGTGAATTGGAAGTCCTGGTAGATGAGATCCTCAGGGTAGAGCCCCAGTTGTTTGGTACATTGGTCCAACAGACCCCCATGTCGCAGAAAACCAAGATGTGGGAGAGGATCGTCGAGAGGGTCAACGCACAATCACCATGTTTGCGCACAAAGGAAGACATCCAGAACAGGTGGTATGATGTGCGCAGGAGGGTCAGGGACCTACTAAAGAAGGATTACATCTTGAGTCAGCGCACCGGCAGTGGCCTACCTGCCAAACCACTATACCTCAGGCCCTGGGAGGAGAAGGTGCGTGCCATCCTACCACCAGTGAGCGTATATGGACTATCAAACATCCCAGAGCCTGGTGAGTACACAACTAATATACCCAATATTGTGTGACAATACACACACATCACTGTCAAGGGGATAGTCAAACCATGCACCCTTAGCAAATCCACAGCAACCAAAAGATAATCACCCCAAGATTTGTCTGTCAGTCAGATAAACACAATACATGCCATCTCATAGTGATATGTAACTGTGTCATGATATGTACAAACCTAACTACAAATACAGCAAGGCAGTGGCACAAATATAACCAACAAACACAGTTAGACATTTTGCCACCACTAGAACACCACCTCACAGGGAAGCTCACTGAAAGGAAGGAATTATGTGTATGCTGGTGAAGTCAGTGTAGCCAATAGCATGATGGGAGTTGTAGTCACAGATATTGCTCACCCTCACAATTGGCCCATCAACACCACTCTCAACCATGCTCACATCACAGGGAGTGGAAAACAACTGACAAGATGGCTGACACTGGGTACTGCTGTGGGGAGCACAAGGCCCTGCTGGGAACTGTGCACCAACCAACAGCAGGACACCACTGACTGACATCCTGAAAGCCAACTTGCACTCCCTGCAATGGAAGCACGTTCCATGGTGGGATATCTGGCTGGGTGGGAAGGAGGACTGACAGCTCTGACCATAGTTACAAGCAGCTTCTCTCACACACCTCCTTAACACAAACTCCACACAACTCACCTGGGAGAATGCAATGCCTCACCCTCCAATTAAATATCCCACAAAGAACCACCACCCTGGGTTATGCTGTGTGAAGCACAGGGACACTCTTGGGACTTGTAGCCAAACAAACGCCAGGACAACACTGTCAGCCATCCTGTCAGCACAGGCACACTACCCCACAGGGAAGCAGAGTCAAAAGGAAGGAAGTATGGGCATGCTGGGAAGGGGGGTGTAGGCAATAGCATGATGGGAGTTGTAGTCACAGATATTGCTCACCCTCACAATAGGCCCATCAACACCACTCTGAACCATGCTCACATCACAGGGAGTGGAAAACAACTGACAAGATTGCTGACACTGGGTACTGCTGTGGGGAGCACAAGCCCCTGCTGGGAACTGTGCACCAACCAACAGCAGGACACCACTGTCAGCCATCTTGCCATTGCTGTCACACTCACACACAGTGAAGTCCACTCAAAAGGAAGGAAGTATGGGCATGCTGGGAAGGGGGTGTAGGCAATAGCATGATGGGAGTTGTAGTCACAGATATTGCTCACCCTCACAATTGGCCCATCAACACCACTCTGAACCATGCTCACATCACAGGGAGTGGAAGAAAACTGACAAGATGGCTGACACTGGGTACTGCTGTGGGGAGCACAAGCCCCTGCTGGGAACTGTGCACCAACCAACAGCAGGACCCACTGTCAGCCATCTTGCCATTGCTGTCACACTCACACACAGTGAAGTCCACTCAAAAGGAAGGAAGTATGGGCATGCTGGGAAGGGGGGTGTAGGCAATAGCATGATGGGAGTTGTAGTCACAGATATTGCTCACCCTCACAATTGGCCCATCAACACCACTCTGAACCATGCTCACATCACAGGGAGTGGAAGAAAACTGACAAGATGGCTGACACTGGGTACTGCTGTGGGGAGCACAAGCCCCTGCTGGGAACTGTGCACCAACCAACTGCAGGACACCACTGTCAGCCATCTTGCCATTGCTGTCACACTCACACACAGTGAAGTCCACTCAAAAGGAAGGAAGTATGGGCATGCTGGGAAGGGGGTGTAGGCAATAGCATGATGGGAGTGGTAGTCACAGCTCAACATCCCCCACCCGCATGGCCCGGCAAGCTCACACTGAAGCATGCACACCTCACAGGGAGTGAAAAGCCACTTCCAAGATGTCTGACACTGGTGCTCTGTTGTGGGGAGCACAAGGCCCTGCTGGGAACTGTGCAACAGCCAACAGCAGGACACCACTGACTGACATCCTGAGAGTCAACCTGCACACACTGCAAGGGTGGCATGCTTCATGGTGGGATAACTGGGCTGGGGGGAGAAGGAGGGCCGTATGTCCACCAAATACCACCAATGCTGGCCATGCACACACCTCAACATTCACATTGAAAAGCTTCAGGTTGGCAGGACAATGTGCTACACCAATATCAACCTCTGACTGTGACAACTGAGGACAATGCAATGTACAGGGCCGCATCCAGAGGTACAGTCACAACTGTCAGGTGTGTGAACCATTGAGGCCTGTAGAAACATAACATACATTGTGTGTCTCTTCCAAAAACAGGTGATGATGGGGACACAGCAGCAGACAATGAGGAGTCCCTGTCCCAGGCTCCGGGAGACACTGAGCTCACTGGTGTGGAACAGCCTCTGCCCTCCTCGGATGGCGAAGACCTACCTGGCACCTCCGGTGTGAGTCATCATGCAGCACCAGCAGGACCAACATCTGCACCCCCTGCACCCACCCCTCCAATAACTGCCAACACACAGACCACCCCTGCCAACACGGACAGACCAAGGACCGCCGATGACAACAGCACAGGGACCCCGGCCCAACGTGGAGCAACGGACAACAACCCCAGTAACAACCCCCAGGTGGGCCTACGGTCACCTGTGCGTGCCACCGCAGGTCCGGCACGTGTCGCCAGGGGTGGTGGGAGGGGTGGTAGACATAGGTCACTGTTTGCAGAGGGGTCTGGACTGCATGATGACCCACAACTGGCACGCATTGCTGATGCGTACCAGAATAGCACCGGAGAGGTCAGCCAGGTAGTGGGGATCCTCAAGGACATTCAACAGCAGCAGGCTGCCCATCATGCCCGCTTGGACTCACACATGTCCCGTGTGGAGACACACATGTCCCGTGTGGAGACACACATGTGTGGCATGGAGTCCAAGTGGGACACATTGGAAGAACTGACAGCGGTGCATAGGGACATATTGACATGCCTCCGCCAGATTAGCACCAACATGGCCACACCTCCCTGTGTGCCCACAACATCTGGTGCTGCAACAACTGCAACTGCCACAGGGAGGGAGGATGACTCTGGCGGAGAGTCCTCTGCACCGCAGCAGCCTGCACGTGAGGGTCCCCCCCGAAAGAAGAGGGGCCATCCGAGGAAGGAAAACTGAGAGGTTGATGGCCATGTACATCCCCCAGGAACCCAACACCTGTTCTGGAAAACTCCTTTGTGTGCAAACTGTCCACCCTGTCGAATGCAACCCAACTCTCCCACATGACATGGGGAGCTTAAGTTGGCCCAATGTATCAGATGACTGTGGACTTTACTCAGGACATTTCTGCTACCAAGACTTCCAACTCATCTGGGAACTTTGGATTACAATCCCAATGTACAGCACCCACCATCCTGTGCACTATCCTCACACATGTATGGAAATAAACTCACTAATACACCATACTTGCCTCTGTTGTGATTCCAACGTGGTTTCTGTCATGGAGATGGTGATCTGCTAAATGACACTGTGCATGCTAACTGCTACAGCAAGTTCAACACCGTCATGTGAGTCATGGCGACGTGACACATGAGGGAGACACACCACTAGGGCTACACAACACATACACACCAGGGCCATCAGACTCATCGCCTACACTGATGTTGCCAGGAAATACAGTGGAATGCACAGACACCACACCTATTCACAGTCTGTGTTAACTAGCCCACAGGTGCAGTAAGCACATGTCAGTCAGATGTGTGACCACAGACAACGCACATCCCAAAGTGAAGCACAAGTTTATTACACATTTGCAACATGTTGTTTCCACTACAGATGCAAGGTAATCCTACGTGGCAGGGGACACACAGTCAACAAGTGTAGAAGAAAGAAAGTCCAGGGGTGTGTGGCACATCACCTGTAGGGAAACGACTGCTTCCACCCTGGAAGTTGAATCATGGTGTCGGGGGATCACAGTTCACCAAACAACTCTGAAAGTACGCTGTGAAGGACAGACATGACACACAGTCAAAAGCACTGAAGAACAGGACAGAACTGCAATACTCATGCCCAATACATGTCACAAGATACTCACAGAAAACCAAGTTAGCATGTCAACACTGTTGGGGAGTACAGACTACCTGTAAGGACACATCGCTGCACGCTTCCAGTCAAGTAGCACATGGCCACACTCAAACAGCACCAGAGCACCACCAACACATATCACGCAAACTCACATCATTGGCATGACAACTCTCTGGATACTCACATTCAGCTGAAGAAGTTGGTGATGAGCTGTGTGCGGACATCACCATCATCATCATCATCATCATCATCACTGGCATCGTGGCCCAGGCCAGGATCCTCCACAGGTGGCGGATGTTGGTCATCGTCATCCAGGATGAGAGGCAACTCCTTCCGCACTGCCAGGTTGTGTAGCATGCAGCAGACGATGACAATCTTGCACACCTTTGCTGGGGCATATGGCAGGGCCCCTCCTGTCTTGTCCAGGCAGCGGAAGCAGCTCTTCAGGAGACCAAATGTCCGCTCGATCACTCTCCTGGTCCAACCATGTGCCTCATTGTAGCATATCTGGGCTGGTGTCACAGGGTTCCTGAGGGGTGTCAGCAACCACGGCATGTTTGGGTATCCGGAGTCACCTACAGACAGACAATTGCACATTAGCTGAGTTGGAAAAGAGGGCAGAATACAACATAGCAGAACACACACAATGGTACAAAGTCAGTACACACCGACAAGCCAGGCACGCTGGTTCTGCATCTGTGACATCATCCTCGGGATGCGACTACTCCTCATCACGTAGGCATCATGTGCCGAACCAGGGAAACGGGCACACACATGTGAGATGCACATATCTGCAAGACATACCACCAGAGCATTGATCGAATGATAATGTTTCCTCTTCCTGTATGCCTGCTCATGTGCCTGTGGTGGTACCAAAGCCACATGTGTCCCATCAATGGAGTCAATGACATGTGGCATTCTCCCCAGGGCATAGAAGTCACTCTTGACGTCAGTGAGTTCTTGACATTTAGGGAAATAGATGTACTGGTTCAGGCATCTCAACATTGCCTCCAAAACATCGCGTAGCACACGGCTGAACATAGTCTGTGACATCCCACCAGCAGACGCCACAGTGTGTTGAAAGGTACCGGTGGCAAAGAAGTGTAGGGCTGCCATCACCTTCACCTTGGGGGTCAGCGCTGTAGGGTACGGCCGGCCAGGTTGCAAATGTGGGGCCAAGCGCACTGCCAAATCATCAATCAGCTGCCTGGTGAAGCGGTACCGTCGGATGCTGTCACGTTCCACCATCGTTGCAAGGTCAGGGAATGGTCTATGGACAGCTGGTGCCCTGCAGTGCATAGGTGAAGAAAGAAAGATTGTCAGTCACCCCACATATGTGGCATTGACCATACTCAATATCACATGATACATCATTACGAGACACAAGTACTTGATGTGTGTGCCGTTCTGTATGGACATATGTGGCACCTTCATGGCCATCATCTAACATCTCAGTTCAACATGTGTTGACAACAGGTTCCAGGTTGTGCTATGGGAAACCATTAGGCTGTGTCACAGTACCCATTTACTGCTGTCACGTTCCAAACACACACCACAGTGACATGTCTGGACAGGTGCGCCACAGGCATCACAGCTCATTCACAGGTAGATTCCCAGGGACCCTGTCTTGCCACATGGACACTGGCATGACATGGCATATCATGTACACGTCAGCAAAACAAACATGACTCCCACAGGTAGTGGCCCCTGTTGCCTCTGCAGGACAGACATGGACGTCTGTGACACACACACGCACAACATCAAAGTCCATGCACAAACAACTTGGATGTGGAGACTGTCTCCCATTGTGCACATGGAATCAGAGACATCGGAAACACAACATGCACACAGACTGTGGAGGGCCATCACTATTGTGGCAATGGGTCACCCTGTGACGTACATACCTTCCCACATGGGACTCTGGGGGTATGTGACATGACATACACATACACAACCTGGAAATGTGACCATGCCACATGCTCTGAAATGAACAGTTGCACATCACAGTGGTCATGTGCACAACACACAAAGGATCCTGTCCCCATGAACACGTGCACAGCCTGGGAGTGGCTGCCCCCAAGTGCCACCCCAAAAACCACATGTTGACCCCCATACACAGAAAAGGTAATGCAGCCTTACATGCCTTAGGATACAGTGTGGACATGCTGTGGTGTTGTAGGTGTGCCCCTGAGTCCCTGGCAAGTATATGTTACTGGCATACGTTCACCAGTGACAAGCATGGTGACATATGCGAGTGACCTGTACAGGGACGCGTCGTACAGCAATGGACCGATCGGTGTGCACGCACTGGCCATTGAATCTGTTGTGAGCGGGTACGCGTTGTACAGCAATGGACCGATCGGTGGGCACGCACTGGCCATTGAATCTGTTGTGAGCGGGTACGCGTTGTACAGCAATGGACCGATCGGTGTGCACGCACTGGCCATTGCATCTGTTGTGAGCGGGTACGTGTTGTTTCCCGGAATACGCGTTGTACAGCAATGGACCGATCGGTGTGCACGCACTGGCCATTGCATCTGTTGTGAGCGGGTACGCGTTGTTTCCCGGAATACGCGTTGTACAGCAATGGACCGATCGGTGTGCACGCACTGGCCATTGCATCTGTTGTGAGCGGGTACGCGTTGTACAGCAATGGACCGATCGGTGTGCACGCACTGACCATTGCATCTGTTGTGAGCGGGTACGCGTTGTTTCCCGGAATACGCGTTGTACAGCAATGGACCGATCGGTGTGCACGCACTGGCCATTGAATCTGTTGTGAGCGGGTACGCGGTGTGCAGCAATGGACCGATCGGTGTGTACGCACTGGCCATTGCATCTGTTGTGAGCGGGTACGCGTTGTTTCCCGGAATACGCGTTGTACAGCAATGGACCGATCGGTGTGCACGCACTGGCCATTGAATCTGTTGTGAGCGGGTACGCGTTGTACAGCAATGGACCGATCGGTGTGCACGCACTGGCCATTGCATCTGTTGTGAGTGGGTACGCGTTGTACAGCAATGGACCGATCGGTGTGCACGCACTGGCCATTGAATCTGTTGTGAGCGGGTATGCGTTGTACAGCAATGGACCGATCGGTGTGCACGCACTGGCCATTGCATCTGTTGTGAGCGGGTACGCATTGTTTCCCGGAATACGCGTTGTACAGCAATGGACCGATCGGTGTGCACGCACTGGCCATTGAATCTGTTGTGAGCGGGTACGCGTTGTACAGCAATGGACCGATCGGTGTGCACGCACTTGCCATTGCATCTGTTGTGAGCGGGTACGCGTTGTTTCCCGGAATACGCGTTGTACAGCAATGGACCGATCGGTGTGCACGCACTGGCCATTGAATCTGTTGTGAGCGGGTACGCGTTGTACAGCAATGGACCGATCGGTGTGCACGCACTGGCCATTGCATCTGTTGTGAGCGGGTACGCGTTGTTTCCCGGAATACGCGTTGTACAGCAATGGACCGATCGGTGTGCACGCACTGGCCATTGAATCTGTTGTGAGCGGGTACGCGTTGTACAGCAATGGACCGATCGGTGTGCACGCACTGGCCATTGCATCTGTTGTGAGTGGGTACGCATTGTATCCCGGAATACGCGTTGTACAGCAATGGACCGATCGGTGTGCACGCACTGGCCATTGAATCTGTTGTGAGCGGGTACGCGTTGTACAGCAATGGACCGATCGGTGTGCACGCACTGGCCATTGCATCTGTTGTGAGCGGGTACGCGTTGTACAGCAATGGACCGATCGGTGTGCACGCACTGGCCATTGAATCTGTTGTGAGCGGGTACGCGTTGTACAGCAATGGACCGATCGGTGTGCACGCACTGGCCAGTGCATCTGTTGTGAGCGGGTACGCGTTGTTTCCCGGAATACGTGTTGTACAGCAATGGACCGATCGGTGTGCACGCACTGGCCATTGAATCTGTTGTGAGCGGGTACGCGTTGTACAGCAATGGACCGATCGGTGTGCACGCACTGGCCATTGCATCTGTTGTGAGCGGGTACGCATTGTTTCCCGGAATACGCATTGTACAGCAATGGACCGATCGGTGTGCACGCACTGGCCATTGAATCTGTTGTGAGCAGGTACGCATTGTACAGCAATGGACCGATTGGTGTGCACGCACTGGCCATTGCATCTGTTGTGAGCGGGTACGCGTTGTACAGCAATGGACCGATCGGTGTGCACGCACTGGCCATTGAATCTGTTGTGAGCGGGTACGCGTTGTACAGCAATGGACCGATCGGTGTGCACGCACTGGCCATTGAATCTGTTGTGAGCGGGTTCGCGTTGTACAGCAATGGACCGATCGGTGTGCACGCACTGGCCATTGCATCTGTTGTGAGCGGGTACGCGTTGTTTCCCGGAATACGCGTTGTACAGCAATGGACCGATCGGTGTGCACGCACTGGCCATTGAATCTTTTGTGAGTGGGTACGCATTGTACAGCAATGGACCGATCGGTGTGCACGCACTGGCCATTGCATCTGTTGTGAGCGGGTACGCGTTGTTTCCCGGAATACGCGTTGTACAGCAATGGTCAGATCGGTGCGCATGCATTGGCTAGGGCCTGGCATGGCAACGGACGCGTTTTCGAAGCTTCAACGAGTCTGATGCAGTGAATTCAGTTGGCCAGCCACAACAATGTTGCAAATTCATGGGTGTCATGAAGTTTAACTTTTGAAGGATGCTGTGGGCGTGTATAAGTGGTGCAATTCCATGGATTGGCCAGATTCAGAAGATGCAAACGACTTGTACCTATCACTTTGGACACATGGGACAGTATCTGCCTCTGCAGCACACATATAATGCTGGCTGTTCCCCTGAGAGCTCACTTGCCTGCACTACATGCTCCAGGACGACATCTGCCACCAACACTGCTGCTGTCTCTGCATCCTCTGGCTACTGCAATGGCACATACTGTGGAGAGAGCCCCAGCCTTCAGCCTTGAGGAGAACCAGGCCCTGCTGGACAGCCTCCTTCCACAGTACAGCAAGCTGTATGGGAAACCAGGGGAGCAGGTGAGTGTGCTGTCCACTGCCTTACTAATTGTGCATGTTGTCTGACTAGCAAGACTTACAGTGTGCCCACCACTGGCTAGCATGCTCACTGAGTAGTTCTCACCCCCCAAAGGGTGTAGTTACATGCACTGAACAGGTACAGTGCAGTAACAGTGCATTCCAACAAGCTTTTACTTCCCAGACAATGATACCATGTAGTAACTGCTGGCAAACTGTTCATAGCCATCGTTGCACTGCCTGTGTACATCATATGCCCCTGTGATTGAGACATGTATATCCAACTGTGCGATGCATGTATATGTTGCATGTGTAGTAATGGCATTTTCACTTTGTCATCCTCACAGGTTGATGCCCACCAGAAGCAGGAAATTTGGCTGACCATCGCCCGAGCAGTAAGATCCGTGGGGATCTACAAGCGCCGTATCCGCATCTGCCAGAAGAGGTGGCAGGACCTTCGGGGCTGGACCCGGAGGATCGCAAGGGTCCAGCTGAAGCTGTCGCCTCCTCGCAGGAGGGCCGGACACCGGACCCTGACCCCTCACATGCTCAGGATCCTGGCGGTGGTCTTCCCTGACCTGGATGGGCAGCTGAAGGCCAGACAGCAGCAAGGAGGGGGTGAGTCCATGACTGCACTGTGAACTTTGTCTGACATGCTATGTGCCCTCCTCTGGCCTGGTTAAACTTCCACAGTACATCAGTCTTGTGGTCCAGGACCCATGTCCCTCAATTGTGACATGCCCACTCCTCATCTGATATGCAGGTGTGGCCCTTACAGTCAGGAAATTGTGTCACTTGTGTACTGTGTCCTTGCATTTTGCTTCGCTCAAGGTGGAGGACAGCATTTGTTCCCGTGACTTTGTGGTGGGATTCATGGGTGGGTCAATTGCTTACACAATGCCTAAGTTCTGACATGTAATCTGGGTGTAACTTTGATATGTGGTCCACTTGCTGATCTGAATCACCACATGTCCCTGGGGTATTTGGCACACCCCATGCTGCGGGTGGGAACAATGTTTGGGCCTCAGGAGTATGTATATCAAGTGTGTCACACATGCTTAGCCACCTGCCTACTGTTCAGGGCTCATCCCTCTTTTAGGTGGAGCAGGACAGTCATGCCTACTCCAGGGCATACAATACACTCTGTACTCCCACTCCAGTGTATCAGCTGACATGTTGTGATCAGTGAAATGTTCCCTCAGGTGTCTGCCTCTGTGTCGTTGTGCTGTGGCTTTGTTGTCAGGACTAATGGGATGTTTATCGTTTAGGGCTCAGCATGCCATCTGAGATGTGACCATGAGAGATGATACTTCTGTGACTTATAGGTGTTTGACCACTTGACTGTGCACACAGGTGTATGCGACTGTGAATTCCAGGCACCTGTTTTTCATTCACAGCAGACTGTGAGGTGCTCAGGTTCATAGAGTTGAGTTTCATGTCTCCCATATGTCCAATTGGCATGACGTGGACAAATAAGAGTTCAGATGATGTGGTTTGTGGGGGATGGACATGTGCACTTGTCAGCTACATAACTTGCATTCCCCATTACCTAGGATTGTGAAACAGTGCAGACTGTTGTTGGCTGGCTGCCATGCCCATGTGACTGGAGACAGTGATGTATGACTTTGCAGGCATGCCTGTGCCATGGCATTAAACCTCCTAAGAGTGATCCTGCAGGGGAGTGACATGTGCAACATGCACCCCATTGTGGCATTGACTATCCGGACATGGGTGCATCATGGTGTCTGGTGCTGGTATGCATCACATGCATCTCTAATTAGACTCTGGCCATCCCTTTATCCGGACACCTGTACTGACTCAGTGGCAAGAGATGTGATGTGTGCATGTTCACATACTTCACTGTGTTCTCTGCAATGTCCAACAACTGTGTACGTGGTGCATGTGTCCACCCTGGGGTATTACCATCCAACAGGCACCAGACAGATGGGTGCAAGGGCAGGAGGGGTGTGAGTGCCATGGTTGACCATCAGACTGACAATTGGCTTCTCCTAATCTGTGTGAGCACTTTTGGCAATGTTCAACTAAGGATGCCAGGGCTTGCTCTGTAATGTGCTGTACTTACTGTGGTGTGTGCGGTCAGTGCAGGTGACTGATGTTTGTCTGTTTCCCTAATTGTTTGCAGACACATCCACGGCCAAGGAGGGGACAGCTCCACGGACCAGGAGGAGCTGCAGAGCCAGACTGGGTCAGCAGCCGATGAGTGGTCGGAGGGACCCAGTGGCACGGAGGGCGAGGGGAGCCACACCGAGGAGTCCTCAGCACCATCCACCTCAGCTGAGGACCACAGCAGCTCGGAGGATGACTCCCTTGTGGAGGCGGGTGTCAGCAGCCACCACACCCCAGCTAGTATGTCTGGCCCCGCCTCCACCACCACTGCCCTCCCATTGGCTCCCATTCCAGAGGTCCGTGGAGGCTCCCGTGTTCGGGAGCGTGTCTCCTTCGTGCCGGGCACCGCACCCCCTGCCCCTGTGTCCCCTGCTGCCCTGAGTGAGGAGTCTGTGTACCTCCTTCACCAGCTCCATGTAGGGCAGACAGCAATGCTGAGTGTCCTCCATGCACACACCACTCTGTTGACACAGCTGGTGTCGTTCATGGAGGGCATCTCGACGGGCATGTCTGCCATACAGAGGAGCAATAGGTCCATGGACTCCTCCCTGATGGCAGCAGTGTCCCTCCTCCAACAGTCCATCACCCCTCCTACCTCTGCCCCATCCACACTTCCTGGCACCCTACCTGTCCCAAGCACATGCACACCTGCACAATCACCCAAACACACAGACACAAGCAGCACAGAAACACACAAAACAAGGGCAAAACGTGCACAGAAGCATCCTCAGGGGACTGATACCACACCCACAGAGGATGGGGAACAGACACACACACAGGCATCCACAGTCACTCCGCAGTCCTCAATATCCTCTTCCTCAAAGACCCCTTCCCTTGCCTCACCTGCAACCCCACCTACAAAGCAGCTCTTCCTCTGTGACCTCGGCCTCTTCCCCTCCGATCCCGCTGATCCAGCATACAGGGGGAAGAGGAAGTCCACCCACACAGAGGGGAATGCCCCTTGCCCCCGGACACCCTCCCCCAGGCGCAGACAGACTGAGGCCCCCACCCGCAAGTCCCCCCGGGCCCGGAAGAGCAAGACCCCGCCACCGCCCTGCAGGTCAACCACACAGTCTCCTTCCTCCATCCCTCAGGACCCCACAACACAGGTTCCCCCACCACACCCTGCCCCAGGTTCCCCCACCCACAGATACACCATCCCCAAAATGATGCGGCCTTGTCCACCTACCACTTGCTCTTCCAGCCCCCCCCGCTGAACATGTTTGTGCCACTGGTGTGGAGACCGTGTCCTCCCCCTCTGTCCTGCCCACCTTACCTGAACCCCATTCTACTCCCCTGGAGATGGGCACTGCAGTGGAGTCCACTACCACCCCGTCTGACTTGGGCACTGCAGTGGGGAACCTGTCCACTCCATCTGGCCAGCCCACTGGAGTTGTGCCGGCACCCACACCATCTGAATCATGCCCCCCAGTTGTGCCGGCACACACCATGTCAGACACCTCCACTGCAGTTGTCAGTGACTCTCCAGCACCAGCCACCCCTTCCCTGCCTCCTTCTGGTGAGCCCTGATCCTGTCCCTGCGGTGCCTGGCCTGCCCCCCCGTATGCCCCTCCGAGGGGAGTGTCCCTGGTTAGTAGCAGTGCGGCAAGCGAAGGGTGACATCTGCCACTGTCACCCTGTTTGGACTCCAGTCATGGACTGGCCATTGGCCTTTGGGTTTTGTCTGGACTTTCTATTTTCAATTCACATATGCTGAATAAAGCTCCTTTCAGTTCTCTAGTGGTTTTGCTTCTGATGTACATGATGTTGAGGATGCTAACCATGCCCTTGCTGCAGTGATGGTGATTTTGGATATCAGGTAAAAGAAGTGTTACTGTGCAGGTCTCCATGTGGTCCAGGGTGAATGTATCCTATCCTGGTGTGTAGCCATGTCATCCTTTGCAGCAATATGAGTGTGTCATGTTTTTCATATTTGCCAATGGGATTCCCTACATGTTTTTGCAATATCACATATGTGGCTTACACCCCTGCACATCAGATGTGCTTGCCATTGTTCAATTTGTCTATTTCCCTGACCGTGTGACCATCTCCACTGGACATGCAAGTTTGGGCATCAATGGGGAAGGACTCATCTGTGGTATCAGTGCAACTTGCTATACATGTGTATTTGAACTGTGCAGATGATTTCGGTGACACTGCCATGACCAGGCTGATGTGACGGGAGCCTTCATTTTGTGCTAATTGCTGACTGAGTGACCAAGTGTTCTGCTGACATGATAGAGCCCTGCAGAGTCAACGTATGGCACAGCTTTCCTTACACAGGAGTGGAGTCCCCTCATGGCAGTGTGTGATTCCGTGACATTGCCTGAGCCCAAGGTGTGTGTTGTGTGAGCATGTCTGTGTGTGTTCATTTCCATTTTGCTACGCAGGCTGGGGTCCCTAGTGATGTTCCTGTTTGTGATGCTTGCTGAGTTGACCTATGTTCCCCCAAAATCTTCGCCCTGGGTTCTCTGGGATGTGGGTGCATTACTGGCCATCAGGGTGTCATCCATAGGTGTGTTTGCTGTCAGGGCTGAGTTTGTGGGCAAACGCAGATGAGACACAGTCAGGATTCTCCTTGGCACTTGTTGGTTACACAAGTCATGTTATTTACAGTTTGTGTTAGCTTTCAGTGATTGTGACACGTTGTGTGTGTGACTGCTGCCACTCCTCAGGGTCAGAGCTGCAATGTTGGAAGTTTTCTATGTGTGTTCTTTGTGGGTGACCTTGGCTTCTTCATTGGTGTGTGACTGTGGCCGGGATCCCATTGGTTGGTGTGGATTGGACGTCATGCCCATGTACAGCGTACTGTGCAGTGTGTCAGACATTCACAAGTCTTGTTGACTGGCCATGTGTGATGGGTATCTCCACCTTAGTTCCCCCAACCACCCCTGGGATTGTCATGGGTGCATGTGCAATGTCACCAGTTCATGTGAGCTTCACTGCTGCACATTGGTGGAGATCAAGGTGTGTGGTGTTGAGTGTGTGCAAATGAGAGTTGTTGCACGGCTAGACCCCTACCTCCATGTTGGCCTTGGCTGACAGGCCGTGCTGATTGATTTGTGCTTGTGTAGGTGTGATGGTAGTTAGTTGCTCAGGACACATGACTGTGGTTCACAGTGTGTACGACATCTACCTTTGTCATCACAGGGGGATTATCATGCAGGCCAGTGTCACCACAATGTGGGGTCCCTGGGGGTAGTGCTGTGGTGGGTCTGTCTCTTGCTGTGTTAGTTGCTGTTCCTGCAAGCTTGTGTGACATTTGTAATTTGGGCTCCCTCTCATCTAACAATGCCTGATTGCCCACATAGGGGAATCGGATCCATGAGTTACTTTTGTGTGGCACTGTATTGACATCTGTGTAATAGGGATTCAGGCCTCCTCATGTGTTGTGTGGTTGCCTGGGGACACTGGCACACACCCCCATCACTTGTTGTGTTTGATATGCAGTGTGAGTCTGCCTGTTTGTGTTTGTGCATTTGCACCACTGCATTGGCATTTCTTTAGTGTGCCATTGGATGTATGTTGTTTGGTGGCTTTCCCCTGCTGTCCCTGGGACTCCTAGGTCATCAGTCAGCACAATGATCATGGTTTGTATGTCCCATTGCTGCATGGAATGGTATTTGTTCACCTGACATCTACAGTCTCCCCAGGATATCTACATTTGTGTGTCCATTGGTGCAGATATGTGGGTCTGCATTATGATGGTCACTTCTGTCATTGTGTTATTCGTGAATGTTGACAATGTGAGCCCACATGGGTGATGTTTGTCTGCACATGGCCAAAGCAATGTTTCATTGGCACTGCACTGTTTGCCTCACCCAATCTATGTTGCTATGGGACACAAGCACTACTATGCCACTGATGTGTTTGTTGTTGTGTGACCAGGAATCATCCATGCAGTTTGGCATTTGCAGCTTTTCCCATGACAACACTTACCTTGGGGCTTTAGACCCCATTGCCACAATGTTGGAAATGTGCTTCAGCTATGGACCCCACACTTACCTTTTGGTCACTGTGGTGATGGGGCTTTAGACCCCATTGCCACAATGTTCGAAATGTGCTTCAGCTATGGACCCCACACTTATCTTTTGGTCACTGTGGTGATGGGGCTTTAGACCCCATTGCCACAATGTTCAAAATGTGCTTCGGCTATGGACCCCACACTTACATTTTGGTCACCGTGGTGATGGGGCTTTAGACCCCATTGCCACAATGTTCAAAATGTGCTTCGGCTATGGACCCCACACTTACCTTTTGGTCAGTCTGATGATGGGGTGTTAGACCCCATTGCCACAGTGGTCATGGTCTGCTTGCATTGTGGAGGCCACACACATTTCTGTGTGACACATGTGATAGGGGGTCACATTGTATGTTCAATGTCATGTTCAGTGTTGTAGGCATTTGACACAGACTACACACGCTTGTCATGGTGTAGGGGGGGATGTATTTTTCAGACATTCCTTATGTTGGAGTATGCTGGTTGTGTCATGCATTACCCGTCCTATGAGTAGGGGTTGTGTGGGTGGTAGGCATCCAGGCCCCCACGAGTAGGGGTGGTGGTAGTGGTAGGCATCCATCCCCCTATGAGTGGGGATGGTATTAGTGGCAGGCATCCATCCCCCTATGAGTGGGGATGGTATTAGTGGCAGGCATCCATCCCCCTATGAGTGGGGATGGTAGTGGTGGCAGGCATACATCCCCCTATGAGTGGGGATGGTATTAGCGGCAGGCATCCATCCCCCTATGAGTGGGGAGGGTAGTAGTGACAGGCATCCAGGCCCCCATGAGTAGGGGTGGTGGTAGTGGTAGGCATCCATCCCCCTATGAGTGGGGATGGTATTAGTGGCAGGCATCCATCCCCTTATGAGTGGGGATGGTATTAGTGGCAGGCATCCATCCCCCTATGAGTGGGGATGGTATTATTGGCAGGCATCCATCCCCCTATGAGTGGGGAGGGTAGTAGTGACAGGCATCCAGGCCCCCATGAGTAGGGGTGGTGGTAGTGGTAGGCATCCATCCCCCTATGAGTGGGGATGGTATTAGTGGCAGGCATCCGTCCCCCTATGAGTGGGGAGGGTAGTAGTGACAGGCATCCAGCCCCCCTGAGTAGGGGTGGTGGGAGTGGTAGGCATCCATCCCCCTATGGGTGGGGATGGTATTAGTGGCAGGCATCCATCCCCCTATGAGTGGGGAGGGTAGTAGTGACAGGCATCCAGGCCCCCCTGAGTAGGGGTGGTGGGAGTGGTAGGCATCCAGCACCCATGAGTAAGGGTGGTGGTAGTGGTAGGCATCCAGCCCCCCCTGAGGAGGGGTGGTGGTAGTGGTAGGCATCCATCCCCCTATGAGTGGGGAGGGTAGTAGTGACAGGCATCCAGGCCCCCATGAGTAGGGGTGGTGGGAGTGGTAGGCATCCATCCCCCTATGAGTGGGGATGGTATTAGTGGTAGGCATCCATCCCCTTATGAGTGGGGATGGTATTAGTGGCAGGCATCCATCCCCCTATCAGTGGGGATGGTATTAGTGGCAGGCATCCATCCCCCTATGAGTGGGGATGGTAGTGGTGGCAGGCATCCATCCCCCTATGAGTGGGGAGGGTAGTAGTGACAGGCATCCAGGCCCCCATGAGTAAGGGTGGTGGTAGTGGTAGGCATCCATCCCCCTATGAGTGGGGATGGTATTAGTGGCAGGCATCCATCCCCTTATGAGTGGGGATGGTATTAGTGGCAGGCATCCATCCCCCTATGAGTGGGGATGGTATTAGTGGCAGGCATCCATCCCCCTATGAGTGGGGAGGGTAGTAGTGACAGGCATCCAGGCCCCCATGAGTAGGGGTGGTGGTAGTGGTAGGCATCCATCCCCCTATGAGTGGGGATGGTATTAGTGGCAGGCATCCATCCCCCTATGAGTGGGGAGGGTAGTAGTGACAGGCATCCAGGCCCCCCTGAGTAGGGGTGGTGGGAGTAGTAGGCATCCATCCCCCTATGAGTGGGGATGGTATTAGTGGCAGGCATCCATCCCCCTATGAGTGGGGAGGGTAGTAGTGACAGGCATCCAGGCCCCCCTGAGTAGGGGTGGTGGGAGTGGTAGGCATCCAGCACCCATGAGTAGGGGTGGTGGTAGTGGTAGGCATCCAGCCCCCCCTGAGTAGGGGTGGTGGTAGTGGTAGGCATCCATCCCCCTATGAGTGGGGAGGGTAGTAGTGACAGGCATCCAGGCCCCCATGAGTAGGGGTGGTGGGAGTGGTAGGCATCCATCCCCCTATGAGTGGGGATGGTATTAGTGGCAGGCATCCATCCCCCTATGAGTGGGGAGGGTAGTAGTGACAGGCATCCAGGCCCCCCTGAGTAGGGGTGGTGCTAGTGGTAGGCATCCATCCCCCTATGAGTGGTGAGGGTAGTAGTGACAGGCATCCATCCCCCTATGGGTGGGGATGGTATTAGTGGTAGGCATCCATCCCCCTATGGGTGTGTATGGCATTGGTGATAGCCATCCCGCCCCTATGGTTCTGCTGTTGCTAGTGTATGTCATTTCTGCATCCCTATGTGTGTGTGACATATTTCGGGTACGTGTCGTTTGTTTGTGTTGTGGGTGTTTGACTTACCGTCTGCGTCGTACGCGTCCGTACCGGTCCCGGTAATAGATGTAGAGTATTGGTAGGACATGCGCGATGGGATTCATGGTTGGGTCGTCTCGTTCGGGTTTCTCGTGGCTTGGACTCGTACTCGTCGCTGACTTGTCCGTCTCATGGCCGTGGATCGTCTTGTGGCGCGAATCGGAGCTTATGTACAGCTCTCCCGGATGCTCTGACGTGCCGGACGTAGCGACGGGTTCGGCGCGTACGGAAGGCGCATCGTACTCGTCCGGCCGGAAGGTGCTGTGTATTTGCTTCCGTGCGACTCGAATCGGCGTTTACGGATCCGGCTCGGGCGGGGAACAGGAGCTGGATTTGGTGAGTACGGCTCGCTCGGAATCTGGGCTGTTATGCGCATCGTACTTGTTCGTTCGGACGACTGTTCGAACCGGTCGGGAAACACGCGTTCGGCTTGGTTTTTTTCCGGACGAATACTGTTAGGTGCGCTTCCGGACGAGATCGGAATCGACCTCTCTGTTGTTCATTAGTGCTGCACTGTGTGCGTTTTGTACTGCAAATGTGCGAGTAGCTGTGTTTAGGGGTCTGTAATCTAAAGCTAGATGATATGAATCATCTGGTTTCATCACGGGAATCAAGGGATTATATATAGGAGAGATGCAACTTTCAATTACACCTTGGTATTCAAGTTGTTCTAGAATCATTCATACTTATTTTTTGGCCTCATTTTTAATGGCGTAATGTCTTTGAGGTTCTGGGGTAATCCTCACTGGAATTTCATGATAAGGGGAACTGTCATCCCACCCGACATGGTTGCGGTATAATGCAGAAGCAAGTGCTAACGTCCACTCCTTGGCGTATGATTGTTTAGCTGATTCTGGAACGTGGTCGGAAAAAGCAGGTAAAATTGCCATTTGTCGGTTGGGGCAATCCATTACGAACTCAGGTGGCCAATGCTTTTTGGCCTGGAGAATATCGTAACTGTATGTTAAATCCTCCCAAAAGAGAACATTAATATTCCTAGGTACCTCCCTTTCCAATTAGAGTTGTATTTCATATAAACGATGTGGGACACTTACCCTAGTATCCGGTGTTTCCACCTGGATATATTCACTCAATGCTACTCCCACCAGACAATTCATCAGGTTCTGGTGACCTATTGTGACTTCTACTGCGCTGTCCATCATGATCACTGCCCACTCCCCAGTCTAAAGCAGTGTACTCAATATCCGTGGCATGCCTGACCTTAAGACTAGCTCCCTTCTTCTTTTTGAATTGAGGTTTTGATGTTTTAGGTTTGTCTTCCTGTTAAATGATGTAGTCAGGTGAGCATTGTGAGTCCTTCTTCGGTTTCATGTGCTCCTCTGATCTGCACTCTGACTGTCCTCCTCTCTCTAAACATTTATTGCATGACTCCTGAAAGGAATGAGATGAACGTGTATCAGTATCCTGATACCTGTCAGGCGCTCAAATATTATCATGGTTACACAGATTGTAGCATTTCTCAGTGGCTTCCTGTGAGGGAGACCCACCCTGCAATTTAGTTTTGTCTTTCTCATTATCTTACTTCTTTTTTGTGGAAGATGCTTGCTTAGAATGATCCTTTTCAGAATTATTGTTTAGTTGTGGTTTACCAGCTCTGGCTCCCAAGTTAGCTATATCCAGCGTAGCATAGGTTTCTTCGATAATTGTAGGTAATTCACGCTCCTGTTGTCCCAGATCCAAATCCCTTAGACCCTGGCATATAGCCAATGCTGCTGCCTCCCCCTTTATGCTACTTAACCTAATGGCGGACACCACCGCAAAATTGCCTATCAGTTTCAACCCAAATCCAGGGCAGGTGCTGCCCCGTACTCATTCTGGATCTGTTTAAGCTCTTCTGGCAAAACAGCTTCTAAATGGGTACTGTGTGCTGTGGTATATACTGCAGGAAAGACTGTACCCCACATGGTGCAGTCTTCCACAGGGGGAGCCAACCCTATTGACAAGCAAATCGTTAATATTCTGTTTTTCATGAGGGCCTGTAAGGGAAAACATCGTTTTAAGTCCACTTATTTTTTTGTGCAATCCCGAATGGAATATCCTCCCGTCTGGTGGGAACCTTACCCATACTGTGAAATTCCTAGGGCAACTTCAGACTGTATTCAAAATCAAAAATTCAACAACAACATTACAAAGAGAGAAGCTAACACTCTTAAATAGAAAAGTACAAAAGTATTCTTTTATTTTGTTATTTTGTTATTATTGATGAAATGAATAAAGTTCATATTCAAAAGTAAACCACATACATGCCACATTCATCCGTCTACTCATACAACCTATTCACTCAGATGCTTAATATGTTCACAATAGCAAACTTTTAGAACAGAGTTATACTGGACATAATTGTATACATAAAGTTTTGACAATATTGGTTGTTGTCTCAGTATTGTACAAAGAACTGAATGTTCTAATTAGGCTTCAAAGAACAAAAAACAACAGAACATTATATCTGTGTCATGTAGCGATTACAGTTCTCGGGTGGTTTCATGTCATCGGTGGGCAGTCAAAATATCGAATTTTAAATATCGACCTACACTAATATCAAGTTTTTAATATTGTAGGGACAGAATATCGAAGTCAAGAATATCGTTGACCAGAATATCGACTTTAAGGTAAGTAATATCGATTTTTTAAATATCGAAGTAAGTAATATCGAAGTCATTAATATCATTAGCAAAAATATAGTTGTAAATAATATCGATTTTCTTTTAGTGTTATGGATTTTATATGTATGTTTAACATTTTTTTAAAGTTTTTTCATTATTTTTAAATATATCTATTAAATGTTTAGAAAATAGTAATTTTTTTTAAAGGAAATTTTGCGTTTTAGTATCAGAGCGGGTTGTGGGTTTATAGGGGAATAGGGTGGGAAGTAATTTAATTATAATTAATTAATTAATATGATTTTATTTATTGTTATTCATTGTTAATTTAGGGGCCAATTCCGATCTCGGCCGGTAGGGCACCGAATCGGATTCGGCTTAACCGGATCCGATTCGGAGCCCTATTTCCCGACCGAGTCGTACGTGCGTCCGGGCGAGCGAGTACGATGCGTGCGCTCGCGAAATCTCCGACCGACTCGTTCGCAGGACCCGACCGCTCCAACCGACTCGCACGGGGACGACGCGCACCTCTCAATGGAGACGTTCCCCGGCTGGGTAAGTACGATGCGCACCTCGACCGCTCCGACCGACTCGCGCAGCCCGGCTCCAAGGAGCTGTCGGAGCCGAACTTTGGGGGTCCGTGTCGGACCCCCCTGGAAGCGTAGGCGTGCGAGTCGCACACAGGGGGGACACATGGGTCCCCCCTACACGTGCATGTACAGTGCGACCCGAATCGACGCAAACACGCTGTAGGGGGGGCCCTTGTTCGCGTCGTGCCCATTGAGTCAATGGGAGCCCGTGTACGCGTCGTATGACTGGCTCCCATTGACTTCAATGGGAGTCCGACCGAATCGAGTCCGATGTCATACGTGCGCATCGTACTCGTTCAGTCGGACTGCTAGGGTCCGATTCGGTCGGAAATCTCTCCGGGTCCGGTTCGGTCGGAGAGATTTCCGGCCCGAATCGGAATCGGCCCCCAAGTGTCTATTAATTATTAATTGGTAATCAATTTATATTAATTGGTTAATTTATAATTATATTAATTATAATTAATTTATTATTAATTTTTATTTATTGTTATTGTTAATTAATTTATTGTAAATTAATTACTTGGTAATTAATTTTAATTAATTGATTAATTGGTAATTAAATTAATTATGTTATTTTTAATGTGTAGCGGGTGGTGGGTTTATAGGGGAATAGGGTGGGAAGTAATTTAAATATAATTAATTAGTTAATATGTGTATATTTATTGTTATCGATTATTAATTTATTGTTAATTCATTATTAATTGGTAATTAATTTTTATTAATTGGTTAATTAAAAATTACATTAATGATAATTAATTTATTATTTTTTATTTATTGTTAGTGTTAATTAGTTTATTGTTAATTAATTATTAATTGGTAATTAATTTTTATTAATTGATGATTACATTAATTGTGTTATTTTTTTATGTGTAGCGCGTTGTGTGTTTATAGGGGAATAGGGTGGGAAGTAATTTAATGTTATTTAAGTAAATATTAATTTAATTTAATAGGTATTTATTAATAATTATTTTGTTAAATAATGAATGTTATTTATTTAAAAAAAATATATATATATAAGTATGTTAATTTAACCCCTACGCGATCCTACATTTTCCCTACTGTTGCACTCACTGGAGTGGGAATAGTAATTTTTACCCCTACGCTATCCAACACTTTCCCTACTGTTGCACTCACTGGAGTGGGAATAGTAATTTTTACCCTCCGCTATCGAACACTTTCCCTACTGTTGCACTCGCTGGAGTGGGAATAGTAATTTTTACCCCTACGCTATCCAACACTTTCCCTACTGTTGCACTCACTGGAGTGGGAATAGTAATTTTTACCCCTCCGCTATCCAACACTTTCCCTACTGCTGCACTCACTGCAGTGGGAATAGTAATTTGTACCCCTACGCTATCCAACACTTTCCCTACTGTTGCACTCACTGGAGTGGGAATAGTAATTTTTACCCCTAAGCTATCCAACACTTTCCCTACTGTTGCACTCACTGGAGTGGGAATAGTAATTTTTACCCCCCGCTATCCAACACTTTCCCTACTGTTGCACCCACTGGAGTGGGAATAGTAATTTTTACCCCTTCGCTATCGAACACTTTCCCTACTGTTGCACTCACTGGAGTGGGAATAGTAATTTTTACCCCTACGCTATCCAACACTTTCCCTACTGTTGCACTCACTGGAGTAGGAATAGTAATTTTTACCCCCGCTATCCAACACTTTCCCTACTGTTGCACTCACTGGAGTGGGAATAGTCATTTTAACCCGTACGCTATCCAACACTTTCCCTATTGTTGTACTCACTGGAGTGGGAATAGTAATTTTTACCCCTGCGCTATCCAACACTTTCCCTACTGTTGCACTCACTGGAGTGGGAATAGTAATTTTTACCCCTACGCTATCCAACACTTTCCCTACTGTTGCACTCACTGGAGTGGGAATAGTCATTTTAACCCCTACGCTATCCAACACTTTCCCTACTGTTGCACTCACTGGAGTGGGAATAGTAATTTTTACCCCTACGCTATCCAACACTTTCCCTACTGTTGCACTCACTGGAATGGGAATAGTAATTTTAACCCCTACGCTATCCAACACTTTCCCTACTGTTGTACTCACTGGAGTGGGAATAGTAATTTTTACCCCTGCGCTATCCAACACTTTCCCTACTGTTGCACTCACTGGAGTGGGAATAGTAATTTTTACCCCTACGCTATCCAACACTTTCCCTACTGTTGCACTCACTGGAGTGGAAATAGTAATTTTAACCCCTACGCTATCCAACACTTTCCCTACTGTTGCACTCACTGGAGTGGGAATAGTAATTTTTACCCCTACGCTATCCAACATTTTCCCTACTGTTGCACTCACTGGAATGGGAATAGTAATTTTAACCCCTACGCTATCCAACACTTTCCCTACTGTTGCACTCACTGGAGTGGGAATAGTAATTTTTACCCCTACACTATCCAACACTTTCCCTACTGTTGCACTCACTGGAGTGGGAATAGTAATTTGATTTTCTCCGCTATCTAATATTTTGTATTTTTTTAGATAATGTACTGTATAATTATTTTTAAAAAGATTTAAAATAATTTTTTTTTTTTTTAATTTGTTACATATATTTATTTAATTTTTATTTATATTATTGTTTTATGTGTATAGATGTATTTATAAATTATAAAAAATAAATTAAACAATTTATAAGTTATTAAAATAAATATTAAAACATATTAATAAGTAAGTATATATATATTATTTATTATATGTATATGTTTAATGTATTTTCAAATTATATATATTACTTATAATTTTTAAGCATTTTAAAATATTTTTAACTATGTTTCTTTTAATTATATGTATTATTTACTTTATTTTACAATATTTTTTTAACTTAAATTAAAAACGATATTTTTAACAACGATATTTTTGACATCGATATTTTTTTCTCGATATTTTTGTACTTCCCTTAATGTAGATAGGATGTCGATATTCTTGTCTTCGATATTTTTGCTGCAATATTTTTGTAGGTCGATATTGTGACCTTCGATATTTAGTCAGTGATTCCATGTCATCATCTACGCGCGTTTCGGCAAACACATGCCTTTTTCAGGAAAGCCACCTCTGTGTAGGTTCTCTGTAAATATAAACCTTTCAACTGTATAAGGTGTTGCTACTTTCAGTTATGGGCTATTGGCCTAAGACCTACAATTTAAAAATTCTTATGACAAAAAACTCCACATTTAAAAACCTTTCATTTAGTTAAGCAAAACCAAATGGAAACCAATCACCGAAAAAAAGATGTGAAGAATATGAAAAAGATGTGTGACTCTAAAACCCTTAGAATGCAATTTGACACTACAGGTGCTCACTCACCTGTAGTTGTCAGATGTGTATTGCCTACTAGAGAACATAGGCCAGGTAGCCAAAAGTTAAAAGAAAAGAAAACCCAACGTGCTTTTTCTAAACGGCATGCTGTCCCGGTGAACAGTTCAATATATATAAGTTGGTATACATTGGCCCAAGATAGGGTGTAATCCCTTTGGAGGCCCCGGACCAACCATGCACAAAATATATTTTACAAAAATCGTGCATGTGGCGACTAAAAAGGCTTACCTAAGGAAATTTTGAATCGCTTATTGGCTATGAATGATAATCTGGACTGCTCACAGTGAATGACTGTCTAGGATCTAACAGCGATCTCTCTTATTTTAAAATCTTTTTCCTGCAAGCCGAAAAAATGGAACACTAAGTCAAGAATATATAACTGTTAAAGACTGAGTCGAAATGATTGGCAGGCACCAAAGTGGAAATAGTTGCCATGTCAATAATACAAAATCGCTCGTGGCGGACACGCCTCAGATGAACATATTTTGTGATCTCAATCGCGGATCATTTGAATAATTTGATGTGTAGAGATATATCTGGAATATTAACACTGTATATTAGTTCAAAAGAATACCCTCACATGAACATGAGTGGAAGGTACATTTATTAATCAAGTTAAACAATGACAGGCATGATTATGGAAAAACTCTCTTGGTGCAAGTGAGATTTTAAGGGAGTGTGACCAACGTGACAACCTCCTTACAGAATTAATGTCATTCGGAAAATGTATAAGGGTATAAGGGTATATCCCAGCCCGGCAAATCTATAAATATCTATGTTAGTATGATGGCATAAAGTGAAGATAATGAAGACATACTCTTGGTAATTACCGCTATCATACGGCAGTCCAAGAACGTAACATAAAGGAGGGGCGAAAAGATAGCGAAGACGAATGGGCCATGGATAGACTGGATAGACTATTCCGGGCGGAACGCCAACATTACGTGTCAGGGATACTACTATGGACGCTTACCTAAGTGGTGCTGTACAGCACAAAGAGCGCATCCGATTCACTGCAGCACAGTTTTCGGTAGGGGCACACCTGCGTGGCACCGGTGTCTCTGATAGCCAAAGTTGAAAAGGGCAGCCGGTAAAGGTGTACACTTTATAAGGGCAAGCAGGAAACATGTGAGAGATCACATGATCGCAAGAATGCTAACCTTAAAGTCTAAATCTCAGGGAACACTGTGGCGGCCATCTTTAAAGAGTAAAAATAGAGATAAACTCTAATACCTCCAAATGTATATGGAATAAATGGCAAATATGATTATGGAAAAACTCTCTTGGTGCAAGTGAGATTTTAAGGGGAGAGTGACCAATGTGACAACCTCCTTACAGAATTAATGTAATTCGGAAAATGTATAAGGGTATATGGGTATATCCCAGCCCATGGAGCAAATAACAGTGTAAAGTAGTTGGGGCTTATTCTGTGAATATTAGCGGTCTACATAGGTGTCAGACATTTTATTGAGCGAAATATGTAACACAAATGTCTGTAAATCACATATTGAAAAGCAAACTCTAAGTCCACGATAAAGGGACTATCAAGTAAACCAAATTAGGGTTGAGCATTGTTATTAAATACTGGGATGTGTCCTGTAAGGTGGTAAAACACACACACAATCCTGAAAAAATCAAAGGGCTTCATGGATAAGGGTATTAAGAGAAAGAATACAATAAAGAATTAGATTAGCCATTGTTGTAACGTATGGCTTGGTCCCACGGTATTTCCAGATTTAGTCCATGGATATGTGTGTCAAGCATGAAAATCCAAAACACTTCTCTGCGTTTCCTTATCTTTTCTGTGTCAAGACCTGTTTTGTTCTCAATTTTTTCTAAGATCAACCATCTGATGTCATCAGATGTATGGCCGTTCTCTATGAAATGTTTGACCAACGGTGCAACAGTTTTGTTGGTTCTAATGGCAGAGCGATGTTCTGTCAGTCGTGTGGAGAATTGTCGTGACGTCTCTCCTACATAACCTTTTTCACAGGGGCAGAGAAGTAAATATACGACATTGTTAGTCTTACAGTTAGTAAAAGTCTTTAATCTTATTTATTCATTTTGATATATGTATGTGTCCGCAATAATGGCCCCATTACAAGCTTTACACTGGGAACATTTGTGATTACCTGTGACTGTATTCTGTCCACCAATAGTTTTTTGTACGAATGGGGGATTGGTCTTCATCCTAGAATGCACCACTAGGTCTCTCAGGTTTTTGTTACATCTATGCGCGTACATAGGATGCGGTAAAATGGTATTTGACTCATTGTTTGCATTGAGTATATGCCATTGGGCATTAATAATCTGGCGTATTTTTTCATTGAAGACTGAGTGCCTGGTGACACACACTAGCTTGGGCACTTCGTTTCTTCCCACAGTTTGTAATAAGTGGTCACAGTCGTAAAAACGAGCTCTTTTATATGCCTCTCTGACTAGTCTTCTAGGGTAGCCTCGATTAATGAATTTCGATTTCATGGTTTCAGCTCTGAGGTCGTAATCTTGTAAGTTTGTACAATTGCACCTCAGGTGTAAAAATTGACCCATGGGTATACTTTCTTTCTGGCTTTTGGGGTGGTAACTGTTAAAATGTAAAAGAGTGTTTCTTGCTGTTGGTTTTACATATAGATCTACTTCCAGTTTTGAGTCCATCACTTTAATTTCGATGTCCAGAAATTCTATACTTTGAGTGCCAGTATTAGTTGTAAAATGCAGATTAGTGTCGCATAAATTGATCCATTAGCCGCCACATGCACGATTTTTGTAAAATACATTTTTGTGCATGGTTGGTCCGGGGCCTCCAAAGGGATTACACCCTATCTTGGGCCAATGTATACCAACTTATATATATATTGAACTGTTCACTGGGACAGCATGCCGTTTAGAAAAAGCACGTTGGGTTTTCTTTTCTTTTCTTTTAACGTTTGGCTACCTGGCCTATGTTCTCTAGTAGGCAATACACATCTGACAACTACAGGTGAGTGAGCACCTGTAGTGTCAAATTGCATTCTAAGGGTTTTAGAGTCTCATACATCTTTTTCATATTCTTCACATCTTTTTTTCGGTGATTGGTTTCCATTTGGTTTTGCTTAACTAAATGAAAGGTTTTTAAATGTGGAGTTTTTTGTCATAAGAATTTTTAAATTGTAGGTCTTAGGCCAATAGCCCTTAACTGAGAGTAGCGACACCTTATACAGTTGAAATGTTTATATTTACAGAGAACCTACACAGAGGTGGCTTTCCTGAAGAAGGCATATGGTTGCCGAATCGCGCGTAGATGATGACATGAAACCACCCGAGATCTGTAATCGCTACATGACACAGATATAATGTTCTGTTGTTTTTTGTTCTTTGAAGCCTAATTAGAACATTCAGTTCTTTGTATAATACTGAGACAACAACCAATGCTGTCAAAACTTTATGTATACAATTATGTCCAGTATAACTCTGTTCTAAAAGTTTGCTATTGTGAACATATTAAGCATCTGAGTGAATAGGTTGTATGAGTAGATGGATGAATGTGTCATGTATGTGGTTTACTTTTGATTATGATTTCATCAATAATAACAAAATAACAAAATATAAGAATACTTTTGTACTTTTCTATTTAAGAGTGTTAGCTTCTCTCTTTGTAATGTTGTTGTTGAATTTTTGATTTTGAATACAGTCTGAAGTTGCCCTAGGAATTTCACAGTATGTATTTCCCTGCCTAGAGGAACTTCTTACCAGTAGCAGGGGGCTCCTTATCTTTACAGGGAACCTTACCCATTACTGCATTTAGTGATTGTGGGCTGATGCCTGGGATAGCCAATTGTGGTTGTGCAGCTTGAACAGACCGCACAGGGTTAATTGTCAATGTTTGCATAACAAACTGTGTCAAACATCAGTGTATCGTCACTTAGGGGCAGATTCCGATTCGGCCGGAAAAAATACCGACCGACTCGGTACGGGAATTTAGTCCGACCGACTCGGACCGGCGCCGTACGACCCGGGTAGTACGATGAAATGCATGTGAAATCCGACCGACTCGGACGGAATACAAAACGACCGACCGAGCCGGACGTAGACAAGCCATCCGGCCGGGAAATCATGCGAAACGAACCGGCCGACACGCACCCAGATTGAACCCGAACGAATCGTACCCGCGAACTCCGACCCGCGTAGTACGATGCTGTGCGTGCAAAACACAACCGACTCGCCCGGAGCACAAGCCGTACGACCGACACGCATACAAAACCCAGCCGAAGCAACCCAATACTCCGCGACCGACTCGTACGCCGCATATGAAACCTAGCTGACACACAGCGGGAACGAGTCGGACAAGATCGCACCAGACAACTGCAGCGTCCTACTCGGACACAAGAACGACTCCTACATGCACCAAAAACACCAAGGAATTTTTTTTTAAAAAAAAGGGCCAAACAAGCAACCACAAAGCCAATAAATACAGGGAGGAAAACAAAATGGAACAAGGACACACCTCCAACTCCACCTACATAAAAGCCACAAATCCCTACCATGATCCTTTGCAAATTCCACTGACCTGCCAGCACAGAACACCATCACACAGCAACCACAGACACACTCACAGCTCATACATCACACAAGCCACACACCATTAACACACCTACAAATAGCACCCTCACACACACCCAGCTAAACCTACACTCACACCCCCCACTTGCACACACACACACATCAATCACCACCACCACCCATCACCATGCCCCTAAAGAAGAATCATAAGTTCCTAGACAGTGAATTGGAAGTCATGGTAGATGAGATCCTCAGGGTAGAGCCACAGTTCTTTGGTACATTGGTACAACAGACCCCCATGTCGCAGAAAACCAAGATGTGGGCGAGGATTGTCGACAGGGTGAACGCACAATCACCATGTTTGCGCACAAAGGAAGACATCCAGAACAGGTGGTATGATGTGCGCAGGAGGGTCAGGGACCTACTCAAAAAGGACTACCTCCTCAGCCAGCACACCGGCAGTGGCCCTCCTGCAAAACCAGTATACCTCAGGCCCTGGGAGGAGAAGGTGCGGGCCATCCTACCACCAGAGAGCGTATACGGACTAACAGACATCCCAGAGCCTGGTGAGTACACAACTAATATACACAATATGGTGTGACAACACACACACATCACAGTCAAGGGGATAGGTAAACCATGCACCCTTAGCAAATACACAGCAACCAAAAGATATTCATCCCAAGATGTGAATGCTAGTCAGACAAACACAATACCTGCCATCTCATAGTGATATGTAACTGTGTCATGACATGTACAAACCTAACAACAAATACAGCAAGGCAGTGGCACAAATAGAACCAACAAACACTCCCAGATATTTACCCACCACTAGAACACCACCTCACAGGGAAGCTCACTGAAAGGAAGGAATTCTGTGTATGCTGGTGAAGTCAGTGTAGCCAATAGCATGATGGGAGTGGTAGTCACAGATATTGGTCACACCCACAATTGGCCCATCAACACCACTCTGAACCATGCTCACATCACAGGGAGTGGAAAACAACTGACAAGATGGCTGACACTGGGTACTGCTGGGGGAGCACAAGGCCCTGCTGGGAACTGTGCAACAACCAACAGCAGGACACCACTGACTGACATCCTGAAAGACAACTTGCACTCCCTGCAATGGAAGCACGTTCCATGGTGGGATATCTGGCTGGGTGGGAAGGAGGACACACAGCACTGACCATAGTTACAAGCACCTCCCCTCACACATCCCCTCAACACTAACTCCACATAACCCACCTGGGAGAATGCAATGCCTCACATCCTAACTGAAGATCCCACAAAGAACCACCACCCTGGGTTATGCTGTGTGAAGCACAGGGACACTCTTAGGACTTGTAGCCAAACAACTGCCAGGACAACACTCCCAGCCATCCTGTCAGCACAGGCACCCCACCCCACAGGGAAGCAGAGTCAAAAGGAAGGAAGGATGGGCATGCTGGGAAGGGGGGTGGAGGCAATAGCATGATGGGAGTGGTAGTCACAGATATTGGTCAGCCTCACAATTGGCCCATCAACACCACCCTGAACCATGCTCACATCACAGGCAGTGGAAAAGGACTCACAAGATGGCTGACACTGGGTACTGCTGGGGGAGCACAAGGCCCTGCTGGGAACTGTGCAACAACCAACAGCAGGACACCACTGACTGACATCCTGAAAGACAACTTGCACTCCCTGCAATGGAAGCACGTTCCATGGTGGGATATCTGGCTGGGTGGGAAGGAGGACTCACAGCACTGACCATAGTTACAAGCACCTCCCCTCACACACCCCCTCAACACTAACTCCACATAACCCACCTGGGAGAATGCAATGCCTCACATCCTAACTGAAGATCCCACAAAGAACCACCACCCTGGGTTATGCTGTGTGAAGCACAGGGACACTCTTGGGACTTGTAGCCAAACAACTGCCAGGACAACACTCCCAGCCATCCTATCAGCACAGGCACCCCACCCCACAGGGAAGCAGAGTCAAAAGGAAGGAAGGATGGGCATGCTGGGAAGGGGGTGGAGGCAATAGCATGATGGGAGTGGTAGTCACAGATATTGGTCAGCCTCACAATTGGCCCATCAACACCACCCTGAACCATGCTCACATCACAGGGAGTGGAAAAGGACTCACAAGATGGCTGACACTGGGTACTGCTGGGGGAGCACAAGGCCCTGCTGGGAACTGTGCAACAACCAACAGCAGGACACCACTGACTGACATCCTGAAAGACAACTTGCACTCCCTGCAATGGAAGCACGTTCCATGGTGGGATATCTGGCTGGGTGGGAAGGAGGACTCACAGCACTGACCATAGTTACAAGCACCTCCCCACACACACCCCCTCAACACTAACTCCACATAACCCACCTGGGAGAATGCAATGCCTCACATCCTAACTGAAGATCCCACAAAGAACCACCACCCTGGGTTATGCTGTGTGAAGCACAGGGACACTCTTGGGACTTGTAGCCAAACAACTGCCAGGACAACACTCCCAGCCATCCTGTCAGCACAGGCACCCCACCCCACAGGGAAGCAGAGTCAAAAGGAAGGAAGGATGGGCATGCTGGGAAGGGGGTGGAGGCAATAGCATGATGGGAGTGGTAGTCACAGATATTGGTCAGCCTCACAATTGGCCCATCAAAACCACCCTGAACCATGCTCACATCACAGGGAGTGGAAAAGGACTCACAAGATGGCTGACACTGGGTACTGCTGGGGGAGCACAAGGCCCTGCTGGGAACTGTGCAACAACCAACAGCAGGACACCACTGACTGACATCCTGAAAGACAACTTGCACTCCCTGCAATGGAAGCACGCTTCATGGTGGGATAACTGGGCTGGGGGAGAAGGAGGCCCGGATGGCAAGCAAATACCACCAATGCTGGTCATGCACACACCTCAACATTCACATTGACATGCCACAGGTTGGCAGGACAATGTGCTACACCAATATCACTCTCTGACTGTCACAATTTAGGAGAATGCAATGTCCAGGCCCACATCCAGAGGTACAGTCACAACTGTCAGGTGTTTGAACAATTGATGCCAGTAGAAACATAACATACAATCTGTGTCTCTCCCCAAAACAGGTGATGATGGGGACACAGCAGCAGACGAGGAGGAGTCCCTGTCCCATGCTCCGGGGAACACTGAGCTCACTGGTGTGGATCAGCCTCTGCACTCCTCGGATGGCGAAGAACCAGCTGGACCCTCCGGTGTGAGTCATCATGCAGCACCAGCAGGACCAACATCTGCACCCCTGCACCCACCCCTCCAACAACTGCCAACACACAGGCCACCCCTGCCAACACGGACAGACCAAGGACCACAGATGACAACAGCGCAGGGACCCAGACCCAAACTGGAGCTGGTGACAACGAGCCCAGGAACAGCACCCAAGTGGGCCCACGGTCACCTGTGCGTGCCACCGCAGGTCCTGCACGTGTCGCCAGGGGTGGTGGGAGGGGTGGTAGACATAGGTCGCTCTTTGCAGAGGGGTCTGGACTGCATGATGACCCACAACTGGCACGCATCGCGGATGCGTACCAGACTAGCACCGGAGAGGTCAGCCAGGTAGTGGGGATCCTCAAGGACATACAACAGCAGCAGGCTGCCCATCATGCCCGCTTGGACTCCCACATGTCCCGTGTCAAGACACACATGTCACATGTCGAGACACACATGTCTGGCATGGAGTCCAAGTGGGACACATTGGAACAACTGACAGCGGTGCATAGGGACATGCTGACATGCCTCCGCCAGATCAGCACCAACATGGCCTCACCTCCCTGTGTGCCCACAACATCTGCTGCTGAAACAACTGCAAATGCCACAGGGAGGGAGGAGGACTCTGGCAGAGAGTCCCCTGCACCGCCGCAGCCTGCACCTGAGGGTCCCCCCCAAGAAGAGGGGCCGTCTGAGGAGGCCAAACTGAGAGGCCGATGGCCATCTACATCCCCCAGGAAGCCAACACCTGTTCTGGAACTTTTCCTCTGTGTGCAAACTGCACGCCCTGTCGAAGCCAACCCAACTCTCCCACATGACATGGGGAGCTATAGTTGGCCAAATTTATCAGATGACTGTGGACTTTACTCTGGACATTTCAGCTACCAAGACTTCCGAATCCCATGGGAACTTTGGATTCCAATTTCTATGTACAGCACCCACCATCCTGTGCACCATCCTCACACCTGTATGTAAATAAACTCACCAATACACCATATCTGCCTCTGTTGTGATTCCAACGTGCTCTCTGTCATGGAGATGGTGATCAGAAAAATGACACTGTGCATGCTAACTGCTACAGCAAGTCCAACACCGTCATGTCAGTCATGGCGACGTGACACATATGAGGGAGACACACCACTAGGGCCACACAACACATACACACCAGGGCCATCAGACTCATCACCTATACTGATGTTGCAACTAAATACAGTGGAATGCACAGACACGCCACCTATTCACAGTCTGTGTCAACTAGACTACAGGTGCAGTAAGCAAATGTCAGTCAGATGTGTGACTACAGACAACGCACATCCCAAAGTGAAGCACAGGTTTATTACACATTTGCAACATGTTGTTTCCACTACAAATGCTAGCTAATCCAACCTGGCTGTGGCCACAAAGTCAAAAAGTGCAGAAGATAGAAAGTCCAGGGGTGTGTGGCACATCACCTGTAGGGAAACGACTGCTTCCACCTTGGAAGTTGAATCATGGATTCGTGGGATCCAAGTTGATCAAACAACTCCGGCAGCACCCTGTGAAGGACAGACATGACACACAGTCAAAACCACTGAAGAACAGCACAGAACGGCAATACTCATCTCTAATACATGTCACGAGATAACTACACAAAACCAAGTTAGCATGTCAACACTGTTGGGCAGTACAGACCACCTGCAAGGACACATCGCTGCACGCATCCAGTCAAGCAGCACATGGCCACACTCAAACAGCACCAGAGCACCACATACACATATCATGCAAACTCAAATCATTGACATTACAACCCTCGGGAGACTCACATTCAGCTGAAGAAGTTGGTGATGAGCTGTGTGCGGACATCTCCATCATCATCATCATCATCTTCACTGGCATCGTGACCCAGGCCAGGATATTCCACAGGTGGCGGACGTTGGTCATCGTCATCCAGGATGAGAGGCAACTCCTTCCGCACTGCCAGGTTGTGTAGCATGCAGCAGACGATGACAATCTTGCACACCTTTGCTGGGGCATATGGGAGGGCCCCATCTGTCTTGTCCAGGCAGCGGAAGCGGCTCTTCAGGAGACCAAAGGTCCGCTCAATCACCCTCCTCATCCGACCATGTGCCTCATTGTAGCGCATCTGGGCTGGTATCACAGGGTTCCTGAGGGGTGCCAGCAACCATGGCATGTTGGGGTATCCCGAGTCACCTACAGACAGACAATTGCACATTAGCCGATTTGAAAATGTGTGCAGAAAACAACATAGCAGAACACACACCATGGTACAAAGTCAGTACACACCAACAAGCCAGGCACGCTGGTTCGGCATCTGTGACATCATCCTCGGGATGCGACTACTCCTCATCACGTAGGCATCGTGTGCCGAACCAGGGAAACGGGCACACACATGTGTGATGGTCATATCTGCAAGACATACCACCAGAGCATTGATCGAATGGTAATGTTTACGATTCCGGTATGCCTGCTCATGTGCCTGTGGTGGTATCAAAGTCACATGTGTCCCATCAATGGAGCCAATTACATGTGGCATCCTCCCCAGGGCATAGAAGTCACTCTTGACGTCAGTGAGTCGTTGACGTGTTGGGAAATAGATATACTGGTTCAGGTATCTCAACATTGCCCCCAAAACATTGCGTAGCACACGGCTGAACATAGTCTGTGACATCCCACCGGCAGTCGCCACAGTGTGTTGAAAGGTACCGGTGGCAAATAAGTGTAGGGCTGCCATCACCTTCACCTTGGGGGTCAGCGCTGTAGGATACGGACGGCCAGGCTGCAAATGTGGGTCCAACCGCACTGCCAAATCCTCAATCAGCTGCCTGGTGAAGCGGTACCGTCGGATGCTGTCACGTTCCACCATCGTTGCCAGGTCTGGGAATGGTCGATGGACAGCAGGAGCCCTGCAGTGCATAGGTGAAGAAAGCAAGATTGTCAGTCACCCCACCTATGTGCCGTTCACCATACTCAATTTCACATGATACATCATTAACAAACACAAGTACTTGATGTGTGTGTTGTTCTGTTTGGACATATATGGCACCTACATGGACATCATCTAACATCTCTGTTCAACAAGTGTTGACAACAGGTTCCAGGGTGTGCTATGCGAAACCATTAGGCTGTGTCACAGTACCCATTTACTGCTCTCACGTTCCACACACATACCACAGTGACATGTCTGGACAGATGCTCCACAGGCATCACAGCTCATTGACAGGTAGATTCCCAGGGACCCTGTCTTGCCACATGGCACTGGCATGACATGGCGTATCATGTACACGTCAGAAAAACAAACATGACACCCACAGGTAGTGGCCCCTGTAGCCTCTGCAGGACAGACATGGACGTCTGTGACACACACACACACACAACATCAAAGTTCATGCACAAACCACGTGGATGTGGAGACTGTCTTCCATTGTGCACATGGAGTCAGAGACATGTGAAACACAACATGCACACAGACTGCGGAGGGACATCACTATTGTGGCAATGGGCCACCCTGTGACGTACATGCCTTCCCACATGTAAGCCTGGGGGTATGTGACATGTCATACACATACACAACCTGGAAATGTGACCATGACACATGCTCCAAATTGAAAAGTTGCACACCACAGTGGTCAGGTGCACAACACACAAAGGACCCTGTCCCCATGAACACGTGCACAGCTTGGGTGTGTCTGCCCCCAAGTGCCACCCCAAAAACCACATGTTCACCCACATACACAGATAAGGTTATGCTGCCACACATGCCTTAGATACAGTGTGGACTGGGTGTGGTGTTGTAGGTGTGCCCCTGAGTCCCTGGAAAGTATATGTGGCTGGCATAGGTTCACCAGTGACCAGCATGGTGACATATGCGTGTGACCTGTCCAGGGATGCGTTGTAGAGCAATGGACCGATCGGTGTGCCCGCACAGCCCATTGCATTGGATGTGAGCGGGTATGCGTTGTATCCCGGGTACGCGTTGTAGAGCAATGGACCGATCAGTGTGCCCGCACGGCCCATTGCATTGGATGTGAGCGGGTATGCGTTGTATCCCGGGTACGCGTAGTAGAGCAATGGACCGATCGGTGCGCCCGCACGGCCCATTGCATTGGATGTGAGCAGGTACGCGTTGTATCCCGGGTACGCGTTGTACAGCAATGGACCGATCGGTGTGCCCGCACGGCCCATTGCATTGGATGTGAGCGGGTACGCGTTGTATCCCGTGTACGCGTTGTACAGCAATGGACCGATCGGTGCGCACGCATTGGCTGGGGCCTGGCATGGCAACGGACGCGTTTTCGAAGCTTCAACGAGTCTGATACAGTGAATTCAGTTGGCCAGCCACAACAATGTTGCAAATTCATGGGTGTCATGAAGTTGAATTTTTGAAGGATGCTGTGGGCGTGTATTGGTGCTGCAATTCCATGGATTGGTCAGATTCAGAAGATGCAAACGACTTGGACCTATCACTTTGGACACATGGGACAGTATCTGCCTCTGCAGCACACATATAATGCTGGCTGTTCCCCTGAGGGCTCACTTGCCTGCACTACATGCTCCAGGACGACATCTGCCACTACACTGCTGCTGTCCCTGCATCCTCTGGCTACTGCAATGGCACGTACTGTGGAGAGAGCCCCAGCCTTCACCCATGAGGAGAACCAGGCCCTGGTGGACAACCTCCTTCCACAGTACAGCAAGCTCTATGGGACACCAGGGGAGCAGGTGAGTGTGCTGTCCACTGCCTTACTAATTGTGCAAGTTGTCTGACTAGAAGGATTTACAGTGTGCACACCACTGGCTAGCATGCTCACTGAGTAGTTTGCACCCCCCAAAGTGTGTAGTCACATGCACTGAACAGGTACAGTGCAGTAACAGTGCATTCCAACAAGGTTTACTTCCCATGCAATGATACCATGTAGTAACTGCTGGCAAACTGTCCATAGCCCTCGTTGCACTGCCTGTGTTCATCATATGCCCCTGTGATTGAGACATGTATTTACAACTGTGTGATGCACGGATATGTTGCATGTGTAGTAATGGCCTTTTCACTTTGTCATCCTCACAGGTTGATGCCCACCAGAAGCAGGAGATCTGGCTGGCCATCATCCGGGCAGTAAGATCCGTGGGGGTCTACAAGCGCCGGATCCGCAACTGCCAGAAGAGGTGGCAGGACCTTCGTGGCTGGACCCGGAGTATCGCAAGGGTCCAGCTGAAGCTGTCGCCTCCTCGCAGGAGGGGCGGACACCGTACCCTGACCCCCCACATGCTCCGGATCCTGGCGGTGGTCTTCCCGGACCTGGATGGGCAGCTGAAGGCCAGACAGCAGCAAGGAGAGGGTGAGTCAAAGACTGCACTGTGAACTCTGTCTAACATGCTATGTGCCCTCCTCTGGCCTGGTTAAACTTCCCCAGTACATCAGTCTTGTTGTCCAGTACCCATGTCCCTCTATTGTGACATGCCCACTCCTCATCTGATACGCAGGTGTGCTCCTTACGCTCAGGATAATTGTGTCACTCGGGTACAGGGTCCTTGCATTTTGCTTTGGTCAAGGTGGGTGACAGCTTTTGTTCCCGTGACATTGTGTTGGCCTTCATGGGTGGGTCAATTGCTCACACAATGCCTGAGTCGTGCAATGTAGTCTGGATGTAACTTTGATATGTGGTCCACTTGCAGATCAGAATCACCACATGTCCCTGGGGTATTTGGCACACCCCCATGCTGCGGGTGGGTACAATGTTTGGGCCTCAGGAGTATGTATGTCAAGTGTGCCACACATTCTTAGCCACCTGCCTACTGACCAGGGCTCATCCCTCTTGCAGGTGGAGCTGGACAGTCATGCCTACTACAGGGCATACAATACACTCTGTACTCCCACTCCCGTGTATCAGCTGACATGTTGTGCTCAGTGAAATGTTCCCTCAGGTGTCTGCCTCTGTGTCGTTGTGCTGTGACTACGTTGTCGGGACTCCTGTGATGTTTATCAGTTAGGGGTCAGCATGCCATCTGCTATTGGACCATGTGAGACAAGGCTTCTGTGACTTATAGGTGTTTGATCACTTGACTGTGCAGACAGTTGTATGCGACTGTGACTTTCAGGCAGATGTTCATCATTCACAGCACACTGAGGTGCTCTGGTTCAGAGAGTTGTGTTTCATGTCTCCCATTTGTCCAATTGGTGTGCAGTGGACAAATACGGGTTCAGATGATGTGGTTAGTGGGGGTGGACATGTGCACTTGTCAGTTACATTACTTGCCTTCCCCATGTCCTAGGATTGTGACACAGTGCAGACTGTTGTTGGCTGGCTGCCATGGCCATGTGACTGGAGACAGTGATGTATGACTTTGCAGGCATGCCTGTGTCATGGCTTTCAACTTCCTAAGAGTGATCCTGCAGGGGAGTGACATGTGCAACATGCACCCCATTGTGGCATTGACTATCCGGACATGGGTGCTTCATGGTGTCTGGTGCTGGTATGCATCTCATGCATTTCTATTTAGACTCTGCCCGTCCATTTATCCAGACACCTGCACTGACTCAGTGGCAAGAGATGTGACGTGGGCATGTTCACATACTTCACCATGTTCTCAGCAATGTCCAACAACTGTGTAGGTGGTGCATGTGTCCACACTGGGGTATTACCATCAGACAGGCACCAGACAGATGGGTGCAAGGGCAGGAGGGGTATCTGTTCCATGGTTGACCATCAGACTGACAATTGGCTTTTCCTAATCTGTGTGAGGACTTTTGGCAATGTTCAGCTGGGGATGCCAGGTCTTACTCTGTAATGTGCTGTACTCACTGTGGTGTGTGCGGTCAGTGCAGGTGTCTGATGTTTGTCTGTTTCCCTAATTGTTTGCAGATACATCCACGGCCACAGGAGGGGACAGCTCCACGGACCAGGAGGAGCGGCAGAGCCAGACTGGGTCAACAGCCGACGAGTGGTCGGAGGGACCCAGTGGCACGGAGGGCGAGGGGAGCCACACCGAGGAGTCCTCAGCACCATCCACCTCAGCTGAGGACCACAGCAGCTCGGAGGATGACTCCCTTGTGGAGGCGGGTGTCAGCAGCCACCAAACACCAGCTAGTCTGTCTGGCCCCGCCACCACCACCACCGCCCTCCCATTGGCTCCCATTCCAGAGGTCCGTGGAGGCTCCCATGTCCGGGAGCGTGTCTCCTTTGTGCCAGGCACCGCACCCCCTGCCCCTGTGTCCCCTGCTGCCCTGAGTGAGGAATCTGTGTACCTGCTTCGGCAGCTCCATGTAGGGCAGACAGCAATGCTGAGTGTCCTCCATGCACACACCACTCTGTTGACACAGCTGGTGTCGTTCATGGAGGGCATCTCGATGGGTATGTCTGCTCTACAGAGGAGCAATAGGTCCATGGAGTCCTCCCTGACGGCAGCAGTGTCCCTCCTCCAACAGTCCCTCGCCCCTCCTACCTCTGCCCCATCCACACTTCCTGGCACCCTACCTGTCCCAAGCACATGCACACCTGCACAAACACCCAGACACACAGACATGAGCAGCACAGACACACCCAAAACCAAGGCAAGACGTGCACACAAGCATCCTCAGGGGACTGATACCACACACACAGGGGATGGGGAACTGACACACACACAGGCAACCACAGTCACTCCGCAATCCTCAAGATCCTCTCCCTCCAAGACCCCTTCCCATGCCTCACCTGCAACCCCACCTGATAAGCAGCTCTTCCTCTGTGACCTCGGCCTCTTCCCCTCCAATCCCGCTGATCCAGCATACCGGGGGAAGAGGAAGTCCACCCATACAGAGGGGAGTGCCCCTCGCCCCGGACACCCTCCCCCAGGTGCAGGCAGAGTGAGCCCCCACCCGCAAGTCCCCCGGTCCCGGAAGAGCAAGACCCCGCCACCGCCCTGCAAGTCAACCACCCAGTCTCTCACCTCCATCCCCCAGGCCACCACTCCACAGGTTCCACCGCCACACCCTGCCCCAGGTTCCCCCACACACCGATACCGCATCCCCAAACTGCTTAGGCCCTCCCCCCTGCCACTTGCTCTTCCACCCCCAAACCAGACGCTCTGCCTGTTTGTGCCACTGGTGTGGAGACAGTGTCCCCCCCCCTCTGTCCTGCCCAGCTCTTCTGCCCCCACTTCCACTACCTTGGAGCCATGCACTGCGGTGGAGTCCACAACCACCCCGTCTGACTCGGGCACTGCATTGGGGACCCAGTCCACTCCATCTGACCAGCCCACTAGAGTGGTTGCAGCACCAACACCATCTGACTTGAGCCCTGCGGTGGTGCCAGCCCCCCCTGAGTCAGACACCTCCACTGCAGTTGCCGGTGACACTCCTGCACCCACCTCCCCTTCACTGCCTCCTTCTGGCATCCCCTGATCCTGTCCCTGTGGTACCTGGCCTGCCCCTCGTATGCCCCTCCAAGGGGGATGTCTCCTGTCCGTACCTGTGCAGGCAAGCAATTGTTGACAAGTTGTCACACATCACCCTGTTGGGACTGTATATTTGGACTGGCCATTGGCCTTAGTTTATTTTGGACTTTTGATTTGAGTTGCACACTTGCTGAATAAAGCCTACTTTTGTTTACTTGTGGTTAATCTTTGGAGGTACATGATGTAGATGTGTAGAATCATGCATTTGCTGTTGTAATAGTGTTCAGATCAGGTAAATTAAGTTTTGCTGTGATGGGCTCCATGTGGTCCATGGGATGTGTGTCCTAATCTAGTCTGGATCTATAGCATCCTTTGCTGCAGTCTGAGGGTGTAATGTTCAGCATTTGACACAGGGATGTACGTTTAGCATTTGTAGATTACCATCTTTGTCCTACACTGATGCACATCTGGTGGGCTTACCATTGTCCAATGTTCCTAGTACCCTGACTGTGTGCCCGTCTCCAATGGACATGCAGTTTAGCACATCAAATTTGGAGGACTCATCTGTGTACACAGTGCAAGTTGCTTGACACGTGTCTTGGGTGTATGCAGATGACTGACGTGGCACTCTCGTGCCCAGGCTGATATGAGCAGAGCCTTCAGTGTGTTGTAGTTGTTGACTCACTGACCGAGTGTTCTGCTGACATGTTTGAGTCGTGCACAGACAAGGTTTGGCACAGCTGACCTTCCACAGGAGTGGAGTGCCCTCATGGCAGTGCGTGATTCCGTGATATAGGCTGTGCCCGTGTTGTGTGTTGTGTAGGCATGTCTGTGCGTGTTCCCTTCTCCTTTTCCTACACAGGCTGTGTCCCTACGGATGATCCTGTTTGTGATGCTTGCTGAGTTGTTCTGTGTTCATCCAGCATCTTGGACCTGGTTTCTCTGGGATGTGGGTGCATGGCAAACTAATGTTCATGAGGTTGTCATCCCTAGTTGTCTTTGTTGTCAGGGCTGGGGATGTGGGCAAACGCAGATGGGACACAGTCAGGATTCCTCTTGGCACTTGTTGGTTACACAAGTAATGTGATTTTCTGTTTGTGTATGCTTTCAGTGGTTGTGACACGTTGTGTGTGTGACTGCTGCCACTCCTCAGGGTCAGAGCTGCAATGTTGGAAGTTGTCTATGTGTGTCCTTTGTGGGTCAGCTTGGCTTCTTCATTGGTGTGTGACTATGGCCAGGATCCCATTGTTTGGGGTGGATTTCACTTCATGCCCATGTACGGCATACTGTGCAGTGTGTCAGACATTCACAAGTCTTGTTGACTGGCCATGTGTGATGGGTTTCTGCACCTTATTTCCCCCCACCACCCCTGGGATTGTCATGGGTGCATGTGCAATGTCAGCAGTCCATGTGAGCTTCACTGCTGCACATTGGTGGACATCAAGGTGTGTGGCGTTGAGTGTGTGCAAATGTGAGTTGTTGCAAGGCTGGGGCACTACCTCCATATTGTCCTTGGCTGGCAGGCCATGCTGAGTGCTTTGTGCTTGTATAGGTGTGATGGTAGTTTGTTGCTCAGGACACATGGCTGTGGTTCACAGTGTGGATGACATCTACCTTTGTCATCACAGTGTGATTGTCATGCAGGCTAGTGTCATCACTATGTGGGGTCCCTGGGGGGAGTGCTGTGGTGGTTCTGTCTCTTGCTGTGTTTGTTGCTGTTCCTACAAGCTTGTGTGACATGTGTAATTTGGGCTCCCTCTCATCTCACAATGCCTGTTTGCCCACATAGGGGAATCCAATCCATGAGTTACTTTTGTATGTGACTGTGTTGACATCTGTGTATTAGTGAATCTGGCCTCCTCATGTGTTGTGTGTTTGCCTGGGGACACTGGCACACAACCCCCTCACCTGTTGTGTTTGATATGCAGTGTGAGTCTGCCTGTTTGTGTTTGTGCATTTGCATCACTGCATTGGCATATCTTTAGTTTGCCATTGGCTGTATGTTGTTTGTTGGCTTTCCCCTGCTGGCCCTGGGACTGCTAGGTCATCAGTCAGCACATTGATCATGGTTAGTATGTCCCATTGCTGCCATGGTATGGTATTTGTTCACCTGACATCTACAGTCTCCACAGGATATCTACATTTTTGTGTCCATTGGTGCAGATATGTGGGTCTGCATTATGATGCTCACTTCTGTCATTGTGTTATTTGTGAATGTAGACAATGTGGGCCCCCATGGCTGATGTTTGTGTGCACATGGCCAGAACGATGTGTCATTGGCACTGCACTGCTTGCCTCACACAATCTATGTTGCTATGGGACACAAGCACTACAATGCCACTGTAGTGTTTGGTGTTGTGTGGCCAGGAATAATCCCTGCAGTTTTGTTTTTGCAGCTTTTACCAGGACTACACTTACCTTTTGGGCACTGTGCTTCAGCTATGGAGCACACACTTCCCTTTTGGTCACTGTGGTGATGGGGCTTTGGGCCCCATTGCCACACTGTTCAAAATGTGCTTCAGCTATGGAGCACACACTTACCTTTTGGGCACTGTGGTGATGGGGCTTTGGGCCCCATTGCCACACTGTTCAAAATGTGCTTCAGCTATGGAGCACACACTTACCTTTTGGGCACTGTGGTGATGGGGCTTTGGGCCACATTGCCACAGTGGTCATGGTCTGCTTGCATTGTGTAGGCCACACACACAATTATGTGTGACACATGTGTTAGGGGTCACATTGTATGTTCAATGTCATGTTCAGTGTTGTATGCATTTGACACAGACCACACACGATTGTCATGGTGTTGGGGGTGGGATGTAATTTTCAGACAGTCCTTATGTGGGAGTATGCTAGTTGTGTCATGCATTACCCGTCCTATGAGTAGGGGTGGTTGTAGTGACAGGCATCCAGCCCCCTATGGGTGGGGATGGCAGTGGTGGCAGGCATCCAGCCCACCCTGAGTAGGGGTGGTGTTAGTGGTAGGCATCCATCCCCCTATGGGTGGGGATGGCAGTAGTGGCAGGCATCCAGCCCCCCTGAGTGGGGATGGTAGTAGTGGTAGGCATCCAGCCCCCCATGAGTGGGGATGGTAGTAGTGGTAGGCATCCAGACCCCCATGAGTGGGGATGGTAGTAGTGGTAGGCATCCAGCCCCCCATGAGTGGGGATGGTAGTAGTGGCAGGCATCCATCCCCCCATGAGTGGGGATGGTAGTAGTGGTAGGCATCCAGTCCCCCATGAGTGGGGATGGTAGTAGTGGTAGGCATCCAGACCCCCATGAGTGGGGATGGTAGTAGTGGTAGGCATCCAGCCCCCCATGAGTGGGGATGGCAGTAGTGACAGGCATCCAGCCCCCCATGAGTGGGATGGTAGTAGTGGTAGGCATCCAGACCCCCATGAGTGGGGATGGTAGTAGTGACAGGCATCCAGCCCCCTATGGGTGGGGATGGCAGTAGTGACAGGCATCCAGACCCCCATGAGTGGGGATGTTAGTAGTGGCAGGCATCCAGCCCCCTATGGGTGGGGATAGCAGTAGTGACAGGCATCCAGACCCCCATGAGTGGGGATGGTAGTAGTGACAGCCATCCAGCCCCCCATGAGTGGGGATGGTAGTAGTGACAGCCATCCAGCCCCCTATGGGTGGGGATGGCAGTAGTGGCAGGCATCCAGCCCCCTGAGTAGGGGTGGTGTTAGTGGTAGGCATCCATCCCCCTATGGGTGGGGATGGCAGTAGTGGCAGGCATCCAGCCCCCCTGAGTAGGGGTGGTGTTAGTGGTAGGCATCCATCCCCCTATGGGTGGGGATGGCAGTAGTGGCAGGCATCCAGCCCCCCATGAGTGGGGATGGTAGTAGTGGTAGGCATCCAGACCCCCATGAGTGGGGATGGTAGTAGTGGTAGGCATCCAGCCCCCCATGAGTGGGGATGGTAGTAGTGGCAGGCATCCATCCCCCCATGAGTGGGGATGGTAGTAGTGGTAGGCATCCAGCCCACCCTGAGTGGGGATGGTAGTAGTGACAGCCATCCAGCCCCCTATGGGTGGGGATGGCAGTAGTGACAGGCATCCAGACCCCCATGAGTGGGGATGGTAGTAGTGGCAGGCATCCAGACCCCCATGAGTGGGGATGGTAGTAGTGGTAGGCATCCAGCCCCCCGTGAGTGGGGATGGGAGTAGTGGTAGGCATCCAGACCCCCATGAGTGGGGATGGTAGTAGTGACAGGCATCCAGCCCCCTATGGGTGGGGATGGCAGTAGTGACAGGCATCCAGACCCCCATGAGTGGGGATGGTAGTAGTGGCAGGCATCCAGCCCCCTATGGGTGGGGATGGCAGTAGTGACAGGCATCCAGACCCCCATGAGTGGGGATGGTAGTAGTGACAGCCATCCAGCCCCCATGAGTGGGGATGGTAGTTGTGACAGCCATTCAGCCCCCTATGGGTGGGGATGGCAGTAGTGGCAGGCATCCAGCCCCCCCTGAGTAGGGGTGGTGTTAGTGGTAGGCATCCATACCCCTATGGGTAGGGATGGCAGTAGTGGCAGGCATCCAGCCCCCCCTGAGTAGGGGTGGTGTTAGTGGTAGGCATCCATCCCCCTATGGGTGGGGATGGCAGTAGTGGCAGGCATCCAGCCCCCCATGAGTGGGGATGGTAGTAGTGGTAGGCATCCAGCCCCCCATGAGTGGGGATGGTAGTAGTGGTAGGCATCCAGCCCCCCATGAGTGGGGAAGGTAGTAGTGGTAGGCATCCAGACCCCCATGAGTGGGGATGGTAGTAGTGGTAGGAATCCAGCCCCCCATGAGTGGCGATGGTAGTAGTGGCAGGCATCCATCCCCCCATGAGTGGGGATGGTAGTAGTGGTAGGCATCCAGCCCCCCATGAGTGGGGATGGCAGTAGTGACAGGCATCCAGCCCCCCATGAGTGGGGATGGTAGTAGTGGTAGGCATCCAGGCCCCCATGAGTGGGGATGGTAGTAGTGACAGGCATCCAGCCCCCTATGGGTGGGGATGGCAGTAGTGACAGGCATCCAGACCCCCATGAGTGGGGATGGTAGTAGTGGCAGGCATCCAGCCCCCTATGGGTGGGGATGGCAGTAGTGACAGGCATCCAGCCCCCCATGAGTGGGGATGGCAGTAGTGACAGGCATCCAGCCCCCCATGAGTGGGGATGGTAGTAGTGGTAGGCATCCATCCCCCTATGGGTGGGGATGGTAGTAGTGGCAGGCATCCATCCCCATATGGGTGTGTATGGCATTGGTGATGGCCATCCCGCCCCTATGGTTCTGCTGTTGCTAGTGTACGTAATTTGTGCATCCCTATGTGTGTGTGACATATTTTGGGTACGTGTCGTTTGTTTGTGTTGTGGGTGTTTGACTTACCGTCTGCGCCGTACGCGTCCGTACCGGTCCCGGTAATAGATGTAGAGTATTGGTAGGACCTGCACGATGGGATTCATGGTTGGGTCGTCTCGTTCGGGTTTCTCGTGGCTTCGACTCGTACTCGTCGCTGGCTTGTTCGTCTCGTAGCCGTGGATCGTCTTGTGGCGCGAATTGGAGCTTATGTACAGCTCTCCCGGATGCTCAAACGTGCCGGACGTAGCGACGAGTTCGGCGCGTACGGAAGACGCATCGTACTAATCCGGCCGGAAGGTGCTGTGTATTTGGTTCCGTGCGACTCGATTCGGCGTTTACGGATCCGGCTCGGGCGGGGAACAGGAGCTGGAATGGGTAAGTACGGCTCGCTCGGAATCTGGCCTGTTATGCGCATCGTACTTGTTCGTTCGGTTGAGTGTTCGAGTCGGTCGGAAAACACGCGTTCGGCTGGTATTTTTTCCGGACGAATACTGTTAGGTGCGCTTCCGGCCGACATCGGAATCGACCCCTTAGTGTTTGCATAGTCTCCGCAAATGTGCTGCTGACAAATTATTTGTATTAGGATGCATGTATAGCTGGCTAAGACTGGTGATGTTGCTCCCTCATTACAAAGGGGACCCAGTCTAACATTTTCTGCTGTGTGTGGTAGGGCGCTTTCAAACCAATTTCTGTGGTCTTGGTATGTTAAAGGTACTTCTGTTTCTTCATATGGTGTGTAGATATTTGGAACTTCATTTTGTTTGTATTTGTGAAATAGCCCTGTTGTGTAGTCTGCTGCCAGAAAGGTAACCCATGTATAGAACACCTCTTTCCTATACACTTCGTGAGCCTCAACCATGAAGGTAAGATCTCCACCCATAAGTGTGACCATGTGTAATACTTTCTGAGCAAACTCATGTCGACAGTTCTCAACAATATTAAGTGTGTCAGTGTCATCGTCTCCTGACTAACCCTGGGCGAAGTGCTACGCTACGCTCGCGTAGTTTGCGAAGTTTGCGCTACTTCGCACAACGCGAATTGCACGTAGCACAGTGCAAACACGCGTAGCGTAGCGTAGCGTAGCGTAGCGCCGCGGTCATTTTTTGCTTGCTCGCGGTCCTCAACGTCAAGTTGGCGACCTCGAGCAAGCAAAATGACATCCCGGCGAGACTTTTTCCTCGTTCGCGATCAGCAACATCAAGTTGCCGATCGCGAGCGTGGAAAATAAACCTCCCGGCGAGATTCTCAACGCGGGGAGGTCAGGTTTCTCATTGCGAGTGGTCGCGTATGCTCGCGACCGCTCGCGATGAGAAACTACCAGTCCGCGTTGAGAAAGCTGCCGCTCGAGTAAAAATCTACTCGAGCGGCAGTAAAGACAGCTCGCACTGTGCAAGTTGCCGTTTTCAATGATTGCACAGTGCGGACAAGCATCCGGCACTGTGCAATCATTGCGAACAGTGCACTACGCAGTTCGCGTAGTGCTACGCGAAGATCGCGTAGTGCGAACTGCACTTTGCGTAGCTTCACGAAGCACTACTTCGCGAACTACACCCAGCCTTACTCCTGACAAAATGGATTACAGAGAGGTTAACACAATAGGAATTAAACCTTTGAAGTGTTTAAGATTAAAAACCTGCAGCCAACACATAGGAGTTCCCTACTCAGCAGAGGAGGATAGTCCCTACCACCATGGACGTCTCCGGTGAGGAGATTTGTATGGGTCTCTAGGTATGCACGAAAGAACTACTCAGGCGATCCATTAAATAAGAATCCAATCTACCATGTTGGCAGCACCTTGTCGTACGGGTTCCACTTTTCCGTAGGAACTGTTCGTTTGTTGGACAACATAAACATTGAGATGGTGCCAGACTGATTCCATGCACCCCCTCAGGATATGTTGGCCTATAGTCCTGCTAGCTCACAGTGCCACCATGAGTACCCCTAAACCTAGTAAGATAACAAATGGTTTGGGCAACCTCCGAACATGACAACTCTGACCCCCCCCAGGAAGCATGATAACAGATCTAGAACCCTTTTGCTCAGTCACTCGCGCTCTCAGAGAAATTATACAAGAAATACACAAAGGGATGTTTTCAATGTTTATTCAACCATCGCAATTCTTGTATAAAATATATGCGCTGCAATCATTAATAGAGAGACGCAGACAAATGTGATTAGCAATATAAGGACAGTGAAAAGAATGAACGATTCCACCATTGTACTAAAACAGTGTATATATGCTGGCATATAAGTACTGTGTTTGGTGTACTCCTACTTATGCATTCCCTAACCAAGATGCCCAGGGCAGGTGTTCTGTGAAGAATCTCCTACTGGATGATCTAAATCCCCATTACCTGAAGGCAAGGTATGTAGATCCTCATCTTGGTCACTGGTTGGACATCCCTCCTCACAGACGGTAAACTGGAATCAGCTGTGCTGAAATGCCAACGATAGTGATGACTTCGCAATGACAGCAGAGTGCTCCTCTAATTAGAGTACGGAAATGCGTGTGTATTTATAACAGCAGCATTCATGCTTCTGCGTCGAGACTTCAGCTGAGCTGACGTTGTTTACTCTCTTTGTGATAGCGCCGTCGCCTTATGGACGAATAATAAATGACAACATTGCACAATGAATGTTCAGGCTTTGCACCGAATGTTCAAGGTGTCGTGATAGTGTACATACGAAATGAAATTGTAAGCAATGTGGATTCAAAGAAACTTATCCTGCACTGTCACGTGGAAAATGTGTGTCAAAAGTCAACGTGTGGAAAAAGAAGGCAACTTTAGAAATGGGTACATGTAAAATGGCAGTGTTTCTTCCTGGGCCTAACCAAGCCATGTGACAAGCCAGGTTGGCACTGTAAAGAAACTACACAAAAGTAGAAAATCTAAAATGAAGCGAGAATCCATCTGAGAAAAGCAATTTTGAACCTAATAGATCATCTTTACTGAAACTCTATAGTTGAGTTGGCTTAGAAATATATAAAAATGTAGAGTGACCATTCTATCTAAGTACTGTGATCATACTAAGTTATTGTGCTTCTGTTTTGTGAGATGTGTTTTGGATTGCTTTTTTTTTTTTAGGAATGTATCATTAGAGAAAGTGTAACTCATAAGACTGCCATCTGATATGTTAAATTAATAAAAATGCTAATTATAGAAAATGATGACCAACCTTCAAAGAATGCATAAAGAATCAGTGACAAATGCAGACAGAGTAGGCCAAGTAATAATTTTGAGTTAGTTGATTTTGCTGGTTTTAATGTACAAAGAAGCCACATAGCGGATATAGATTTAAAGTCAAACTTATTTAACACTGGATGTAACAAAGTATAAGAAACATCCCATTCAGTCCAGTTGCAGAGGTATGTTTGGTAGGCAAAGTTACATAGTTTTTTCCTCTCTAGTACACATACATCTTTGATAACTACAGGCTTTACACGTGTTACACCAGGGACGATGTCTGTTTTAAAAAACTGGACATTGGCACTGATTTTTGAGAGAGCCCTATTTTCACCATCTCTTCACTGGCATATATTACATCACTTAGCTTTCCTTGCAACTGTAATATCATCGGTAAGGCAAGAATAAATGAGATGTGCACTTGCATAAAAAAAAGGCTTGCAAGACAGTGCCAAGGTATGTCTATTCAGTTTGGTAAGCCATGCAGTGAACGGTGCTAGGACAGTGGGCATTCCTCTAGTATATCATACTTTATTAATAGCCCTACAAAAGTATTGTGATCAGTACAGACTATCACAGTATTGCAAAAGTATGTATATATAAATTAATTTTAGATTTACTACACATAACTCCACATCTACTTACCTCAAAGAGATATATTTCTTTGTACTTCTAAGATATATGTATCTATTTATCATGAAGGTATATGTATGTGCAAGGTAAGGCCTTGAGGAGCTAAATACAGTGGATCTTTTATATGCACACCTTCAAGATATTGGGGTAATCAATTTTCGCATAGCAATATTTTTGTAGGATGTTATTTGTTTTGGCTATATTCCGACTTACAGTTGTGCAACCGATGCAAAAAAAGGGTGTCACAGTATTTTTGAAGCATAGCTACTGAAACTTAGTTTTACACAAGAGAGAGCTAGGAGGTTATGGTAGGTGTATGAAAATAGGAAATTATGTGAATTACGGATTGCCATAATGCAAGATTATGCTGAGTAATTTCCTGTTTTTTTTTCATTTGTAAGTCTTACCGTGAATTGTGATTCGTAGCTAGAACAATACATTTGCTCATCCGATGCTGACATTGCATTTTTCGTTACTTTCTGTGGTGAAATTCATTGTAAAAGACCCTCTGATTTGACGGTGTGACAAACTCTTTTCTGTGCCTCTAGAGATGCTGCCCATTTCTCAGTTGATTTGCTTTATATCTTGAATTTGGGATATTTTTCAGATTTGCTAGTTGCATCTATTTTACATTTTAAATTGCTAAATGCCTTCATGGCAAAAAATGTATATGCCTTATGACTGATTTAATAAATTAACCGATTCTTAATTTTGTCTTTGAAATAGCATTTTGATATTTTAATAAACTTTCATGGTTATCCCTCAATAACTGATATCGAGCTCCATTTTTGAGTCAGTCTATTCTACCTTATTTACTGCCTGCATTTTTGAAGTGCTGTTTTGAATCTTATCCTTAGGGACACATTGCCTCATCTAATTATGAGGACAATGCCATCCCTGACCCAACACTGGGCACTACTATCATACATATTACTTACGAGATAACATGCCCACAGTTGCATAATAACAATTAAACACAGGCCTAATATGCTGTGCTACAGTAATTCCAATTATGCATGCACTTGTAAGGATAATCACATTTTATGTAAATGTAGAGACATTTAGCCATCACAGTACCTCTTTTCATTTAGGGACATGCTCACTAAGAGCACATTACATCAGAAACCTCACAGAGGGGCTTTTTGTACACTTGTCAGGGTGTACTTAATAGGCCTGACAAATTTTAAATTTAGGCTTCAATAAGAAGATCTACAACAATTTAATATTTTTAGAAAGCCAGAGCAATGTGGTGCGCTAAAACATTTGTTTTGTCTGTGTGTTACCTTTCGCTGTTAAGCAATATCAGGAGTGGTAACTTAAAACAGAATACTAACTGCAGCTAAACCAAATATACATGGAGACGGTGTTGATACGTGTTATACCTGGCATTTCTTGGCGTGGTTATCCCTGACTTTTTGCCTCTTCTCCTCTATTTTGATGTTGTGTTGGACTTGGCCCTTTTTTGGCTAAAGTTCCCTAAACTTTTTGCCTTCCCCCTAGACCTTTTTTCTGACATAGTGGTGCCAACTTAGATGCTTTGGGCACTTTGCCACTGCTGATCAGTGTCAAAGTGCAAGTGCTCCCTGTATAAAGGGTTATGGTAATTGGTTGTCCATAATTGGTATGTTTGCCTTACTAGTAAAGTCCCAAGTAAAGTGCACTATGTGTGCCAGGGCTGGTAATGCAAATGCTACTGGTGGGCCTGCAGCACTAATTGTGCCTCACATACAAGTAGCCCTAAAGAGAGAACTCAGGCCTGCCACTGCAGTGCCTGCGCGCAGTTTGCTAACTGCCATGGTGTCCTGACAAGTGCATGCCAGGCCTTACCCTTCCCTTTCTATGCACATCAGACACCCCTATAGTAGGCCCAAGGTACCCCCCCTGGGCAGGGTGCAGTGTCTGTGAAAGGTAGGACATGTACTGAGGTGAGTACCATGTCCTAACAGTGAAATACTCTCCATTTCGTTTTTCACTGTTGCAAGGCCATCTTGCCCATAGGACAGAATGGGGAAGGCTGTGTAATATGTTTCCAGCCTATCTTCCCATAGGCTTAAGATGGAGAGGTGAAGTTTAGTGTGCCTGAACTCACAATTTAATAACACATCTTTTTGTGAAGGTGGTTTTCGAATTGTGTGTTTAGAATCCACGCTTTTAGAAGTGGCTGGTGTTTTTGTTCTAACAATTCTGTCTGTCTCTGCCTGGTTGTGGATTGACTGTCTGGATTTGAATGTGATAGGATCTGGGAAATGTCTTGACCCAGGGGAGGAGTAGGTAAGACAGCAACAGGCTGGCCTGCATCTGGGGTGTAGGGGGGAGGAGTAGCCCCTGGAGTCTCTAGAGAATGGGGATATCAGATATGTATGGGTTTTCTAGGAGTTAAGGGTGGGAACGTGATAAACTGGATGCAGTGCATTCAGGAAACTTGCAAAACAGCTGAGAGCAAAATGTTAGCTTATGTTACCTCTCTTTTAATTGCAGGTATTGATTGTAATTTTATTTCTAGATGCTTTTTCATACATATTTATTTTGTTCTGCAGCACACACATATACTGTGTGATACTCACTTAGAGTTAACCGTAATTAATGTAGGCCTCGATGTAAAATGGCTCAAATTTGAGTTGTCGTGTTAGTCTGTTGTCTACTTTTCCTCTTTCTCGTTGCAGGAGCTAAGCTGTACCAGACAACATTAATTAAAATGTACTTATTGTTTAGTTTCCATGTCAATGTTTATCTGTGTATGTTCCTTGGAGAGTGAAATAATGAGCTTGCACCTGAGAGCAAGAAGGCCCTGACCCAATTGTATCATTCCGCTACAGATATCGAGCTGAAGGTTATGCAGCAGAGACTGCACTGTGTGGCAGTCAGGGAGAATGGCTAAAACCTTATTTTTGCAACATATTCAATCCTGATTGGTTCTTTTCATGGGAATTGTAGGGAGCTGTCCCATACCATACAAAAATGATTTAAACTATGCAATTGCTTAGTTAGTTAGTTCAGATGTCTTTTCCACTTTCCTTAAAGGAGATGCTTTTCTTTATCTCACCTGAAAGAGTTAGACTCCTGGGACAAATCCCTTCTCCCACTTGCTTGACTGAATCTTAATTTGATTCATTTCATTTTGCTTTTAGTGGCTTTTCATGCTGACACCTTCTGCCTGACGTTTACCCAACTTGTCTGACTCTATAGATTAGCAAATTAGAGAATTTCCCTTCAAGGGAAACTGTGCCTACTGTGATCCACTTAATGACAACTTTAACAGTTTGTCTTTGTGATTTTGAATTGCTTAGAATTATATTGACTAACATACTCATGCATTGTTTAATGATATTCAACTATTTTGAATGATTTGAGTTTGTAATGTGCTAATCTGTTTATACACCTTCATGGTTTGCAAATCTGCCACACTCTGTCATTTTTATAGGGACAATTTGAGTTTGCGCCAGAAATTTCCACAGTGCAAGTCTGCTGCAACAGTATCATCCCAAGGCTGTTTTGGAACCATACCACAACAATATAATTTCAAAGCCTACACTTTGTAAAATTCCTATCATTGGGTGCTACACTTCCCTTGCCCTGGTTTTCTTGCTGGGCAGCATGTTGAACAAAGCGTTTGGTAGATTTCCAGCAGTTATTTTTATCCAAAGCATAGTAATTGCCTTCAGTCTTCATCATATAGGAAGACATTCCGGTCTGGATATGACCCACATCTGTGTTCCCCTGTGTCTTCTGAGCATAAGAATATGTTACATGTGTGACTTATCTGTGAGCTTCAGCAGTGATCCACACACTAGACAGTAGGGAGTTTTATAAGGAGCTTTCATAGAGGATTTCTACAGTATTTTGGTCTGGGATGGGACAGCACCCTATTGATTTGGATAGGAATAGTCCAAAACCCTGACCATGTAAAGACCTATTTGACACTGCACAGACTTCACATGATTATAGTTTTGACTGGTTCTTGTCCTTTACGATAGGCCCATCCAAACATGAGGTACTGTTTGTATTAATAGACAAGCAGAAACACTGAATGGTGGGGCTTTTAGTGTTCTTTGCAAACTCAAGAAATTGTAATCAAAGAAATGTGAGGGCAATCTGCTTTTTGAACCAAATTTTGACATTTTCGGGACATGTTGATTGGGGAAAAGGCTTTTCTAAATATCAAGCAGTTTCGTTTCACTTGTGCATATCCAACCAGTCAGTCTACACTGGAATTTCCTAGGTGCCAGCTAACCCCCAGTCTAAATCCTACAGCAACCTGCATTCACACACATCAAACTAATTCCATGTTTCACTCTTGCACTAGCCACATCACATTCTTCAGCTTTTTCCTGCGAAGACTGAAAGGCTCACCCACATTTGTGGGTAAACATGGGAATGCAGGATGATTGGTTATTTGCTTTCTCTATTGAATTTCCTTATATTTTTGCCTTCCTTGTTTAGGGCAGTGTCCAAAAAACAGAAAAACATTATTTTAAACTTCCTCAGAATCCTCTGAAGTACCTGCAATTATCGGTAATCTCGAATTTGGAATGAATCAAATCGCCCTGTAGCCCTAATCTTAGATGCTTGGGTACATTTCAAAACTACAGAGTATTCTTTAATTTCCAATGCTTGGTTATATAGACACTGTAAACCACAGCTCATTTGTTGTGACTGGGTATTGTGGGGTTTTGAACAAACTAAAACACTTTACTCTGATATCAGAAGAGTCTTTAATGTACCAGGCTTCTGTGCAAAACGTTACAGGTGAAAACCTTGTTACCCATTTGCCTTTTTTCTGACTTTTAGTCACTATTTTTTATGTCATGTTTAGTTTTCTTTTGAAAATCCTTGCAGAATCTCTACAAATGCCCACTTGCTGAATTAAGAATGTTATCTACGTTTCAGCAATCTGTAGCTTTTTGGAATCTTTCATGGGAATCATATGGGCAAGTAGGTATTAAGCACTAATAAGAGGACTTGTCTGTTTTCTTAGGCTAAGAAAAATCTAAACATTGTTTGACTCTTTACTGGAGCACAGACACAGAGCTCCTTCCTCTAACTTTGCATTGCAAGAGGAAGGAGCTATGCATATTCGTTTTCTTTTCTGTGTTTATTTGCCTCAGCAAGGAGCCAGATGCTGCTTGAGGTTTTTTAATAGAGTAAGAGAAAATCCTAGCAGTGCTTGGCTTCTTGCAGGGGAAAAGACACTTTAACTCCCTTCTCTCACAATACTTGTCATGAATAGAAAATATTGGGAGAGGACGGAATGGTGTTTCTGTGCCCCAGCAAGGGACAAGATGCTGTTTGATGTCTTTATAGGCTAAGAAAAAATCCAACAGCCTCTGCCTAATTCCTGTCACACTGGCACAAGGCTCCTTTCTCTGACAATCCTCATGGAGAGAAGCATTTTGAGAGGAAGGGAAGGAATTGTGTGCCTGTGTCCAGGCCGGGAGTCAAATGCTGTTTGAATTTTTTCTTAGGCTAAGAAAGAAATCCGAACAGTGTCTGGTTCCTTGCTTTGGCATTTGTTTGTGTGCCTAAGTTTTGATTTCTTCTTTGAAGAAGAGGGACTAGGAACAATCCTAGTACCTTCTTGTCCAGTTTCAAACTCTTTGGCAAGTACTTCTACTGGTGAAGGTTGGTGGAAGATCTGGGCTGTTGCTCACTCTCTCCCTCCCATTCATCCTCCAGGAAAGTTTACTTAGCCAATGAGTATGGTTGGAGAGGTGTGGACACTGATAGCTGTAATAAGCCCCTCCTGTAGCTCTACCCACTAGCCCAATGCTGGAAAGGACCTGGGAAGGGCTATAAGTCCTTCCCTGTTTTACTCATCAAAGTGTGACGTCACATGATATCACAATCACATTAATGAAATGTCCTGAAAGTAAGTACTGGACCACCTGATTCAAGAGCTTTGACCAGGCATTCCAAACTCTATCCTACAACTCCCAGCGCTAAAAGAATGTTGCCAGGCAGAAAAAAATAACATAAAAAAATAAAAAGGTTTTGGATCGGGGAGGCCAAAAAACATTGTTGTATATATTCACATCACAAAGGGGCATCCTGCTGACAACATTCCATGATTCACATATAATCCATAGGGAAGTCAAAGGGTTAAAGCAGAATAATTAAAGCAGTATAATTTAGTTATCCAACTAATCAATTACATTCATTTCAATACCATACCCTGTATTCAAATAATGCATTAAATCAAGCATGTTGTGATGTTACAGTTTATTCCTTTAATACATTACCTTGTATCACGCTTTTCACTTGAGAGAAGGACAGGTGGATGAGATCTTGTGTACTGTCGATGCTTAATTCAACATATGCATTACCTCTCGTACAAGATGTGACAAATGTATCCATCATTTTTTGAGGGCAGCATGGGAATTTGTATAGCAACATCCGAGACACTGTGTGTTAGCGTGGTGCTGATGCCACCCATTGGGTTTGTGGTGTTCTTTGGTTGTATGAAGCAGGATAGTAAGCCTGAGGTTTAGGAAATTCCTTGGTGCTTCAATTATAAGGAATCCTTGTCCATACCAGTTGGACCCTGAAAACAGAATGATGACTCTCACATAGAACCACTCATTCTCGCAATGGCATTGACAATAAAGCCCGCAATTAAATTTTGACACTGGGGAATGAAACAGCTAAGGACACTGAGACATTAACCAGATCACTGAGTCACATATGTTGGGGGGCGGGGGGGTTCTTTTGGATTTTAGGGCACAACCACCTTGTACAGCCGCATTACGAGTCTCCTAAACTTTTTGATGAGGCCAGTAACCCAGTTAAAAGCCATATGGAAATTGCAGGACATGCAGAAACACCCCCAACCTGTCTTGTTCCCCCCCATAATATCAGCTGTTCAAAATTGCAGTGAAGAATGGGAAATTATCAGGTAAATCAGATGCACAAATATATCTTCATCTAGCAATTCCTAACATCTCAGTGAATTTGCAAGGTCCCACTAAAAATACCCATTAAGACTTCACCCGCCTGCCCCTGTGTTAACAGGTCCCCCGATAACAGTAAGTCCTGGTGTAGTGACTTACCAATTTGCAGGTCTGGAGCACTAGTAATGAATCCCTCACTTGTCTGCAGTGATATTTGCCATGCTGTCAGATCCTTTATTTCTACTCACCTAATGATAGATAGAAGAAAAGAGTCAGTACTTTATATTTATTGGATGGTTACCAGCTGGTGCCATAAGCAGGTTTCTGTACCCACCACAGCTATTTCGCAGTTGGATAGCTTAACTGTTCTGTGCCAGTCCAAGTTTTGCCTTCAGCGTTAGTTCTTTTTTGTAGATCAAAATCCTCCCGCAGGACAAGGCTGAATACTGTAGCTGCACATGTCTACATTTGGACAGATACCTTTGCAGTGGCCTCTAGTTAAAGCTTTTGTTGGGACAAACTTAGAAATCCTGCCTGCCAATGTTGCACATGGATACCCTGGGTAGCCTCTTCACTTTCTTCCAGTCCTTTGGACATCCGGAAGTCATCCTCATGCTAAGTAGATGGTGTACAGGGATGCAATAATGCATAACATTTGGAATATTGCAGGTCTTGGGGTGGAGTCTGGTGCTGGTCTGCCTAGTTACTCCCACAGCACCCTGACTTTCGGGGGAGGCTTCTAGAGACAAGGTCTTATTCCAACATTTTCTCCAGCAGGGTCTAGTACAATCACTCAAAATGTATCAGGCTATAATAGGCCAGCTAGCTGACCCTTGGACAAACGTTCCCATCCTTGGATGCAAGTGGGGAATAACTCCCACATTAGACATCTTCACAGGCAAATCCAGAAAGATATTCTTTCTTCTGGTGCTTCCACCAAGTACGTTTATGTCCTGAATGGATGATGATGAGATGATGGGTTTAAAATGAAAATGAGCAAGAGATTGGTGATAGCCTCTAACCCCATTCAGAAACCATTCCCACAGACCAACTTGTCTACTTAGCAAACACTATACTCTGGCAGCAGTTCCTGTTTGCCTTCTTGCAAGCTATCATGGAAAACTATGTTCTGGGGCTTTTCAAGATGCCGGGGCCTCTGTGGCAATGTCTAGAGCACTTTAAGTCCACCCACTAATGCCCTGTTGAAATGAGAATCCATATGCCAAGCATTACCTACGTAGTTCTGGGAACAGGTTCCCTCCCCTCAGTTATGAGTAGAAACAAGATGCGGTAAATGCAATAGTTCGAAAGCCTTCCTTACTCTAGGACTTGCTTATTGGCAAAATACATAAATGCCCACTCCCCTCTCCCATATTCCATAAGTGGCCTGTGATTACTCCTCCCCCTCTTCCTACCAGCAGAGCCACTCCTTTTGCCTCGGGGCAAGGAGATATTTTGCTTCTCACCAAACTACTAATCACTGCCATGAGAAGAGAGCCCAGCAGAACTGAAATAATCACCGCTAATGCTTAACGGAATCCCCATGTACAATTTTATAAAGCCATCTTTACACAATGCTTAGCAAAGATCTATCATCCTCACCAAGCATAATTTGTGATAAATGAAGCACCACTTATGAAATGGTAATTTCTGTTTTACAAGTAGTTACGACAATGATAATAACACTTGGTAGCTAGTCACTGCAGGGAAATACTGTGCCCGAATACTATAGCAACAAACCTTGTGGGTTAGAAGGTATACCTAAGGGTGACTTAGTTAATGTTTACAAGTAGGCTTTTCTAAATATCAAGCAGTTTCATTTCACTTGTGCATATCCAACCAGTCAATCTACACTGGAATTTCTGAAATCAATTTTTTACACTCTCACATCAGGGTGAGGCAAATAAATGCACACAAGACCATGTGTGGCATTTAATTTTTACACCACTGGGTCATTTCCTACATCAAGGCCTTGCATAAAAGTTAAATCTTTCAGTTGGGTATAACCAAACTTGTACTATGGGGTCAGAGCACATGCAAAATCTGTTTTAAAAAATGGGGAAGTTTCCCCACTGCATCTGCAACAACCAACAGAACAAACTGTGGTTATTCTAAAGCCTGAAATGAATACCGTCTTACTTCACTGGCGCAGATCTTTCACAGGATAGATTCAGGACGGGACCAACCTTCATGACCAACTGAGCAGTTCTCTCCAGTAAGCGGCATGGGACAGATAAGTAGTGTCCGGACTTGGAGCCAGGCCCTAGGCATGTGGCGGTTTGGAGACCCATTTGTCGGAGGGGAGGAGGTGAACCCCAGCCGCTCCATAGTGCAGCGAAGACTCAGACCGTCCTGATTGTCTAGGTGAACAGACAGGTTTGCGGTTGAGGACGTGGCTGGGAGCTGCGGGTGGAGCCTCAGACCTTTGGGATTGAATCCGTACCAGGAGAACTGACTCCCTGGCGCAGGAGGTGAGACAGACGGGTTGTTGATGCCTTGTGGAGGACATCACCTGGACTTTGGGAATCTGCTTCAGATTTTGGTGGAGAGGGGCCACGGACGGGCCATCTTGTGGGACTGCCCGGGGAATGTGAATAGATGCTTCCGTAACTTGGGCATATTTCCCCTGAATTCCTGGCCACAATACATATTGACTGCCTGACGCCATTACACATTCTAGGGGATGCAGGACTAGCCATCCCAGACTGCATTTTCTCAGTGCTCTAAGGAGGAGGTGGGGCTCTGCTGGAGAGCCATATTAGGTCCATACTTCTCCTGAAGCACATCAGAGATGGGAGGAAGCTGGGATAGGCCGCCCTCCTTGGTCTGCACTACTTTAGTGAAAATGGATTAAAATCTCCTGAGGCAATGTCTAGGAGGAAGACATTCTTGATTTCTGGAGGTAACAAAACTGCTCCATCTCCCTCAATCACATCGTTTTTGTAAAATGCAATTGGGGCCATTAACAAAGAGATTATATTTGTTGAGTAGAGTTTTGGAGTAGTTCAGTTACATACAGTTTACCCCCTTTCTTTCACCTTCTTTTGCCTTCAAAGAACGAAGGAACATCGGGAGCTAAGTCACAGGGTGTTGTCAAAAACTCTTGCGTATTTGAAGGCCTGTAGGTGATCGATCCCCCCAAAGCTAACTTTGCATCTAATCCCCCCTCCCCCGCGGGTTGAGAAAGAAAAAGAATGTTTAAGGAAGAAAGTAATCTAGAAGTCTGTTTCTGAAGGAAAAAAGCAATTGAACAACAAGGATCTTGACTCACAGATCGAGTCATTCACTACTGTCCTGGATCCTAACCTTGAACTTTTTTCCAACTTGTATGGATTATTAGAGGGTTTAATTAAGTCTGCACTTTACCCAATCCAGTAACATTGAATTCTCCTAAGCAAAGGTCAAAGAAGAGCTGTCAGGTTTGAAATTTACTTAGCCAAGCCCCATCGGACTGATGGGGACACGCCAGTCGGTATGCTTCTCACAAACTCCCCTAAAGGTCCTGCTTGGGTGAGTCATGTAAAATAGACCACCCTACGGGTTGTAATTGTGAAGGAGGGGAGGGCTTCTGGTCAGTCTGTCCAATCTGCTTTGCAAAGTCTGGTACTATCTTCCAATGTATTGGGACATGGTCGGGGTTGTAGCAAAGCAGTTGGGCCTGTAAAACCACCCCTAGCTACTCTGGAGCCACAAACTCCTCGGTAACAGTTGCCATTGGAGGTGATTCCATATGTTGTATTAACTAATGTCCCAACTCTTAAAGCCAAGCAGAAAGAGAACTGGTAGGATTTAAAGAGCAAAGGGCCAGATGTACGTAGCTTTCTTTATGTCGCTAACGGCCCGATATGTAGAATCGGCCGTTTGCAACAGGAAAAAACATTTTTCTATGTACAAAGGCCCATTTTGTGATTCGGTAACCTATTACTGAATCACAAAATGGGTCTGCAATTCGGTATTAGGAAGGGGCGTGTTAAGGGCGTTCCTTCCTAATAGCGACTCGCAGTGGTATGTAAGAATGTTTTGTGACCGAAATGCAGATGCAAAACATTCACATTTTACCACCAGCTTTAAGTTGGTGGTAACCCATTTGCAAACGGGAAGAGGTCCCTGGGGACCCCTTCTCCTTTGTGAATGTATGCAAAAACATTTTTTAAGTGCGGGAAGTTGCTTCATTTCAAAGCAAACACAGACATGGTGGTCTGCTGTGCCCAGCAGACCAGCATCCCAGTGTTTTTAGCGGTTCTCAATGGGTGGCAAATTGCGACCTACTTCATGAATATTAATGAGGTAGGTCAATTGCGACCCATTAGGAATCACTAAATGTGTCAAAAACACATTAGTATATAGGTGTTTGCGATTACCTTATAGCGAATTGCAAACATTCGCTATTAGGTAACCACAATTTGAAACCTGTGACCCAAAGATTTTCACTAGGTGTATTATGAGGATATCATTATCGTGAGAAGGGTTGCTTAGGTAGGGAATGCCATTTTATTTCAATGGGGTAAACCCATTAAACCTCAGGACTTGGGTAATGTTTAGTAGAAAGAAACAAAGGGTCCTGTCAGAGCAGAACGATTTCGATGAAACAGTTGCTTAGTAACTGTGATTTGGAAAAATGTATCTAGACATACAGCAATATATGAATCATATAGAAAAAAATACACATCCAGAGACATTTCAATTGTATTACTTGTATATATTGAAACAACCTGTATCAGCATGAAGCTCAAGAAAGGCCTAAGGGTGGAAACACAAAATTCTCCCTTCAAGGGTTAGTGGGCGGCAGTGACACTCGTCCCTAAAGCTAGATTCCTTAGCTTTGATAATCTGTGGCTCGGAGTACCAAGAGTAAACAGACAAAAAGCTGAGTTCAGTGCTTTTTCCATGAGCTGGCAGCACTTCTGCAAGAAGCACTTATCCTTTCGTGAAACAGAAGGCTTACCCCATTAGGCCTTTCTTGAGCTTCATGCTAATACAGGTTGCCCCTACACGTACTGATGAAGATCCACATTGATGGTTGCAAATAACCATGCTTTTCTGGGTCAAAACGTCAACGATGTCAACATCTGCCTGTACTATCTGCAATTCTCTAAAGGGCTTTTGAGAAGAACAACTTGTTGCCCTAAATCCCTGGGATCTCTAAACCAAATTACTTAAGACAGGCTTCTAAAATTGATGGACTTTCCTAACTTGAATTTTTATACTCAATCACTTTTTGTTCACTTGCTACACTGCACGAGCACTTGTCACTTTGAACTTATGGAGCAGCTTTGGGTATTTTGTATGTAAATATTTTAGGAGCATAATAGTTTCATTATATATGAGTAATACAGTTGAAATGGTTCTGGCTGTGTATTTTTTAGATACGATTCATATATTGCTGTATGTCTAGATACATTTTCCCAAAACACAGTTAATAAGCAACTGTTTCATTGAAATCGTTCTTCTCCAACAGGACCTTTAGGTAGGAAATGAGCACAAGGATTGGGAGGGGAGACTGTGTGTTTAGTGTTTATAAATTTAAAGGCCTCCAATACTGCCAACACCTTCCTTAGTAGGTCATAAACCCTCTCTCTCCCACACAGTCATATAAGGGTCAAACCCTTGGTTTACTTTTATAAACCCATAACACAGCCTGGTCAACCTTCACCCATGGTCCCTCCCCCTCTTAACATTAATTTACAGCGTCCCATGAGCTTTAATGTCCTGACCTCTAATGCATGTGACCCACTGTCATCACTAGAGTAATCAGATTGACTGTTTGTGGGGAATTTTGGAGCAGAATCATGCGAAGATAGTGGGGCCAGTTGTGGCCAGTGCTCTGTCGTTTAGGCTAGCATCCCTGTTTTATAACTTTCACAGTTTTCAGCTAAACAACTGTTTCATCCCCAGACTGCAGATCCCTCTAATTTTTCTTTGACATCCTTCCAATGTATCTCATGGAATGTGGCTGGACTTAAGTCTAAACTGGCTAACCTTGACTGGGTGCCTTATATTCAGCAGTTTGTGTTTTCTTGCAAGAGACTTGATTCTTGGATACCCTTTTTATTGATGGCTTTGTTTCCTAGGTGAGTCCTGCTGTCAGGTCATCCAGAGGTAGAGCTAAAGGTGATCTAGCTGTACTGATCGCTGTGAATTGGGCTTGTGCGATTAAGAACTCCTCATTTCAGTCTTCTCATTATTTGGTACTTTGTTTGGAGGGTTTAGGCCTAGATAGAATTCTCCTTAATAATGTCTATAATAATAATTTTGAAATATTGTGTAATCACATTCCCAAGCAATTAGTTAAAGATATGTTTTAATTTTTCATCAAGCAGAGTATTGAGCGGTGTCTTCTATGGGCTGGAGATCTTAGCATACACCTGTGTAATCTGCCTGCTAAAGAGGTATGTGGATTGGAAGATTCTCAGGGCTTTGATAAAATGCACTACTTCTCTCATACCATTTTGGGTGATGCGTTGAATGATATTTTCATGAAATTAAATCGCCATTTTGCTTTTGACGTGTGTAACCCGCCATCTCTAGCGATTCCCACCTTTATGAGCAGGAGGTTTTCCTCCATAATTGACTGTATGGCCCTTTCATAGGATCTCTGTGCCAAGGTTCTTGATTTTATGGCCGTCCCCCAATGTGCTAGTGATAACAATCCTTTAATCCTGACCCTTTATCTCTGAGACTACCTTGTCACCAAGATTTGGCTGTGGCTACTAATGAGGGGGTGTTGTTAAATTAGAGTGAGATCAATTTCACAGAGATGTTGACACACCTGGTACATTGTAACGGCATACACTTTTTCAAATATTTATGCACCGGTGAGGACCCAGCAGCGATTTTGAATTCATTTGAGGAGATTAGTATGGGGTTCATCAACTAATATTGTGGCATCCCAGCCACTCTTTGAAAAACCACATAGATGGTTTGATCATTCTTGTACTAAGGTCCACAAGTCTCTTAAAACTACATTACGTAGGCACCCTCGTAATCCAATGAAAGTCAAACTACCCAAGGTGGAATACAAGAGGGTGCTTACACCCAGAAAAAACACAATTAGAGAGGAAGCTTGGGCTTCCCTAACTCGCGCCAGCACTTTACACAATAACGCCAAATTTAGGAAAGTGGTCAATACTCCTTATTTTAAGGATTCACCTTCGCTATCTATCTCAACAATAATTGCTTCTGATAAATGTGAGGATAATTTTTCAAAGCTCCATTGCTCTGGGGACTCTGACTTAAATCATACTCTAACTTTTGTTAATCATGCTGTGATGGGTCCCGTTTTCAAATTAGGGGAGGTCAGATCTTCAATTATCAGGAGTGTGAGGTGGAAAGCACTGGGCCTTGACCGAGTCCCAGAAGAATGTTTTTAAGCATGAAATAGATCTTTGGGCACCAATTGTCACAAATGTTTTAAGGGCAGCAGCAAAGATCCAGCCACATAGGTCTTGGAAAGAGTTGGTGATTGTACCAATTTTTTAAAATGGCAATAATGCAGATCCAGCTTGTTATAGGCCCATCTCTCTCTTGCAGTCATTGGTCAAGGTGGCAGGGAGGGGCATTTTGGCTAGACTTGAATTATGAGCCTAAGATTACGAAATTTCGTCAGAGGTACAATAAGGTTTCTGTTGCCGCTTGGAAAGTTTAGACCAATGTTTAAGCCTGTATCCATTAATTTCTAAGCACACTGTGGCAAAATCCAAGGCAATCAATCTCGCTTTTATGGATTTGTCTTCTCTTTAACAGAGGGAAGCTCTGGTACAAGATGTTGGACTTGGGAGTGGTTTCTTCAATTGTTTATTTGGCTCAATTACATTTGAACATCCCTGCTTGGGCATGGTATGGTCTTTCTGGGGAGATGTCAAATTCATTTGGGATCGGGAGGGGTGTCAGACGGGGTTTCTTATTTGCCCTATACATTAACGATTCACATTCTCCTCTCAGTTCAATAGGTCTGGACATGCACTGGATTGGCACTTGTCCAGTCCCAGTGCTTCTTTATGTTGACAATGCCGTTCTTATGGCATGTTCGGTAAATTGACTTCAAAAGCCATAGGATTCATTTGTAAGATTTATGAAGGACTTGGACCTGGAAACAAATTTATCAAAAATGCAGGTGATGGTGTGCGGTCCCAAGATCCACTAAGATGAAGTCTTTCTTTGTTCATTTGGTCCCTATCAATAAGGTCAAAACCTTTCAATATCTGGGAGTCCCACTGGGCTCAGGCCCTAACTGGCATTACATCATCACTGTAAGAACACAACAATTTGAGCGATATGTTGAAGCCATTTTTAGATTTACATCAAAATTGGGTTTGAAGCCAATAAAAGAAATCCTTGAGATTTATAAAAGCAAATGTATTTCGATTCCAACATATGGGTCTGAACTTTGAATATTTGTTGACCATAAGAGGATCCATAGGCTGGAGAATGCTTCTATGCAAGGATCGTTCGCAGTTCCTACTAGCAGCTCTGGTCTGATTTGTCATTCCAAGCTAGGAGCTACGTATATTATGTATTTTATTAAATTTAATCTCTTGGTCCTCAGGCTCTCGATCTGGGGAATTCCTTAGAAATCATTCAATTGCTCTGTTATCTTAGATTGTCTCTCCATGGTTAATGGTCTTTGAATTCCATGGATTAAATATGTAAGATACATTCACCAGGGTAGGCAAACCTGGGATTTTCTCTTGCCCTACTCCTGACATTTATGGTCTCACAGATCAATTGAAGCATTTCTTTTTAGACAATTTTCGTGAGTCTAGACTTTTGTCTGAATCTTTCAAATCTTCTGTTGCAGACTATGTGCTTAATCCATCTGTTAACAGTATTGAATCTAATCTTTTGTTTATTCCTAATTTGTATCACAGATTTATTTTAACAAGGTTTAGGTTTAATTTAGTCCATTTGTTTTTTACCTTTCCTGAAAAGTTTTAGTGGTCTAAGTTACCTCCTTGTCCGTGTGATAATCATTCTGCGCAATCATTTGTTTTATTGTTTTGCTATTTTAATACCGAACCTAAGAGGCTTTTTATGTTCCAGTTTTACGGCAGCAAAACACAAGGTCTTACAAGATGCCATATCTTTATTTTCAGCAACTAACGTCAGTATTTGAATGACTATCCATTGTTTATTTCATTATTCAGTGTATGAAAATTATAATTCTATTCTTTAGTCTATTGGCTGCTTTGATATTCTTAGATTTTTATCCAGTTTTATCTATTAGCATTTAGTAGAGTTTTTAAGACCTATATGAGATTCTTTTTTATGTAGTGCTTATGATTATTGCTTGAATGATTGTGTTTATTATAGTAATGAAATGTATTTCTTAATTTATAATTATCTTCTATAGCATTTATTTTGCGAAATAAAGTTGTTCTGACTGACTGAATTCTACGCAGGTATGGGCTCAGACCACACTACCTCAAAAGACCTCCTTCTTTATTGCACTCCACCACTGTTCTCTTGGTAATAGCGTCTGTTGATAAATACTAGGTGCTGGTGATGTCCCTAATCATTTAACTGAGAAAGCCGCTCTGCCACACTCTAAAGCATCTTTCTGTATAATAAAATCTTTGTTCTTGTTGGGTGCTTAGAACGCTCGAATTTGCCTTCTAGAGAATGCAATTTTCATTTTGCCTTTGAAAGTAAAAGCTTGAAATTCCCACACAAAGCAACTGCTGGTCAAAAGACAAGGACTGGCCAAAGCTGTCACACATCAGGACATTTGTAGCTATCCAGTTCTGCCTGTGTATCTGTATGTGAGTTGTGCCACGTTTGTGGGTGTGTCCATATCAGTTATCTGTATACAGGGGTGCCTGCACAGAGCATGCCCTTTTTCACATGGAGCTTAGCCACAAACTGCGGCTTCTCTATAAAAAAAAGACTCTGATTGGGATTGAAATCAAAGACTACAATGGCCTTTATCGTGTCTTCAAAAATGTCAGGCTTGAGTGACTTATCCAAAACAGGCAATCTAATACTTGAGTTTAGAATGGCACACATATTACAATCCCCAGAATGAAAGGGAAAAAATCATTGGATGAGCTGTGTGTGTTTGACATGTGACAACTTGAGATCTCTCTGCATAATCCTATGCCCACATCACCATTGTACATCATCTTTTTCCCCCTGCTACACATCTCTTGTGTTCCCACATTGCACACAGCGCTTTACCTCTGCACTGTAGATCACAAAATTATCTTGGATGCATAACACATGACTGCCCAAGATGCATAAGCTAGTGCTGAGGGGTATCACCTAGTACTCTCCTGAGGCGGATCGCCGAATGCTCCCCAAGGCACATCATACAGTACTCTCCTGAGGCAGATCACCCTGTGCTCCCCCGAGGTAGCTCTGCCTCTACTTCCCTGAAAAACCTTAAATACTCCTCTGGTACAGAGGCCCTCAGATCTCATAGTACATATTAGCTAGTGTTCCTCTAGACCACATTATCCTGTAGTCCCTGATGCACACCACAATTTAGTCACTGATGTAAAACTTGCATATGACATGATCTCTCCTTTTTTGTTTATAGTTTATTTTCTTTTATCGGAAATTTCACATTTCTACACAGTTTGGTTTAAAATATGCAGCAAAAATGTCACTTAAATTATTTGAAAGAATCAGGGGCATATTCACAAGGAGCTATCGCCGAATTAACAGCACTTTATCGCAGCCAAAGTCGTGATAAATTTACCTCCCCATTCACAAGCAGGTGTTAACAGCCCACAGCACCAGTTTACCCGTGATAGCAGCCGCAAAAAACATCGCCACAGAGGACCCCCGCAAATATCGCCAATGAGATGCAGAGTAGGCATTCCCGTGACAAAAGCCGAGACAACAGCACATCTCAACATTCACAACAACCAGCCACATCCACGATAAAAACACAAAACAGGCGATAAGGCGCGTTAGCACCAGGAAATCTACACCTGCTCTGACCTGGTGTAAAGTCGGACGGCAGCCAGCACCACAAAAGGGAGCACAGCCCAGGGCCACATCCGAAAGGCAACAGATGCCATGGAGCCACCCATCATGCGGCCCGGACACCCAAGAGGGCCAGAACACCGACCTCCACCACCCCAGGACCCCAACCCACACCCGGAACACCCCCCCGGACCACCACACATGCAGCGCAGACAAAGATAGCTGAACCCCAGGAAACGTACCAGCCGCACAGACCCAACATCTGACAATGTCACCGTCCACTACAGGCTGAAAGGGACAACCAACCTACGCATCCTGACCATCATCGCCTAACAGGCCTACGGCACCAACACAGCTGAAAACCAACCTCCCACCCCACACAAAGCTGATGGCCTGGCTGCACCTGTTGGCCCCTGGGACCCCCCAACCAACACCCGCCAGAGTCAGAGGATTCTCACAGCCAGCCACATCCAAGTACCCCACACCTGTCCTGGACATCACCATCACCCTGGTACCCCAGTCCCCATACGTACAACACAATGTGCAGGATCTGCTGGAGACCAAGCAAGGACCATACGCTCAAGCAGGATGCACGCACGTGTTGGGGGCAATACACAGCACACATGTACTACCTGTGCCCCCTGGTGACACAGCACACAATCACCGCAACATGAAGCACACGTCTCACACCAATGTCCAGGCAACAACAGAACACCGTGGAACCCCCAACAATGTCGCCTTCAAATGCACAGCCAGTGTGCATGATACCTTCATCCTCCGACAGTCCATCATCAACCAGCATTCCCAGGATGGCAACAAGGCAAATGCACAGCCCCTTGGCAATAAACAAATGAACACCCCACACACCTCAACTCCACAACCATGCAACTCACAACGCTGACAATGCACACGTCACAAAATCACATACAACAGGCACAACAATATGCCCACCCACCAGACATGACAGAACAACTTACAATGTCCACATGGGCAAGCCCTGAACATGAGCCAGCAACGGCATGGCACCTCAGCCACATAATAGCTGAATGTGGGGAGAGGTGGCAACCAGGCATGTGTGAAGGATGCAGTAGAACCATGATTGGGAAAGTACACAATGCCAAGAGTGCCGGAGATGTGCTGGACACCTCGCAGTATGCAGAACACACCCATATCCATGGTGACATACACCACTTGCGTATGAAGTGTAGTGGACAGTGGACGCCACCATGTCACCCCAGCCAGTGGGGGACCTCGCGGAAATGTTGCCTGTTACGCCCCCCCCCAAGCATCAGCAGAGTGGGATGGCCCAGCATACGCCATGCCAGCGTAGGGGTGTGAATAAAAAGCACGTAGGCCTGGGCGTGGTCCTCTTCCGGAAAGACCCACGTCTCTGCCAGGGCGGCGCCTCCCACCTCGCCATGAGGCCGACGCCATCCTCGTGAGCGTAGTTGCCTGCGATGCCATGCGCCTGCCGGACCCCAGCACGCTGGACCACGAACCCGTCAGGCCAGCCCCTGCGCAGCCAGGCCACACTGATCACCTTCCGACACCGGCGTGTGTCAAGGAGGGCCCACCACGTGCCGGAACAAGCCCCAAGCCCGAGGCCCGAGACCTTGGCAGCCACCTCAGACCATCACGGCCTCCACGACACCGGCCCGCTTTATTCCTTTTTAGTTGACGTACTCCACTGCCGCCCCCGGACTACTCTTCGGACCAGTAGGGCCCATATGTGAAACTGTGTCCTGAGTCATGAATGGCAGTGACCCCAAATCCGGGCCAGCGGCCACAGCACCAGACCCCCCCCCGATCAGTGAGGCATAGTTCCATATGGGCATCTTGCGACACGTGGTGCCACTAACCCTGTTCAACGTCAGCCGGCTACACGTGGTGCCACTAACCCTGTTCAACGCCAGCCTGCTACACGTGGTGCCACTAACCCTGTTCAACGCCAGCCGGCTACATGTGGATGAGGGACCAGGACTACCCTGCTGACCAGTAGGTTACACATCCAGTACCTAGTCGCAAAGCACGAATGGTGGAGTCCACACCAGTGGTCGCACGGAGAGGTGAAAGAGGAAGATGCTGCTCAGTCCGGACGAATGCCGGGTCACATACACGGAGGTGACCTTAACACGTGGTGCCACTGAACCTGAACTACGCAGGCCGGTGGGGCCATCCAACCTATGCCGGAGCCACTCGGTGAATGGGCCGTGCTGACCGCTGCCTCAGGCCTACACCACGGTCAGGTAGGTCACACATTTGGAACTGAGTCTTGATTACACCATGGCAGTGAACATTATTTAAGGCAGAGAACAATTCACAATACACCCTCCGATGTGGTGGCAACAAGTCTGTGCATGGCATCACAACCACACGTGCCTGTGGGCCTACGCGGACCACTCCCCTCGGCCTACGCTGCGCACGAGTGGGATCACAGATTTGGAACTGAACATCGGTAATTCAAAAGGCAGAATACATTTCTTCGCACGCACGGAGGGGCGTAAGAGGATGACATGTTGCAGTCCGGAGGGAACAGGATCAGCATCACGGAGGTGATTGAACACTACCGACAACTGCCACTGTGTCACTAACTCTGTGCCTCGCGAGCCGACGACCCGTGGCTGTGGGCCACTGCTGACCGCTGCCTCCGGCCTACACTGCGGTCCAGTAGGTCACAGAGCCTTGATTTGGCATTCTTGGAGTTCACATATGTGTACCGGCATCATCGCAGACTGCATCCCCTCACAGCACCTATGCCACCAAGTTTGTTCCCCGACATTCATGGACACTCACTGGTCGTACATTGGTGGCGTTTGAGTCTATGGACTAGGGGCTAGTTTTCATCCTCATGTAGCTGATCCCAAATTGTTGATGCAAACGAGGGTTGCGCTTTCCACTCCTCCATTTGCTGCTTCCAGATAACATCAGACCTTCCGCATCATGCCCTGGAGGACACCTTCCACTGTCCCCCGAAACCCTCCGCAACATACACCTCGGACATTGATGGGGACCCGCTCAGGTCGCATGGCCCATCTGACTGCAACGCAAGTCACCGTCCCGTGGCTGGGTGCCTGTGCCGGCCGCAGTGCATCCAGGGCCACTAACTCTGTGCTGCTCAGGCCTGGGACCCCTTCTTCTGAGACATTGAATGGCCTCTGTAGCGATGGGCTTGGGGTCATCAACGCCATGTGTCTGTGGCCCTGCGCTGTCCGCCTCCTCCGGCCCCAATTGCGGGCCACCAGGGCCCACACATGGCATCGAGTCTTGACCGGCCCGGACGTCGCATCACCGCAGGAGGCACACGCCACCACCGCAAGGACCACCTCCAACCGCCATCTGCCAGAGTCAAAACGGTGGTCCTGACAGACCCTCGGAGTTGCTCAGACCTGTCGTGGATGCCATCATCGGCCTGATACCCTGCTCAGCACTCCAGGTGCCAGTGACTCAGTGCACCGCAAGCCATTGTCCGTTACTGATTGAGTTTTGTGCTGTTGTGAGGTTGCGCAGCAATGTCACCTCATGCAGTGAGGAAGACCTGGGACCATGAGGAGGAGGATGTGTCAAGTGTGCGGATGGGAGAAGGCACAGACAATGGGAGGGCAGGTGGCAACAGCCCCAAGGCAGGAATGCAGACTGGTGGCGGTAGTCAAGCTACACACCCGGATCTAATACTGGGTATTGCGCTGTGGACTGCAGACGCAACTGTCACCTCAGGCAGTGTGGGAGACCTGCGACGTTGATGAGGAAGTTGATGCAGGTGTAACACACCCCACTGCATCTGCATCAGGACTAACCCGAAGGGACACAATCCTAGCAATTTCTTCACATGAGCGCGCTCTTCTCTAGTGCCCCTACCTCAGTGCACTGCAACTCATGGAACCTCCAGACTGAATATTGTGTGACCTCTGTCCTTACTCCGGATCCCTCAATGTTGCTCTGCATTTGACTCTGTTATGCTGGTGTTTTCTGTTTCCATTACACTGGTGTCCACTGTTCAGGTTGGCAGCACCAAGCACTCCGTGCGGGCTGGCTTATACTCACCCCACACACATCCAGCACAGGTGTCACTGTACATGTGGCCCTGCCAATAAAGAGGCCGGGCGCACGTGCCCGTAGCCAGTTCAACATGATATGTGCATGTGTCTCTGTGGAGGTGTGGGTCTCCTTTGTGGGGTGTAGGTGGTCCCTGAAGGGTATTGGACACCCACGTATGTGTTCTAGTTCGCATTCCATGGGATCGGCAACACCCTCACCTGTTGGGCCACCACCTTTTGGCGTTCTGCCACCTGGCATTGGGGTGCCATGTGTGGGTGGGTGAAGTGTTGTGAGGCAGCCGTGATTGCGGGTGCTTCATGCTGTGTGGTCTGTTGCTGGGGCTGGGTTCTCCTCTGAGTAGCTTGTCTGCTCTGGTCCTGGTGGTGGGTTGTGTGGGATGTCCATGGGCTGTTGTAGGGCGTCGGTGTCGGGGGTGTGGTGTTCGTCTCGGGCATCAGTGATGGGTTGTCTGTTCTGACCTGCTGGAGGTGTTGTTTGTCCCTCTGCATTGTGAAGGGGAGGTGCATGTTGGCATTGTGTTAGCGCCTTGTTCTTGTCGACATGCAGACTGTGTGACAATGTACATTGTGACTGTTCGGGTGGTGGTGGCTATTTGAGTTGGGACAGTGTACATTTGGCCTACATGGCTGATGTGGGGTTGTAGGGGTAGATGTGCATCTCACAGTTCCCTGCTCTGTCCAATGTGATTGTTCTGTTTCTGCACCTGGGTGGACCCAGTTGTGTCCCCTGTTCTGCAGTGTGGGTGTTGCACTTTGTGCCACATTGTCATGGTATGTGCTGTGATTGCTATGTGTGTGTGCTGCAGTGTGCCACGGGGATGGGGGACATGTCCCTGGGTAATTGTGGGTGTGCAGTGTGTTACACCTCATTGTGCATGTGTGGGATTGTGCCCATCACCCCCCGTCCCCCAGTCCCTGTTGGATCCTCACCCTGTTGTTGTTGTGTCAGGTCCTCTCGAGCTGTGTCCATACTCCCTACTCCTTGCACCCTCTCCACACTGATGACTGTGGCCTTGGTTTCCTCCAGCTCCTCCTGTGGCGCTGGACTGCCACCTCCTGTCGCCGTTGCTGCCTTCCTATTGGCAGCGGGTTTGTACCTGGTTTAGGTTGTCACGTCCTGCCGGCGTCTCTTGGCCTCCTGGATTGGCCTCCTGGGCACTCCGGCTGCATTCCAGGTGGTCTGCTTGTGGGTCAGTTGCTGGTAGTGTTCTGTCGCCTCCGTGGCCTTGGTCTTGTTTTCCTGCGGTCTGCACCCCGTCTTCCTCTCCCTTTTCTCCTTGGCCTTCCCCGACCCAGTTGTTCCTTGCTGGTGGTCTGTGGGGGTTGTGGGGTTCGCGTTGCCCTCTGCGCTGAGTCAGGGTGCATCCATGTTGCTACGTGCTTTGGCTTGTTTCTGGTGTGTTGTGTCTGTGGTTTTTATGGTGCAATTTCCCGCCAGACGCGTGGGATTTGCAGGCCTGAGGCTGCTTTTCGCTACTTTTTGTACCGCGATTGGCCTCATCGCATGATTTCTCGCGTTCGCGTTTCGCATTTTTTCAGCGTGGCGTTGATTTTCACGCTGACATTTGACACTTTATCTGGTGACTATCGCATGGTACCGCCTTGTTGTGAATTCCACGTTGACACTGGGTTATTTTCCCGTGATAGGCTGCGATATTAAAAGTTGCATTACGCTACTCTTGCGGTAGTTATCACACATTCTTGTGAATATACCCCTCAGTCTTTAATAATTTAGTTTACACAATTGAAAATGATTAATTTTCTTTTGCAATCTACCTTGATCCCTCTTCTATGATAGGTGACATTCAGTACCCACTAGTATTTCAGGGACAACGCGCTGTTCTAAAAAAAGAATACTTTACTTAAGCGTTTAACCGAGACAATAAAAATGTGTATGTGTAATTCAGTGTTTTAGGGGAAACAAAAAAAAAAATTATGGATATTTTGGAAGTGATTGTAATTTCTGGAAAAGCATGGCAGTGCAACATAACAGTACTTTCTGAGAGGGTTGAACAATTTAAAGTCAGTCAGGACTTGCGGGATGTCTAGGAATGCAATGTGACATTACTTACTCCACTCGTTATTGATTTAACACACATTATCCTCACCATTCATCACCAGAGAGCCCTGTCAAGTCAATGCTCCTTAAGAGCACCTGAAAGAACTTCCTTTTCTAATGTGCACTACTTTATTAGCTTCAATTATATGACTTTAATAAAGCTATCACTCACAGACTGTGATGCTGACAGCCTTACAGCGTGGTGCAAACACTGCAACCATCTTGCTGCAAAATTAAATCATAGGGAAATCCCATTACGCGTTTTAAAATTGCACTGGAATGGCATCATCCGTATTCAACGTCTTTTTTTTATAAAGCGCTTCAAAATATTTTACCAATGTTTCTGCTACAAAGTTATAAACCGATGTTTCTGACACAATTAAATATTTATATATAATATGGGACTGGTCTAATGGTTTGAAGGCATAAAATCATTTTAAATCTTTGTTTTACGGTGAAGCAATGCTAAATCATTAACAAGGTTCATCGATTCTGCGCTGCAGGCTGTTAGAGGATGTGCCATTCCAAAGAGGCTTCCCTTGTGATTATGAATTATTCCATAATACACTACATACCGAAACAATGATACCATTAGCAGTAGTATGGTACTCATTTAGAGTGCCCTGGAAATGCAATAAAATTGTTTTAAAAGGGGTAGCTCAAATGTATTGCAATCCACTAATTCAGAGTGATCGGAATTAGTTACTGAATTACTCAAATGTATTAATATCACATTACCTCCTCATTCTCTTCCTCGTCCCATTCCTTACTCATTGAGAATTTATCCTCCATTCCCCAGACGGGCACCACTTCCCAAGCTTTTGTCCATTTCCATAGATGACAACTGTCATCCTTTTATAAACTTCACTGCATCCGAAAGCTCCTCCTGTTTTACAAAGCCCTCTATCACAATGTTGATTAAGGATTTCAGGACGGGAGGGAGACTCATAAGTACGGGGACGAGGAAGGAAGAATTGGAGTAATAAAGATTGCCGGTAAATAATCTAGGCATTATATAGCGGAAAGAACATTTGATGGTCAGCAACCAGGAAAAACATGGCTGGTACCCACTCAACACACAAATGTTGCAAACACTTGATGAATGTAATGCTCGGAAGTTATCTCACAATCTAGGCCCCATTCATAAAGAAGTAAGATAAGTACGGGCAATGATCTATGCCACCGACTGCCTGTACTTTTCTTATTTTTTGGAATTTAGAAATGTTTCCAGAAGAACTGCTTGAAAGCTGCACCTGGTGGAGATTTCTGCCTGTACTTCTCAGAAGATCAGATGACATTCCCATTGAATACTAGCCTTACTTAGTACTCCACAAAGCATAAATGGAATAGGAACTCTTTGTTTTCTCAGCATGAAAAATATTTTGTCCCATAATGAAAGTTCACCCCCCAACCCTCAACAAATTTGAAGTTGATCCCTTCCCCTTCTCACCGTGGAAAGCATTTATGCCATCCAACCTTTCCTAGGGTGCAAAAGTGAAGGAGAGGATTTTGTAAATGCACACAAGCAACCATTTTTGTGGGCAGTTGCTTTAGAGCGTCCATTTTCCCACTCCTTTAGTGAGATTTACAGGTGTAAATCTCTGCACACATAAATGGGCAGCCAGTCACACATGCACTCACACATCCACCACACTCAAAAACCCACTTACACACATGCTCACACACCCAGGTTGCAGGGATGTTGTAGTTAGGAAATGGCATTAAGTTCAGATTTTACACACACAAAACCATAGAAATTCAGCAGTTTTAGTTATAGTGATCTCAATTAACTATAACTCGTGCCCTAAGGTAAATATAACTCATGCCCTCGCCATGCACTGCTAACCCACAAATTACATCCCCCAGACCCTTTTTTTTAAAGGGTAGGGGGCCAAGTGGCCACTCTCCCGAACCTTATTAGGCCCTGGGGACCCCATCCCCAGGGCCTTTTTTTATGAAAGGGGAGGGGGAGCCGTATGGCCCACTGACCGTGCCTTATTGGGCCCTGGGGACCCCATCCCCCAGGGCTGGTTTTTTTAAATTAAAGAGGAGGAGGGCATGTGGCCCCGTCTCCTAGCCTTATTAGGACCTGGGGCCCCCATCCCCCAGGGCTGTTTTTTCATTAAAGGGGAGGGGAACTGCGTGGTCCCCTCCTCAAGCCTTATTTGGCCATGTGGACCCCATCCCCCAGGGCCACAACTTAAAATAAAGGGGAGGGGGTCTGCTCGGCTCCCCTCCCTGAGCCTTGTTAGGCCCATGAAACCTCAAGAACAAAAGAGCCCGTCTGTTTAGTGTGTGCCAACCCACTGCAGGGGGAGAAAAAGTGCTAGGGTTTTTTATACAACCCTCACCCACCAGTGATGCCCATTGGTGGCATGCTTCATCATAGTGTTCCTCTCGTTCTACTGCAGAACAAGGCGTGCCACAACCTGTGTTACCAGGGACCACTGAATGGTATGCTCTTAGTGATTAATAGACTAGGAGTAAGAGGGGCATAAGGGTCAGGATATCCTTATCTGCACTTGCTCCTGTGGGAGTCTGACTCCTGCAGGAGCAAAATGGCCCACGGGAAATAAATCTCCCTGGGCCAATCAGAATGCTCTATTTTTAAATTGGCGCTCCCACGAGAGTCTCTCGAGCCTCTCGTGGACCCAAGCATCCAGATATAGAATTCTGTCTAAACCTTAATTTCTTTAAACTACTGAATGGATTTGCACCAAATCACAAAAAGCACAATCTGCATACCAAGATCTAGCCTCCTGCCAAATTTGGTGGAATTCAATTCAACAGTTTTTGCTATAGCCTTGCCTAAAGAAGTCTATGGAAAATGCAGAGGAATTTTGCATTTTGGGACTCCCTTGTTATCTTAGCCCCCGCTTGACGGAGGACAGCTGACTCCGGAGCATGGGCTCAGGGTCCGATCCCCGGCACCAGCGGCAGCTCAGCTCAGCCCTGTGACTCTGGGCAATAGTTCACTTAATCTACCTGACAGCCCCCAATGCCTTGAGACCCCTAGGGGGATTAGTTTGTGTTTTACAAACATGGGATTCATACACCCCAAAACTTTCCATGCACAAACTAGTCAAAAAGTAGCACCTTTTTGGAATATTTTGTGGAGATTCATCAAACAGGGCCACAGTAATTAGCAACCCCAAAAACTTTTTTCCAATGAAACGGCTGACCTAACTATAGCTACCTACTCACTGGGTAAAATACATATATATATGAGGTTTGTTTCGAGCCATTTGTAGAATGACAGCACTACGCGAGAGACACAAACTCACCTGACTGTTTTCTCTCATAAAGATTCCACATTCAAACAGTGCTATTGCCAAGTAAGAACATTGAATTGGGGTGATATAAACGAGGACTTCCAGATCTTTTACTCGAAGGAATTCACAATGCACTGTGGGATTTGTATTTTTTCACTTTCAGTCACGTGATTAAGTACTTTTAAGCACGCACGAGCAAGTAATTTGTTTGCCTTCCACCTGTGATCAAGGCTAGTGATGCCGAAACGTTAGGAATAGGAAGCATGCTGTGCTGCTGGATTTCGAAATAAAGCCGCATTTCCAGTATTGGGCCTCTCTTGTTTGTGTGCATTTGGAGGTGCTTTGATGGGCTATTCCGAGCCCATTGTTAGAGGCTGCCCTGAAGGGTCGGGGGCTACGGAATCGGAAAATGTTGTGTGGATATTAACTGAGGAGCATGACCCACTCACCCACCCAAGCCTACTAAGGAACGCCACTGTGGTAAAAATGAGCGCGTGTTGGAAGGGATTCAAGATGGATTATTTCCCTCTATGATCGTGCTGGAGAATGAGGTTTGTTTCGAGCCATTTGTAGAATGACAGCACTACGCGAGAGACACAAACTCACCTGACTGTTTTCTCTCATAAAGATTCCACATTCAAACAGTGCTATTGCCAAGTAAGAACATTGAATTGGGGTGATATAAACGAGGACTTCCAGATCTTTTACTCGAAGGAATTCACAATGCACTGTGGGATTTGTATTTTTTCACTTTCAGTCACGTGATTAAGTACTTTTAAGCACGCACGAGCAAGTAATTTGTTTGCCTTCCACCTGTGATCAAGGCTAGTGATGCCGAAACGTTAGGAATAGGAAGCATGCTGTGCTGCTGGATTTCGAAATAAAGCCGCATTTCCAGTATTGGGCCTCTCTTGTTTGTGTGCATTTGGAGGTGCTTTGATGGGCTATTCCGAGCCCATTGTTAGAGGCCGCCCTGAAGGGTCGGGGGCTCCGGAATCGGAAAATGTTGTGTGGATATTAACTGAGGAGCATGACCCACTCACGCGCCCAAGCCTACTAAGGAACGCCACTGTGGTAAAAATGAGCGCGTGTTGGAAGGGATTCAAGATGGATTATTTCCCTCTATGATCGTGCTGGAGAATGAGGTTTGTTTCGAGCCATTTGTAGAATGACAGCACTACGCGAGAGACACAAACTCACCTGACTGTTTTCTCTCATAAAGATTCCACATTCAAACAGTGCTATTGCCAAGTAAGAACATTGAATTGGGGTGATATAAACGAGGACTTCCAGATCTTTTACTCGAAGGAATTCACAATGCACTGTGGGATTTGTATTTTTTCACTTTCAGTCACGTGATTAAGTACTTTTAAGCACGCACGAGCAAGTCATTTGTTTGGCTTCCACCTGTGATCAAGGCTAGTGATGCCGAAACGTTAGGAATAGGAAGCATGCTGTGCTGCTGGATTTCGAAATAAAGCCGCATTTCCAGTATTGGGCCTCTCTTGTTTGTGTGCATTTGGAGGTGCTTTGATGGGCTATTCCGAGCCCATTGTTAGAGGCCGCCCTGAAGGGTCGGGGGCTACGGAATCGGAAAATGTTGTGTGGATATTAACTGAGGAGCATGACCCACTCACGCGCCCAAGCCTACTAAGGAACGCCACTGTGGTAAAAATGAGCGCGTGTTGGAAGGGATTCAAGATGGATTATTTCCCTCTATGATCGTGCTGGAGAATGAGGTTTGTTTCGAGCCATTTGTAGAATGACAGCACTACGCGAGAGACACAAACACACCTGACTGTTTTCTCTCATAAAGATTCCACATTCAAACAGTGCTATTGCCAAGTAAGAACATTGAATTGGGGTGATATAAACGAGGACTTCCAGATCTTTTACTCGAAAGAATTCACAATGCACTGTGGGATTTGTATTTTTTCACTTTCAGTCACGTGATTAAGTACTTTTAAGCACGCACGAGCAAGTAATTTGTTTGCCTTCCACCTGTGATCAAGGCTAGTGATGCCGAAACGTTAGGAATAGGAAGCATGCTGTGCTGCTGGATTTCGAAATAAAGCCGCATTTCCAGTATTGGGCCTCTCTTGTTTGTGTGCATTTGGAGGTGCTTTGATGGGCTATTCCGAGCCCATTGTTAGAGGCCGCCGTGAAGGGTCGGGGGCTCCGGAATCAGAAAATGTTGTGTGGATATTAACTGAGGAGCATGACCCACTCACGCGCCCAAGCCTACTAAGGAACGCCACTGTGGTAAAAATGAGCGCGTGTTGGAAGGGATTCAAGATGGATTATTTCCCTCTATGATCGTGCTGGAGAATGAGGTTTGTTTCGAGCCATTTGTAGAATGACAGCACTACGCGAGAGACACAAACTCACCTGACTGTTTTCTCTCATAAAGATTCCACATTCAAACAGTGCTATTGCCAAGTAAGAACATTGAATTGGGGTGATATAAACGAGGACTTCCAGATCTTTTACTCGAAGGAATTCACAATGCACTGTGGGATTTGTATTTTTCACTTTCAGTCACGTGATTAAGTACTTTTAAGCACGCACGAGCAAGTAATTTGTTTGCCTTCCACCTGTGATCAAGGCTAGTGATGCCGAAACGTTAGGAATAGGAAGCATGCTGTGCTGCTGGATTTCGAAATAAAGCCGCATTTCCAGTATTGGGCCTCTCTTGTTTGTGTGCATTTGGAGGTGCTTTGATGGGCTATTCCGAGCCCATTGTTAGAGGCCGCCCTGAAGGGTCGGGGGCTCCGGAATCGGAAAATGTTGTGTGGATATATATATATATATATATCCACAGCTCTCCACCAGCCGATGGCAAATTCGTATTACACGAAGGAATGGAGTACGGACCACCAGGTAAGCGCTATTAAAAATTTCTTTATTTAATTCCACAAATTGGCAGCCATGACGCGTTTCAGCTCCGGAGGGCCTTGATCACATGACGCGCTCTGCAGTCAACATGTGACTTTTATACCATTTTTTTACCCTTAAAGTGACAAGTGCATATATTATTAAAGGTAATGTTCTGTATCACTTGCCCACATATTGACTTTGTTATTTTTAAGGCATTAACATGTGTGATCTATCACGTGTTCTTTTGTTCAAAATTGCTTTTACATTTGTGTTTTGTATGAAGCATAATAGTCGTTTATGTCTTAAAACTAATAAAAAGACATTTACTCATGGTCTAAATACCTTCTGAAAAAACCAGACAAATAAAAAACATCATGATACGCCTAAAGTATTAAAAACTATCTAAAATTTCCAATATCATTATGACAATTAAATGTGCAAAAATAGCAAGATACAGTACAAGGCAGACTTTTTATAATTCCTATTTGTCCGAGTGAGCCCATCCTGACTAGGAAGTAAAGTGCTTGTTTCAACACTGATATTCACAGTTAGTTCTAAGTAAACATTACCTCTAAATGTGCAAAAAATAAATTAATTCTCATTAAAGTGCAAGTGCTTAAAACCTTAGTGTCAATAAAAATAGTGAAGTAAAAAACGATTATATGTATTCATAGTAACATAAATGTTGTGACTGACTAATTTAGATAGAGAATAGCAGCAGCGTTTTGCACTAATAAATTGGTCTTCCCGGTGGACAGAGTAACGTCTTATGGATCTTAGGTAAAAAGTATTTCTACAACAATGCCACAATAAGAATCTACTTAGTGATGAAGAGTTTACATTTTTATCAAAAGACTTCCCGGTAACACCGACTATATACTTTTTACCTAAGATCCATAAGACGTTACTCTGTCCACCGGGAAGACCAATAGTTTCCTCATGTGACTCATTGTATGAGAATGTCTCAGAATATGTAGACAAATTCCTGGCTCCAATAGCGAAAAACATGAGCTCCTATATAAAAGACACAGGAGACTTTCTCCGAATCCTGAATGGAATAACATGGAGCCAACAATACTTATTGGTCACCATTGACGTGGTATCCCTATATACATCGATAAGACATACAGTGGGATTGGAAGCATGTGGATACTTTTTAAAACAAAGGAACATCTCTGAACTACAACACACTCGTATGCTCCTCCAAATGATTGAGATGTGTCTCAGTAACAATGTCTTCATTTTCAATAAGCAACTCTTTAGGCAGCAATGTGGAACTGCCATGGGCATTTCTTTTTCGCCAAATTATGCAAATATCACTATGGGGTGGTGGGAGAGAACAAGTGCCTGGGATTCGACAAATCAAGAAGATCTGGATAAAATAATACTTTGGATTCGTTACATTGATGACTTATTCCTAATATGGAACGGAACACAACAGAGCTTCAAGGAATATTATTCCAAATTGTGTAACAATTCCATTGGTCTGGCTTTCACGTGCACAGTAAACAAAAAAGAGATAGACTTCCTGGATACTAAAGTATATATTGAAGACAATCAGATACATTCTACTCTTTTTCGTAAAAAAACAGCCACGAATAGTATTCTGCATGGAACGAGTTTCCACCCTAAATCACTGATAGCAAGTATACCATATGGAGAATTCACTCGCATGAAGCGCAACTGTTCAATAGAAAAAGATGCAGAAGAAAAAATCCAGGAGTCTATGAACAGATTAAGAATGAGAGGATACAATGAAAGAAGCCTACAAAGAAATAAGAAAGGAATTGATGGTAAGACAAGAACTGAGATACTGAGACCTAAAGGTAAACAGCAAGAAGAACATGGTCCACCAAGATTTATAACAACATATAGCAAGGAGAGTGGACAAATTGTGAACAAAATCAAGAAATATTGGCATTTAATCTCTGGAGATCCGGACATTGGAAAAACACTTGGAAATAAACCAAAGGTCACCTACAGGAAAACAAAATTGCTTAAAGATGTATTGGTATCAAGCCATTTTAAGGAAGTGGGATCAGACAATTGGCTTGGTATCCAACAAAAAAGGGTTTAAAAAATGCAATCTCTGTAAGGCCTGTAAAATTGGGATGAACAAAAGCTCTATCGTGGACCCCAATGGAAACATCATTAAAATTGATAAAAAAATCTCATGTACGTCAACTTTTGTCATCTATATGATTGAGTGTAATTGCGGTATGACATACATAGGCAGCACCATATGCATGCTAAAAAAGCGAATTCTTGAACATATCCGAGCAGTGAAGAACAAGGATATGTCGTATGCAACTGCCAAGCACATGGCGTCCTGTCAAAAAAGTGATTGGAGAGCCATGAAGTACTATGGAATTTACATGATACCCCAAGATGAACGCGGGGGAATAGAATAAAAAACTAAGACAAATGGAATCACGTTTCATTATTCGATTAAGAACGAAAACCCCGGAGGAATCAATAATGATGAAGAACTTTATGTACATTTGGACTGAATAGTTAATCTTGAACTATATATATGACATACACTAAACTTGATATGAAAAGTATAGCTAGAATTTTAACATTTAAGATAGACATTCCAACCGACAAGACATGAAATGATCTGTCAATTGGTGCACTTGAATTTAGTGATGACAAAAATGTATAACGCCTAATGATAAGGTTGTTTTATTTACAGATATGGTACTATATCATTGAAAATGGTTACTAAAAATTCAAAGGAAGAGTGCACTAACTGTACAAATCAAATGGAAATGAATGATTAAGGTGTCTGGTACTATATCATTGATATATCTGAATTAAGGATCAGAATCTAGACCAAGTAGATCGCTTTAATCAAATATGAAAGACCTGGAAAAAATGCCTTTTTTCTTGTATAAATGTAAATAAAGTTAATTGAAAGTGTATATACTACAACTCCCATAATGTTGCATTGAGGCAAATATGGGATAAATAGTAGAAACAAAGAAAGACTCACTAACCGTGATCAAGGCCGTGAAGGCTGAAATGCGTTGGTCTGAGTGCTGAACTGAACTTGAATTAAAGTAAGCTTAATCCAAGCTTTGAGTGCCGCGTCTTTTGTTTAAAAAATATATATATATATATATATTTTTTTTTATATATATATATATATATATATATCCACACACTCCTTCCAAAAGGATGACAACGCCTTGTGCAGTTTTTAGATTTTTATTCGGCCACCATCGAACGCGTTTCGACTGCACAGCAGTCTTGCTCACCGATGACGAGACTTGAATGCGGCCATTTTTTAAACTTTGAATTACTTGAAAACCGTGTCACATGCAGAACTACAATTAAAGTGCTAGTGAAGACAGACTAGTAGTTTTTTAGTTTTTCAATGCCAACTCACTACGTGGTATATACACCATCACGTTTGCAATTAATGTTTACAAATTGTGTCTTCCTTGTGACCTCTTTGTCACAATTCATTACAATTCATCAAATTCACACATTAAAACACCATCAGTGATGTACAATATTCCGTTATTTGTATCAGTTAAAAATCAATATTCAATTCTGGTTTTTTAAATCTGGTTTTTTAAATCTTATTTTTTAAATCTTATTTTTTTAAAACACACTTCGCACTATTTTCTGAATATTTGCATAATATAGCCCTAGTGGGCATGCAAATTTATATAACCAATGATTAATTCTAACATGCTGTTCAAATATTTTTCAACTGTTTTTTGTTCAAATATTTTTCAAACATATTCCAAACGAATTGCTAGTGAATTAAGCCCCAGTGGGCACATTTCATTACCACGTAAAAGAGAATATATATATATGTATAACTTTTCATATTCTTTCTTACATATCTTGTCTGTCTAATATTCAATCAATTAAAATCTACTTATTTTACAATTAAAACCATCTCCTTTTGATCGTCTATACCGATCTTCAAGGCAAGATTTTTCTCTTTGTTTACTCTTTATCTACAAATGCGTGTACAAATCTTCTTCTACATTCAGACCTGCTGGCTGCTTTGAATCCAGCTCAATAATATAACGGGACTCAAGTTTTCTTAACTTTCTTTCTCTATTCCCGCCCCTAATATCTGCTGCCACGGCATCTACCACAAAATATGTTAATCCTTTACTATCTTTGTTATGAAACTTTTCAAAATGGCGAGTGACCGGATATGTTCGATCGCCATTTTTTATAGCCCTCAGATGTTGTAAAACACTTTTATGGACCTCCAAGATTGTGCTGCCCACGTACCGCAGGCCACATGGGCACTGCAGCACATAGACAGCAAAATCTGTCTTACAGGTATACTTTCCTTTGATCTTTCTCATTACCTTCGACAAACCTGGTTTATATTGCTCTGTATTTATTCCATGCAAGCAGGCTTTACATTTCGAGCATTTTAGAAATCCTTGCCGCCTGCTCAACCAATATGGGATTCATACACCCAGAAACTGTCCATGCACAAACTAGTCAAAAAGTAGCACCTTTTTGGAATATTTTGTGGAGATTCGTCAAACAGGGCCACAGTAATTAGCAACCCAAAAAACTATTTTCCAATGAAACGGCTGACCTAACTATAGCTACCTAGTCACTGGGTGAAATACATATATATATATATATATATATATATATATATATATATATACATATATATATATATATATTATCTACTGGCGGTCGCCAGTAGATAGTTATAGTTACAACCTATTATCCATAGGAAATCCGCGACATTCTATTTGAAATAACTCTCTTGCCGGTTGACGTATCTTCGCAAAATTTTCAAACTTTGTGGCCCGCTCCGGTCCGCTCCTACCCTGAAAGTCTCGGGGGATTCGTCAAGCGGGGGCCGAGAAAAAGGGGGTCCCAAAACGCGTTTTCCCCATGCAATTTTCCATAGGAAACTTTAGACACGGCTACAGCCCGAACTGCTGAACGGAATTACACCAAATTTGGCAAAGAGGTAGTTCTTGGTTCAGAAAGAACCCTTTTGTTAAATGGTGTAAATCCGTTCAGTAGTTGCTGAGAAAATGAAAAGTAAAAAAGATAGATATATCTAGGGCCGCGGATCCTCCCGAGCACGAGCTTTATGTTAATTGGCTGTCAACACTCCAAATCAGGAAGTGTTGGCAGCCATTTTGTCCCTCGGTAGAACCGAGGGACAGAAACAAGTGCGCAAAGCGCACAAAGGGGGCAGGGTAGAAACACCCTGACCCCCTAGGTCTTTTTTAAAAATCGGCAGGATGCGCTCAGGGAGCGCGAACCCTGCCGGAAAAAAAAAAAATCGAAGCGCGGTCTCCCGCGCTTCGATGTTAGTGGCCCCGGGTGGGCCAAGTCCCGAGGGCATGCTGGGGGGGTTAATTTTATGTGTGGGGGGCCTCTAAGGGCCCCCAAGCCCGAGGACCACCACCCCCGGGGCTTTATGTAGAATGGTGCGGGAGGGCTCTGAGCCCTCCCGCAGCCCGAGGACCACCACCTCCCCGGGGCTTCTTTTTCAATTAAAAACCTGTGTGGGGGGCTCCAGCCCCCCCACACGCCCCGGGGACCACCACCTCCCCGAGGCTCTAAGAAAAATTACAATGGGGGTCCGTTTTGGACCCCCAGAGACCTGGGGACCACCACCTCCCCGGTGCTGTGCACTGAATGGGAGTGGGGCCGCGCGGCCCCCTCATGGAGCCCTTGATGGCCCTGGGGACCACCACCCCCAGGGCCGGCTCCTGCAGTGTCCCGGGGTGCCTACCCCGGGACACTGCTGTTTGCAATGACAGGACGGGAGCCTCGCGGCTCCCGTCCTGTCATTGCAAACTGCTGCTCTCTCTTCCAATATCCAAAGCCGATTGCTTTTCCACTTGGGGAGCAGCATGTTAGCTGCTCCCCATGTGTACAGCAATGCCGGCTCCCGTAGGACACGGGGAGCCGGCGGGACTGTGGGGGATTGGGGACCCCCACAGTCCCCAACGAGAGGGCCAGCCCCGGGGGATGGGGTCCCCGGGGCAAGTAGTGGCCCGGGAGGGGGGCCACGCGGCCCCCCTCCCCCCCAAAAAAACGATCGGGCCCGCAGGCCCCGCCCCCTTCCTTCACCACTCTGCAAACGCGCCCCCTGGTGCGTTTGCAGAGAAGCAATTCCCCTTGAATACTGGGGGTCCCTGGGGGCCAACTAGCCCACCAGGAACCTCCAGTATGCGCCAGGGGGCTGCCTTGCAGAGAGGTGTACAGAGGCCACGCCCCTTTTACACCTCTCTGCAACGCAGCTTCTATGGCGCTTTGGAGGTATATGGTGGGCTAGTTGCACCCCAGGGACCCTCAGGATTCAAGGGGAGTTAATCCCCCGACTTAAAACGCGCCACGGGGCGCGTTTGCACAGTGGTGAAGGGAGGGCGGGGCTTCAGGTGACATGTGTGCAAACAGGCCCCGTGGCGCGTTTTAAGATGGGGAATTAAATCCTCTTCAATCCTGAGGGTCCCTGGGGGCCAACTAGCCCAACAGGTACGTCCAGAAAGCGCCACAGAGCTGCGTTGCAGAGAGGTGTAAAAGGGTGTGGCCTCTGTACATGTCTCTGCAACGCAGCCCCTAGCGCATACTGGAGGTTCCTGGTGGGCTAGTTGGCCCGTAGGGACCCTCATGATTCAAGGGGACTTAATCCCCCAACTTAAAACGCACCACGGGGCGCGTTTGCACAGATGTCACCTCAGGCCCCGCCCCCTCCCTTCACCATTGTGCAAATATTCCTCTAAAATCAGCCGAAATCCGAATTCCGATTTACTCACCTGTTATCAGGAGAGACCTCAGTGCTGCATCTTTCAGCCCAGTACTGATCCTCAAAAGTAATTTTAACCGTACTTACCGGTAACTTGAATTTCCTTCATAGGCTAACATTGACTGGTTTCACTTGGAAATTCTTCTAAGTGTGGAGTTTTGGAACTTTAAAATATTCCTCTAAAATCAGCCGAAATACGAATTCCGATTTACTCACCTGTTATCAGGAGAGACCTCAGTGCTGCATCTTTCAGCCCAGTACTGATCCTCAAAAGTAATTTTAACCGTACTTACCGGTAACTTGAATTTCCTTCATAGGCTAACATTGACTGGTTTCACTTGGAAATTCTTCTAAGTGTGGAGTTTTGGAACTTTAAAATATTCCTCTAAAATCAGCCGAAATACGAATTCCGATTTACTCACCTGTTATCAGGAGAGACCTCAGTGCTGCATCTTTCAGCCCAGTACTGATCCTCAAAAGTAATTTTAACCGTACTTACCAGTAACTTGAATTTCCTTCCATAGGATATCATTGACTGCTTTTTGCTGAAAAAGTTTCTAAGTGTTGATTTTTGAAACATACAAATATTCCTCTAAAATCAGCCGAAATCCGAATTCAGATTTACTCACCTGTTATCAGGAGAGACCTCAGTGCTGCATCTTTCAGCCCAGTACTGGTCCTGAAAAGTAATTTTAACCGTACTTACCAGTAACTTGAATTTCCTTACATAGGCTAACATTGACTGGTTTCACTTGGAAATTCTTCTAAGTGTGGAGTTTTGGAACTTTAAAATATTCCTCTAAAATCAGCCGAAATACGAATTCCAATTTACTCACCTGTTATCAGGAGAGACCTCAGTGCTGCATCTTTCAGCCTAGTACTGATCCTCAAAAGTAATTTTAACCGTACTTACCGGTAACTTGAATTTCCTTCATAGGCTAACATTGACTGGTTTCACTTGGAAATTCTTCTAAGTGTGGAGTTTTGGAACTTTAAAATATTCCTCTAAAATCAGCCGAAATACGAATTCCGATTTACTCACCTGCTATCAGGAGAGACCTCAGTGCTGCATCTTTCAGCCCAGTACTGGTCCTGAAAAGTAATTTTAACCGTACTTACCGGTAACTTGAACTTCCTTCATAGGCTAACATTGACTGGTTTCACTTGGAAATTCTTCTAAGTGTGGAGTTTTGGAACTTTAAAATATTCCTCTAAAATCAGCCGAAATACGAATTCCGATTTACTCACCTGTTATCAGGAGAGACCTCAGTGCTGCATCTTTCAGCCCAGTACTGATCCTCAAAAGTAATTTTAACAGTACTTACCGGTAACTTGAATTTCCTTCATAGGCTAACATTGACTGGTTTCACTTGGAAATTCTTCTAAGTGTTGATTTTTGAAACATACAAATATTCCTCTAAAATCAGCCGAAATCCGAATTCAGATTTACTCACCTGTTATCAGGAGAGACCTCAGTGCTGCATCTTTCAGCCCAGTACTGGTCCTGAAAAGTAATTTTAACCGTACTTACCAGTAACTTGAATTTCCTTACATAGGCTAACATTGACTGGTTTCACTTGGAAATTCTTCTAAGTGTGGAGTTTTGGAACTTTAAAATATTCCTCTAAAATCAGCCGAAATACGAATTCCAATTTACTCACCTGTTATCAGGAGAGACCTCAGTGCTGCATCTTTCAGCCCAGTACTGATCCTCAAAAGTAATTGTAACCGTACTTACCGGTAACTTGAATTTCCTTCATAGGCTAACATTGACTGGTTTCACTTGGAAATTCTTCTAAGTGTGGAGTTTTGGAACTTTAAAATATTCTTCTAAAATCAGCCGAAATACGAATTCCGATTTACTCACCTGTTATCAGGAGAGACCTCAGTGCTGCATCTTTCAGCCCAGTACTGATCCTCAAAAGTAATTTTAACCGTACTTACCGGTAACTTGAATTTCCTTCATAGTCTAACATTGACTGGTTTCACTTGGAAATTCTTCTAAGTGTGGAGTTTTGGAACTTTAAAATATTCTTCTAAAATCAGCCGAAATACGAATTCCGATTTACTCACCTGTTATCAGGAGAGACCTCAGTGCTGCATCTTTCAGCCCAGTACTGATCCTCAAAAGTAATTTTAACCGTACTTACCGGTAACTTGAATTTCCTTCATAGGCTAACATTGACTGGTTTCACTTGGAAATTCTTCTAAGTGTGGAGTTTTGGAACTTTAAAATATTCCTCTAAAATCAGCCGAAATACGAATTCCGATTTACTCACCTGTTATCAGGAGAGACCTCAGTGCTGCATCTTTCAGCCCAGTACTGATCCTCAAAAGTAATTTTAACCGTACTTACCAGTAACTTGAATTTCCTTCCGTAGGATATCATTGCCTGCTTTTTGCTGAAAAAGTTTCTAAGTGTTGATTTTGAAACATACAAATATTCCTCTAAAATCAGCCGAAATACGAATTCTGATTTACTCACCTGTTATCAGGAGAGACCTCAGTGCTGCATCTTTCAGCCCAGTACTGGTCCTGAAAAGTAATTTTAACCGTACTTACCAGTAACTTGAATTTCCTTCCGTAGGCTAACATTGACTGGTTTCACTTGGAAATTCTTCTAAGTGTGGAGTTTTGGAACTTTAAAATATTCATCTAAAATCAGCCGAAATACGAATTCCGATTTACTCATCTGTTATCAGGAGAGACCTCAGTGCTGCATCTTTCAGCCCAGTACTGATCCTCAAAAGTAATTTTAACCGTACTTACCAGTAACTTGAATTTCCTTCCATAGGATATCATTGCCTGCTTTTTGCTGAAAAAGTTTCTAAGTGTTGATTTTTGAAACATACAAATATTCCTCTAAAATCAGCCGAAATACGAATTCCGATTTACTCACCTGTTATAAGGAGAGACCTCAGTGCTGTATCTTTCAGCCCAGTACTGGTCCTGAAAAGTAATTTTAACCGTACTTACCAGTAACTTATATTTTCTTCCATAGGAATCCATTGTCTGGTTTTCAGCAGAAAAGTTTCAAAGTGTCGATTTTCACAAACTACAAATATTCCTTAAAAATCGCCTGTATGACTTAAACGCATTCTTTCAACTGTTTACAGGAGATGCACCAGTGCTGGATCCAGGATCCAACACTGAGTAAGAAAAAGTAACGATAACAGTTTTTACCTGCTAAGTGAATTTCCTTCCATAGGATAACATTGGTGATTCTATGAGAAAAAGTTTCTAAGTGTCAACTTTTAAAATACAATAATATTCCTTAAAAATCACGACTGTAACCAAAACGCTTTTACTCAACTGTTTACAGGAGATGTACCAGGACTGAATCTAGGATCCAGTCCTGTGGTTAGAAAAAGTAATCCATAAAGTAACTAATTGCATTTAACTAGAAATTCACATTGAGCTGAATGTTGCATTGTGTTTGAAAATGTGTTGCCCATTGCAACAACTGTAACTACTGTACTTAAAAGTCTATTGCCTATGTGCAAAGTATTTAAACTAAAGTAATTCATTCTGAGAAAGTATTTTTTGTAATGTAATGTATAATGTAATTACAATGTAATTTAAAAAATAAAATATGTAAAAGAAATTGTTTCTAAAAATGTAGTAAATCAGTATGAAAAAATTAATATAAAAATTAATACATTTAAAAATTGTCATTTAAAAAACCTTTGAAATTCACTGAAAAAACCGTAGGTTTCAGGCACGTTATAGTTACAAATTAGCATTTTAAAAACCTTTGAAATTCACTGAAAAAACCATAGGTTTCAGACACGTTATAGTTAGAAATTAGCATTTAAAAAACCTTTGAAATTCACTGAAAAAACCAGAGGTTTTAGGGACAGTTATAGTTAGTTGGACATTGCACTCGTACAAAACCCGTGAAATTCCCCGTTATAGTTAGTTCAGCTAACTATAACTCGCGCGCCCGCAATGCACTGCTGATGACGTCACATATTACATCACTCATGACATGGTCAGTGACATCACTGATGACATCACTGATGACATCTCAAATGACATCACTGATGACATCATCCACGTGATAATCTGATGCAGCTCCTCACACCCTAATATAACCTTTGATACACCCAATCTAAATTACAGAGTGCCATTCGCAAAACCATAGACACTCCAACACCAATAACTACATACCCACTCACTGATTCTTAGGTCTACACACACACATCCACTCACTCACCCGTACAGTCACTCATACTTATGGTCACTCAGTACAGGACTATCATATGCACTCTTACTCCTATATAGACACTCAAACACCGCCACTCATCCATAGAGGTACTCACACACCTAGTCAGTCATGCAAATAATTAAACACACTGCCATTTACTCACCTATACAGTTATACACACACCAGCTCACTTAATCATACAAATACTAGCACATTGTTACGCTCTTATACAATCACTGATACAAGCACACACTCATCCATACATCCACTATCACAATCACTCACTCTAGCTTATAGCTATTTATATACTCAATACACATATATACTGCCTTTCACATATTTAGTTACTCACACATGTACCACTGGGACATACATTCACTCACTAACACACTCTTACACACACTTACCCACCCATACAGTCTATCACAGATGCACTCTTGAAACCATCCACCCAGTGAATCACCCACTCACACATCTATGCACAGTCGCACACACCCCATCCACACAAACACTCAGGCACCCATACAGATACTCATAGAACCAATAAATAACCCATATAGACACTCATGTAGCTATTCGCAAATCCATGCATCCACTTACACACCAACAGACGGATACAGACATTCACACAGTTTAGTCACTAACCCATGCATTCAGTAAGATACGTTTAATCACTCACTTGTAGAGTCAGTCACGCACGTACTAAATCATCCATTCAGACACTTATACACCCACTCATTCTTCAATACGCCTTTCCCTATATATATTAAACATATTTAAACTTTACAGAAACACACAGTCACTGGATGATGTCATCAGTGATGTCATTTGAGATGTCATCAGTGATGTCATCAGTGATGTCACTGACCATGTCATGAGTGATGTAATATGTGACGTCATCAGCAGTGCATTGCGGGGCGCGAGTTATAGTTAGCTGAACTAACTATAGCGGGGGAATTTCACGGGTTTTGTACGAGTGCAATGTCCAACTAACTATAACTGTCCCTAAAACCTCTGGTTTTTTCAGTGAATTTCAAAGGTTTTTAAATGCTAATTTCTAACTATAACGTGTCTGAAACCTATGGTTTTTCAGTGAATTTCGAAGGTTTTTAAAATGCTAATTTGTAACTATAACGTGCCTGAAACCTACGGTTTTTCAGTGAATATATATATATATATATATATATATATATATATATATATATATATATATATATATACATATATGCATAAATATATACAAAGGTTACAGGGACGTTATAGTTAGGAATTAATTAGGAATTAGAATTTAACATTTTTTAGTTGGGAATTAGAATTTAAAAAATCCTTAGAAATTCACTGAAAAAACATAGGTTACAGAGACTTTAAAGTTAGGCTCAGATTTCACACATACAAAACCAGTAAAATTCAGCAGATATAGTTACCTGAGCCAACTGTAACTTACACCCCCACAACTCTAGCAAAGATTTTTATACTTGCCTTTGATTGCTTGTTTTTCCCCACAATACTGTAAATATTTCTGCTGTGCCTCTGTAACAAGTTTTTAGTCTTTACATACATTTTTTGCACATTTGCACATTATGAACCATTCGGTTTAACTTGGTGACACCACTCTCTAATAGCACTTTATTGGCATTAGCACTTTTTTCTTAGACATAGGGGCAGATTCGAAGCCCACTTGGGCCGAGGTGTTTAACATTTGCACTTTATGTAACAGCGGTTGACTTTTTATAGTTTTGAAATTAATATTCGGGCTATTATAGGCAGAGGGCGGAAATAACTGAATTAAAACTGGGTTGGAAATGTGCATTAAGCCTTAAATTTACCCGGTACCACTCAGTGTTGATTAAACTTTTACTCTCCTCAATACGTTTGAACTTTTAATATGTATTGCCTTTTATAAATATTTATGATTCTTAAATATTTATTGTTCTACTGCTTTTACCTGCTAGTAAAACCACAATGGATTTGTATTTAACATGTACTTACATCGAATTTGATGCAATGACTCTTCTATGTCTATGATGACGTTTTCGTTGTCACATGTTCATGCACTTGCACTTTAAATATGTGAAGGCACTCCGCATGCGTGTTATGTGATCAAGGCCTCCTGTAGGCCGAAATGCATCATGGCGGTGGTGCAGGGGCTTCAATAAATATCTTGCACCTAACATTGGGTCCGCATTCGTCTGTTCCGCAAAGTGGTGATTTTCTGGCGAAGTTTTGCAGCAATATATATATATACAAAAATATATACAAAGGTTACAGGGACGTTATAGTTAGGAATTAGAATTTAACATTTTTAAGTTAGGAATTAGAATTTAAAAAATCCTTAGAAATTCACTGAAAAAACAAAGGTTACAGAGACTTTATAGTTAGGCTCAGATTTCACTCATACAAAACCAGTAAAATTCAGCAGATATAGTTACCTGAGCCAACTGTAACTTACACCCCCACAATGCACTGCTTATGACCTCACATATTACATCACTCATAACATGGTCAGTTACATCTCTGATGACATCACTGATGACATCATCAAGTGAGTGTAGGTGTTTTCTAAGAGTTTATGAGTGTTAAACAAATATACAAACCTACTACAAAAGTTAGATTAGTATACTAGGTGTACTACTAATGAGTGTTACTATTTCTAACATGTGATCTGAGTGGCTGTATGACTGTCTGTATCAGTGTGTGAGTGGGTGTGGAAGTGGCTGTATGGGTATATAAATGGGCGTGTGAGTAGCTGTGTGGGTGAGTGATTGGATGTGTAAATGGCTGTATGGGTGTGTGAGTGGGTGTATGGGTGTATGAGTAGGTGTGTCAGTGGCTGCATGGGTGAGAGAGTGGCTGTATGAGTGGCTCTATGGGTGGATGAGTGGGTGTGTGAGTGAGTAAGTGACTATATGCATGAGTGAGTAGGTGTCTGAATGGCTGTATGAGTGAGTGACTGAGTGGTTAAGTGAGTGTATGGGTAAGTTAGTGGCTGTTTGATTGGGTGTTTGGTTAAGTGGGTTGTTGTGTGAATGGCAGTATTGGAGGGTGAGTGTCTGTGTGAATGACTGTATGGGTGAGTGAGCAGATGTGGGAGAGTTTTATGAATATGAGAATGGGTATGCAAGTGGTTGTGTGGGTCTGTGAGTGAGTGTTTGAGTGCTTGTATGGTTGAGTGAGTGGCTGTGTTGAGAGGCTGTATGGGTGAGTGAGTGGGTATGTGAGTGGCTGTATGGGTGAGTGTGCGGCTAAGTGAGTGGCTGTATGGGTTAGTGATGGGCTGTATGAGTGGCTGTATGGTTGAGTGAATGATTGGTTGAATGGCTGTATGGGTGAGTGAGTGGGTATATGAGTGGCTCTATGGAGAAGTGAGTGGTTGTGTGAGCACTTTAGGGGTCTGTGAATGGGCATGTGAGTGGTTGTGTGGGTGTTTGAGTGTGTGCATGAGAGGTTGTATAAGGGTGTGAGTGGGTGTGTGAATGGTTCTGTAGATGATGTCATCAGTGATATCATGTGAGATGCCATCAATGATATCACTGACATGACAGGTCATGAGTGATGTAATATGTGAGGTCATTATCAGTGCATTGTGAGGGCATAAGTTTTAGTTAGCTCAGGTAACTATAACTGCTGAATTGCACCAGACTTGTACAAGTGAAATCTGAGCCTAACTGTAATGTCCCTGTAAATTCTTATCCTCCACCACACGCTAGTATCACCATACAATAAGTACAATATTGTATGAAGTTTCCACAGATTCTTTTATTCTTGCGTTCTTTTGTTTGATTCTTTAGTCCTTAGCCTAAGGACTAAAGAATCAAATAAAAGAACACAAGAACTTTATACACTATTATACTTATTGAATGGTGAGACTAGCGTGTGCCGGTGGGTAAGAATGTATTGTATTGGTGACTTTGGTCACATATTGTGCAGTGGGGTGGTCTCCCGACCTCGTAGCACTGCATTGCCCTACAGGATATATAAACTAATGTGTAGAATTCTTCAGAGCGCCATATCCCTTCGTTTTAGTCACCCATGAAACGAACAAATATAACGTCTCTGTAATCTTTGCTTTTTTAAGAGAATTTCTAAGATTTTTTTGCATTTTGTTTCCTAACTGTAACCTGTAACCTTTGAGTGTGAGTGTGTGAGTGAGGGCATGAGTGTTTCAGTGGGTCTGTGAGTGAGTGTGAGAGTGGGTGTGGGTGTGACAGTGTCTGAGTGGGTCTGTAAGTGGGTGTCAGAGTGTGTGAGTGGGTCTGGAAGTGGCTGCTTAGGTGTCTCACTGGGTGTGTGAGTGTCTCAGTGGGTCTGTGAGTGGGTAAATGAGTCTCTCAGTGGTTCTGTGAGTAGGTGCATGAGTGTCTGAATGGGTCTGTGAGTGGCTGTGAGAGTGTATTAGTGGTTCTGTGAGTGGATGCATGAGTGTCTGAGTAGGTCTGTGAGTGGGTGTGAGTGTCTGAGTGCTTCATGAGTGGGTGCATGAGTGTCTGGGAGGGTCTATGAGTGCATGTGGGAGTGTTTGAATAGATCTGTGTGTGGGTGTGTGAGTGTCTGAGTGGGTCTGTGAGTGGGTATATCAGTGTCTGAGTGGGTCTGTCATTTGGCATGTGTGTGCCTGGGTGTGTGAGTTGGTGTCTAAGTATCTGTGTGGGTGTGACAGTAGCTGTGTGAATGACTAGGCCATAAAAGAACTGCACCTGTGACTTAATCTAACAAGACTACACAGTTTTGCACAAAATAATTACCCAAGTGGAGTACTCTCTACTGGTTTATTACTAAGTGCTGTCTCCTTGGGTAAATGTCCAGTTCGTATTCTACACTACAGCTGCGTAATGGAGCAAGAGGCAATGTCAGCAGTGACCTTGTGTGCATTTTGGCAATGTGATTGTTCCTGGTACATCCACTATTGTAAGTGGAGAATCAGGAATCGTTTCTTCTTTTTTCATTTTTCTTTGTCACTTTGGGGTGAGTCATGAAGTTTATTTTCAGTTTTCATTTCCTTATAAATGTATACAGATCTATTTGTAGGTTGGCTAGGTCTCTTGATTTCCTCTTTTTAATCTTCCTTTCGTCTCCTGCTTTTACTTTTGATCCATCATCATTTTGTTTTCCTTTTCCTCTGAAAATTCCTCCTCTGCCCCTCTGCCTCATACTCATTTCTATCAGTCTAATTTTCCTGGAAAAACCAAAATTGCTATTTCCAGCTTCTTCATCTGTGGAACTCATTTCAGAGCTCTCTACTGGTTCCAGGGGTTCTTTCTGTTCTGATGCTGCTTCCATTGTCAATCTATTCCTCATTGTAACATATTTCCTTGCAAAGGTGCATATTCTCCCATTAGCATAATCAATACAACCAAGATTAAATGTCCTTGCTTTTCTTAGCTCCACTTCCGATTAATGCTTGTTAATCCTTTTTTCCATTTGCTCCAATATCTCCTTAATTTCTGGATCATCTTTGTTTTTTTCCTAATTCTTGTTCTAATTTCTGTATTTTCACTATTGCCTTCTCCAGTTTTCTTTCGGTATGTGTGATAAGAGTATTCATTAATGTGAATGAACAATCCATGATGTCCTGTTGCCAATTTTGTATTAAATCCTCATCAAGATCATTCAAGGAGGGCATAATTAAAATCCTTAGCCCTCGTGGTATTCTTTTATGTTCTACATATTTATTTAGTGTAGTCATTTCCCACCATTTGTCAACTTCTAGTATACATGCACTTTCTAATTCTTTAATGATTTTGAGAGCTGTTCGTGCTTTGCTTTCCACCTGTTTATTTCCCTTATTTTTGACATTTTCAATTCTGTTATCTGTTGAGATGTCATGAGTGATGTCACTGACCATGTCATGAGTGGTGTGATATGAGAGGTCATAAATAGTGCATTGCAGTCATAGTTAGCTCAGGTAACTACAACTGCTGAATTTCTCTGGTTTTGTATGAGTGAAATGGGAGTCTAACTATGACGTCCCTGTAACCTTTGTTTTTTTCAGTGAATTTCTAAGGTTTTTAAAATTTTATTAACGAAGTGTAACCTGTAACTTTAGAGAGTGAGTGTGTGAGTGAGTGCATGAGTGTCTCATTGGGTGTGTGTGTGACTGCATGAATGTCTCAATGGGTGTGTGAGTGGGTCTGTGAGTGGGTATATGAGTGGGTCTATGAGTGCATGTGAGAGTGTTTAAGTAGATCTGTGAGTGGGTGTGTGAGTGGGTCTATGAGTGGGTATGAGTGTCTGAGTGGGTCTGTGAGTGGGTGTATCAGTGTCTGAGTGGGTCTGTCAGAGAGTGTATATGTGCCTGAGTGTGTGAGTTAGTGTCTAAGTCTCTGTGTGGGTGTGTTAGTAGCTGTGTGAGTGACTGGGACACAAAGGAACTGCACCTGTGTCTTAATCCAACAAGACTACACAGTTTTGCAGAAAATATCTACCCAAGTGGAGTACTCTCTACTGGTTTATTACTAAGTGTTATCTCCTTGGGTAAATGTCCAGTACGTATTCTACACTACTGCTACGCAATGGAGCAAGAGGAAATGTCAGCAGTGACCTTGTTTCCGATTGTTCCTGGTGCGTCTTTATCCACAAATATGTGATAACATAAATCCATCTATAGAGAAGACATCAAGACTGCAAACAGGTAAATCTCCACCAGAGAAGGGTCTTTCTTCTTAACTACATGAAGCAAGTGCTTCTTTGTTTGGTGGAGACCACCTCACCAAAATCGGCTGGAAACATGCTGGAGGGCTTCTTGTTAAGCTGTCCATCATCCTGGCAAAAAGCAGTAAGACCTTTGCATACTACTAAGATGGGAGGGGCCAAATGGTGAAGCTTTCAAGTAATTTGTACATTTGAATACTTGTAGCAATTTAAAGGAAGAGCCATGGACTCTACTCTCACCAGGTAAGGACAAGAAAGGACCCACTCGTCACTGTCACAACAGAATGCCTTCAATAGCTCAACAAAGCACTCACCTCCACAAAGCATTTCAGATCGTCTTTCATTAAGGAATTGCCATGAAAACACACTTGCTTTGCCTTCGCCAACCCAAGAGTTATAATCATTTGCCCTTTACAGAAGTGGAGCTTTTAGCTGGGGCACCTGTGTTGTTTATATTTGTTGGTGCATCCTGTTGAGGTTTAATTTCTGTGAAATGAGCATCAGGGCCAGATTGGCCTCAGGGACCCTATCCCCCGGGGCCTGGCCATGACTTTATGGGTGGGGGGCTATGCATCCCCACTCCCCGGGCCCATTTTAGCTCCGGGGACCCCATTTCCTGGGGCCCTGCTGGAATTAAATGTGGGAGGGCAGGCACATGGCCCCCTCCCGGGGCTGACTTCCGCCCCAGGGACCCCATCCCCTGGCGTTTCCGCCTTCTACTGGACCATAGAGTCCTTGCGTGAAACCGCTCCATTTAAACACCAAGTGCTTGTCCTTCAACAGTGTTAATTATGAAAACAACTAGAGGGCACATACTCGAAATGCTGCCGTAACATAAAATACGTTGCCATGTTGTATTTTTACATTATCATTCTCCCAATAAATTCTTCAACCTTAATGTACATATTGTTTGTAAAACCTCTTTTGTACAATGCAACGTATTTATGAAAAGTTCTTTTCATGTGGAAAACATGATTTTTCAAGACAGAGACCAGTTTCATATAATTTCAAAATTACCAACCCATATTCATGCTGGATCTAAATTCTTTGCCCAAGGCATTGTTGACAGAAAACAAAACTATAAAGTATAACACTTCCTAAATAGGGAATATGTACTTGTTTATATTCTCCTAGGGCTGGGTAACGCAGAGCACATTTACATTGTTTCTCATATCGTGGAGTCCTAAATATGTCAACAAGGGGTTATCAAAACCAAAACAATGATCAAAGATTGTAAAGTACAATAATTCCACTAGTCAAAACATAGGCTTTATTTTGGGGGGATTTTTTTTTACCTTTCTCAAAGTGTTAAGATTTTATCCTGATCTACCACATATTCTATATGTAAAGTACATGTTGTTATGTTTCTCTCCGAGTACTGAGTCCACTCCTCATTTAATTATGTTCCATGCGTATCTTTTAATCCAGTTATTGATTGTTCAAAGTGCAAGTGATTCAATTAGACTTTTAATGGATTTACTTGATTGACAGTGCAAAGATGTCAAACTATTTAGGGGAAGTTTATAAAGTATGATATTTTGATTATTGTTCCAAACAGATACTTTTACTAGTATCAATCTGTGAGGATGTATTGCCCCAATCTCCAAGTAAATGCTTTACTAAGCACATAAAGTGCTAGTGCTAATGTTTGTGAATTTGTTGAATGATTCTCCCAAAGGTGCATGTGCCATAAATTAATTTGCTACATTTTCTTAATTGGCATTTCATTCCCTCCAGGATAAGATAAAGAGATACTATAAAAATATAAAGTGTCAGTGCATCTGATCTATTGCAATACCTCATCTAAAGTGCTATACATATATCCTGGGAGGTCAGGAGAGGGGTACGGCAGGGGTGCATTTTGGCCCCTCTGCTGTTCAGACTTTACATCAACAAGCTAGGGGACCTCCTCTCAGCCAGCAGTAAAGATATCCCAAGAGCTGGGTCCAAACTGATCCCTGCACATTTGTGCATAGATGACGCTGTGTTGTTTGCCAGGACCACCATAGGCCTTCAAAAACTTTTAAATGTTTTTATTGATATTATGGATTCAATAATTTTTCAAAATCCCACACCATGACGATAGGCACTAAAAAGGCTGCTAAGTGCAAGTTTTTTTGTAGGGGGGCCGAATTAACAAAAGTGTCTACTTTCCCTTACTTGGGGGTGCTGTTTGATGATCGGGGAACTTGGGCTGCGCAAAGACTGCTCAAAAAGAATGTTTTGGCAAGAGCAATAGGGGCTACGGTGGACTTTGCAAAACGGCTGGGGTCAAAACCCATACCTGCCCTGCTCAAGGTGTATAGAGAAAAATGTATTCCTACAGCCACATACGGGTGTGATGTATGGGGCTATAAGGATGTGAGGGACATTCAGGGGGTTGAAAACGAATTTATGCGTGGTCTCCTTGCTGTCCCCCCTAGCACCCGGCTTTTATTCTGCATGAAGAGCTTGGTCTGGGATACATCTCTGACCTTATTGCTGTTGCGCCCCTGATATGTTGGTTGAGAATTTGGTCTAGCCCAACCACCACTTTGAACCAGCTTGTTGTAGCGGACTGTACCGCTCATGAGGGGGCCCTAAGTATCCCTTGGTTAAAATACATTATGGAGGAAATGAAATGGCTAGGCTGCCCTGACTTGTATACTAATCCTAGACCCCTAGGCCCGGCAGTCATCAGGGACATTAAACATAAGTTTCTGGCTAAGCAGCAGGCGATAAGGGAGGGCATGGAACTAGCCAAGCCCTCAGTGAGACGGTATGTCACACTGAGTCTGTGTTCACAGATACAGCCTTATTTGTTATTGGTTTCCAATGTGCACGATCACTTCATTTTAACTAGATTCCAGCTGAATCTGGTACCCTGGTTATTAGCCTTTCCCAAGGGTTACACGATTCCTGGCGCCCTAAAGCCATGTCCCAGTAACAACTACTCTGAGCAGGATACCTTGCATTTTATCTTTTTTTGTGAATTTTATGACCCCCTTCCGCAAAAGGTTTATACTGCCGCTACTTAGAAATGCTAAATTTGTCCAAGTAAGGCCCGCATTATTATATCTACAAATGCTTTCCTCCCCCATGGTGTGCTTTGGGGTTGCGAGTATCTTTTCAGGGGCCTTAAGACTCAGGAAGAAGTTGTCGCTGCAGTAGTCATGCAGCACCCATCTAAATATGTCCAGGGCATCGCATGTACCATCTAGTGCTTCTCGTGGTGTAATTAAGTAGCCCGCTTATTAAGCAAATGACTTGTCACTATTGCACTTTATTTGCTGTATTCCATGTTCACTTTGGTACTCGTTGTCTGATTCTTTGTAATGAGTTTTAATCTTTATTTGTTTTGTGACTAATTTTACTTACAGTCACCTGTATAATTTGGGCCTCTCTTAATGGATATGAGTAACTTTTTAAAGTTATTGAACCCCTAAAATGTTTTAAAATGTTTTAAATCGTCTGCTTTTATGGTTTTTATTGGCTGAATAAAGTATTTTTGACTTGACTTGACTATACATATATAAGGTGCTTGCAGTTCATTGCACCATCCCTGAGACATAATACAGTGCATGTGCATTAAGCTTCCTTTAACCAGTTCATCTTCAATTATATATCCAATAGAGTCTTAATCTAAACATGGCAACAAAAAGATTCACCCAATTTGTCTAAAGTGGTGTTTCAAAGAAAGAGTATAGATCGTAGTAAAAAGGTTCCAGTCACACAGGGAGATAAGATATAAAACAAAACATACAATAAAGGTATGACAATCATTTTTATAAAACCTTATCTTTCTACAAAAATATGAACCATCAAGATAATCCCTATTGTTGTTCATATCACAGATGGACATGCAATTTAGCATCCAAATCATGTCCAAAGGGGGCCTCTGTACCCATCAATACTATTAATCTTGATTCCATTCTCCTTAAATGTAATTCTCAGTTGTCCCCTTGTTCTCCAGCTTTAATATGTTTTATACCAAAATATGTCAGTTCTTGTGTTCTTCCTTCATGTTTGTCCCAAAAGTGCTTGGCAACTGGGTAGTTGTGATCCTGATTTTTGATTGCACGTAGATACTGTAATATTCTTAATTTTACTTTGTTCGTCGTGCTATCTACATAGGACTTTTCACATGTACATTGAAGGACATAGATTACAAAGCTTGTCTCACAGGTTATATGTTCCATGATTTTTGTTCTTTCCCATTGTGTAATTTATATGAGGTTTTATTGATGCCATGCTCTCAAGCTTTACATGTTGTACATTTCCAAAAGCCAGGCACTTGTAACCGATTATTTATTGATTTTTTTAACAGTTGTCTAGTGGCTTGGCACAAGTATATCACGTAAGGATAATACTTTCCTATATATTATTCTTGGGAGATTGGATAAAATGTCTTTCAAATTTTCATCACATAATAAGATTTTCCAATTCCTATTAAAAATCTTTCTCAATTCCTGATGTTCAATTCTATAATCCATGATTAATTGTAATTCATTATCTCCAGTTTCTTTTTTCTTCTTCGGAACTAGTAATTTCTCTCTCTTTCTCATTGTCACTCTGTTCTCTCCACTCGTTAACACTAGTGTGGGCTATCCCCTTGCTTCAAATCTTTTGAACATTTTATCAATCTGTGTATCAAAATCTGAATTCTTTGAGCAGTTTCTTTTCATTTGCAACATCTACCCATAGGGGATATTCCATTTGAAAGTTTTAGGATGCCCACTTTTCACGTGCAATATGCTATTACCTACTGTGGCTTTTTGATGGATTTTACTGCATATCCTGGATTCTTTATATAAATCTCTATATCCAAAAGGTTTATCTGTGATGGCCTGACTGTGAACTTCAGATTATAGGTATTCATATTTAATGATGTAATTAACTCTTCTAAACTCCTGATGTCTCCTTCCCAGATTAGGAAGAGATCATCTATAAAACGTGTCCAAAGTTTAATATGCTCTAATACATCCTTATTCTCCTCAGTCCAGACAGCTTTAGTAACTTTGCATATGTGGGAGCAAATGATGTCCCAATAGCTGTCGCTTGGGTTTGTAAAAAATAGTCTGCATCATATATAAAAGCGTTAAGCCGTACTCCAGCTTGTCTATTAGCATATTGGTGGGTTCCATATAAGTTAGTGAACGAGCTCTTAAAAAATATTTACGCGCTTTGATTCCATCACAATGACTTATTGACGTGTACAGAGTTGTTACATCGATGGTGGCTAATAAATAATTATCTGACCACGGGATATCTTGGATCTTGTTGAGGAAGTCCATCGGGTCTCTCAAATATGATGGTAAGGCTGTGACATATTGTACTAAAAAGGTATCTATGAATCTAGAGGAGTTCTCCAATAATGATCCAATAGAACTTACAATCCTGGGGGATTCTGTAAATCTTTATGCACCTTTGGAAGGAAATAAATTGTCGGGACAATTGGATTGTCAGTTTTCAAATCTCTATATTCATCTTCATCAATCAAGAAAAGGTTGTGCCACTTCTGAGGTTTTTCATGAAATTCTTTCATCATTCTCCTAGTTGAATTTTCTTGTAGCTTTTTACAATGCTATTTATTGCATAGTTGTTTTTCAGCCTCAGCCATATATTTAATCTTATCCTGGAATGCGATATTTCCTCCCTTGTCGAATGGTTTTATTATTATTTCCGTGTCATGCTTCAATTCATTTATGGCTTTCTTCTCCCAGAACATAATATTGTGGGGTCTTTTCTTGTTATTTTTCCTCAAAGGCAAATTGATTATTTCTTTTATTGTAATCTCTTGAAACAAATCTATTTTTTTCCCGGTGGGCATTTGTGGACAGAAGTGAGAATGTGGTTTATGTCCACTGTTGCTAGATTTCCATGTTATTATACCTTGATCTTGACAGAATTGTACATCTGAATCATGTGCACTTTCCTCGGTTATTGATTCTCCTCCTTCTTGTTCCAATTCTGATAAAACTCTCAAATTTGGTACATCTGCTATTGTAAGTGGAGAATCAGGAATTGTTTCTTCTTTTTTCTTTGTCACTTTGGGGTGAGTCATGAAGAACTTTCTCAGTTTTAATTTCCTTGTACATTTACACAGATCTATTCGTAGGTTGGCTAGATCTAGAGCAGCATCAGGACAAAATGTGTAACCCTTACTGAGTATTTTTATCTGATGTTGGGTGAGACTTTTGAGGAGAGGATTATCACTAAATTATCATTCTCTTGATTTCCTCTTTTTAATCGTAATTTTTTCTTTTCGCCCCCTGCATTTACTTTTGTTCCCAAGTCTTTTTGTTTTCCTTTTCCTCTGTTTCCTCTGAAAATTCCTCTTCTTCCCCTCTGCCTCGTACACATTTGTATCAGTCTCATTTTCCCAGGAAAACCCAGATTGCTAGTTCCAGCTTCTTCATCTGTGGAACTCATTTCAGAGCTCTCTACTGGTTCTAGGTTTTCTTTCTGTTCTGATGCTGTTTCCATTGTCAATCTATTCCTCATCATATCATATTTTCTTGCAAAGGTGTATATTCTCCCATTAGCATAATCAATAAGATCATGATTAAATTTGCTTGCGTTTCTTAGCTCCACTTCTGATATATGCTTGTTAAGCCTTTTTCCCATTTGTTCCAACATCTCCTTAATTTCTGGATCATCTTTGTTTTGTCCTAATTCTTGTTGCAAGTTCCGTATTTTAACTATTGCCTTCTCGAATTTTCTGTCGGCATGTGTGATAAGAGTATTCATTTACTTGAATGAACAATCTGTGGTGTCCTGTTGCCAATTTTGTATTAAATACACATCAAGATCATTCAAGGTGGGCGTTATTAAAATCCTTAGCCCTTGCTCTATTCTCCTATGTTTTACATATTTATTTAGTGTAGTCATTTCCCACCATTTGTTAACTTTTAGTATACATGCACTTTCCAATTGTTCAATGATTTTGAGAGCTGTTCGTGCTTTCCTTTTCATCTGTTTATTCCCCTTACTTTTACCATTTTCAATTCTATTCTCTGTTGAGATGTCATCAGTGATGTCACTGACCATGTCATGAGTGATGTAATATGTGAGGTCATAAGCATTGCATTGTGGGGGTGTAAGTTATAGTTAGAACAGGTAACTATAACTGATGAATTTCTCTGGCTTTGTACAAGTGAAATGTGAGTCTAACTATAACGTCCCTGTAATCTTTGCTTTTTTCAGTGAATTTCTAAGGTTTTTAAATTTTATATCCTAAGTGTACCCTGTAAACTTTGAGAGTTAGTGTGTGAGTGAGTGCATGAGTGTCTCAGTGGGTGTGTGAGTGACTGCATGAGTCTCAATGGATGTGGGAGTGGTGTGTGAGTGTCTCAATGGGCCTGGCAATGGCTGTATAAGTGTCTCACAAGGTGTGTGAGTGGGTGCATTGGTGGTTCTTTGAATAGGTGCATGAGTGTCTGAGTGGGTCTGTGAGTGGGTGTGAGAGTGTCTGAGTGGGTTTGTGAGTGCCTCCATATGTGTGTGAGTCAGTCTGTTAGTGAGTGCATGAGTGTCTGAGTGGGTCTGTGAGTGGGTGCATGAGTCTCTGAGCGGGTGCATGAATGTCTTAGTGAATGTCTCAGTGGGCCTGTGAGTAGGTGGGAGAGTGTCTGAGTGAGTTTGCGAGTGCCACCATCAGTGTGTGAGTCAGTCTGTGAGTGAGATGGGGTCCCTGGGGCTGCACGGCCCCCTCCCACTTTAATGAAAATATTTGGTTTCAAGGAGGTGGTGGTCCTCGGGGCCCAGGGGGGATCTGCGCAGCCCACCCACATAATATTAAGTTAGCCCCAGGGTGGTTGCATTTATATATATATATATATATATATATATATATATATATATATATATATATATATATATATATATATATATATATATATATATATATATATATATATATATATGAAAAAATGAAGGTTGCCCTCTGTAGAAAGGCCACACCCGGGGAGCTGTTCCACTCATTGCAGGTGTACGTCCTTCTGTTGCCAGTGATCAAGGAAGTGATTCTGAAACATGTTTGGCGCGTGCTGGGAGGTGAAGGCTGGCTCCTTCTGTCCTCACGATGGAGGTTTTAGCTCCCCGGGTGTGGCCTTTCTACAGAGGGCAACCTTCGTTTTTTCATGTTTAGCGGCTGGCTCGGTCGCAGAGAGGCCCCGCCGCAGATACAGCGGATCCTGGGTCTTTTATCTGGAGACCCGGTTGGACCGGGGGGTACACAACTGTGAGTGACATTGGTACTTCATTGGCGCCATGTTTTAACCCTTCAGCAAACCCACTGGGGTTAACATTGTTTTAATGGGAGGCGTTCAGCAGCATCCACTTGGATTTACTGAGCGGGACTACAAAGACCAGGGTGCAACATTGCACACGCCCACTCGGCGAGACCTCTACGCCCACTGGGGCGGGATTTCAGTTAAATAAAGAGGCGTGTTCCACTCATTGCAGGTGTACGTCCTTCTGTTGCCAGTGATCAAGGAAGTGATTCCGAAACATGTTTGGCGCGTGCTGGGAGGTGAAGGCTGGCTCCACTGCTGTCCTCACGATGGAGGTTTTAGCTCCCCGGGTGTGGCCTTTCTACAGAGGGCAACCTTCGTTTTTTCATATATATATATATATATATTAATTAATATATCCATATATATATATATATATACATATATATATTCACTGAAAAAACCACAGGTTTCAGGGACGTTATAGTTAGTTGGACATTTCACTCATACAAAACCAGAGAAATTCGGCTGTTATAGTTAGTTGAGCTAAGTATAACTCGCGTCCCCGCAATGCACTGCTGATGACATCACATATTACATCACTCATGACATGGTCAGTGACATCACTGATGACATCACTGATGACATCACTGATGACATCACTGATGACATCATCCAGTGACTGTGTGTTTCTGTAAAGTTTAAATATGTTTCATATATATATAGGCCAAGGTGTATTGAAGAATGAGTGGGTGTATGACTGTCTGAATGGATGATTTAGTAGGTACGTGACTGACTGTATAAGTGAGTGATTAAACGTGTCTTACTGAATGCATGGGTTGGTGACTAAACTATGTGAATGTCTGTATCAGTCTGTCTGTTGGTGTGTAAGCGGTTGCATGGGTTGGTGAGTAGCTACATGAGTGTCTATATGGGTTATTGATTGCTAGTCTGAGTATCTGTAAGGGGGCCTGAGTCTCTGTGTGGGTGGGTGGGATGTGTGTGACTCACTGCATGGATGTGTGAGTGGGTGATTCACTAGGTGTATGGGTTCAAGAGTGCATCTGTGAGGGGCTGTATGGGTGGGTGAGTGTGTGTATGGCTGTGTTGGTGAGTGAATGGATGTCTCAGAGGTACATGTGTGAGTAACTACATTTGTGAAAGGCAGTATATGTGAGTGTTGGAGTATATAAAAGACTATATGTGAGAGTGAGTGATTGTGAGAGTGGCTGTGTGGATGAGTGTGTGCTTGTGTCAGTGATTATATAAGAGAGTAAGTATGTGTTAGTATCTGTGTGAATAAGTGAGGTGGTGTGTGTATAACTGTGTAGGTGAGTAAATGGGAGTATGATTGATTCTTTGCATGACTAACTAGCTAGTAACTTTATGGGTGAGTGGGGGTGTGCAAGTGTCTGTATAGGTGTATGGGTGCATATGATAGTGGCTGTATTGATGAGTGACTGCATGTATGAGTGACTGTATGGGTGAATGAGTAGATGTGTGTGTAGACCTAGGAATCAGTGAGTGGGTATGTAGTAACTGGTATTGGTGTGTCTATGGTTTCGAGAATGGCAGTCTGTATTTTAGAGCGGGTGTATCAAAGGTTATATTAGGCTGTGAGGAGGTGCATCAGAGGATCACGTGGATGATGTCATCAGTGATGTAATCAGTGATGTCACTTGAGATGTCATCAGTGATGTCATCAGTGATGTCACTGACCATGTCATGAGTGATATAATATGTGATGTCATCAGCAGTGCATTGCGGGGGGTGAGTTATACTTGGCTCAACTAACTATAACGGCTGAATTTCTCTGGTTTTGTACAAGTGAAATGTCCAACTAACTATAACGTCCCTGAAACCTATGGTTTTGTCAGTGAATTTCAAAGGTTTTTTAAATGCTAATTTCTAACTATAACGTCCCTGAAACCTATGGTTTTTTCAGGGAATTTCAAAGGTTTTTTAAATGCTAATTTCTAACTATGCCTACAGAGGTAGGACATGTGCAGAAAGAGGAAGAAAGGCGCAGAAAGAAGCAAGAGAAATGCAGAAAGAGGCAACAGAAGTCCAGAAAGACAAAGAAAAGTGCAGAAAGAAGCAAGAGATATGCAGAAAGAACCAACAGAGGTGCAGAAAGAGGCCTTGTTGCAAAGTCATCCTGTACCCCCAACTTTTTGCTGACTGGTACTGGTGGTAACTGACTCTGACTAACCAGGCCCGGAGCCAGTGCTATGCTGAAAGACACTTAGAATACAGTGAAAACACCTACATACACTAGGGTACACTATGGGTTGGGGTACCCCTGTGATTGGCATGACCTCCCCTGTAAGGCCCTAGTACATAATAGGGCAGGGGGATTAAAACTACCTCTAACTCAGAGGTGCAGAAAGAGGCAAGAGAAGTGCAGAAAGAAGCAACAGAGGTACAGAAAGAGGCAAGAGTGGTGCAGAAAGAGGGAAGAGAGGTGTAGAAAGAGGCAAGAGAGATGCACAAAGAGGGAAGAGGGGTGCAGAAAGAGGCAGGAGGGGTGCAGAAAGAAGCAACATCCTCCATCCTGTAGTCTGCCAGGAGGCGCGTTTGCAGAGTGGTGGAGAAAGGGGGGCATGGCCTCCAAAGACGTTTTAGCAATCCCACTGTGTGGGACTTACTGGAGGTAACAAGAGGGGTAGTTGGCCCCAAGGACATCCTTGGGGGCCAACTACCCCTCCTATTACCTCCAGTAAGTCCCACACAGCAGGATTGCTAAGTTCTCATAGCAGGCCATGCCCCCTTTGCCCACCACTCTGCAAACGCGCTCCCTGGCGCGCTCTTGGATGGGGATTGAAGTCCCCTTTGCTGCTGGGGGTCCTTTAGCCTACCTCTTACCACCAGTAAGCCCCACACAGTGGGATTGCTGAGAGGTGGGCAAAGGCCACGCCCCCTTTCCCCACCACGCTGCAAACGCGCCTCCTGACGCGTTCTAAGTTGGGGTATTAAGTCCCCTTCATTCCTAATTGTCCCTGGGGGCCAACTAGCCAGTAAGCGCCACACACCTTGGTTGCTGAGAGTGGTCCGAGGCCACGCCCTCTTTTTACACCACTCTGCAAACGCGGCTCCTGGCGCACTGCTGCTCGGGGGATGAAGTCCACTTGTTTCCTGAGGTCTTCAGGACACAAGAGGACCTCATCGCCCCACCAGCAGTGCGCCAAGAGGCGTGTTTGCAGAGTGGTGTAAAAAGGGCCATGGCCTCGGACCACCTCTCTGCAATCCAGCTGTGTGGCACTTACTGGAGGTACCTGGTGGGCTAGTTGGCCCCCAGGGACCCTCAGTATTCAAGGGGACTTAATTCCCCAACTTAGAACGTGACAGGGGGCGCAACTGCAGAGTGGTGCAGGGAGGGGGCGGGGCCGCCGGCAAGACGCCGGCTTTTTAAAAAAAAAATATTTTTAGAAGGGGGCTGTGTGGCCCCCCTTCTTCTAGTATATTTGGGGCCCTGGGGACCCCATCCCCCAGGGCCTGACTCTTTTTTTTTTTAAAACAGGAAGGGGGCGGCGCGGCCCCCCTCCCGAGGCCGATTTCAGCCCCGGGGACCCTGTCCCCCCGGGCATGGCCTCCTTTTTTAAAATATATTTATAGGGAAGGGGGGCTGCATGGCCCCCCTTCCCTGGGCCACTTTTATCCCCGGGGTCCCATCCCCCGGGGTATGGCCTCTTTTAAAAAAATATTTATAGGGAAGGGGGGCCGCGTGACCCCCCCTTCCCTGTGCCACTATTGGCCCCGGGGACCCCATCCCCGGGGCTTGGCCATTTTTTTAATTATTTTTATAAGAGGAGGGGGGCCACGCGGCCCACCTCCCCAGGCCAATTTCGGCCCCGGGAACACCATCCCCCGGGGCCAGGCCATTATTTTATTTTTAAATAAAGAGAGGGGGGCCGCGTGGCCCCCTCCCGGGCCACTTCTGGCCCCAGGGACCCCATCCCCGGGGCCAACCCTTAGCGTTGGGGACTGTGGGGGGAGCCCCAATGCCCCCACGGTCCCTGCCGGCTCCCCGCCTCCTGCGGGAGCTGGCATTGCTTTTGGGCAAGGGGAGCTGCTAACATGCAGCTCCCCTTGCCCAAAAGCCATTCTGCTTTGCTTTGTTGAAGCAAGAGCATGTTTCCTGCTCTCACTTCAACGAAGCAAAGCAGAGTTTGCTATGACAGGGCGAGAGCCGTGCTCCCGCCCTGCCATAGCAAACAGCAATGTCTGGCGGTGGGCACCCCAGGACATTGCAGGAGCCGGCCCTGGGAGGTGGCGGTCCCCAGGGCCATCAAGGGCTCCAGGAGGGGGGCCGCACGGCCCCCCCCCTACATTTTCAAAGCCCCGGGGAGGTGGTGGTCCCCGGGGCCGGGGGTCCCCCCACATTTAAATTAGTGAATGCCCCGGGGAGGTGGTGGTCCCCGGGGCAGTGTGGGGGGGGCAGGATGCCCCCCACACTTATTTACATATATTTAAGCCCCAGGGAGGTGGCAGTCCCTGGGGCTTGGGGGGCCCAGGAGGCCCCCCGCACATAAATAGGAATGCCCCAGGGAGGTGGTGGTCCCTGGGGCAGCGTGGGGGGGCTAGAGCCCCCCCAAACATTTTTGTTAGACAAAGCCCCGGGGAGGTGGCAGTCCCCGGGGCTGCGGGGGCCACGTGCCCCCGCATATGATAAACAAAGCCCTGGGGAGTTGGTGGTCCCCGGGGCTGTGGGGGCCCCCACAGACCCCCACACCTTAATTAAGAATTGCCCCCGGGACCTGGCCCACCCAGGGGCTTGAAACAAACGAAGCGCGGGAGACCGCGCAGCATTTTTTTTTATAATTTCGGCCGGATTCGCGCACTCAGCGTGAATTCGGCCGGAATTATTTTAAAAAAATGCTTTTTTTGGGCCTGGGGGTCCTTGTGGGACCCCCTGAGCAGGCCTAGGGGGTCAGGGTGTTTCTACCCTGCCCCCTTTTCTTGTTTTTTAACATTTTGTTTAACTGTTTAGTCACAAGATGGCTGCCAACACTTCCTGGTTTGGAGTGTTGTCAGCCAATTAGAATGAAGCTCGTGCTCGGGAGGAGTCGCGACTCCTCGGTGCTCGTTTATATAAATTTTTATTTTTTTAATTTCTCAGCAACTACTGAACGGATTTACACTATTTAAAAAAAGGGCGCTTTCAGAACCAAGAGCTACCTTTTTGTCAAATTTGGTGTAATTCCATTCAGCAGTTCGGGCTGTAGCTGGTTCCAAAATTTCCCATGGAAATTAACATGGAGAAAATGCGTTTAGGGACCCCCTTTTTCCTCGGCCCCCTTGACGGATCACCCCAAAACTTTCAGAATAGGAGCTGACCTGAACCATTAGTTTTGAACATTTTGCGAAGATTCGTCAAACGGCGCTAAAGATATTGGCAAAAGAAAAATGCTTTTTGAATAGAAACAAGGTCCTAACTATAACTACCTACTGGCGACCGCCAGTAGGTTATATATATATATATATATATATATATATATATATATATATATATATATATATATATATATAATATAAATAAATAAATATATATATATATATATATATATAACAAGGCGAATATGCCAAAGCCCGGTTTTGAAGCATTTCCAGATATTTATTTTCAAATCAGCAAACTCGTGCCCTGACGCATTTCGGCTGTTTAAGCCTTGATCACAGGTGAGTAACAGTGCGACGTGAATGCAAGTGCTCAATCTGAAGAAGTCATGTGACATTGGGTCGCAGCACTACATGTTCCAAGGTGCACCAATGTTCATCGCACCGTACAAACGCAGTTAAATATAAATCTCAGCCACATAGCGTCCATCAATGCAGTTGTACTATTTTCCTCTTTTGTGTAAATTGCGCCTTCGAATAAAGTGACTACGTGCAAGTGTTCTATAGTAGCACCAATATTTAATATACCTGCATTCCAAAACTGTCAGAGAGAGGTGTATGCCTCTCTTCTCTCCCTTTCTCATCTCAAATCCAGAAATACCAATCCAGAAATACAAAGGAAATCCAGAGGTCTGGCATGAGGCAAGTGGGTCATGCCCCCAAAAGTGTCAAGACACAAAACATGGATCTCCATTGTGGGGGCCCCCAACCCTGCAGGGCGGCCTCGGAGACAACAGGAATGGAGAATCCCGTCAGTCCAAACAACAAGGAGAATATGTCAAAGCCCGGTTTTGAAGCATTTCCAGATTTTATTTTCAAATCTGCATACTCGTGCCCTGACGCGTTTTGGCTGTCCAGAGGAGGTGGTGGTCCCCGGGGCCCAGGGGGGTCTGCGCAGCTCCCCACATAATATTAATTTAGCCCCATGGAGGTTGCATATATATATATATATATATATATATATATATATATATATATATATATATTCTACTGATCTACTGGCAGTGGCCAGTAGGTAGTTATTTTTTTTTTCCAGAGTTTTATATAGTACGATCTTGACCCGAAGTTATCAGAGCACTTTACATGAGCACCAGTTGCGTTACACAAGGACACATTCATTTTTTTTTTAGGCACAGGGAGATTAAGTGATTTGCCCAGAATCACAGGATGTTGTGCGTCATTGCCTAGACTTGAACCCGGTTACCCAGATTTAAGATCGACTGCCCTAGCCCTTAGGCCACATCCTCTCCTAGCATTTAGGACCATGTTTCCATAGAAAAAGCATTGGGTTTTTTTGTCCTCATTTGTTTAAAAGATGAGATATAGGAAGACAAGGGACCCTTTTTATGAAACTTTACCAGTCAGGGTCTTTCTCTCCCCTTTAGATCGTATGAAACCTTCTTGTTTTTGAGGTAGAGTTCTGTCTTATAATCTCCAAATTCATAGGGAGAGTCACTCGTGGTTCTCCCACAGTGCCAGGCCCGGATTTCATTTTTTGCAATGTAGTAATCATCGGACTTCCCTTCCTACCTTGCCTATTCTCTCTACCCTAGGGGTTATTTCTATCCCATATCTCCCAGAATTTCATCTGCTTTCTCCCCTCTCTACTTTGGTTTAACTTTTTGATCTTACACACCGATGTCAACCATTCATTTAATGTTGGGGGATTTGCAAGAATCCATTTCATGCAAATCTCACGCCTTGCAAGTAAGATTATTACAAACAATAGACTCTTTTGTTTAATATCTTAGTGGGGTGGGCCCTCATTATCATTCATAACTCCAAAAATAATTATGTCCACGCTTACCTCTATGTCTTGTCCGAGTACTTCATTTATAACCTTACCCACAATGGACCAGAATCGTTGTAATGTAGGGCACTTCCGGAACATATGAATGTCGTTCGCTTTAATTTCTCCGCACTTTGGACATCTTTTCACCACATGCTTGTTTATCTTTGTTAACCTTTCCGGAGTCCAATATGCCCTGTGTAGTGTAAAGAGATGTTTTTTTCTGAGAGGTGCAGATTGTATAACACACCATAATGTATTCATAGATACTTGCCATAAGTGTTGGCGATCTCAAGTCGGCAGGTTCTTCTCCCAAAGCTCTACTGGTAGTGTGAAATCTTCCTCCCCCAAATGGATCAAAAGCCAATACCATTTTGAAACTTCCTTTCTCGGTGGGTCACTATGTAGTTCTTCTTCTAAGGCCACCTTTTCCACCTTTCCCTTCTCCAAGCCTTTTGCCCAGCTTGTCAATTGGTAGAATTTAAACCTAGACAGTTTCCCATCAGTGCTTTGTTGGAGAGAGTCCCAGCTTACCAATGATCCTGCTTGTACCAGCTGTCCCCACTTTGTTATGCCCGCATGTTTGATAGGGGTTGCCAGTGTGTCTTTCAAGCATTCTGGTGTACCTGGGGAGTTCCAGATTGGAGCGAAAGTGCTGTAATACGGTATTTGTAGTATTCTTCTGATCTGGTACCATAGATTACAAGAGGCGCGTAAGACCTTCAGCTTAATTTTTTTAAAGTATTTTGGATGGCCAAACTTGTATAAGCAGAGATCATCTACCAGTATTGATTTGTAGTAGGAGGAGTAGAAAGAATGTTCCTTAAGTAAAGCTCTAATATTTTTAAACTGGAAAGCTCTGGAATAGAATAAAAGGTCTGGACTGGCAATACCCCCTTGTTCTCTTTTCCTACGCAGTTTCTTCCATGCTATTCTAACGCCTTTCGAGGCCCAAATGAAACTATTTACTTCGCCTTGTATTTTCTTTAACCATTGTTTTTTTAATTCATGTGGAATAGTATTAAAGATAAAAGTAAATTTGGGTAAAACCATCATTTTTATTGAATTGGATCTCCCCAGGAAAGACAGTGGTAAACCACTCCAAGTTTTTAAAAGTTTCCTTGTCTCTTTCACTCTCATGTCAAAATTTATTTGTGCAATTTTGTCAATGTACTGTAGTATCTCTATACCTAAGTACTTAATTCTACTTTTTGGTAACGGGTGAGGGAGTGGGGAATTCCATTCCATAATTTCCGTCTTTTGGTGGTTAACTTGGTATCCTGAAACGTCTCCAAAATCGTCTAGCAACTTAGTAATATTAGGTAGGGATGCCCTTAAGTTGCTTGTGAACACCATCAGGTCGTCTGCATATAGTGCCACTTTTTTTTTCCCACCCTTGAAATCTAAACGGGATAACTCCCTGAAATGTCCTTATAAAGCTGGCTAATGGCTCGATGTACAAATTGAATAAAGATGGAGAGAGAGGGCATCTTTGACGAGTGCCTCTTTCGATTTTAATTTCTTTGGTAAGATTTCCGTTTACCAATATTTTAGCCACGGGGGATTCATATATATTTGTTAATGCCTTCAGGAATTTTTCTCCTAACCCATATTGATTTATTACTTTACAGAGAAAAACCCAGTTTACTCGATCAAAGGCCTTTGCAGCGTCAAATGTAAGGACTGTAAGGGGAATATTCTCTTGCGTAGCTATATCAATTGTTTCAATCAGTTCGTGTGTTAGATCATGTAACTGTCTTCCCTTGATAAATCCTTTCTGATCTTCATGGACCAGCTGGTTTGACACATACCCCAATCTTGTTGCTAAGATCTGTGTATAGATTTTATAGTCATTGTTCAGAAGCGATATGGGTCTATACGACTCACATTTCAAAGGGTCCTTTCCTGGTTTCAAGATTATAGTGATAGTGGCATCATTCCAGGGTTTTGGTAAAGTTAGCCCTTTAGAGAAAACTGCATTTAGTAGATTCACTAATATGGGGGCCAAGATTCTTTCAAGGACGTGTACAATTCATTCGGTAATGCGTCCAGACCGGCAGCCTTCCCTTTTTTAATTTAATCAGGACATTAGTTACTTCCTCAAGTGTTATTTCTTCGTAAAGTAGTTCCCTATATTCTTCTTCTAGGCCAGGGACAACTAATTTGCTCAGATAGGAGTCTACTTGATCAACGGACGTCCCCAGATCTTCAGCATACAAAGACTGAAAAAATCGGTGAAGGCCTTCTCAATCCCCACTTCGTCTATTTCCTGCCCAACCTGGTTTTCTCTCTGTATAGCAGCTATTCTATTTCTATTATATTTAGTTTTAAGTTTCCATGCGAACAGTTTACCACTGCCTTCTTCGTATTCATAATTGGATAACTCACTAGCTTCCCATTTTTTCCTAATTCTGGTGCCTTATATGTTAGATAACTCGATTATTTTATTATCTATTTCTTTTTCGATTGTTTCCTGGTCTTGTTTGGACACAGCAACCTCTAGTTTCCTCTTTTGCTTTAGGATTTCGGCTTCTAGTTGGCTAATTCTAGTTCTTGTGGCCTTTTTCCTGAATGTGGCTAAGTTTAGGCGCGGGAGATTAAGTGATTTGTCCAGAATCACAGGATGTTGAGCGTCATTGCCTAGACTTGAACCCAGTTACCCAGATTTGAGATCGACCACGTTAGCAGTTAGGCCACATTCTCTCCTAGCCGTTAGGACCATGATTCCATAGAAAAAGCATTTTTGACTTGCCTATATCTTTAACATTGTTTATAGAATCTTCACTAAATTTTCCAAATAAAGTGTCATAGTGAGTCCTGTTGTGCATGGAAAGGTTCAGGGTAATCCGTCAAGTGGGGGCCGAGAAAAAGGGACATCAATAAAGTGCATTTCCCATGTTGATTCCCATAGGAGCTTTGAACACGACTAAAACCCTAACCACTGGACCCAATGACACCAAATTTGGCAAAAAGGTAAATTTGGTTATGTAGATCTCGCTTTCAGTTATTTGGTGTAAATCCATTCAGTAGTTTCTAAGAAATTAAAGGAAATGCAGATTTGTATATCTACGATTGCGGCTAATTTGCTAATAATAATGAGCTTGTGCAGAGATCTGCAGAGCTCTGAATGACTGCCAACACTTCAACCAGAAAGTACTGGCAGTCATCTTGGGACTCAGCTTCACCTGAGTCCCCCCAACAAATGTTTAAAAAGAAAAGGGGGCACGGTAGGAGTACCCTGACTCCCTAAACTTGGTCATGGGGTCCCAGAGGGACCCCGCCACATTTAAAAAGACGTTTTATAAAAACTATTTTGGCGCAAAATTGTGAAATTCACAAATTTGGGCGAAAAAAACAGCCATGGGCTCCCACGCTTGTTTTGAAAAGGACCCAGGGTGAGCCAGGTCCTGGGGGCATTTTATAAAAGAGAAGCAGGTGCACGGGCCCCCCTCCTGAGGCTCATTGACCACCACCTCTCTGGGGCTTTAATTATTAAATGGAGGGGCTCCACAGGGGCCCCTCTCCTGGGGCTGATTGCAGCCCCCGGGACCACCACCTCCCCGGGGTTTCATGGAAAAAAGAGGAGGGGGCGCTGCAAACCCCCCTCCATTGGCTGCAATAGCCCCAGGGACCACCACCTCCCTGGGGCTTTTTTTACTTTTTACAAGGAGGGGGCCATGCTGCCCCCTTCTGGGCCATTCTTGGCCCCGGGGACCACCACCTCCCCAGGGCACGCCATTGAAATTGAAAAAAGGAGGGCCAAGTGGCCCCCTCCTGGAGCCATTAATGACCCTTGGGACTGCTACCCCCCAGGGCTGACTCCTGCTATGTCCCGGGGTGCCCACCCCTGTAACATAGCTGTTTGCTTTGACTTGACAGGAGATTTGACAGCTCCAGCCAAGTTAGAGCAAACACTCTGCTTTCAGAAAGCGGAGCTGAGAAAATGCTCTCGCTTGCTGGAAGCAGAGGTTTCATCTGTTTCCCTGCCTGCTGTTCAGTGGGCAGGGAAACAGATTAAATGATTGCTCTCACAGACAGGGAGCTGCATGTTTAGCAGGTCCCTGTGTGTGAGAACAATGCCGCCTCCCACAGGAGGCGGGAAGCCGGCAGAGACTGTGGGGGGTATTTCAGGCTCCCCCTTGGTACCCGAAGGTGCTGACTGGGTGCCCTGGGTGGGCTCCAGGACACCCAGCAATTCAAGGCAGGGACCTGGGGGATGGGGTCCCCAGGACAGCGCGGCCCCACTCCCACTACCACTTTAATTAAAGTATTTGGCCTCAGGGAGGTGGTGGTCCCCGAGGACCGGGGGGTCCACATGGCCCCCTCATAATATTAAATTAACCCCAGGGAGGTCATGGTCCCCAGGGCATTTGAAAGCCCCAGGGGGGTCCATGCGGCCCCCCTCTTTTAATAAAAATAAAGCCCCAGGGAGGTGGCAGTCCCCGTGGCTCTTGAAGCCAGATGAAGGGGGGACCCCACAGCACGCCCTCCTTAATATCAGTAAAGCCGCAGGGAAGTGGTGGTCCACGGGGCTTTTAAGTGGTAAAACGGGACAGAAAAATTAGCGGAAAGACAAAACATAGAGCAGAAGGCAGAAAAACGAGCAGAAAAGGCAAACCAGAGGGTAGAAAAACAAGCAGGAAAGGCAAAACAGAGCAGAGGAGGACAAAACAGAGGAAAGAAAAATGAGCAGAAAAGCATGAAAAGAAACAGAGAGCAGAAAAACAAACAGAAAAGGCAAAACAGAAGGTAGAAAAACGAGCAGGAAAGGCAAAACAGAGAAGAATAGGGCAGAACATAGAGCACTCAGACACTCACACACCCACTCAAAGACCCACTCAGAGACTCATGTACCCACTCACAGACCCAATGAGACACTCACACACCCACTCACAGACCCACTTAGACACTCATACACCCACTCACAGACCCACTCAGACACTCACATACCCATTCACAGACACTCACCTACTCACAGACTTATGCACTCACTCACAGATCCACTCAGAGTCTCATGTACTCAGTCACAGACCCACTGACACACTGACACACACACCCACTCGGAGACTCGCATATCCACTCACAGACCTGCTCAGAAACTCACACACTCACTCACAGACCCACTCAGAGACGCATGCACTCACTCATAGACCCACTCAGAGACTCACTCACTCACAGACCCACTCAGAGACTCATGGACTCACTCACAGACCCACTCAGATACTCATGTATCCACTTACAGACCCACTCACAGACTCACACATCCACTCACAGAGTCACTTAGACACTCATGCACCCCCTTACAGATCCACTCAGACTCTCATGTACTCACTCACAGGCTGGCTCACACACTTATGGAGGCAGTCGCAAACCCACTCAGACACTTTGATACCCACTCACAGACCCACTCAGACACTCAAGCACCCACTCACAGACCCACTCTGACACTCTCACACCTACTCACAGGCCCACTGAGACATTCATTCAGACACTCATGCGCCCACTCAGAGACTCATGCACCCACTCACAGGCCCACTTAGACACTCATGCACTTACTCACAGACTGACTCAGACACACATGGAGACACTCGCAAACCCACTTAGACACTCTCACACCCACTCACAGCCCCACTCAGACAGTCACACATATATTACCTACTGGCGGTCGCCAGTAGGTAGTTATAGTTAGGACCTAGTTTCCATAAGAAAAGCGTTTATTGTTTTCCCAATAACTTTGGCGCCGGTTGACGAATCTTCGCAAAATTTTCAAAACTAGTGGCCCGCTGCGGTCAGCTCCTGTCTTGAAAGTTTCGGGGTGATTCGTCAAGCAGGGGCCGAGAAAAAAGGGGGGTCCCAAAACACGTTTTGCCCATGTTATTTTCCATAGGAAACTTTTGACAAAGCTACAGCCCGAACTGCTGAATGGAATTACACCAAATTTAACAAAAAGGTAGGTCTTGGTTCAGAAAGAGACCTTTTTTTTAAATGGTGTAAATCCGTTCAGTAGTTCCTGAGAAATTAGAAAAAGAAAAAGTTTCGATATCTGTGGCCTAGGAGGGTTCGCGAACCCTCCTGCCACGAGCTTCATTCTAATTGGCTGCCAACACTCCAAACCAGGAAGTGTTGGCAGCCATCTTGTGACTCGGTAGAACCGAGTCACAAGAAAACAGTAAAATAAAGGTAAAAAAACAAGAAAAGGGGGCAGGGTAGAAACACTCTGACCCCCTAGGCCTGCTCAGGGGGTCCCACAAGGACGCCCAGGGCCAAAAAAAGCATTTTTTAAAAATAATTTTGGCAGAAATCGCGTTGGGGTCGTGAATCCCACCGAAATTATTAAAAAAACGAAGCGCGGGCTCCCGCGCTTCGGTTTCAAAAAGCCCCCGGGTGGGCCAGGTCCCGGGGGCACTGCCAATTAATTAGCGGGGGCCCACGGGGCCCCCACAGCCCCGGGGACCGCCACCTCTCCCGGGCTGTGAAAAAAATGCGTGGGGGGGTCCCAATCCCCCCATGCTGCCCCGGGGACCGCCACCTCCCCGGGGCTTTAAGAAACAACTGCGGGGGGCACACGGCCCCCTGCAGCCCCGGGGACCGCCACCTCCCCGGGGCTGTGAAAAAAAGCGTGGGGGTCTCAATCCCCCCGCTGCCCCAGGGACCGCCACCTCCCCGGGGCTCTTTTTTTAATTAAAACATGTGTGGGGGGGCTCGAGCCCCCCCCACGCCCCGGGGACCACCACCTCCCTGGGGCACGCTAAATTTAAATTCGGGGGTCCGTTTTGGACCCCCAGGCCCCGGGGACCACCACCTCCCCAGGGCTTTTACAATGAAGGGAGGGGGGCCACACGGCCCCCTTCCTGGAGCCCTCAATGGCCCTGGGGACCACCACCCCCCAGGGCCAGCTCCTGCAGTGTCCCGGGGCGCCCATCATCCAGTGATTGTGTTTTTCTTTAAAGTTTAAATATGTATTATATATATGCCAAGGTGTATTGAAGAATGAGTGGGTGTATAAGTGTCTGGATGGAGGATTTAGTAGGTGCGTGAGCGTGACTGACTGTTTAAGTGAGTGATTACATGTGTCTTACTGAATGCATGGGTTAGTGACTAAACTGTGTGAATGTCTGTATCAGTCTGTCTGTTGTTGTATAAGCTGCTGCATGGGTTGGTCAGTAGCTACATGAGTGTCTATATGGGTTATCGATTGGTTGCCTGAGTATTTGTATGGGTGCCTGAGTGTGTGTGTGGGTGGGTGGGAGGTGTGTGACTCTGTGCATAGATGTTTGAGTGGTTGATTCACTGTGTCTATGGGTTCAAGAGTGCATGTGGAAACAGCTGTATGGGTGGGTGAGTGTGTTTATGGGTGTGTTGGTGAGTGAATGGATGTCTCAATGGTACATGTCCAAGTAACTACATATGTAAAAGGCAGTGTATGTGAGAGTTGAAGTATATAAATGACTATACGTGAGAGTCAGTGATTGTGAGAGTGGCTGTATGGATGAGTGTGCACTTGTATCAGTGATTGTATAAGAGAGTAAGTATGCGTTTGTTTCTGTTTGAATAAGTGATGTGGTGTGTGTATAACTGTATAGGTCAGTAAATGGAAGTGTGATTGATTCTTTGCATGACTGACTAGGTGTGTGAGTAACTCTGGATGAGTGGTGGTGTGTGAGTGTCTGTATAGGTGTATGAGTGCTTATGATAGTGTTGTATTGGTGAGTGACTGCATGTATGAGTGATTGTATGGGTGAATGAGTGGATGTGTGTGTAGACCTAGGAATCAGTGAGTGCGTATGTAGTAAATGGTATTGGTGTGTCGATGGTTTCGGAAATGGTAGTCTGTATTTTACAGTGGGTGTATCAAAGGTTATATTAGAGTGTGAGGAGGTGCATCAGATTTTCACGTGGATGATGTCATCAGTGAAGTCATCAGTGATGTCATTTGAGATGTCATCAGTGATGTCACTGACCATGTCATGAATGATGTAATATGTGACGTCATCAGCAGTGCATTGCGGGTGCGCGAGTTATAGTTAGCTGAACTAACTATAACGGGGGAATTTCTATGGTTTTATACGAGAGAAATGTCCAACTAACTATAACGTCCCTCAAACCTATGGTTTTTTCAGTGAATTTCTAAGGTTTTTTAAATGCTAATTTCTAACTATAACGTGCCTGAAACCTATGGTTTTTTCAGTGAATATATATATTACCTACTGGCGGTCACCAGTAGGTAGTTATAGTTAGGACCTAGTTTCCATAGGAAAAGCATTTTTTCTTTAACCAATATCTTTGGCGCTGTTTGACGAATCTTTGTGAAATTTTCAAAACTAATGGCCCACTCCTGTCAGCTCCTGTCTTGAAAGTTTTGGGGTGATTCGTCAAGCAGGGGCTGAGAAAAAAGGGGGGTCCCAAAACGCGTTTTCTCCATGTTAATTTCCATAGGAAATTTTGGAACAGGCTACAGCCCGAACTGCTGAACGGAATTACACCAAATTTGGCAAAACGGTAGCTCTTGGTTCAGAAAGGGACCTTTTTTTTAAATGGTGTAAATCCGTTCAGTAGTTCCTGAGAAATTTAAAAAAGAAAAATATCGATATCTGAGCACCGAGAAGGAGTCGCGACTCCTCCCGAGCACAAGCTGACTTCTGATTGGCTGCCAACACTCCAAACCAGGAAGTGTTGGTAGCCATCTTGTGCCTTGGTTAACCGAGTCACAAGAAAACAGTGGAAAAAAGGTTGAAAAATGAGAAAAGGGGGCAGGGTAGAAACACCCTGACCCCCTAGGCCTGCTCAGGGGGTCCCACAAGGACCCCCAGGCCCAAAAAAGCATTTAAAAAAAAAAAAAAATCACCCGAATTTGCGCTGGGTGCGCGAATCCGGCTGAGAAAACAACAAAAAAACAAAGTGCGGGCTCCCGCGCTTCGTTATTCTTAAGCCCCTGGGTGGGCCAGGTCCCGGGGGCAATGCTGCTTTATGTAGCGGGGGCCCGTGGGGGCCCCTGCAGCCCCAGGGACTTCCACCTCCCCGGGGCTTTATAATTTATGCATGGGGGCACGTGGCCCCCCTGCAGCCCCGGGGACTGCCACCTCCCCAGGGCTTTATTATAATAGGGTGGGGGGCCTTGTGGGCCCCCCCAAGCCCCGGGGACCGCCACCTCCCCAGGGATTTATTAAAATATGGTGGGGGGCCTCGTGGGACCCCCAAGCCCTGGGGACTGCTACCTCCCCGGGGCTGAAATAAATAATGTGTGTGGGGGGGTTCGAGCCCCCCCACACTGCCCCGGGGACCACCACCTCCCCGGGGCACTGTTTATTTACATTCCATAACGGACCCCCAGAGACCACCACCTCCCTGGGGCTTTACAAATGATGGGGGGGCCCCCTCCAGGTACCCTTGATGGCCCTGGGGACTGCCACCCCCCAGGGCCGGCTCCTGTAATATCCCGGGGTGCCCACCCCCAGGACATTGCTGTTTGCTATGGCAGGGCGGGAGCCGTGAGGCTCATGCCCTGTCATAGCAAACTCCTGCTTTGGTTTTTGGAAGCGAGAGCAGGAAACCTGCTCTTGCTTCCAAAAACCAAAGCAGATTGCTTTTTCACAAGAGGAGCTGCATGTCAGCAGCTCCCCTTGTGCAAAAAAAATGCCGGCTCCCGCAGGAGTTGGAGAGCTGGCTGGGACCGTGGGGGCATTGGCGCTCCCCCCACGGTCCCCAATGGTGAGGCCAGGCCCCGGGGGATGGGGTCCCCGGGGCCAGAAGTAGCCCAGGAGGGGGCCCCCCTCCCCTGTAATTAAATATAGAAAAAAAAATTAAAAATGGAAAGGCCGGCCCCGGGGGATGGGGTCCCCGGAGCCATTATTGGCCTGAGGAGGGGGGCCACGCGACCCCCCTCCAAAAAAATAAAAATAAAAAAGATGGCTGGCCAGGCCCCAGGGGTTGGGGTCCCCTGGCCATAATTGGCCTCTTGAGGGGGGCCACGCAGCCCCCCTCCCCAAAATTTAAAAAAAAAAGGCTGCCAGTTCCCAGGGGATGGGGTCCCCGGGGCCAAAAGTGGCCCAGGGAAGGGGGGCCACGCAGCCCCCTCCCATAAAATAAGAAATATTTAAAAAAGAAAAAAGAAACCGGCTACTCGCCGGAGGCCCCGCCCCCTCCCTGCAGCACTCTGCAAACGTGCCCTCTGGCGCATTCTAAGTTGGGGAATTAAGTCCCCTTGAATACTTAGGGTACTGGGGGCCAACTAGCCTACCAGGTACCTCCAGTAAGCGCCACACAGCTGGATTGCAGAGATGTGGTCTGAGGCCACGCCCCTTTTTACACCAGTCTGCAAACGCGCCTCTTGGTGCACTGCTGGTGGGGCGATGAGGTCCTCTTGTGTCCTGAGGACCTCAGGACACAAGGGGACTTTATCCCCCGAGCAGCAGTGCGCCAGGAGCTGCGTTTGCAGAGTGGTGTAAAAAGGGGGCGTGGCCTATGAGCACTCTCAGCAATCCAGCTGTATGGAGCTTACTGGAGGAAACAGGAGGGCTAGTTGGCCCCCAGGCACCCTCAGGAGGAAAGGGGACTTCATCCCCCAACCAAGAGCGCGCCAGGAGGCGCGTTTGCAGAGTGGTGGAGAAAGGGGGCATGGCCTGTTTCCACCTCTCAGCAATCCCACTGTGGGGGGCTTACTGGAGGTAAGAGGTAGGCTAGTTGGCCCCTAAAGGACCCCCAGCAGCAAAGGGGATTTCAATCCCCATCCAAGAGCGTGTCAGGGAGCGCGTTTGCAGAGTGGTGGGCAAAGACAAAGTGGGCATGGCCTGCTATGAGAATTTAGCAATCCTGCTGTGTGGGACTTACTGGAGGTAATAGGAGGGGTAGTTGGCCCCCAAGGATGTCCTTGGGGCCAACTACCTCTCTTGTTACTTCCAGTAAGTCCCACAAAGTGGGATTGCTAAACTGTCTTCGAAGGCCATGCCCTCCTTTCTCCACCACTCTGCAAACATGCCTCCTGGCAGACTACGGGATGGGGGATGAAGTCCAATTTACTCCTGAGGGACTTTGGGGGCCAATAAGCCCTCCTGGTACCCCTTGTAAATCCTATGCAGCGGAATTCCTGAGTGCTGGTCAGAGGCCCAGCACCCTTTCTCCACCACTCTGCAAACGCAACTACTGGTTAAATAAGTGTTTGCAGTGTAATAGGTCTTTGCAGTTGCGAGAGTTAGAGCTATTGGCGTTGTAAATGTAAAAGTTTTTTACTAATGTTTTTTGGAGTGGATGTACTTTGTGTGTAGCGGAATTATGTGGTATGTTGTGCAGTGAAATTATGTGGATAGAAAGTATGTGGTATTTAGTGTATAGGAATTATGTAGAGTGGGATTATGTGTTATGCAGAGTAATTATGTGGTATGGTAGTCTGGGTTGTGGAGTGGTAACCTCAGGTTTAGTCTTCCTCGTTTCCATAGAAGCTCAACTATGAACTCAGTGAGACAAAAAAAGAAGGAATCACTGAGGAGCACTTGCGGACCTAGTCAGAGGTATGAGCAGGGCCACTGGAATTATGCGACTGTTTGGCTGCACCGACTTTCGCACAATTATACATTTTCTGCATTAGCCACATAATTCATTATCTGCTCCCTAATCTGCAGATTTGAACAATAAAAGCCTTGTTTCTAGCTCAAACGGCTCAAACGTTACCAAAAATGCAGCGACAAGTGTTACAGCGTGGTGGAAGGCCCTTTGCAAACCTAGAATGGTCACCTGTTACTTATTGCTAAATGTGGGTGTTAACTTGATACTAATGGTGTGCAAGCCACTCTTGCTTCCTTCTCCGCATCTCTTGCCTCTTTCTGCATTTCTGTTGCTTCTTTCTGCACATTTCTTTCTTTTTCTGCACTTCTCTTGCCTCTTTCTGCAAATCTCTTCTACTTTCTGCACCTCTCTTCCCTCTTTCTGCATGTCTGTTGCCTCTTTCTGCACCCTTCTTCCCTCTTTCTACACCTCTCTTGCCTTTTTCTGTACCCCTCTTACGTCCTTCTGCACCCTTTTTGCCTCTTTCTGCACCTCTGTTACTTCTTTCTGCACTTCTCTTCCTTCTTTCTGCACCTCTTGCTTCTTTCTGCACCTCACTTGCCTCTTTCAGCACCTCTGTTGCTTTTTTCTGCAGATCTCTTGCTTCTTTCTGCACCTCACTTGCCTCTTTCAGCACCTCTGTTGGTTCTTTCTGCACCTCTGTTGGTTCTTTCTGCACTGCTCTTGCTTCTTTCTGCACCTCACTTGCCTCTTTCTAAACTTCTTTTGCTTCTTTCTAAACCTCTGTTGCTTCTTTCAGCAATTCTCTTGCCTCTTTCTGCACTTCTCTTGCTTGTTTCTGCACCTCTCTTGCCTCTTTCTGCACTTCACTTGCTTCTTTCTGCACCTCCCTTGCCTCTTTCGGCACCTCTGTTGCTTCTTTCTGTACCTCACTTGTCTCTTTCTGTACTTCTCTTGCTTCTTTCTACACCTCTGTTGCTTCTTTCAGCAATTCTCTTGCCTCTTTCTGCACTTCTCTTCCTTCTTTTTGCACCCCTCCTGCCTCTTTCTACACCCCTCTTGCCTCTTTTTGCACCTCTGTTGGTTTTTCTGCACTTCTCTTGCTTCTTTCTAAACCTCTGTTGCTTCTTTCAGCAATTCTCTTGCCTCCTTCTGCACTTCTCTTGCCTCTTTCAGCACCTCTGTTGGTTCTTTCTGCACCTCTGTTGGTTCTTTTTGCACTGCTCTTGCTTCTTTCTGCACCTCACTTGCCTCTTTCAGCACCTCTGTTGGTTCTTTCTGCACCTCTGTTGGTTCTTTCTGCACTGCTCTTGCTTCTTTCTGCACCTCACTTGCCTCTTTCTAAACTTCTTTTGCTTCTTTCTAAACCTCTGTTGCTTCTTTCAGCAATTCTCTTGCCTCTTTCTGCACTTCTCTTGCTTGTTTCTGCACCTCTCTTGCCTCTTTCTGCACTTCACTTGCTTGTTTCTGCACCTCTCTTGCGTCTTTCTGCACCTCTGTTGCCTCTTTCTGCATTTCACTTGCTTCTTTCTGTACCTCTCTTGCCTCTTTCGGCACCTCTGTTGCTTCTTTCTGCACCGCTCCTGCCTCTTTCTGCACCCCTCTTCCCTATTTGTCCAACTCTCTTGCCTCTTTTTACACCTCTCTTCCCTCTTTCTTCACTACTCTTGCCTCTTTCTGCACCCTTCATGCCTATTTCAGCACCTCTGTTGCTTCTTTCTGCACTTCTCTTCCTTCTTTCTGCACTGCTCTTGCCTCTTTCTGCATCCCTCTTGCCTCTGTGAGCACCTCTTTGCTTCTTTCTGTACTTCTCTTGCCTCTTTCTGCACCCTTCGTGCCTCTTTCAGCTCCTCTGTTGCTTCTTTCTGCACTTCTCTTCCTTCTTTCTGCACCCCTCTTGCCTCTTTCTGCACCTCTGTTGCTTCTTTCTGCTCTTCTATTGCCTCTTTCTGCACCTCTCTTGCTTCTTTCTGCACCTCACTTGCCTCTTTCAGCACCTCTGTTGCTTTTTTCTGCAGATCTCTTGCCTCTTTCTGCACCTCACTTGCCTCTTTCAGCACCTTTGTTGCTTTTTTCTGCAGATCTCTTGCCTCTTTCTGCACCCCTCTTTTCTCTTTCTGCACCTCTCTTGCTTCTTTCTGTACCCCTGCTCCCTGTTTCTGCACCTTTCCTTCCTGTTTCTGTACCTCTCTTGCCTCTTTCTGTACCTCTGTTTCCTCTTTCTGCACTTCTCTTGCTCTTTCTGCATCCTTCATACCTCTTTCAATCAATCAATACATTTGTAGAGCGCACTACTCACCCGTGAGGGTCTCAAGGTGCTAGGGGGGAGGGGGGGAGCTGCTACTGGTCAAACAGCCAGGTCTTGAGAAGTCTTCTGAAGGTCAGTAGGTCCTGGGTCTGTCCCAGGTGGATGGGGAGGGTGTTCCATGTCTTGGCGGCGAGGTGGGAGAATGATCTGCCGCCGGTGGTTGTTCGGTGGATGCGTGGGATGGTGGCGAGGGTGAGGTCAGCGGAGCGAAGCTGGCGATTCGGGGCGTGGAGGGCGAGTCGTTTGTTGAGGTATGCTGGTCCGGCATTGTGGAGTGCTTTGTGAGCGTGGGTGAGGAGCTTGAAGGTGATCCTCTTGTTGACGGGGAGCCAGTGCAGGTCTCTCAGGTGGGCAGTGATGTGGCTGTGGCGGGGGATGTCAAGGATGAGGCATGCGGAGGCGTTCTGTATGCGTTGGAGTCTTTTCTGGAGTTTGGCCGTGGTTCCCACGTAGAGGGCGTTGCCGTAGTCCAGCCAGCTGCTGACGAGGGCCTGGGTGACCGTCCATCTGGGTCCGGTGGGGATCCATCTGTAGATCTTGCGCAGCATGCGGAGGGTGTTGAAGCAGGAGGAGGAGACGGCATTGACTTGCTGGGTCATTGATAGAGATGAGTCCAGGATGAGCCCCAGGTTGCGTGCGTGGTCGGTGGGTGTCGGTGCAGCTCTTTCAGCACCTCTGTTGGTTCTTTCTGCACTGCTCTTGCTTTTTTCTGCACCTCACTTGCCTCTTTCTGCACTTCTCTTGCTTCTTTCTACAACTCTGTTGCTTCTTTTAGCAATTCTCTTGCCTCTTTCTGCACTTCTCTTCTTTCTTTCTGCACCCCTCCTGCCTCTTTCTGTACCTCTCTTGTCTCTTTGTGCACCCCTCCTACCTTTTTCTGCACCCCTCTTGCCTCTTTTTGCACCTCTGTTGGTTCTTTCTGCACTGCTCTTGCTTCTTTCTGCACCTCACTTGCCTCTTTCTGTACCCCTGTTCCCTGTTTCTGCATCTTTCCTGCCTGTTTATGTACCTCTCTTGCCTCTTTCTGCACCTCTGAGTTAGAGGTAGTTTTAATCCCCCTGCCCTATTATGTACTAGGGCCTTACAGGGGAGGTCATGCCAATCACAGGGGTACCCCAACCCATAGTGTACCCTAGTGTATGTAGGTGTTTTCACTGTATTCTAAGTGTCTTTCAGCATAGCACTGGCTCCGGACCTGGTTAGTCAGAATCAGTTACCACCAGTACCAGTCAGTAAAAAGTTGGGGGCACAGGATGACTTTGCAACAAGGCCTCTTTCTGCGCCTCTGTTGGTTCTTTCTGCATATCTCTTGCTTCTTTCTGCACTTTTCTTCGTCTTTCTGGACTTCTGTTGCCTCTTTCTGCATTTCTCTTGCTTCTTTCTGTGCCTTTCTTCCTCTTTCTTCACATGTCCTACCTCTGTAGGTATAGTTAGAAATTAGCATTTAAAAAACCTTAGAAATTCACTGAAAAAACCATAGGTTTCAGGGACGTTATAGTTAGAAATTATCATTTAAAAAACCTTTGAAATTCACTGAAAAAACCATAGGTTTCAGGGACGTTATAGTTAGTTGGACATTTCACTCGTACAAAACCAGAGAAATTCGGCCGTTATAGTTAGTTGAGCTAACTATAACTCGCGCCCCGCAATGCACTGCTGATGATGTCACATATTACATCATTCATGACATGGTCAGTGACATCACTGATGACATCTCAAATGACATCACTGATGACATCACTGATGACATCATCCACGTGATAATCTGATGCACCTCCTCACACCCTAATATAACCTTTGATACACCCGCTCTAAAATACAGACTACCATTTTCGAAACCATAGACACACCAATACCAGTTTCTACATACCCACTCACTGATTCCTAGGTCTACACACACATCCACTCATTCACCCATACAGTCACTCATACATGCAGTCACTTATCAATACAGCACTATCATTTGCACTCATACACCTATACAGACACTCACACATCGCCACTCATCCATAGAGTTACTCACACACCTAGTCAATCATGCAAAGAATCATTCACACTCCCATTTACTCACCTATACAGTTATACACACACCACCTCACTAATTCATACAGATACTAACACATACTTACTCTCTCATACAATCACTGATACAAGCACACATTCATCCATACAGCCACTCTCACAATCACTCACTCTCACATATAGTCATTTATATACTCCAACACTCACATATAGTGCCTTTCACATATGTAGTTACTCACACATGTACCACTGAGATATCAATTCACTCACCAACACACCCATACTCACACTCACCCACCCATACAGCCCTTCACAGATGCACTCTTGAACCCATACACCCAGTGAATCACCCACTCACACATCTATGCACAGAGTCACACACACCCCCACCCACCCACACAGACACTCAGGCACCCATACAGATACTCAGACAACCAATCAATAACCAATATAGACACTCATGTAGCTACTCACCAACCCATGCAGCCGCTTACACACCAACTGACAGACTGATACAGACATTCACACAGTTTAGTCACTAACCCATGCATTCAGTAAGACATGTTTAATCACTCACTTATACAGTCAGTTATGCACCTACTAAATCATCCATTCAGACACTTATACAGCCACTCTTTCTTCAATACACCTTGGCATATATATATATATATATATATATATAAAACATATTTAAACTTTACAGAAACACACAGTCACTGGATGATGTCATCAGTGATGTCATTTGAGATGTCATCAGTGATGTCATCAGTGATGTCACTGACCATGTCATGAATGATGTAATATGTGACGTCATCAGCAGTGCATTGCGGGCGTGAGTTATAGTTAGCTCAACTAACTATAACGGCCGAATTTCTCTGGTTTTGTACGAGTGAAATGTCCAACGAAGTATAACGTCCCTGAAACCTATGGATTTTTCAGTGAATTTCTATGGTTTTTTAAATGCTAATTTCTAACTATAACGTCCCTGAAACCTATGGTTTTTTCAGTGAATATATATATATATATATATATATATGTATGTGTGTATATCTATATAGATATATATATATATCAATGAAAAAGGTTAAAGTTAATATATATATATATGTATATATATATATATCTTACAAACTCTCTCATCTTTAGAACGACACAGCCGCACTCTCAACGGTGACAATCAATAATTTATTCAATTACAGCAGTGGCAGTCCTGACGCGTTTCGGTCACTATGACCTTTTTCAAAGGTAAGCCTTGGCATCGCCTGAATGAACACTCCCAAGTCGATTGCTTCAATTTATTATTATTTTTTTCTCCCCTGGTGGACGCCCCGATGGGCCGTTTCTAGAGCATGCTGGTACTTGTGGTGCACTATTCAGTCAATCAAACCCCCCAGTGGGTGATGCCGTGTTAATTTTGCTGTGTGCTCACCGTTGCTCTATTGCATTACCTATTTTTGAGGCTGCAAGAGTCCATACCGAAGCCAGTCTTCGGCGGCAACCACTGTCCTTGTTGTTTGCACGAATTGACGAAGATGGTATATATATATATATCAATGAAAAAAGGTTAAAGTAACTTTATAGTTAGGGAAACTTTATTTATTCAGTGTATATGAACTAAGCTTACAAGAACATTATAGTTATACCTTAAATTTCTATTTTACACACCACCTTCAAATTACTATAACTACTTTATTTATTCTATTTATTCTTATACCCATATATATGAAAAACACAAAGGTTACAGTAATGTTATAGTTAGGTGAAATGTTTAGTAAGAACGTAATGTTTTAAACTCTAAAAACCACAGGAATTCACCAGTTAGTTATATCAAGTAACTATTACTCGTGCCCTAAGATAACTAACTCTCGCCCCCTCCGTGCACTGTTTTTTCATCAATAACTTCATTGCAAATGTTGCAGTGGTATTATCAATTATGTCATAGAGATGTCATGAGTGGTGTGATATGTGGGGTAATTAGCAGTGATAGTGAGTGCGGGGAATGGGGTTTGGCTGCTTCCAACTCTTCTAAAGGCAGCCAACCTAACTCTGCGCATGGCCTTGTGCCATGGGCAGCGGGGTCATGGACCCAGGCCTGTGGCCCTGTCAGACCTTCCAGCCTTAGACTAGTCTTTCCCTAAAGTATTTGCCTTCTACCTCCATTTTTGCTGATCTCTGTTTTGCTGCGCTTAGGACTCTGCACACTTTACCACTGCTGACCAATGCAAAAGTGCATGTTATCCCTCCTTAAAACATGGTCATATTGGCCTGTCCCCAATTGGCATATTTAATTTACATATAAGTCTCTAGTAAAGTGGTACTAGGGCCTGTAAATTAAATGCTACCAGTGGGCCTGCAGCACTTATTGTGCCACCCACTTAAGTAGCCCTTAACGCATGTCTCAGGCCTGCCACTGCAGCCTGTATGCAGTTTTTAGACTGCCATTTCAACCTGGCAAAATAAACCTTTTGTGAAAAACAAGGAGCCTTGTCCGGCCCCCAAACAAGATGCACAATCACATCAATAAATTAATCTAATCTTGAACCTGTTTATCATTCTTTATTCTTCCTTTTTTCAACTTTTTCACCAAATTTCATCCAGAGTTTTCACGATACTTTAATTTTTCATTTTATGTTCAACATTGCTTATCCAGGCTTTCAGAGCAGCATAGGAGATTCCAAAGTTCCTCCTGTCACAGCATATTAAGTCTCCACCCAATGCATCTCAGTATAATTTCCTTCCTCAGGGGTAACTAAAACACAAAATTAGTTCAAAAAGAACCCATCAGTTTTTATTCATGGGAAATACATTCTACTGAAAATTCATCCTAACATTTAAACTGGTGCAATATAACTGATCCTTACTTTATGCTGCAAGTGACAGTCTTCTCAACTCAATGTTCGTGACCCCAACAAGAACCTCATCTCCAAAATAATTGTCTTTTACACACTGCAAAACCTCCAGAAATCAAACGTCACCTTCACAGTGCAACTCGTGCATATATCCTGTGAACATTGAAGACACCTAATATATACACTAAAGTATCCCTCCACCTTTCAAAAAAAAGGAAAACCACCCGTGGTGTCAAATAGCCCCTAAAATGCTTACCGTGACTTCAACCATGATTCAACATAGAGCCTGTGTGGTGCTCTCCCACTTTTCAAAGCTAACTGTTTGCATCGCCATTTGTTTAATGTCGTCCTTCAAACAAACGAGTGAAGGCGGCCCCATAGGCATCTCTATTTTAGTAAACCTCAGTGCATCATGGTCTGCTTAAAGCTCCCATGCACTTGATGACTCACAGGTGTCCCGATCCACCCCCCCAAAAAAAGAAACCAAGAATAGACTAAACCTTTTACCAGGCCTAAACCTTCCTTTTTATATATATAAAAGACACAGCTAGGGTAGGTCCTGTACAGCCCAGAGGGCAGGGTGCAATGTATTTAAAAAGTTAGACATGTACTTTCAAGTTTTACATGTCCTGATAGCCATGAGAGTGAAAAACTCTTACATTTGTTTTTCACTACTGCAAGGCCTACCTCTCACATAGGATAACATTGTGGTTACATTATTTCATTCAATAAGCTGCAATTTCCAAATAGGAGCAGGTAACCATTTCATGTTTAGTGTTTTTGGAACTGTGATGAAAAATCCTATCTCATGGTAAAGTCGGATTTTAATCACAATTTTGAAAATGCCACTTATAGAAAGTGGGCATTTTCCTGCCTTAGCCATTTAGTGCCAGTAGCCTGTCTCTGGTCACATGAATAGGTGTAAGTGACAGATGGGCTTTGTGTATTCCTCATAGACAGCCACACATAATAAAGAGCTTAGCTTCAGTACACTTCTGGATCTGTGGATACTTTGCCAGGAAGAAGGACTGCTGCGCTGCTGAAAGGACTGCCACTCTGATGGACTCCTGCTCTGAAGGACAGCTGCCCTGCTGCTGCCTACTATCCTCTTGCCTGGGTGAGAAGGACTGGACCAGCATTTTTTTTAACCCGGAACCCCAGCGTGACTCCAAGGGCTAGTTGACTGGCCTCTTGATCTGAAGCCTCAGATACACAACAGGCTTCGAATATATGGACTCTGCCATCTGGGAGTCTTCCCTGCCAGGTTGTGCCACCCCAGCTTGGGCCCTTAGAAGTGGTCCTAAAGTGCTTGCCAGCCTCTTTGGATCCAGCGGAACTGATACATCACCTCTGCTGCATGGACTTTCCAGTCCCAAGGGCTTTAAATCGCCACCTCAGCACGCAGCCTCATCAGAGCCGCGGCTGTGCAACGCATCCCCAATGCACGCCCCCCATCGCAAGACCCTCGTCGACGGCATCCTTGACAACAATGCAGGACTCCACATCATGATGCATCCTCGATGCTGGACTTTGCATTGCAAGCCCTCATCAAAGGGTTCTTCGATGATGCCGCAGGACCTCAAGCTGTAGCCTCGCCATATCTAGGACCCAACGTATTGCTTCGACTGTACGACACAACTTTGGCGCGGATCCTCACAGCTCTCCACAAACCAGGATATAAAGTACTCTGTTCAGCGTGCCTAACTGGGGCCTTGTAGCTGGCCCACGCTCCATCTTGGTCTGCCTGAAATTGTGACTTTGTCCCAGTCCGGCACAACCAGATTTCCACAAGCAGAAGGGAGGGGCTCAAGGCTTTCAGCTCCAATCTCACCCCTTTTTCTATTTTATTAACTGTCATCTATTGATTTTTTTTTTTCAATCATTGAGTTATCAAGTGTTTTCAAATAGTTGAAAATTTTCAGGACAGATTGATTACTATTGAGGAAAGACAGTAAGAAAAGCTATTTATTACCATTGTCATTTTAACAGTTCAAGTGTAGTTGAAATATTTCACAAATCTTCAGATTAGGTGGCTGTCACAAAGTTTTTACTTTTGTTCTTGCCTTTGGATACAACTGAATTTCTCACACCAAATATTTGGCAAACAGCATCCATAATGCCTTCTGCTCCTTTTGTGCATTTGAATCTACCAAGGGACAAATGGCACATATCAGTTCGTGCTTCTTTCTTGTTTCCTTCTTGAAATTCCCCATTGAAGAGAATCACAGGTGACTCTGCTCCTTCAATTGAGCCTGACCAGGAGCATTTACATTTGTAAGTGCAATATAGGGCTCCACAGAGTCACACTTGGGACACAATGCTTTTTCCACTTCTTGATTAAGGAAAGCATGTAAGGAGCATTGTGATCACCCGTGGAACTGGGCTGCCTGTCTTCGAACAACATTTGTCTCTGTGATTTGCCTCTTGGCAAGCTGACTGCTCAATTTGGCAACATGGACAGGGAAAGGATCCTTTGGAGAGTAAAGATTCTTCAAATTGAGGGTGAATCCAGTGGAACCAATAAGATCTAAATACATGTGATTTCCTTGTCACCAGGAAGGCCTGATTGAGACCCTCTGCATTAGAAATAAAGCTGAATAAATACACGAATAAAGCCCAATGCAAGCTTTTAACGGGTCTTTATTGTTCTGTTGAATCATATTTATGAGCCTTTGGCCAAGAATCTAGGTGAAGGTACGTATGCATAAAGGTTGATGAAGGAAACAGCCTGTAATGCCCTTATATATGCACACAGACCAACTTGTGATGTTGGTCAATGGATCTGCACCACAGTGAGGCTGGGTTCGCCAGCATAGCCATAGTGCTTAGAAGCAGTTTTATTGCAGCATTTAGCAAACTACAGATAATTAAATAAATACATCAATTATTTCTGGAGAACGTCCAATTAAAAATGGAGCTATAAATTACTCCATGGTCTATTTCCACATGCCTACAGGATCCTATTGTAGTTTGATTTTGCTTCAGTTGAAAGATGTTACCTTAGAAGCTCAGAATTTAAAATCCAGTTACCAATCAAAAGCACTGTATGCAGCATCAACGCGCATAGTTTTTTTTTACTTACATTGTTCTGTTATGTTCTGAACTAAATTCATGCAACACGTTCATAAGGAATTACACAAACCAGTGCCTGTATTTTGGAGTCTGTGGCAACAAAATGTAAAAAGCTTCTACAATACGAAATTCTGTGAGTAGTTTAAATAAACAAGGTTCGGACCACGGGGCTAAATTTGACTCTGCACAAACATGGTGGAGTGCCCTATCTGCCAGTTCCACCGCTCAATTTAGAGGTGGGGTACTGCCAAGTTTCTGCTGGCAGATCTTTCACTGACTGGAATTGGGCCATCACTCAATCAATCAGGGGTTTGTAAAGCGCGGCTACTCACGCATGAGGGTCTCAAGGCGCTGAGGGGGAGGTGGGGGCTGCTGATCTGTCTGGGTGTGGAGGTTCAGTTGAAGAGCCAGGTCTTGAGGTCCTTCCTCAATTGGGACAACAACGAGGATTGCCTGAGGTGGAGGGGCAGGGTGTTCCAGGTCTTGGTGGCGAGATAGGAGAAGGATCTTACTCCGGTTCTGGTCTTGTCGATCCGTGGGACGGAGACCAGGGCGAGTTCGGCGGAGCAGAGTTGACTGGCGGGTGTGGCCACCACTCAACAGTCTTCAGACTGTCCATTGAGTGTGGATGTTCTGAAGTATTTTTTTTCATTTTGGAACCCCAGGGAAAGCCTGACAGTACCAAACAGAAAATGAGCACAAGGAGAAACTTTGGGTACGTTGGAGCCATTATATTTTTGTTTTTCAGCTGTAAACTCCTGCTTTGGGAATTTAGGAATTTGTCGTAGCAACACAAAACAACTTTGCATTGTACATGGTACCTGCACAGCACAGCTTCAGGGCCTCCAGATTTGCTGCCATGGTGGTGGCTCCCTTTACTGCCTAGAACTCTCGGATGCCTGGAGCAAGTGCAGTGAAAGACAAATTTGACCATGAAGCTGGGGGTAACCCCAGGGCATATAGGCCTTTTTTTCGCATGCCATAACAACGCATGCCTTAAAACGCGGTCGTTACAATGACCGCGTTGTTATTTCGCATACCGTTACAACGCAAGTCGTAACAACGACTTGCGGAGGGGGGCGCTGGATGTTGGAATAGTATAATTTACTATTCCAACTCCAGTCTTTGCGGACACTAGGGAAGGTGTTGGATTTTAAATCCAACACCTTCTTCCCCTAACGCAAGTCGATTTTCCGACTTGCGTTGTAACGGTATGCGTTATAACAACGCGGTCGTTGTAACGACCGCGTTGTTATGGCATGCGTTGTTTAGAATGCGAAGTAAAGGCTGTTTACCAACCCCAGGTGGTTCGCTGGGGGTTGGTGGGATAGCCTTGTGACAGTGGCAGGTAGGTTAGAAATGGTGAACTGTTCTCGGATGGAGAGCAGCATGATTTTTCTGTGCGCCAACAGTTTGGTTGTTCGACTACAGAACGTTAAATTGAACCCACCATGCCCTCTAGCAACATTCCCACAGAGCTGCAACCTTACGCCATGGTGATTTCCTTTCTTTTAAATGTGAACATTGGAGGCAGCATTTCTAGTTTCTTGTTTTTTGAGTGACAACAGTACAATTTACTTTTTCTACATCTTTGCCTAATAATTTTTTATAGATTTGACTTGAAAATAAGCCAATTTACAAAGCTCTTTCAGATTTATTGCCCTATTCCGACTGTTCAATGCTATCTAATGGCACCACAACATAATCAGTATCCGCCTTTTTTGGTCTCATACAAGCATTCTTGTAAATCACGGGGGTGTATGGATTAACCCCGCGTGGCATATTACTCCCAGCTGAATTGTGGTGAGTTAAATGGCACAAGAACCCACACAGTTGATGGGACTTTTTACTATTTTTACCCAGTGATAAAGTGATAAAGAACAGTGATTGATAACGGGCACAAAGACCTAGCTCCTTAAATTAGTAAAGTGAAGGCCATTCCTTCATATAATAAATCAGTAGATAAAATGGTTACGACACAGGAGCAAAACAGCTGCAACTGACACATCAATTAGTACTGCCAGGTACCCTTCAATAACACCTAGCGCTTCAGCACTTCATAGAGGGGCAGGAAGCGCTGTACACATTCTACAGTACAATGTGGCAGGATGCAGCGAGTTTATGGACTAAGGTCCATGACCTCTTCTCGACATTCAGGGCTAGTGCATGTTGTTTTTCTGGCCCTGGGTGACATTGAATTTGGTATGGCATCCTATTTCCAGGTTTAAAGTCAATTAAACGATCTTAACTAGAATGGTCATTTGCCCTTTAAAGTGTTTTGTTTCACTGACATCAATGACGTTGCAAAGGTCCCTGGGCAATCGCCGACTGCCATTGGAAACCAGTGTCTTCCATTACTGCCATCCAGCATCCACTTTACACGTGTTGAATAATTTAATCAGTAGATCTGGAGAAGGCCTAACATGTCAGCCAGCCTGAGCTTGTTCCATTGCAGTTTACGTTTTGTATTTGATGGAGATCTTTTCTTTGTCCCTCCCAGTGCTAACAATCTGCATAGGTTGACTGAGGATATGAATAACAAAAAAAATGCTAATGATTAAAAGAAAAAATCCTATACCAAACCTATGTCTTAAGATAACTTCAATTAAGCTAAAGTTTATCCAGATCACAATTTAGCATTCTAAATATTGTTACAGCTTCCGTTAAGGTGTGGATGGGTCTACCAACCCAAGATGCACTGCGGTAATTTATTAGAGTTTTGGGATTTCCCAATAATCAAATAGGGGCGGATTCATAGCTCCCATTACATGCAGAATCCCCTGCACTGCAGATGGATATTTCCACTTGTTGTCAGAAGCATTTGATTATACCTCCACCGGCTTTTCAATTTTTCTAACTCACTACTAGCACTCTGAATCCTCACCGTTGGGAGATAAGCGAATACCAGCAATTTCCTCTGCTCAAAGTAAGTAGGAGTATTTAGCAAATCTCTCTAAACACTAGTACCGCTCAGATTGGTCTGTTAAGCATGGTTTATGCAAACATCTAACATTATTATTCAACATTTTCTCTTTCAAATGAATTTGGATAGACTATATATTTCTATATTAGTCCCAAATCAAAAGTCCAAGAGTAGCCGCCAGGATTGTCCGAAGTAGCGACGTTTTGCTTCCAATAGTTCGCAAAGTTTTCTGCATTAGGATTATTCACCTTAAAATCCGGACGTTCATTCACCTGCTAGGCTGTTTTGTGAAAAGGAATTCTGTTTTAAAGTTAATATGTGAAAAATGGCACACTCATTTTCAACTACGTTGTATATGAGTTGGACCTGCACTCCTATTTGAAATAAATGAACAACCGCACACTTATTTTCAACGCCAGTTAGCACATGTGAAGAAATATTGCCAATTTGCAGGGAAAACACTACATTAAAATGTAACTGTACGAAAAGCATGAAACGATCTGAAACACAGTTAGGCCAGTCACTCAGGCTGGATTCTCCTGTAATAAAAACACTCCACACCCCTTCTGAGCTCTCAAATAATGCTAAGTAGGGTCGTGTAAACCTGTTTGTACAATTATACGTGCCTCCTCTGTTTTTCGCCCGGTAAATATCAGCAGGTCAAACCTGTCAATATTTACTGGAGGGGGAAATGACCGGAAACTTCTGAAACAGGCTGTTTTTGATCCTTTAAGCATCAAAAGGCACATACTAATCTCCCACCCGTAATTGTTGAGGGTCAGCAAAAAACGATTCCTAGGGTATCATTAGTTATTGAGTGACGTAAATATCGCAAAAATACTGGTCACTTGTAATCGAGGCCTCTGAGGTAACCATGAAATGAATTTGCAGTACTTCTATTCATATCAGTTGCAATTTTACATCCAATTGAGTAGATGTTTTCGGGTGGCTCTGCTCAACCCTAGAAAGTTCTTAAAAAAATACCTTTTCTTTCACACACTACCAATGCTGTATCAGAAAGTAATATAGCAAGATAATTAAAATGTAAACAGAGGGTACTTTGCTAGTGAAATGTCCAAGCCATAGACTTAGTTGTATCTACATGTGTCTTTACAAGGGAAGCTCACCATGTGAGCTTTTGATCAATCAATCAATCAGGCTTTGTAGAGCCCACTGCAGCATCTGTGAGGGTCTCGAGGTTGAACATCCAGGTCTTGAGGTCCTTTCTGAACTGTTGGAGCGATGGTGAGGCTCTGAGTTGCAGGGGGAGGTTGTTCCAGTCTTTAGCCACCCGGTGGGAGATGGAGCGGTCTCCACTGTTCGCCTGGCGAATGCGTCGTGTGGCAGCTAGAGAGGGGGATTCGGAGAAGAGTTTGATGGTAGGTTGGTGGAAGAAATTCATTCGATTGCTGAGGTACGCCGGTTGTTCCTTCCTTGTGCAGTGCCTTGTAAGCGTGGGTGAGCAGCTTGAACTTGCATCTCTTCATGACTGGTAGCCAGTGGAGTTTCCTGAAGTGAGGGTTGATGTGAGTCCATCTGGGGAGATCGAGGATGAGTCTGGCTGCTATGTTCTGGATTGTCTGGAGTTTCGTGATGAGTTGGCTGGTCATTCCTAAGTAGAGGGAGTTGCAAAACTTGTCCAAAGAGTGGCTATTCACTTAAAATAACCAAGGTCTGAAAGTGCTAAAGATCATACTAACTGCACCCTTCATACTGTGGTGAAAATGTTACAGATAACCCATCTTCTGAAGCAAAAGAAGCACATGTACATATTTTAGTACCTGATGCACACAGTCTTTTATATATATGTAGAAATTGTCATGCTGAGAAGATTCTGTCTAATAACTCAAGGCTGATTCCAGTACTTGATAGTTTTATGTACAATCTTTGCCCTGTTGGAACCTTTTTCTGCAGAGCCGACACACTTGTGTGGAACATGCTCAATACAAGTCATCAACTGTCACCTGCACCCATGACCGGATTAAACCCTGTGGAGGCCTCTAGGCAGTCGAAATTTAGGGTCCCCCTTCATAAACAATTTAAGAAAGCTGGATTGTAATTTTCTTTCAAAATCAAATCAATATTATATTGATCCGTTGTCGAGTGGCCCCAAAAGGACTGGGGCCCATAGGCTGGTGCCTAATTTGCCTATTTGGTAATCCGAAACTGCCTGCACAAAGAATTAGTCCTCAATAGAAAGATGTATAACGTGCTCAATACCTCCACACACCTATGATGCATTAGGAGCACATGCATTTTGTAAGCACCTACACCCATTAGCTGGACACAGGCTATACAAAATTAGGTAGAAAAGTAATATGGTCATTACCCGCCATTATGTAAACTATAAAAAAATCTAGCATACTCGTTGGATGATGTCATCAATGATGTCATTTGAGATGTCATCAGCGATGTCATAGAACATGTCATGAGTAATGTAATATGTGAGGTCATAAGCAGAACATGGTGGGGGTGCAAGTTATAGTTAGCTCTGCTAACGATAATAGATGAATTTCTGTGTTTTATTTAAATTCAATGTTGTCACTGAAATTTTCACCTTACTATAACGTTACTTTAACCATACATATATATATATATCCATCTTACAAGCTCACAAGCTGCTGAACTCTTTCAGCGGGTGCACCGCTCGTGAGGGAGAACTCACGTCAACATCCACCAGATTCCCCAACCAAGGAGATGCGGGCACTCACAGGGTAATATCAAGATAGGTTTACTGTTCCTGCAGCAGACTCATTTCAGCATCACTGCCTTTCTCAATGCTTGCTATATTGAGGCACACCCCTCTGGGGATAGCATTTGAATCCATCACTGCATTCTCATTGTACCAAAGTTAATAGACACCAATAGGGGGTTTTACGATCCGAGTTGTATACTCTGCCCACCATATTACCATGTAGATGTTAATTAAAGTCAAATGATAGTATTTCGATAATGTGGTTGATCCTTGAAAAATACATGCCAATACTCCATTCTGCCATTCATAAGCATTTACCAAATAACAAAATACTAATTGATAATGTCACCATGGTAATAACACATATCTGGCCCTCCTTTACAAATAATGCCTTGTACAGGCTGTCACCTTTTGTCCAAGAGATGTTTTCCACAATCAGACGGGTGCGACTTGCAATCCTGCGCGCCAGTCATCGGGGGAGAAAGTTCTTCGAGCTGTAACTAAGACATGACTCGCAATCCTGTGCACCTGGTACAGTCAGCGTATCTCCTTCCAGAGAACACCATCGGAGTACCCCTCACCAGCCACAAAAGATTACAACCAGAAAACTTTCATTTAAGTACTTTCAGGTTTGTAGCCCAATGGCAATTCAATCCTTGGATTAAATAATCCCCAACTTTACGTTGGCAAAGTACATGCAAAATCGCTTCTGTTGCTGCGATTTAGGCAGCTAAAATTGCACCCATTTTACAAGTTCGCCAAGCTGCCGAACTCTTTTAGTGGGTGCACCACTAGTGAGGGCGAACTTACGTCAACATCCAACAGTTTCCCAAACCAAGGAGATGCGGGCACTCACAGGGTAATATCAAGATAGGTTTACTGTTCCTGCAAGCAGACACGTTTCAACACCACTCCCTTTTTTTTTTTTTATACCGAAATCAGGTATCAGAGCTCTTTACATGAGCACCAGTTTCGTTACAAGAGGACACATTCATTTTTGTTAGGCACGGGGAGATTAAGTGATATGCCCAGAATCACAGGATGTTGAGCGTCGTTGCTGAGACTCGAACCCGGTTCCCCAGATTTGAAGTCCACCGCCCTAACCGTTAGGCTACATCCTCTCCCTATATTGAGACACACCCCTCTGGCGATAGCATTTGAATCCATCACTGCATTCTCATTGGACCAAAGTTAATAGACACCAAAAGGGGGCTTTACAATCCGAGTTGTATACTCTGTCCACCATATTACCATGTAGATGTTTAATTAAAGTCAAATGATAGTATTACGATAACATGGTTGATCTTTGAAAAATACATGCCAATACTCCATTCTGCTATTCATAAGCATTTACCAAATAACGAAATACTAATTTATAATGTCAAAATGGTAATAACACATAGCTGGCCCTGCTTTACAAATAATGCCCTTTATGGGCTGTCACCTTTTGTCCAAGAGATGTTTTCCACAATCAGATGGGCGCGACTTGCAATCCTGCACACCCGTAGCAGTCATCCAGGGAGAATGTACTTCGAGGTGTGACTAAGGCGCGACTCGCAATCCTGCACACCTGTTACAGTCAGCGTATCTCCTTCCAAAGAACACCATCAAAGTACCCCTTACCAGCCGTAAAAGATTATAACCAGAAAACTTTCATTCAAGTACTTTCAGGTTTGTAGCTCAATTTCAGTTCAACCCTTGGATTAAATAATCCCCAACTTTACGCTGGCAAAGTACATGTGAAATCGATTCTATTGCGGCAGTTCAGGCAGCTAAAATTGCATCCATTTTTCAAGCTTGCCAAGATGCCGAACACTTTCAGCGGGTGCACCGCTCGTGAGGGCGAACTCACGTCAACATCCACCATTTTCCCCAACCAAGGAGATGCAGGCACTCACGGGGCAATATCAAAATAGTTTTATTGTTCCCGCGAGCAGATGCGTATCGGCACCACTGCCTTTCTCAATGCTTGCTATATTGAGTCACACCCCTCTGGCGATAGCATTTGAATCCATCACTGCATTCTCATTGGACAAAAGTTAATAGATACCAAAAAGGGGGCTTTACAATACGATCATATATATATATTCACTGAAATAAACAAAGGTTACAGGGATGTAATAGTTAGGCTGATATTTCACTTGTACAAAACCAGAGAAATTCAGCAGTTATAGTTAGCTTAGCTAACTATAACTCGCGCCCCGCAATGCACTGCTCATGACCTCATATATTACATCACTCATGATATGGTCAGTGACATCACTGATGACATCTCAAATGATAGTTTGAAAAAATAACTCAACATCTGAACTCACAAACAGAACATATCTACCAAACACCCATCAAACTACCCATTGTTACCCAAACTCATGGGGAATTAAAACTGCTGCAAAACTAGTGCAATGCACAATCTGGAAACATCACATGATCGGGAAGGTAAGGAATATTATTTGATAATATACTTTTCAGTAAAATGAATCGGAAGTATACACCCACTCCTCCTTGTTGAATCTTCTTTTCCAGAAATTTATTGTGAGCAGCTGGTAGATTTTGGCTGGAGACATTTTTTGGACTCATGTGGGTCGACCTTCATGTTATATCATCATAAAACTTATCATAGAAAATGTCTCCAACTGCCGATCAAGCAGAAGGAACCTGGAGGACCTTCTACATCAGTGGCAGCAGCAACAATTCCCGGCCAGAAAGTCCCTTCAGAGGTACAGACTACTACAACAGATATGGCTCCAGAGTTTTCAAGAATGGCCGAGTATTGCATGGTCTGTAGTGTTGTTATAAGAGCTGGTGAGCAGTGTGTTACAGCTATTTGCAATGCTGCAAAAAATCATGCATGGTAATTTTTCCCCCTTTGCACATTTCATAAGAGGAGTTCATAGTGAGCAGCAAGAACGCAACGCAAATCTGAAGGACCCTCGGCTTCAATAGCAGCACAACAACACCGAAACAGAGTCCATTTAAAAGTCCAATCTCAGCTTCAAGATTTGGCTCCACAGTTTTCCCCGATAGCATCATACTGCATGGATTGTGGAGTTGCAGTAAATGTAAGTCCGTTTTTATATAGCGCAGCTACTCACCCTTACGGGTCTCAAGGCGCTGGGAGCCGTAGTGGAAATTAAGTGAGCTATTGCCCAGAGTCACATGGTGCTGAGCTGAGCTGCCGCAGCCAGGGATCGAACTGTGAACCCTGTGCTCCAAAGTCAGCTGCCCTGGCCGCTGCACCACACCTCTCCACCCAGAGCAGTCCATAACGGCTCTTCGCAATGCTGCAACGAATAATGAATGTTGATGTTTTTTTTATGTTTGGTCCTTCATAGTTTTTCTACATTTGCAGGCATTTTATTATCTTACAAAATGGGTATCTAATATCTATGTGTTGTTCATTTTATTATCTTCTAATATATTGTAACACTACTTACATATAACTTGCCGTCTAGACAAGTCCAACCGTCCCTCTACAAATAAATACACAGGTAACTTTTGCCAGTTATCATGGTTTACGTTTTCACTTTCTAAATAGAAGTCGACAGTCTGTGTTTAAATCTTCTGGTAAGTGCATCTACAGCATATACAAACATGCTCTGGTTTTTTAGACAGCACTGTGTCAAATTGTGTAATTTCTTCTTTAAGACTATCAACTGTAATATATGTGTCTTATTCTGCAACTCCTGCTCTTAGCAACTCTTCATTTTCCCTAGTATCCAGCTCAGGACCAAAGAAACGAAACTGCACATCACCACAAACCTTTTCTACGTCTTGCCATTCTACCATGCAAAAGTTCCCTATTCATTCTCCTAAACATAAGGCAGGAGTTTTTCACATAATACAGCCTCCTACCTAAAGTTTGCATTGTTGAGTGGTATAACTTATTTTGGGTTTTAAACTTTGCCATGGAAAGATATGTAGAAATGTTCTTAATATATCACTGGATTGCTGTCTAATACTAGAAACATTACGACAATTCCATTTGTATACAGTACCCTGACTACGCCTTCCTTGTACCTCTTCTGCATTAACTTCTTCTACATTTCTAGGTACCATTATCTCTTTTGCTATAGGACTACTATTCTTCATTTCATAACATTGTCCTCTTTAATCAATCGCATGAACTAATCTGTTATCCTGGAGATAGCTTTCTTCATTAAAGAAAGACGCTGTACAAGAAGTATTTATCCATTCTCCACTAAAATTGTACAATAGTTACTTCTATTCACTAATCTTTTCTTCTGGTTTTGTCTCCTCATGCTCAACACTATTTTGTCAAGAGTCTTTATTCTATTTAGAATCAAAATGAAAAGCTTCCTCTTCAAAGCAAAGGCATTATCAACTACTCTCTCAACTCGTTCTTTCTGTTTCACTGCATCTCTTCTTCTTCTACACTATTTTTAATTTAACACTAAATTTACAAGGCTGTAACTATGCAATCATTATAACATTTGCGCAGAACCTATGCAGCCAAGTAAACACCCACTTACAACACTTGCGGTCATTGAAATACTGAGGCACACGTGTGCACTGATGAAACACTCAGGGTCTACTCATGCACTCATGTAATTACGTAGAGAGTACCATTCTAGTAAACCTATCACCCATATTGTCTAAATACTACACATTCCTAAGTAAAACTTGTAAATACATAGGTTTGTGGTTGAATACATCAATACTCCCTGGATGATTGAATGAGTGCATAGATAGTGCCTAGGTGATTCCCTGACTATGTCATAACTCCGTGTGTCATTCCATGTGAGAGGCTGGTTTAGTATATTGTGCTCACTTATGTAAATGTAGCACCCTGTACTAATCCAGACAACCCTTATAGTGATTTTATTGGTCTTAGACAACCATAGCTCTCTAAGTGGTAGCTGTGGAGAGCAGCCTTCAGGCTTAGTCTAGAAGGAGTGTAAAGCAGCTTGTTTTACCAGTACTTAATCTTATGGTATAGGTTAAGTGAAAAAGAACCACACAGTGTAGTTATAAAAATATGTATTTATTATTAACACTCACTAACACAATGGATTATCTCCTACCCGGAGATACAAACACAATACACACAATACTTTGTCAATAGAATACGTAAGTAGCGCACAATACACAGTGGTCTCCAGGGGGAGACCAAACCATATACTAAAATAGTGAAATGCGAACCACGACTTAAGTCAATAACGGACCCAGAAGACGTAGAAGAGTCGAGGACCTAAGGAACCACCCAAGGTGAGTATCTAGGAACCCCACGGAGGCCGTGTGCAGAGTGGGAACACGACTGCGTGCTCAATACAAGTCAATGGGTAAGTCGTGGTTGCAATTTTAAAGAAGAAGGACCCTTCCCAGCGGACCCCAAAGAAACCCTGTGAAAGATGGAAGGTTGGAGAGTCACCCCACCCATGGATACCCCAGGAACCAGGATACCTACACCAGGGAATCCGGGTGCATAGGTACAAAGTGAAGTCGGAAACCGCCGTAGACCACAATGGAGAACTTTGGTGAAGATGCTGCTGGCGAAGAAGACGAAAGAGTCCAGTGGAACCCAAAGGTGGATTCAAGATGAGAGGTACCTGCAAGCAGAGGGGACAAGGTCTATGCCTCTCTCAGGAGTGACTAAGAGGCTCGGAAGATAATGCCCACCGATGTCGGGGATGCAGGGGAGTTGACGGTGCCCTTGAAGTTGCAGCTGTATGAACCAGGCAATGCAGAGGAGGACCAGGAGCTGTGCATGAGCTGTCTCACATCGGATGTCAAGAGCCAAGGGGTCAGTGTCCAGCAGGGGCACCAACAAGCCTTGGCAACAGCAACCAATGTAGTTTTTAAAAAAATATATTTTATTTATTCAGGTCAGCAAAAAAGAAATACAGATTTACACAGTGCAGATACCAATATTACACCATTTTCATAGTATAGTGACATTTCACAAATTGACATACACATCCTACTCTGTTGGCTCTTCTTGAGCACAGTACCCAAATGCATCCTGATAGCTAATCACTACTTGTCCCCAAGCGTCCTCAACCTGTATGTTTTATTACTCCCCCACACCCGTTTGCAACAACTCCCTTTACCGCTGTTGTTTCCTAGAAACTTCACAGTTAAATGTTACTAATGTGCTGTATTATACATTCATTCGTCAGTTTATGTGGATCGGAGGTATTGTACAAATGGTTCCCAGAAATCCCTAGGTCTAGAGGCCTGCAGCAATTCTTCTGCATATGTCTCCAGTGTCTCTTTGCAATATGTCATGTCTGTGACCCAGTCCTGGTATCTCGGCGGGCGTCTGCTCCCCCAGCGTAGGGCTATGCGTCTTTTGGCTAACAGTAGTGCCACAGCCAGAAACTTACATCTGCGGGCCAGCCGGATCTTGTGTATCCCCAACAGACAAACTAACGGCTCCTTGGGTATCTGTTCCGACAGCATTAGAGCCAATGCGTCAGTCACCTCTTTCCAGTATGATTGAAGCTGGGGCATTCCCATGCCATGTGCAAGAAGTCCGCGCCAAGTGCGCCACATCTTTGGCATTTGTCGTCTGTTCGTAATCCATATTTGTACAGTTTTGCCGGTGTGTAATATACTTGATGTATAAATTTTAAGTGTATAATTCGCAGGTTGCAGTTTGGTGTAAGCATCTGCATCTGTGCGCACCCATAGTCCCAGTCCTCTTTAGTGATAGCACTGCCAGTTGCCTCCTCCCATCTCTGTAGTGTTTTATTTTGTGCACAGACTTGTTCACTCTGTGCCGCGTTATACAGTCGTGTTACTAAGTGTTGGCGTGTAGGTGACGTCAACAGGATCTGTAGTGCATTAAGTGTCGGCGGTTCACCTGGAAAGGAAGGGTAGAGCTCCCTCACCGCCATACGCAGGCGCAAGTACGCAAATATCTTTAAGGGTGTGCAGTGTGCGCTAAGGGAGACATCAGACTGCAATATGAATTGGCCATGAGGGAATATATTTTTCATAGTGCTTAGACCCATTTCCCCCAGTAGGGACCTCATGTTCTTTTCTTGCATTACCGTTAATTGCGGGTGGTGGGAATGGGCAACGCCGGTGCATATACTGGAAGTTTCTGTGCACGTTCGGCTAGTATATACCATGCCTGCGATGTACATTTCACAGGATGGATTGCAGCTCTCGGGATGATCCGTCTCGGGTTTGATATAAAGGTAATCAATGGAGTCGGCTCTACACTTTCCTGTTCCACTGCTATATGTGGTATATGGCCATGAGGGTGTAACCAGTAATGAGCATGTTGCGCCTGAGCACAGTAAAAGTATAATTGCAAATCTGGTGCTCCAAAACCCCCTTGAATATATGGTTTGGTCAGGACGTTCCATCCCACTCTCGCCTGCTTCCCTGCCCATGTAAGTCTTAACATGGCAGTGCGCAGTTTAGTGAATGTCACTTGTGTAAGCCATATCGGTATGTTCATTGATTGTTGATGATAAGCTCAATTTTAGTGATCAGATAAATGCTGTAGCTTCAATCACCTTTTACACTCTCAGAATGATTAAAAAAATCCTACACTTCTTGCCGGCAGACAGTAGGCGGACAGTTGTCACGGCACTCATTATGTCTAGGTTAGATTACTGTAATGGTCTCTACCTAAACATACAAGAACGATCTATGAATAAGTTGCAACTGCTGCAAAATGCAGCCGCTACATTGCTTACTAACACTCCCAAATTTATGCATATTGCTAATGAAATAAAAAAAACTCCACTGGCTGCCGGTGAGGAAAAGGGTGCGCTTTAAGGCCCTGTGTACAGTGTACAAGGCTTTGCAGGGCACTGGCCCAGAATATCTTAAGCAGTGAGTGCAATGGTACCAACCCATAAGAACACTACGCTCCTCGGGGGCAAAGTTGGTATCAGTACCAGCCATAAAAAAAGCTTCATGGGGTGGAAGAAGCTTTATAGCTTGTGCAGCAAGAGCCTGGAATGATCTTCCCTTCTACTTGAGAAACTCCACTGATCTGCTATTTTTTAGGAAGCAACTGAAAACATGGCTTTTTAATTTATAACTTTTGTTTATATCTTAATGCCCAGAGGAAAGCAGTTAGCGCCAGGACACCCTTGGGTAACCGTTTGCGCTTTAGAAATACCAATAACATAACATAACATAACATAAATAAGTAGAGGAATCTTGGTAATACAACCATCTTTTGTATTGCTATTCTGTCAGCTAATGAAAGTGGTAATTTAATCCATCCCTCTATCTGGTCCTCCAACTTGGATATAGCTCTGCCATAGTTTTCACTGATCACCTTCTCCGGATCTCGGTGTACCCAGATGCCAAGATATTTCACTGGTTCGGACTGCCATTGCAATGGGTAATCCAACTGTGGCTGGGTTGTGACCGGGGTTAGTGGTATCACCACTGATTTATCCCAGTTTATACTGAGTCCCGAGTAGTTTTTGAATTTAATGTATTCTCTAATCAGTGTATTCAGGTTGGTGTCTGGATGACGTGTATAGAGGACCATGTCATCTGCATACAATGATATACTGACAGGTCGAAGCTGGAATTGCAGTGCCTGCATGCTTTTGGCGTATTTTACATGCCAGGGGTTCCAACCCTAAGGTGAAAAGAAGTGGCGACAATGGGCACCCCTGCCTAGTCCCACGGCCTATCCTAATCGGGTCCGATCTATTTCCGTTGACTCGTATGCGTGCACTTGGCTCTGTATACAGTAGCGCAATCCATCACAAAAATGGTTCGGGAAAACCCATTCTACGTAGTACCATGAACATAAATGACCATTCCACGGAGTCGAAAGCCTTTGCTGCGTCTAGTAAGGCCGCAGCAGCTGGCAAGTCTGGATTCAAGTGGTGAAACATTGCAAAAATTGTCCTCAAATTTTGCGTAGTGGATCTTGTTGGTATAAAGCCAGCCTGATCTGGCAAAACCAGATTGTGCAGCAACGGCTCTATCCTCGTTGCAATAGTTTTGGCAAAAATTTTAGCGTCTATGTTTATTAAGGACAGGGGACGATAAGATTCACATTTTAGTGGGTCTTTACCTGGCTTGGGGAGAATAATCAACAGCGCTTCTCGCAGAGACGCCGGTAATATACCTTCTTCATAGGCCTCCTCATACATCTCAGCCAGATGTGGGATTAATAAGTCTCTGTACTCTTTATAGAACTCCCCAGGAAGTCCATCCAAACCGGGGGCCTTATTATTTGGGAGAGAGTTAATCGCCTCTCTTATCTCATCCTCAGTAATGTGGTGGCTAAAATATTCACATGTGCATTCGACAACCATGCAAGGGCAATGTCATCTAGATATTGGTGTATTTCAGATGGGGGCATGTTAGACCTTGTTGAATATAGACTAGTGTAGTATGCTAAAAAACAGTCCAGAATCGATGTGGTGTCATACGTAGGTTGACCCTGCCTGTCTGTTATTTGAGTTATGAAAGATTTCGTGTGCGCAGGGCGTATTCAGTTTGCAAGCGCCCGTCCTGGTCGCCCGCCCTCCCCATAATTCCGCGCTGTATATCTGCGTGAGATATACTTTATCTCGTCATCTGCAAATTCATGATAAGTATCTATTTTCAGCCTAAAGTCTGCCAGTATCTTGGGGTCTTGTGTCGTCGTGAATTCCGCTTCTAACTGTTTAATATCGCGCTCAACGCTAATCAACTGCTGTTGAATGTCTTTTAAAATACCTGCATGTTTGCCGATACAGTGACCTCTAATCGTGACTTTAAATGCCTCCCACAGCGTCCTGGCACTACTCACAGATCCCTCATTGTGCTCAAAATAGTCCACTATGGCCTGACGTAGTTCGGAACGAAATACTTGGTCCAGCAGCGCACTTTGTTGCAATCGCCATGTGAACTGTCGCGGAGTGTGCGTGGGGATAGCAAGCTCAAGTCGAACTGGTGCATGGTCTGATAGTGTCTTAGGCATGTGTTCTATAGACGTGGTCCACGTGCAGATCTCCTGTGTGGCTATCCAGAAATCAATTCTTGACCATGTACAATGGGTTGTAAATGTGTAAGTGCCCTCTTTAAGGCCTGGTTGTCGCAAGCGCCAGATATCTAACATTGCATATTCATCCATGCCTTCTTTAAGCCGCCTTTGCTGCCTGTCTCCCATATCTTTCATTACCTGTGGACCTGTCCAGGGAAGGATCTAGACATGTATTAAAGTCACCACCCCATATAACTGCTGTGGGCGCTAGGGTACGCAGTTTAGCCCAAATTTGTGCAAAGAAAGCTGGGTCGTCCGTGTTTGGCCCATATGTTGTAACGATAGTCAGGGCTGTACCTCCGAAATTTCCCTGAACTATAACATACCGGCCTTGCTCGTCTTTAATTAAACCAAGTAGTGCGAAAGGAGTGCCTCGCATAATAAGGAGCAATACGCCTCTAGCATATGTGGAATATGAAGATGCCATACGATAGGATGCCCATTGCGCGCCTATTCTACCTTCTGTGTGATTGGTAAGATGTGTTTCCTGAATACAGGCGATATCCACCTTGTGGCGGTCTAAATACGCCAGTACCTTGCAGATTTTCTGCGGGTTTTGTAGGCCTCGGACATTCCATGTCATAAGTGTCAATGGTCTTGTGTTAGACAATCTATTAGCCATCCTTTATTGCGTAGGTGGAGTGGGCCTGTCGGTATCTTGTGAGCGTGTCACAACTGTTGCCTGTGGTATCTAGTATACTTCTGCCAACCATTTTTCTTGAATTTTTGCCCTCCCTTCCCCCCTCCCACTTCGCCATCCCAATTCCAGCGAAGACAATCCCCAAAAACTGTAGCATTCCCGCCTCCCCCTCCCCCATTCCCCTTAAAGAAACGTTAACTTGGTGTGGTGCACACAGGTTGGCGGAAGCTGCCAGCCGGGTACCCCGGTGAAGAGAAATCACACGGGTGGTCGCTTTATTAAGCATGAAATCTAATGCACATTTTAACCTGCAACTAATAGGGGGTCATGGGCCCTCCCAGTTTTCTAATTTTCCACAATTGTCCCATACAACTTACTGAAACGTGTCTGTGCATAGCGCACTCTATCATGACCATGTTAATTTAACCCCAACAACACATTTAACACTTATCTGTGTCTCGTAGGTTGCATTCTTTGTTCTTACAGTCTACTTCTTGCATCGGCTCGTGATCAGTTCAGTGAATGCAAGTTTGTTAGTCAATATCTGAGGTGCCCGCCTGCTCCTCCGTGTCTCCCCTCGTGATTTTCTGCGGGTACTCTGGGAACTTTTCTGTTTTAAATACTTAAGCACGTCCTTAGGCTCGTTGTACACAGTGGTGTTGCCTCCATCCGTTACTCGCAGTCGAGCCGGGTAGATCATTGCATATGTAATGTTCTGGTCGCGGAGCTTCTTTTTTACTTGCACGAACTTTTTGCGTGCTTCTTGGACTTGCTGGGTAAAGTCGGGGTAGATGGAGATGTCCATTCCTTCATGTTTTAGGCTACCCAATTCTCTGGCCTTGCGGAGCGCCGCATCACGGTCTCTATAATTTAAAAGTTTAGCTATGATCGGCTTCGGTCTAGCTCCTGGCGGAGGCGGCGGGGCCAAAGACCTGTGTGCTCTTTCAATGATGAATACATCGGGAAAAGTTTCCCTGCCCAGCAGTGTTGTTAGCAGATTTTCAATATATTTTTCCATTGGCCCGGTGTTTGTTGTCTCCGCAATACCCATAAAGCGCAGATTCTTTCGTCGTGAGCGTGCTTCGGAGTCTTTGGCCCTTGCCATGAGGGCCGTCAGGGTTTTTTCTATCTTCCCCTGCCTCGCATCCATTTGTTGTTGTGCGTCCTCTGCTTTGGAAATGCTATGTTCCGCCATGTCAATACGTTCGGTATGTCTGTCCAGTTGTTCGGACATCCGATCCACTCTATATGTAAGAGTGTCTATCTTCCCGCCTATGTTAGATAGGGAGGCTTGTATCATGGAGAACATAGAGTGGACGTCTCCAAAAGCTTCAGCGCTCACAGACGACGCAGCACTCTGCGCGGCAGGGTGGTCATCCTGGCTGGTCTCTGTTACCTTTTTTGGCTGTTCGAATTGGAGCTTTGATTGTGTTCTATCTGTTTTTCCCATTCTTTGCTGTATCTTGTGCAGGGAATCCTGCCCTGGGACTACACAGACACCCTCCACGCAAAAATGCAGAATCTCCTAGCAGATCGGGTTGACCATACCAACGTGACTGCACCACTGTGCTATGCTCGGGGCTGTCGAATCTGCAGTGTCCAACCCGGTTTCAGTGTCGGCCGGGTGTGGTACTTGCCTCCCCCGCCAGGATACGGGCCTGTTCGCTGGGCTGGAGACTAACCTCCCTGCACATAGTCAATCAGAAAAATATGGCTCCGCACTGCCCTCACAGCAATTTTTTGTGCCCTAGTTCTACTTTCATGTGCTGGTTAGGGCTGCGCCGAAGAAAGCGACCTTCGTAACCACAATACAATCGAGTGGTCCTAGCCTCCGCGGCTTCTTGAGCCTTTGTTTTTCACTATATGTGCTCCGTAGTTTCAGTCCATGTAGGGCCTGTGTGCTAGTCGTGACGCAGCACTGAAATTAGGCAGGATAGTGTCTATGTATTTTCCTCGGCCCCCGTCGCAGAGCCACGCCAGTGTCTCGTGATCCGCTGCTCCTGCGCCCCTAGGGGGGGCTCCTAGGCTGTTATTACACTCTCCCTTCTGTGCGCCGTGTACCGTGCCTACGCCCGCAGCTGGGTGTACCCTTCTCCTTACGCCGGAGCCACAGAGGTAATGTAGGCTTGTATTATAAGTTTGCCCGTTTGTATTTGCAGCTTTGTGCAGCTCTCACCTCTGCCTGCGCTACTACGCGCCTCTGTTCACAGGCCCGTCACCGCGGCCGATGACCCCGCTCCGGGTTGCCCTCTCTGGCTGCGTGTCTCGATAGTAATGCAGGCAGTACGTTTTACTTTCCTCGGTTCAGCTGCAGTCCGCCGTCACCTCCAGCGTGGTTGTGTGTCGTGTAGCGTCCCGATCGCCAAGCCCGCCAGCCTCCGCTGCGAATCCCACACTGGGGCGCCCCCTCCTTTTATGTTCCCCGGTCTCTGGGATCAGTAGTCTTGCGCTGATTTTACTCAGGTGGCCGCCTCCGTCCAAGCTGCTGCCCACAGAGGACGATGGCTCCACCTCCGCCGCCGAGCCACAACAGATGCAGGGCCCACTTTTACCGCGTGTAGATTCTGCTGCCTCCGCCACACGATCTCCGGCGCGCAGCCAGACCCCGCCTGTGCCTTCGCTCTCGCTCTTCGTTGCGCTCCTCAGGCCTCGCCACAGCAGCGCGTCCGCGTCTTGTTGTCCCGGTTCTGGGAAGTTCTGGACAGCGAGAGTAGGCTTCTCGGACAGCCACTGACCTCCGATGCTTTTTCCCTTCAAATTAGAACATGTGCAGGTTTTTCTGTGCAGGATAACTTCAGGATATTATAGCGGCCGAAGGAGCTCGCTCAGAAAGCGGCCATCTTCAGGCGTGGCTAGCTCCTCCCCCCCAACCAATGTAGTTGAAGAAAAAGGTGCTGTGACTTGACCAGCAAGGTCCAAATGACTCACCACAAGCAGGTAAGTTAGAGCAGGCCCCTAGCAAGCAGAGGAACCCACTGGAGCCAAAGAAAACCCTTGAGAGGACCCACGGGGCGAAGGCACAGGAGTCGCAAGAGGACCTCAAGCAGCTCACCAAAGGATAAAGGCCCACGGTGCAAAGGATGTGATGCAGGTGAAGATCTTGGCTGCAGGAGATGCTTGAGGCTGGAGCTTCTTGGAGCCTGAAGATCTCTGGAGGAGAGAGTCAACAAGCCTTGGCAACGGCAAGTTGACGCGGTGCACAGGGGTGCTGTTCCAGCGGTACCGATAAGGGATACTGGCCTTAACTCAGTGAAAAGACAGTGCAGACCTCGAGGGAGTTGTAGAACCACCATCTGCATTGCTGAGCCTTTCGGAGCCCGTGGGAGCTCAGGATCAGCAGACCGATGAGCTGTGTTGCGGTGCCTGCAGATTCAGGGGAGTGGCTCCTTCACTCCAAGGGAGATTCCTTCGGGTGTCTTGGATGTCCACATGCCTGGTGAAGAACCTGTATGGAGCACGGGTACAGACATTGCCGAAGACCAGCAGGACAACGAGACCAGGAGCAGCAGGAATCATCCCCAGTGCAGTCTCGGTTCCCAAAGCGAAGTCCAGCGAAGTCCAGAGTGCCCAGAATGGTTGAACATGAAGTGGAATTTCATATGAATCTTGTTCCACGATTAATCTAGGGACCCATTCACAGGTAAGTCCTTAATTGCCCTAAGGAAAGGGTTGGGACGATTCAGGGGTCCCTCTCAGAGGAGGGGCTGGACAGAGGGGAGGATACTCCCATGTCCTTTTTCCAGTTTTGTGCCAGAGTGGGAGCCAACGGCTCCCTGAACTGGTTTGAACTGGAGTATGCAAGGAGGGCACCAAATGTGCCCTTCAAGCAGTCTCAGCGGCACTGGCAAGCACCCCCACCCTGCCCCAACACACTATGTCCTGTCTGGGAGGTGGTCGCACCTCCCTGTCAGGAAACCTATTGTCCTAACTGCCCTTGCTCGAGCTTGGCTCAGCAGAAGAAGGGCAGAATCATGTCTCTGGGCGGTAGCAGCCATAGTTTGCTGTCCGGGTCTTGAAGACTGGTACCAGGAGCACTGATGGCCTCTCAGAGGACCTTTGAAGTGATTGGAATCATACCTCCCACATCGTGATTCCAACATGTTTGATACCAAACACAAGAGGGTTTGTTACAGCCAGTTTAGAGATAGCCAACGCGTAATGACGCATGGCCACTCTATGTATCTTAATGGCTGATGCACTTACAACCGGGAGAATGGACTCCGAAGGTTGCAGAGGTGTTCTGCTCATACAGGGGCACCCTCACACTTAGAACTGAGCACCCTGCCTTCAGGATTGAAAGGCCTGCCTTTTGGGTGACTTATAGGTTTTAAGTGCAGTGACCTCAGATATAAGGAAACTTATATCTGCCGTAAGTGGTGCTAGCACCAGCTTACACAGGCTGCAATGGCAGGCCTGTAGTCACAATTTGAGTGGTCTCTCATGGGTGGCATAATGCATGCTTCAGCCCATGAGAGACCCCTGCTGTACCTATGCCCTGGGTACCTTAGTACCCTATACTAGGGACTTACCAGCATGCACCAGTAGCCAATCTGGAGTGTACCTAAGTACTCACCATGTCCAATTTAGGGAAGAAGCACAGAGACTGGGGTCCTGATTAGCAGGATCCCAGTCTGACTAGTCAGTCAAACATAACAACCCCAGGCAAAAAGTGGGGGTAACCATGCAGAAGGATCCTACCTTCCTACATTCCATATCTGCATACTTACTGCCTGTGTGTTTGCATGAATATACCACTAGTATCTGGGTGTTTGGATGAGTGCATGAGTAGAGCCTGAGTGTTTCATCAGTGCACACATGTGCCTCAGTATTTCAATGACTGCATGGATTGTAAGTGGGTGTTTAGATGGCTGCATATGTTCTTCGCAAATGTTATAATGATTGCATAGTTACAGCCTTGTTAATTGCATAAGTCAATAGTTAGTACCTAGATGATGAATATATGGGTAGTGCCTGCATAGTTCAATGACTACATAATTTCTGCCTGCCTGATTGCAAGAGTACATGTGTAGTGTCTGGGTAATTGAATAACTCCATGGTTAGTGAATCACTGATTTGATGACTGCCTGAGTAGTGGTTGTGTGATTGCATAAGTGCCTGAGTACCGCCTGACTGACTGTGAAACTGCCTTTCTTTCTGTTAGATACATAACAGTTGTCACTATATCTCTGACTCATTGGTTATCTCGTTCTGTCAGTATCAAACTACCTTACTGTCTATCTGCTTTTCTTCTGAGCTATGTGTGAGTGAAATCTAGGTATCACACTTGATATATAATTGCATACATGGCTCTCTACAAACATATATTGCTTTGTTACTGAGCGTGCACATGCAGTACATTTCTAAAATGGAAAACAATATTTTGAAATTTTCAAAGTACAAAACCTTTTGCGAATGGCATACCTACATCATTTCTCAAATACATCTTCTTCTTCTAAAATATATATTCAGCATATCTCAAACAAAAGTTACACTCGAAATGAAGCTAACACAAGAACCTCTCGAGGCATTTTGCACTATTAATCCGTCTCAATTTTAAACAAACCATTTTTAAAGAAAAGCACTACCCTCATGATATAAATGACATTTTCATCACCTTACTGAACATAGATAACCACGCAAACATATATGCGATTTCTTAATAGATGTACACCTTCAAGCCATTTTTCCAAAAATATATACCTCTCTGCATCTTTAAGTAAACTCAAAAGTCCCACCGTATATATAGCTATGTGCAAGCACAAAAACCATATCTCACCATCTCAGCATATGCAAAGTGGTCATATAAGTTAAAAACCACATTGACAAACACTTCCCAATACATACCTTACAAGTATTACTTCTTTCTAATTCAAATACAGGCGGACAACATGTTCTCAGCTTTTATTTCTCACTACACTATTCCTGTTTAATAATGTTACTAAAAGTACTACAACTCCCAGAATGAAAATAACAGATGTATCTATTCTACACATGATGTTTAGACATTTAAAACATTCTTAGTTCCTCATTGCAACTTTCCACCAGACTATACTGTTATATATACATCACTGAATAAACCAAAGGTTACAGAGATGTTATAGTTAGGCTCAGTCATTTTTTTGTTTAATGTGGAAGGGAAGGTGAATTAAGTTATTGAGAAGAAAGTACAGAAGGGGAGCAGAGACCCCAAACCTCCCCTTTATGTCATCCAACTACAGGTGGTTGACATGGGCAGTGTTGGGTGAGATCCACTTGCCCAGGGCTAGTAAAAAAAATATTAACTAGGCGGGGGCATCTTTTGACTCTCATAAAATTAAAATCAGTGGATTTCAATGGAGGAGACGTGGTTGCCAACAGGCGGGCATAAAAACATAACCCAGTCTACGGGGCTGGCTCACAGAAGTCAGAAACTAAATTCTAGGAAATAGGGGGGTGGAGGATCACGGAGGACAAATATTTCTGCAGGTGGTGTGAACGTATTTCAGCTTCCTATTCAGATGATCCTTGGCAACCTTTTGTGTCAGTCAAAGGAAGGTGGTGTTTTGAAGGGGTAAGATTACTTGTAGTGACTAAATATTTTTGAGGAAAATGTATTACTTTAGAAAAAGAACCCTTACAAGAGATGCCTTTCTAGGACGCATAGGCTGTGGGGGAAAGCAATGAAATGGAGGGGAGCAGGGTTACACTGATCAACAGTGTCTAGGAAATGGAACAAAAATATGCACTACAGTGCACAAAGATGAGTTGACTGGCAAACTCCACACAGTGCATTAGCACACTTGGTCAGAAGAGAAATCTGTGTTTTTCCCCGCAAGATGCCTTGGAGGCATCCCAAAGATATAGTGGCTATGTTTGATCCAACTGCCTTGGAGACCGTTGGACACTGCCAGTGCGTCAAATAAGAGTCCTAAATGACTGGATTTATATTGGATGTCAGTGACAATGTATCTTCATCGTAAAGCAGGACAGGTTTGTCAATGCATCTGCATAAGCTAGGAGTCCTACACCAACATCTGTCAAGCAAGAAGTTGTCTATTGAGACACACTTTTTGTAGTGCCAGATTTACTTGCGACTGGGCTGTACCTGCTAACAGTTGTTGTGACTGCTTGTGTCTGCGTTGTGGCATCAGACAGGGCTGCGCTGGAAATTGCTTGTACTGTGTTTCCGCGCAAGGAAGCTAGAGATGTGTAGGAACGACTGTTGTGGCACAACATGCCATAACGGTGCTTGTGTATGAGTGGCACAGAAAGACCCCCTGCTGATAAATCATGGATTACAGTGACAGTTTGTGACAGTAAGAAAAACAAGCATTTGCAATGCAATAGGTCTCGCATTTACGAGAGTTTCATAAATGCGACACCTATTGCATTACAAATGCTAGTTTGTAAAAACGCCCATGAGGCACTTTAACTTTAATGTCGGCCATGCCCCATTCTTTAGACGAGCTGTGCCTAAAGAAAGGGGCGTGGCCGCCGTTAAAGTGAAAGCGCGGTATGGGGCACTTTTACAAAAAAAGCATTTGTTTGTCAAGCTGACTAACAAATGCTTTTTTTTGTAAAAGTGCCCCATACCGCGCTTTCACTTTAATGGGGGACAAGTCCCTTTCTTTACACAGCTCATCTTAGGAAAGGGGCGCAGCCGACATTAAAGTGTAAGTGCGGCGTGGGGCAATTAAAGAAAAAAAAATAGAATAAATAGTTTTTAAAAAAACATGCAGCCGCGTTTGGCATAGCAAGTAATGCAAAGGCACGGCCAGCACTATCAGCGTAGCGTGCCGTGCTATGTAAAAAAAATAAGAAAGCATTGTGAGAGAGTCTGTCCTGCCAGGAGAAAACCATTAAATGAAATAGTGCTCGGAGGCTGTAGTTAAAGCCTACAGAGCAACAACACATGTAAAAGGAGGTGTCCTCATGGGAGGTTACAAATGAAGACAAGGCGGTACTAAGGAGGGACTAACAAGCTTATTAAGGAATCAGAAGCCAGAGTTTACGAAGGACAATGACACAAGCCAATGAAAAATATGAGCAGAGAGTGGGCGGGGCTTTAAGTCCATACTCTAATATAGCATGCCTCGCAGAGCAGTGCATGCGCTACCCAGGCTTGACCTAAAAGACTAAAGAGACCTTATTGAGTTCCACTTAACTGAAAGATTTGGAATACATGCACTCCCCTAGACAGCATCTACGTAAAGCAATTCCAGACGTGGAAAGAGGCGCTGTGCTGCCTTGCGTGCAGGACCTGTACTGCTAGCCTGTTTGGGAGTGGGAGAAAAGAACCTTCTAAGCAGAGCAATCAGGTGGGGCATGTGAGCTGTGTAGTTTAGCAGGGATTTAGAAATATATTGTATTAGCTGCTCACTGTAGTCCACGTCTTTCTTGTTTTCCTCTATCAAGCCCTTCTGACCCGAAGAATTTATAAGCAGACAAATGTCTCACTGGTGGAGTAATGGTGTGAAGATAGTCTCCTAAGAGAACAGTATATACTATAATGTAAACTACCCAGGGTTACCTGTTTTTTGCATAATGTATGCAGCATTCCAGGAGTTTGGTTTTGATGCATATTACAAGATCACTCGTTTAATGTGACAGAAGTAAACTACAGAACCTCTGCCTGCAATCTATCAATAAGCAGCCTGTTTCCCTCTACATAATTTGCTACAGCAAACTGCAGTTTAGGGGCACTAAAAAAAGAATAGGTGTCACGTTTTGCCCAACTGAGTGGTACTCATTGTATTGGCTTTGGGAAGATGAAAAGCTAAGTTTTTGCCATTGGACTGCATGCCTGGTAGTGTGGGCTGCGGAAAGACTCCAGCAGCAGGTGGTCAGTGAAGTGAAGTATACTGTTGGCTACTTACCGACACTCAAAAGTACAACAGGTTGAGACAAGCTTGTTACATTGCAGTCGGTGACGCCTCCAAATGGCCCTGAGGTCGCCCGCTACCCTGTACTTCCAATACGTGTCTTGAATACACACCAAACCAAAACCAGGAAAAGGATGGCACACCTGCCCCATGGAGACCCTCACCCTCTTATTAGCTCTTATTAGCCCCTTAATAGTGACAAGTGATTGTGCAAAGCCGGGGCGCCTCCAGCCGTGTTCAGAAGGCAACGGGTCAGTGACACCGTGTTTGCCTGAACTGAAGAACGCTCTTATCTCATCACTCAAGTGAGTCACCTCTCTCAGCCCTGAGGACTTGAGGCTGGCTGGCTAAACACCGGCATCCCAGAGGAAGCGGCGACGGCTGCATCTGGGGACTGTTCAGTCTGCACCTGGAGTGAGGCGAACACTTGTGTTTACTTGTAGGAGGAGGCGAGGAGCTACATAGCTTCTTAGCACTCAAAGCTGCACACATTTAATGCGATATTTGCACTTTCTTAACGGCATGTTGCACAATCCCACTGAGGCTGAGGGTGTCAATGGGGCTGCTGGAGTGGAGAAAAGAGCAGCAGCACCATGTACACTTCCCTTCAGTTAGATGGGGTTATTTCAGAACCTAGCGTGGTGGCGGGGGGGCGACTAACACCGGATGAAGAAAGGAGGGAGTGCTGATCCGGGGCAGGTGTAGAGCTGGTACCGTCCACGGCGTACACCCATGTCCAACGTGCTTTGGAGAAGACATTTGTCATGTTTGGGTTTTCAGAGGAAGTCAAATCAGATAACGGGCCGCCTTTCCAGGGTCAGGACTTCCACGACTCCTGGCGCGAAGAGCTGTCCGACATCGCCGAATCACCCCTCAATGGCCTCAAGCCAACTGCAAGGTGGATTGATTCATGAGGACGCTCAACAGGGCCTTCAGGATCGGATTGGACCAGCACCAAGACCCCGAAGTATGTCTACATCAGTTCCTACTCGCATACCGGCAAACGCCCCACTCGATGAACGGGTGCACCCCAGCCTCGCTCCTGCTCAAGCGATCGCCGCGGGACCTGATCCCGGAGAACCCAGAGTGGGTGCCACCCTGCCTGGATGTTGAAAGAGCTCAGCAGAAATGGAGGGTTGACCAATGAGAAAGCGACCTAAAGTCACAGAGCAAGAGCTCCGACACTGCAGGTAGGGTCAAAGGTAGTCCTCAAAGACCGTCACCCGGGCTGGAAGTTTCGCACTCCATATGAGCCCGATGTATGGACTGTAAGTCAAGTCGATGGCAACATAATCACTGCGCAATGAGGCAGACACACTGTGGTGAGAAACATGTCCTGGTTCAAAGAAATACCTAGTAAACCCAACCCTCGATCACTCATCTCAGGAGGAAGACGGAGAGCCAGTGGACACTCAGGTGATGCCCACTCCTGATGAAGATCCAGGTCCAATGCCCTCCATGCCGCAGGATGAAGCAAGTGCACCCAGAAGCAACCAAGATGAACCAGTGCCACGAGAGGCTTCCGCGAGGTGTCCTGAGAATGCGACATGCGACTCCAGGGGGAACAACACCGAAATCAACGATATCTACTCTGACCAAATCCCATGCCCAGCCAAAGACTGAGAGACTTTATGTGCTGAACGAGCCTCCCACCTGCTGGCTCAATGCTAGTGACTTACAAGCAATGCTTTGTCCCAAATGTCTTTTACTTTATGTTCTTTTGTTCTTCTCCTCTCCTTATTTTCATTTTCCCCGTTACTAGTACTCATCTAAAAGAAAGGAGGGATGTAGAGAGCCGGAATAAGGTGGGGGGTTTTTAGTACAAACAGGAAATGGCGCTCAAGCTATTGCGTGTGCTAACTATAGATTTATGTACATGCGGTGCTGCCAGGTCAGAGGAATAACCCGATAACCCCTGGGAATTGTATGAATCGCAGGATTCACACTGTGAAATGAGTATTGTCCTGGGCACACGCGGTGAGGGTATTGACAGACCGTCAGTCTGTTTGCAGTACGTTACATAAATGTGAAGGTCGGCATCAGTATTGGAACCAAAGGTTTATTTATATTTCAACACCAATTGTGTTAGATACAGAAACCAGCCGACACGTGTTTCGTCACTGGGACATATCCCGTGACTCATCAGGGCTGGGGAGGATACAAAAGGAAACAGGGTGAGGGGAACAGAAAGGGTTAAAAACAACAAAACAAAACTAAAAAACAGAAAGATAATAGATTAGGAAAGGGATCATCTTATGTGTCTACTGGGCAGAACTAAACATGAATTGCAAAGGTTGACGCGTAACGTGTGAGTGTGGAGTGACATTCGTGAAATTTCCGCTGCTACACGTATAGACTTATGGAGGTAATGCGGAACAACACAATGAAAAACACAACGTGACTGACATGCTCGTGCCGCTCTCATGAGGAAGAATCATGAGGTAAGGCGCGGGAAAACATGTTATAGCGTGTGGAGTGACAGCTAAGAACATGCAAGTAGATGTGAGTGGAGATATTTGAGAAACACCTCTGAGGTGAGGGGAAATAATGTGGTCCTGTAGACGTAAGGACTGAATGGATGTCATAAGGAGAAAGAGAAAGCAGAAGTACTAAGGAATGGCCTGGTCTGAGAAGAGAGGCAAGGGCCCGGTTGCAGTAAAAATTCATGATTACCTAAAAAGCGACTGTAAAAGATGAGTGCTGACCCTGGAAGGGAAAGAAGGGATAACTAAGCTACAAGAAAGCTAAGGGTTGACTGAGTACGGGATATGTAAAGCAAAGGGGTTGGGAACTCACCCTGAAACCGGTGATAGTTCCAAACCGGATGAGGTGAGCTGGGGGCTGAAGCAACTGGGCAGGAAAGCGCTGGATGCGGTGCCACGAAGGTTACTGCGACGGTACTGTATCGCTAAGGAAAAAACGGGTGAAAAGGTTGGGGACAGTGGGACCTGAAAACCGGGCATAGGGAATGGATGGAACAGAATAATACTTACCGGGCTGGTTATAGCCGTGTGTTGATAAGAGGTACCGTCTAGGTGGGTGTAGAAACTAGGAAACTGTGGATTCTAAGGAAAACCATGAGGGAAAACCTATGAGAGGGCTGCAAAGTGCTGAACGAACTAAAGGAAAACCGGGATGTGGACTTACCCTGGACTAAAGGCTGTCCAGTGTTCGGCCTGTGTCCGGGAGTAGGAAGTCTGCCAAGCCGATTGCGGAAACGTTAGCTAATGACGAACGTGGGGAGGGGACAAGAAAAGAAAGGTATAACAGGAGAAACCAGGAAGATAAAGAGAAGAAAGGAAATGAAAATAAGAAGGGCTTACCCCGGGTACGGGAAAACGTGGGTAACTGTCAAGGTGGCGGGTGTGGACGCCGCACACAACTGCTGGGAGACACGGAGAGGCGAAAGATAAGGAACAACCCGGACTGCGGGGAAATGTAAGGCTGCAAAGTGAAAAGGCAATTACCTGGAGACTGGAAGGAGAAGCACGTCTGACACTGGAGCCGGGAGGGCTGTAGTGACGTTGAATAGGTAAAGGGGAGGGGAAAAGGGGGAAGGCTAAGTAGTGTGAATGGAAAGACTAGACCGAGCAAATAAGTCGCCATATTGGGGAGGAGAGGCACGCGAGAATGCTGGTGCGCATGAGCGGCGGGATGAGCCGTCAATAGGTGAATAAGGCACTGAGGCGCTGTAAGGCAGGGTAAAAAAGGGGGAGAAACCAATGAAAGGGAAGGAGACTACAACGGGTAGCAAAACTATGGTCTGAAAGAAAAGCTAAACACTGGAGCCGGGTTAGTTGGCTAGTACTGTGCCTGAAGGGATGAAACTAATGGAAGCGAAACCCTTGAGAGCACTGGAACGAGAGTGAGCTGAACTAAAGGGCTACAAATAGGATAAATGCTGAAGGGAGTAAATGATAAGGAGTGAGCATGGTGACTGCAAGCAGTCTGAGAGAAATACTAGTATTAAGATAAATGACTAAAGTTGAACGTTAAAAGAAGCCGATAGTAAGTTTACAGGTGCAAAAGGAACAGTAGAACATAACGAAGTAGTGCAGATGTACAATGAAATAACGTAGCAAAAACCTAAGTAGGAAGAGACGGTGACAGTTTTTACAGAATATGACAAATACTAGTGTTACTAGTGTGTAAATAGGTCAAAAGGTTGCACATGCATGGTGCAGACACATGCTAGTTTATCAAAACCATATGAAATGTAAATTGACATCAGCGATCAATTTCTGGAATTGGCGAAGCACAAGTTGTGGTTCAATGTTCATTCACCCAGGAAGTAATGTAGTTCATGGTCAGTGTTCAAACCGTGTTGTACAGTTCGTAAGCGCATAATCCAAGTAGCTTCCAGGCGTCTGAGTCTGAGTTCTCTGTTGCCGCCTCTGGCATTGGTGGGTGCTACGTCGAAACCGAAGAAGGAAATCCGTTTTCTTGGGCCTTGGTTTGGGCAAACTGCAGCATGGACCGCCGTGGGATACCTGGTGTCAAGGTTGTGGAGGGCTCTGACATGTTCACCAATTCGGTCCTTAAGTGGTCTTATTGTGCTCCCAATGTACCAGCGTTTGCAGGTGCACTCGAGAATGTAGATCACGAATTTGGTATTGCAGTTAATGTTCTGTTTGATCTGGATTTGCTGTCCGTTGATGGCCATAAAGTCTCTGACCCCATGTTGGGCTAGTTTGCAGACACCGCAGTGTCCGCACTTGAAGAAGCCAAGATTATGGGTGGTGAGCCATGAGGGACTTGTATTTGGGCTTGGGATGGTGGGGCTAAGTCTCATTTTTAATGTTCTACCTCTCCTGTACGTAACTAGGGGTTTGGGAGGTATGATCTCTCTAAGAGTGTTGTCCGCAAGTAGTATGTTCCAATGTTTGTTGAGGCTTTTCCTCATAGTTTGCCCCATGTCACTATAGTCTGTAATCAGTCGGACCGGTTGGTTTTGTTCAGTAATTGTCCTCCTGGTTTGTAATGTGTCTTCTCTCCTTATGTTTCTTATTCTCTTTTCTGCAGAATTGATAGTGCGGGCACTGTAGCCCCTTTCTTTGAATCTATGTTTCATGTTAGTGAGGCACTCTTGAAATTCCAGTTCCTCACAACAATTTCTCCTGGCTCTCACGAATTCCCCATAGGGAATTGCATGTATTTGATGTGCAGGGTGTGAACTCTCTGCGTGCAAGATGGCATTGCACGAAGTTTCTTTCCTATAGAGACGGCTCTGAAGGGTGTTGGATTTAATATAAATTTCCACATCTAGAAATGTGATTTTGAAGGAGCTGCAGTTGCCTGTAAATTTCATGTTCATATCATTGCGATTAAGGTGTGCGCAAAAATCGGTAAGTTCAAGCTGTGACCCTGACCATAGAAGTAGGCAATCGTCTATGTAGCGACCCCAGTATATTATGGAATCAATCCATTGTGCGCCTTTGGGGCCCCAGATCCATTTGGACTCTAGAACACCCATGTACAAGTTCGCAAATGAGGGTGAAAATCTCGAGCCCATGGCTACTCCTTTGTTTTGTTTGTACCATATACCGTCATAGATGAAGAAGTTGTTGTTGAGAATGATATCCATCATCGCAACAAGCATCTGGGTATGCTGCCACAGGTTTGCCGGTCTATTATTGAGTATGCTGGTAACTGCTTCCAGCCCTAAATGAGGTTCAATGGTAGTGTAAAGAGAGACTACATCTAGGGTTGCCAGAATCATGTCAGGTTGCCATTGGACATCCGATAGGATACTCAGAATGTGTTTGGTGTCTTGTATGTATGATGGTAAGTTTTTGACTAGAGTGCCAAGGAAGAGGTCAACATATTGTGCTATTTTTTCTGTAGGTCCACCTATGCCCGATACAATGGGTCTCCCTGGAGGGAAAGGAGCGGACTTGTGTATTTTGGGCACGGTGTACAAACAGGGAAAAGCTGGCCTGTGCACCTTGAGATATAGCAGTTCTTGGTCATCAATGAGACCCTGTGTGTGCCATTCTGACAGGCATTTGTTGATTTTGGTGACAAGGGGGCTATAGGGTTGTAAGAGAGCTGTTCATAACAGGTGGTGTCTCCGAGTTGGGACAGGATCTCTGTGTGATATTCTGATCTGTTCATGATCACCACGTTGCCTCCTTTGTCTGCCTCCTTGATTATGATGTCTCTGTTAGAGGTGAGTTGTTTTAAAGCTACTCTTTCTTCTCTACGGAGATTGTCTTTGGTCCTATGCTTGTTCTTAAATCTTTTGGTTTCGTGTTTGTCTATGTCGTTTAGTACTAGATTGTAGAAAGTGTCCACTGCATTGCCCCCTGGGAGCAAGGGTGTCCATTTGGACTTAGGTTTAAAGCCGCTGTGCAGACTGAGATCTTCTTCTATGTTTAACTCTTGGAGGAGATTCTCCATATTGGTGGGTGTTTCATCTGCGTCAGTGAGCGAGAGGAGTAAATGAGTGACCTGGATGTCATTTATGCTCTGTATCCCTGACATATTGTTAGAGCTAATCTTACTACTGTTATTAGTAGTGGGTGGAGTGCCACTGAAGTGTTTCTTAATTTTGATATTCCTGATAAATTTGAACAGATCTATCTTATGTCTGCAGGTGTCACCCTGTTCGTGGGGGTTAAAGCTAAGGCCCTTACTCAGCAGAGAAATCATACCACTATTGAGGTGCTGGGAGGAGAGATTGACAACCTGTATGCCTGTGTTATCTAGATCTATTTGCTCTTCTCGTTCCCGGATCTTAGTTTCTTTTTGTATTCCCCTGTGTCCTGCTCTTTTCCCTCTACGGGTCTTCTGTCTGGGGGTGTTTGTTTTTGTTGCGTTCTGTTCTCTTTCCTTATGGCCTGTACTTCCCTTAAAAAGATGATGTCGTTGAGACTGTTCTGGTGGAGTTACTGCCCTGGTTCTCTCCCTCACTATCACTAGTGGCAATAGTGTTGAGTGATGTGGAGCTGGATGAGAAAGAGGCAGTGTCTACTCTGGTCTGTTTATCTTCCTGTCTTGTAGTGCTAATCAGTTTATCGTATTTCCTAGCGAAGGTATAGACTCGTCCTTCTCTGTAATCAGCTTCGTCTCTCTTCAGTTGACGTGTTTTTCTATCTTTTATTTCGTTTTGGTGTTTGGTTAGAATGTCATTTAGGATGACGTAGTTTTTACCCGTGGCTTCTTCTAAGTTGAGGTCCACTATTTCTTTTTCAAGATTGGTAATTTCTATCTGTAGTTTGGCCACCTTTCTTTCTGCGTTCTCTATCAGGATATTGACTAGTGTATTTGAGTTAAGATTTAAGGTCTCTTCCCATTTGCCCAATAGATCGTCGTCTAGGTCGTCAAATGTAGGGAAGATCTGAGAGCGGAGTCCTCTTGGGACTCGGTTTAATCTTAAATATTGTTTAAGTGTGGCGCTATCCCACCACCTAGAGTTCTCTGTTTTTTTGAGTCTTTCTAATCTAAGAAATTTTTCTTTAAGACCTTCTTTGCGTATATGATGATTGTTGGTAGATGTAGAGGAGATAGTGATCCCTTTGGATAGATTCTCAAATAGTTCCGATGCAACCTTGTCTCTATCCATGCTCTGCACTAGGGGCTAGAATAATTGGGGTTAAACGCTGCGGCTGCCCTTCCTGAAACCGTATACTGGAATAAGGTGGGGGTTTTTAGTACAAACAGGAAATGGCGCTCAAGCTATTGCGTGTGCTAACTATAGATTTATGTACATGCGGTGCTGCCAGGTCAGAGGAATAACCCAATAACCCCTGGGAATTGTATGAATCGCAGGATTCACACTGTGAAATGAGTATTGTCCTGGGCACACGCGGTGAGGGAATTGACAGACCGTCAGTCTGTTTGCAGTACGTTACATAAATGTGAAGGTCGGCATCAGTATTGGAACCAAAGGTTTATTTATATTTCAACACCAATTGTGTTAGATACAGAAACCAGCCGACACGTGTTTCGTCACTGGGACATATCCCGTGACTCATCAGGGCTGGGGAGGATACAAAAGGAAACAGGGTGAGGGGAACAGAAAGGGTTAAAAACAACAAAACAAAACTAAAAAACAGAAAGATAATAGATTAGGAAAGGGATCATCTTATGTGTCTACTGGGCAGAACTAAACATGAATTGCAAAGGTTGACGCGTAACGTGTGAGTGTGGAGTGACATTCGTGAAATTTCCGCTGCTACACGTATAGACTTATGGAGGTAATGCGGAACAACACAATGAAAAACACAACGTGACTGACGTGCTCGTGCCGCTCTCATGAGGAAGAATCATGAGGTAAGGCGCGGGAAAACATGTTATAGCGTGTGGAGTGACAGCTAAGAACATGCAAGTAGATGTGAGTGGAGATATTTGAGAAACACCTCTGAGGTGAGGGGAAATAATGTGGTCCTGTAGACGTAAGGACTGAATGGATGGCATAAGGAGAAAGAGAAAGCAGAAGTACTAAGGAATGGCCTGGTCTGAGAAGAGAGGCAAGGGCCCGGTTGCAGTAAAAATTCATGATTACCTAAAAAGCGACTGTAAAAGATGAGTGCTGACCCTGGAAGGGAAAGAAGGGATAACTAAGCTACAAGAAAGCTAAGGGTTGACTGAGTACGGGATATGTAAAGCAAAGGGGTTGGGAACTCACCCTGAAACCGGTGATAGTTCCAAACCGGATGAGGTGAGCTGGGGGCTGAAGCAACTGGGCAGGAAAGCGCTGGATGCGGCGCCACGAAGGTTACTGCGACGGTACTGTATCGCTAAGGAAAAAACGGGCGAAAAGGTTGGGGACGGTGTGACCTGAAAACCGGGCATAGGGAATGGAACGGACAGAATAATACTTACCGGGCTGGTTATAGCCGTGTGTTGATAAGAGGTACCGTCTAGGTGGGTGTAGAAACTAGGAAACTGTGGATTCTAAGGAAAACCATGAGGGGAAAACCTATGAGAGGGCTGCAAAGTGCTGAACTAACTAAAGGAAAACCGGGATGTGGACTTACCCTGGACTAAAGGCTGTCCAGTGTTCGGCGTGTGTCCGGGAGTAGGAAGTCTGCCAAGCCGATTGCGGAAACGTTAGCTAATGACGAACGTGGGGAGGGGACAAGAAAAGAAAGGTATAACAGGAGAAACCAGGAAGATAAAGAGAAGAAAGGAAATGAAAATAAGAAGGGCTTACCCGGGTACGGAAAACGTGGGTAACTGTCAAGGTGGCGGGTGTGGACGCCGCACACAACTGCTGGGAGACACAGAGAGGAGAAAGATAAGGAACAACCCGGACTGCGGGGAAATGTAAGGCTGCAAAGTGAAAAGGCAATTACCTGGAGACTGGAAGGAGAAGCACGTCTGACACTGGAGCCGGGAGGGCTGTAGTGACGTTGAATACGTAGAGGGGAGGGGAAAAGGGGAAGGCTAAGTAGTGTGAATGGAAAGACTAGACCGAGCAACTAAGTCGCCATATTGGGGAGGAGAGGCACGCGAGAATGCTGGTGCGCATGAGCGGCGGGATGAGCCGTCAATAGGTGAATAAGGCACTGAGGCGCTGTAAGGCAGGGTAAAAAAGGGGGAGAAACCAATGAAAGGGAAGGAGACTACAACCGGTAGCAAAACTATGGTCTGAAAGAAAAGCTAAACACTGGAGCCGGGTTAGTTGGCTAGTACTGTGCCTGAAGGGATGAAACTAATGGAAGCGAAACCCTTGAGAGCACTGGAACGAGAGTGAGCTGAACTAAAGGGCTACAAATAGGATAAATGCTGAAGGGAGTAAATGATAAGGAGTGAGCATGGTGACTGCAAGCAGTCTGAGAGAAATACTAGTATTAAGATAAATGACTAAAGTTGAACGTTAAAAGAAGCCGATAGTAAGTTTACAGGTGCAAAAGGAACAGTAGAACATAACGAAGTAGTGCAGATGTACAATGAAATAACGTACCAAAACCTAAGTAGGAAGAGACGGTGACAATTTTTACAGAATATGACAAATACTAGTGTTACTAGTGTGTAAATAGGTCAAAAGGTTGCACATGCATGGTGCAGACACATGCTAGTTTATCAAAACCATATGAAATGTAAATTGACATCAGCGATCAATTTCTGGAATTGGCGAAGCACAAGTTGTGGTTCAATGTTCATTCACCCAGGAAGTAATGTAGTTCATGGTCAGTGTTCAAACCGTGTTGTACAGTTCGTAAGCGCATAATCCAAGTAGCTTCCAGGCGTCTGAGTCTGAGTTCTCTGTTGCCGCCTCTGGCATTGGTGGGTGCTACGTCGAAACCGAAGAAGGAAATCCGTTTTCTTGGGCCTTGGTTTGGGCAAACTGCAGCATGGACCGCCGTGGGATACCTGGTGTCAAGGTTGTGCAGGGCTCTGACATGTTCACCAACTCGGTCCTTAAGTGGTCTTATTGTGCTCCCAATGTACCAGCGTTTGCAGGTGCACTCGAGAATGTAGATCACGAATTTGGTATTGCAGTTAATGTTCTGTTTGATCTGGATTTGCTGTCCGTTGATGGCCATAAAGTCTCTGACCCCATGTTGGGCTAGTTTGCAGACACCGCAGTGTCCGCACTTGAAGAAGCCAAGATTATGGGTGGTGAGCCATGAGGGACTTGTATTTGGGCTTGGGATGGTGGGGCTAAGTCTCATTTTTAATGTTCTACCTCTCCTGTACGTAACTAGGGGTTTGGGAGGTATGATCTCTCTAAGCGTGTTGTCCGCAAGTAGTATGTTCCAATGTTTGTTGAGGCTTTTCCTCATAGTTTGCCCCATGTCACTATAGTCTGTAATCAGTCGGACCGGTTGGTTTTGTTCAGTAATTGTCCTCCTGGTTTGTAATGTGTCTTCTCTCCTTATGTTTCTTATTCTCTTTTCTGCAGAATTGATAGTGCGGGCACTGTAGCCCCTTTCTTTGAATCTATGTTTCATGTTAGTGAGGCACTCTTGAAATTCCAGTTCCTCACTACAATTTCTCCTGGCTCTTCACGAATTCCCCATAGGGAATTGCATGTATTTGATGTGCAGGGTGTGAATCCTCTGCGTGCAAGATGGCATTGCACGAAGTTTCTTTCCTATAGAGACGGCTCTGAAGGGTGTTGGATTTAATATAAATTTCCACATCTAGAAATGTGATTTTGAAGGAGCTGGAGTTGCCTGTAAATTTCATGTTCATATCATTGTGATTAAGGTGTGCGCAAAAATCGGTAAGTTCAAGCTGTGACCCTGACCATAGAAGTAGGCAATCGTCTATGTAGCGACCCCAGTATATTATGGAATCAATCCATTGTGCGCCTTTGGGGCCCCAGATCCATTTGGACTCTAGAACACCCATGTACAAGTTCGCAAATGAGGGTGAAAATCTCGAGCCCATGGCTACTCCTTTGTTTTGTTTGTACCATATACCGTCATAGATGAAGAAGTTGTTGTTGAGAATGATATCCATCATCGCAACAAGCATCTGGGTATGCTGCCACAGGTTTGCCGGTCTATTATTGAGTATGCTGGTAACTGCTTCCAGCCCTAAATGAGGTTCAATGGTAGTGTAAAGAGAGACTACATCTAGGGTTGCCAGAATCATGTCCGGTTGCCATTGGACATCCGATAGGATACTCAGAATGTGTTTGGTGTCTTGTATGTATGATGGTAAGTTTTTGACTAGAGTGCCAAGGAAGAGGTCAACATATTGTGCTATTTTTTCTGTAGGTCCACCTATGCCCGATACAATGGGTCTCCCTGGAGGGAAAGGAGCGGACTTGTGTATTTTGGGCACGGTGTACAAACAGGGAAAAGCTGGCCTGTGCACCTTGAGATATAGCAGTTCTTGGTCATCAATGAGACCCTGTGTGTGCCATTCTGACAGGCATTTGTTGATTTTGGTGACAAGGGGGCCTATAGGGTTGTAAGAGAGCTGTTCATAACAGGTGGTGTCTCCGAGTTGGGACAGGATCTCTGTGTGATATTCTGATCTGTTCATGATCACCACGTTGCCTCCTTTGTCTGCCTCCTTGATTATGATGTCTCTGTTAGAGGTGAGTTGTTTTAAAGCTACTCTTTCTTCTCTACGGAGATTGTCTTTGGTCCTATGCTTGTTCTTAAATCTTTTGGTTTCGTGTTTGTCTATGTCGTTTAGTACTAGATTGTAGAAAGTGTCCACTGCATTGCCCCCTCAACTTGCCCTCAACTTAGAAGAAGCCACGGGTAAAAACTACGTCATCCTAAATGACATTCTAACCAAACACCAAAACGAAATAAAAGATAGAAAAACACGTCAACTGAAGAGAGACGAAGCTGATTACAGAGAAGGACGAGTCTATACCTTCGCTAGGAAATACGATAAACTGATTAGCACTACAAGACAGGAAGATAAACAGACCAGAGTAGACACTGCCTCTTTCTCATCCAGCTCCACATCACTCAACACTATTGCCACTAGTGATAGTGAGGGAGAGAACCAGGGCAGTAACTCCACCAGAACAGTCTCAACAACATCATCTTTTTTAAGGGAAGTACAGGCCATAAGGAAAGAGAACAGAACGCAACAAAAACAAACACCCCCAGACAGAAGACCCGTAGAGGGAAAAGAGCAGGACACAGGGGAATACAAAAAGAAACTAAGATCCGGGAACGAGAAGAGCAAATAGATCTAGATAACACAGGCATACAGGTTGTCAATCTCTCCTCCCAGCACCTCAATAGTGGTATGATTTCTCTGCTGAGTAAGGGCCTTAGCTTTAACCCCCACGAACAGGGTGACACCTGCAGACATAAGATAGATCTGTTCAAATTTATCAGGAATATCAAAATTAAGAAACACTTCAGTGGCACTCCACCCACTACTAATAACAGTAGTAAGATTAGCTCTAACAATATGTCAGGGATACAGAGCATAAATGACATCCAGGTCACTCATTTACTCCTCTCGCTCACTGACGCAGATGAAACACCCACCAATATGGAGAATCTCCTCCAAGAGTTAAACATAGAAGAAGATCTCAGTCTGCACAGCGGCTTTAAACCTAAGTCCAAATGGACACCCTTGCTCCCAGGGGGCAATGCAGTGGACACTTTCTACAATCTAGTACTAAACGACATAGACAAACACGAAACCAAAAGATTTAAGAACAAGCATAGGACCAAAGACAATCTCCGTAGAGAAGAAAGAGTAGCTTTAAAACAACTCACCTCTAACAGAGACATCATAATCAAGGAGGCAGACAAAGGAGGCAACGTGGTGATCATGAACAGATCAGAATATCACACATAGATCCTGTCCCAACTCGGAGACACCACCTGTTATGAACAGCTCTCTTACAACCCTATAGCCCCCCTTGTCACCAAAATCAACAAATGCCTGTCAGAATGGCACACACAGGGTCTCATTGATGACCAAGAACTGCTATATCTCAAGGTGCACAGGCCAGCTTTTCCCTGTTTGTACACCGTGCCCAAAATACACAAGTCCGCTCCTTTCCCTCCAGGGAGACCCATTGTATCGGGCATAGGTGGACCTACAGAAAAAATAGCACAATATGTTGACCTCTTCCTTGGCACTCTAGTCAAAAACTTACCATCATACATACAAGACACCAAACACATTCTGAGTATCCTATCGGATGTCCAATGGCAACCTGACATGATTCTGGCAACCCTAGATGTAGTCTCTCTTTACACTACCATTGAACCTCATTTAGGGCTGGAAGCAGTTACCAGCATACTCAATAATAGACCGGCAAACCTGTGGCAGCATACCCAGATGCTTGTTGCGATGATGGATATCATTCTCAACAACAACTTCTTCATCTATGACGGTATATGGTACAAACAAAACAAAGGAGTAGCCATGGGCTCGAGATTTTCACCCTCATTTGCGAACTTGTACATGGGTGTTCTAGAGTCCAAATGGATCTGGGGCCCCAAAGGCGCACAATGGATTGATTCCATAATATACTGGGGTCGCTACATAGACGATTGCCTACTTCTATGGTCAGGGTCACAGCTTGAACTTACCGATTTTTGCGCACACCTTAATCGCAATGATATGAACATGAAATTTACAGGCAACTCCAGCTCCTTCAAAATCACATTTCTAGATGTGGAAATTTATATTAAATCCAACACCCTTCAGAGCCGTCTCTATAGGAAAGAAACTTTGTGCAATGCCATCTTGCACGCAGAGAGTTCACACCCTGCACATCAAATACATGCAATTCCCTATGGGGAATTCGTGAGAGCCAGGAGAAATTGTAGTGAGGAACTGGAATTTCAAGAGTGCCTCACTAACATGAAACATAGATTCAAAGAAAGGGGCTACAGTGCCCGCACTATCAATTCTGCAGAAAAGAGAATAAGAAACATAAGGAGAGAAGACACATTACAAACCAGGAGGACAATTACTGAACAAAACCAACCGGTCCGACTGATTACAGACTATAGTGACATGGGGCAAACTATGAGGAAAAGCCTCAACAAACATTGGAACATACTACTTGCGGACAACACGCTTAGAGAGATCATACCTCCCAAACCCCTAGTTACGTACAGGAGAGGTAGAACATTAAAAATGAGACTTAGCCCCACCATCCCAAGCCCAAATACAAGTCCCTCATGGCTCACCACCCATAATCTTGGCTTCTTCAAGTGCGGACACTGCGGTGTCTGCAAACTAGCCCAACATGGGGTCAGAGACTTTATGGCCATCAACGGTCAGCAAATCCAGATCAAACAGAACATTAACTGCAATACCAAATTCGTGATCTACATTCTCGAGTGCACCTGCAAACGCTGGTACATTGGGAGCACAATAAGACCACTTAAGGACCGAATTGGTGAACATGTCAGAGCCCTGCACAACCTTGACACCAGGTATCCCACGGCGGTCCATGCTGCAGTTTGCCCAAACCAAGGCCCAAGAAAACGGATTTCCTTCTTCGGTTTCGACGTAGCACCCACCAATGCCAGAGGCGGCAACAGAGAACTCAGACTCAGACGCCTGGAAGCTACTTGGATTATGCGCTTACGAACTGTACAACACGGTTTGAACACTGACCATGAACTACATTACTTCCTGGGTGAATGAACATTGAACCACAACTTGTGCTTCGCCAATTCCAGAAATTGATCGCTGATGTCAATTTACATTTCATATGGTTTTGATAAACTAGCATGTGTCTGCACCATGCATGTGCAACCTTTTGACCTATTTACACACTAGTAACACTAGTATTTGTCATATTCTGTAAAAATTGTCACCGTCTCTTCCTACTTAGGTTTTTGCTACGTTATTTCATTGTACATCTGCACTACTTCGTTATGTTCTACTGTTCCTTTTGCACCTGTAAACTTACTATCGGCTTCTTTTAACGTTCAACTTTAGTCATTTATCTTAATACTAGTATTTCTCTCAGACTGCTTGCAGTCACCATGCTCACTCCTTATCATTTACTCCCTTCAGCATTTATCCTATTTGTAGCCCTTTAGTTCAGCTCACTCTCGTTCCAGTGCTCTCAAGGGTTTCGCTTCCATTAGTTTCATCCCTTCAGGCACAGTACTAGCCAACTAACCCAGCTCCAGTGTTTAGCTTTTCTTTCAGACCATAGTTTTGCTACCCGTTGTAGTCTCCTTCCCTTTCATTGGTTTCTCCCCCTTTTTTACCCTGCCTTACAGCGCCTCAGTGCCTTATTCACCTATTGACGGCTCATCCCGCCGCTCATGCGCACCAGCATTCTCGCGTGCCTCTCCTCCCCAATATGGCGACTTAGTTGCTCGGTCTAGTCTTTCCATTCACACTACTTAGCCTTCCCCCTTTTCCCCTCCCCTTTACGTATTCAACGTCACTACAGCCCTCCCCGGCTCCAGTGTCAGACGTGCTTCTCCTTCCAGTCTCCAGGTAATTGCCTTTTCACTTTGCAGCCTTACATTTCCCCGCAGTCCGGGTTGTTCCTTATCTTTCGCCTCTCCGTGTCTCCCAGCAGTTGTGTGCGGCGTCCACACCCGCCACCTTGACAGTTACCCACGTTTCCCCGTACCCGGGGTAAGCCCTTCTTATTTTCATTTCCTTTCTTCTCTTTATCTTCCTAGTTTCTCCTGTTATACCTTTCTTTTCTTGTCCCCTCCCCACGTTCGTCATTAGCTAACGTTTCCGCAATCGGCTTGGCAGACTTCCTACTCCCGGACACACGCCGAACACTGGACAGCCTTTAGTCCAGGGTAAGTCCACATCCCGGTTTTCCTTTAGTTCGTTCAGCACTTTGCAGCCCTCTCATAGGTTTTCCCCGCATGGTTTTCCTTAGAATCCACAGTTTCCTAGTTTCTACACCCACCTAGACGGTACCTCTTATCAACACACGGCTATAACCAGCCCGGTAAGTATTATTCTGTTCCATCCATTCCCTATGCCCGGTTTTCAGGTCACACCGTCCCCAACCTTTTCGCCCGTTTTTTCCTTAGCGATACAGTACCGTCGCAGTAACCTTTGTGGCGCCGCATCCAACGCTTTCCTGCCCAGTTGCTTCAGCCCCCAGCTCACCTCATCCGGTTTGGAACTATCACCGGTTTCAGGGTGAGTTCCCAACCCCTTTGCTTCACATATCCCGTACTCAGTCAACCCTTAGCTTTCTTGTAGCTTAGTTATCCCTTCTTTCCCTTCCAGGGTCAGCACTCATCTTTTACAGTCGCTTTTTAGGTAATCATGAATTTTTACTGCAACCGGGCCCTTGCCTCTCTTCTCAGACCAGGCCATTCCTTAGTACTTCTGCTTTCTCTTTCTCCTTATGCCATCCATTCAGTCCTTACGTCTACAGGACCACATTATTTCCCCTCACCTCAGAGGTGTTTCTCAAATATCTCCACTCACATCTACTTGCATGTTCTTAGCTGTCACTCCACACGCTATAACATGTTTTCCCGCGCCTTACCTCATGATTCTTCCTCATGAAAGCGGCACGAGCACGTCAGTCACGTTGTGTTTTTCATTGTGTTGTTCCGCATTACCTCCATAAGTCTATACGTGTAGCAGCGGAAATTTCACGAATGTCACTCCACACTCACACGTTACGCGTCAACCTTTGCAATTCATGTTTAGTTCTGCCCAGTAGACACATAAGATGATCCCTTTCCTAATCTATTATCTTTCTGTTTTTTAGTTTTGTTTTGTTGTTTTTAACCCTTTCTGTTCCCCTCACCCTGTTTCCTTTTGTATCCTCCCCAGCCCTGATGAGTCACGGGATATGTCCCAGTGACGAAACACGTGTCGGCTGGTTTCTGTATCTAACACAATTGGTGTTGAAATATAAATAAACCTTTGGTTCCAATACTGATGCCGACCTTCACATTTATGTAACGTACTGCAAACAGACTGACGGTCTGTCAATACCCTCACCGCGTGTGCCCAGGACAATACTCATTTCACAGTGTGAATCCTGCGATTCATACAATTCCCAGGGGTTATCGGGTTATTCCTCTGACCTGGCAGCACCGCATGTACATAAATCTATAGTTAGCACACGCAATAGCTTGAGCGCCATTTCCTGTTTGTACTAAAAACCCCCACCTTATTCCAGTATACGGTTTCAGGAAGGGCAGCCGCAGCGTTTAACCCCAATTATTCTAGCCCCTAGTGCAGAGCATGGATAGAGACAAGGTCGCATCGGAACTATTTGAGAATCTATCCAAAGGGATCACTATCTCCTCTACATCTACCAACAATCATCATATACGCAAAGAAGGTCTTAAAGAAAAATTTCTTAGATTAGAAAGACTCAAAAAAACAGAGAACTCTAGGTGGTGGGATAGCGCCACACTTAAACAATATTTAAGATTAAACCGAGTCCCAAGAGGACTCCGCTCTCAGATCTTCCCTACATTTGACGACCTAGACGACGATCTATTGGGCAAATGGGAAGAGACCTTAAATCTTAACTCAAATACACTAATCAATATCCTGATAGAGAACGCAGAAAGAAAGGTGGCCAAACTACAGATAGAAATTACCAATCTTGAAAAAGAAATAGTGGACCTCAACTTAGAAGAAGCCACGGGTAAAAACTACGTCATCCTAAATGACATTCTAACCAAACACCAAAACGAAATAAAAGATAGAAAAACACGTCAACTGAAGAGAGACGAAGCTGATTACAGAGAAGGACGAGTCTATACCTTCGCTAGGAAATACGATAAACTGATTAGCACTACAAGACAGGAAGATAAACAGACCAGAGTAGACACTGCCTCTTTCTCATCCAGCTCCACATCACTCAACACTATTGCCACTAGTGATAGTGAGGGAGAGAACCAGGGCAGTAACTCCACCAGAACAGTCTCAACGACATCATCTTTTTAAGGGAAGTACAGGCCATAAGGAAAGAGAACAGAACGCAACAAAAACAAACACCCCCAGACAGAAGACCCGTAGAGGGAAAAGAGCAGGACACAGGGGAATACAAAAAGAAACTAAGATCCGGGAACGAGAAGAGCAAATAGATCTAGATAACACAGGCATACAGGTTGTCAATCTCTCCTCCCAGCACCTCAATAGTGGTATGATTTCTCTGCTGAGTAAGGGCCTTAGCTTTAACCCCCACGAACAGGGTGACACCTGCAGACATAAGATAGATCTGTTCAAATTTATCAGGAATATCAAAATTAAGAAACACTTCAGTGGCACTCCACCCACTACTAATAACAGTAGTAAGATTAGCTCTAACAATATGTCAGGGATACAGAGCATAAATGACATCCAGGTCACTCATTTACTCCTCTCGCTCACTGACGCAGATGAAACACCCACCAATATGGAGAATCTCCTCCAAGAGTTAAACATAGAAGAAGATCTCAGTCTGCACAGCGGCTTTAAACCTAAGTCCAAATGGACACCCTTGCTCCCAGGGGGCAATGCAGTGGACACTTTCTACAATCTAGTACTAAACGACATAGACAAACACGAAACCAAAAGATTTAAGAACAAGCATAGGACCAAAGACAATCTCCGTAGAGAAGAAAGAGTAGCTTTAAAACAACTCACCTCTAACAGAGACATCATAATCAAGGAGGCAGACAAAGGAGGCAACGTGGTGATCATGAACAGATCAGAATATCACACAGAGATCCTGTCCCAACTCGGAGACACCACCTGTTATGAACAGCTCTCTTACAACCCTATAGCCCCCTTGTCACCAAAATCAACAAATGCCTGTCAGAATGGCACACACAGGGTCTCATTGATGACCAAGAACTGCTATATCTCAAGGTGCACAGGCCAGCTTTTCCCTGTTTGTACACCGTGCCCAAAATACACAAGTCCGCTCCTTTCCCTCCAGGGAGACCCATTGTATCGGGCATAGGTGGACCTACAGAAAAAATAGCACAATATGTTGACCTCTTCCTTGGCACTCTAGTCAAAAACTTACCATCATACATACAAGACACCAAACACATTCTGAGTATCCTATCGGATGTCCAATGGCAACCTGACATGATTCTGGCAACCCTAGATGTAGTCTCTCTTTACACTACCATTGAACCTCATTTAGGGCTGGAAGCAGTTACCAGCATACTCAATATTAGACCTGCAAACCTGTGGCAGCATACCCAGATGCTTGTTGCGATGATGGATATCATTCTCAACAACAACTTCTTCATCTATGACGGTATATGGTACAAACAAAACAAAGGAGTAGCCATGGGCTCGAGATTTTCACCCTCATTTGCGAACTTGTACATGGGTGTTCTAGAGTCCAAATGGATCTGGGGCCCCAAAGGCGCACAATGGATTGATTCCATAATATACTGGGGTCGCTACATAGACGATTGCCTACTTCTATGGTCAGGGTCACAGCTTGAACTTACCGATTTTTGCGCACACCTTAATCGCAATGATATGAACATGAAATTTACAGGCAACTCCAGCTCCTTCAAAATCACATTTCTAGATGTGGAAATTTATATTAAATCCAACACCCTTCAGAGCCGTCTCTATAGGAAAGAAACTTCGTGCAATGCCATCTTGCACGCAGAGAGTTCACACCCTGCACATCAAATACATGCAATTCCCTATGGGGAATTCGTGAGAGCCAGGAGAAATTGTAGTGAGGAACTGGAATTTCAAGAGTGCCTCACTAACATGAAACATAGATTCAAAGAAAGTGGCTACAGTGCCCGCACTATCAATTCTGCAGAAAAGAGAATAAGAAACATAAGGAGAGAAGACACATTACAAACCAGGAGGACAATTACTGAACAAAACCAACCGGTCCGACTGATTACAGACTATAGTGACATGGGGCAAACTATGAGGAAAAGCCTCAACAAACATTGGAACATACTACTTGCGGACAACACGCTTAGAGAGATCATACCTCCCAAACCCCTAGTTACGTACAGGAGAGGTAGAACATTAAAAATGAGACTTAGCCCCACCATCCCAAGCCCAAATACAAGTCCCTCATGGCTCACCACCCATAATCTTGGCTTCTTCAAGTGCGGACACTGCGGTGTCTGCAAACTAGCCCAACATGGGGTCAGAGACTTTATGGCCATCAACGGACAGCAAATCCAGATCAAACAGAACATTAACTGCAATACCAAATTCGTGATCTACATTCTCGAGTGCACCTGCAAACGCTGGTACATTGGGAGCACAATAAGACCACTTAAGGACCGAATTGGTGAACATGTCAGAGCCCTCCACAACCTTGACACCAGGTATCCCACGGCGGTCCATGCTGCAGTTTGCCCAAACCAAGGCCCAAGAAAATGGATTTCCTTCTTCGGTTTCGACGTAGCACCCACCAATGCCAGAGGCGGCAACAGAGAACTCAGACTCAGACGCCTGGAAGCTACTTGGATTATGCGCTTACGAACTGTACAACACGGTTTGAACACTGACCATGAACTACATTACTTCCTGGGTGAATGAACATTGAACCACAACTTGTGCTTCGCCAATTCCAGAAATTGATCGCTGATGTCAATTTACATTTCATATGGTTTTGATAAACTAGCATGTGTCTGCACCATGCATGTGCAACCTTTTGACCTATTTACACACTAGTAACACTAGTATTTGTCATATTCTGTAAAAATTGTCACCGTCTCTTCCTACTTAGGTTTTTGCTACGTTATTTCATTGTACATCTGCACTACTTCGTTATGTTCTACTGTTCCTTTTGCACCTGTAAACTTACTATCGGCTTCTTTTAACGTTCAACTTTAGTCATTTATCTTAATACTAGTATTTCTCTCAGACTGCTTGCAGTCACCATGCTCACTCCTTATCATTTACTCCCTTCAGCATTTATCCTATTTGTAGCCCTTTAGTTCAGCTCACTCTCGTTCCAGTGCTCTCAAGGGTTTCGCTTCCATTAGTTTCATCCCTTCTGGCACAGTACTAGCCATCTAACCCGGCTCCAGTGTTTAGCTTTTCTTTCAGACCATAGTTTTGCTACCCGTTGTAGTCTCCTTCCCTTTCATTGGTTTCTCCCCCTTTTTTACCCTGCCTTACAGCGCCTCAGTGCCTTATTCACCTATTGACGGCTCATCCCGCCGCTCATGCGCACCAGCATTCTCGCGTGCCTCTCCTCCCCAATATGGCGACTTAGTAGCTCGGTCTAGTCTTTCCATTCACACTACTTAGCCTTCCCCCTTTTCCCCTCCCCTTTACGTATTCAACGTCACTACAGCCCTCCCCGGCTCCAGTGTCAGACGTGCTTCTCCTTCCAGTCTCCAGGTAATTGCCTTTTCACTTTGCAGCCTTACATTTCCCCGCAGTCCGGGTTGTTCCTTATCTTTCGCCTCTCCGTGTCTCCCAGCAGTTGTGTGCGGCGTCCACACCCGCCACCTTGACAGTTACCCACGTTTTCCCGTACCCGGGGTAAGCCCTTCTTATTTTCATTTCCTTTCTTCTCTTTATCTTCCTAGTTTCTCCTGTTATACCTTTCTTTTCTTGTCCCCTCCCCACGTTCGTCATTAGCTAACGTTTCCACAATCGGCTTGGCAGACTTCCTACTCCCGGACACACGCGGAACACTGGACAGCCTTTAGTCCAGGGGAAGTCCACATCCCGGTTTTCCTTTAGTTCGTTCAGCACTTTGCAGCCCTCTCATAGGTTTTCCCTCATGGTTTTCCTTAGAATCCACAGTTTCCTAGTTTCTACACCCACCTAGACGGTACCTCTTATCAACACACGGCTATAACCAGCCCGGTAAGTATTATTCTGTTCCATCCATTCCCTATGCCCGGTTTTCAGGTCACACCGTCCCCAACCTTTTCGCCCGTTTTTCCTTAGCGATACAGTACCGTCGCAGTAACCTTCGTGGCGCCGCATCCAGCGCTTTCCTGCCCAGTTGCTTCAGCCCCCAGCTCACCTCATCCGGTTTGGAACTATCACCGGTTTCAGGGTGAGTTCCCAACCCCTTTGCTTTACATATCCCGTACTCAGTCAACCCTTAGCTTTCTTGTAGCTTAGTTATCCCTTCTTTCCCTTCCAGGGTCAGCACTCATCTTTTACAGTCGCTTTTTAGGTAATCATGAATTTTTACTGCAACCGGGCCCTTGCCTCTCTTCTCAGACCAGGCCATTCCTTAGTACTTCTGCTTTCTCTTTCTCCTTATGCCATCCATTCAGTCCTTACGTCTACAGGACCACATTATTTCCCCTCACCTCAGAGGTGTTTCTCAAATATCTCCACTCACATCTACTTGCATGTTCTTAGCTGTCACTCCACACGCTATAACATGTTTTCCCGCGCCTTACCTCATGATTCTTCCTCATGAGAGCGGCACGAGCACGTCAGTCACGTTGTGTTTTTCATTGTGTTGTTCCGCATTACCTCCATAAGTCTATACGTGTAGCAGCGGAAATTTCACGAATGTCACTCCACACTCACACGTTACGCGTCAACCTTTGCAATTCATGTTTAGTTCTGCCCAGTAGACACATAAGATGATCCCTTTCCTAATCTATTATCTTTCTGTTTTTTAGTTTTGTTTTGTTGTTTTTAACCCTTTCTGTTCCCCTCACCCTGTTTCCTTTTGTATCCTCCCCAGCCCTGATGAGTCACGGGATATGTCCCAGTGACGAAACACGTGTCGGCTGGTTTCTGTATCTAACACAATTGGTGTTGAAATATAAATAAACCTTTGGTTCCAATACTGATGCCGACCTTCACATTTATGTAACGTACTGCAAACAGACTGACGGCCGGATGTAGAGAGCCATCCAGCTGATACCCTACAGTGTATCTCTGCACCACCCCTTGTGACCGGGCTCGGTTCGAGTTTATAAATAAATGGGCACCAGCTCGCACGTGACCTTAGGCCGACACCATAAGCCGCGTGCGTGTGTCTCTAAGTGCGCTGTGCAGGCCGCGAAGGTTACCTGTGCTCAGCGCACCACAGCAGGGACTACTGAGGACTGGTCAGTAAAAGGACTGCTGAACGGGAGTGAGAAGCGCAGCTCACCCGGCATAGGACCGAGAGTTATTAATAACTCGGGCTAAGACCAAAAAGGACCAGGGAACCAGGCAGGGTTAAAATACCTAAACTGGGCTGCTAAACCGGTATAGGAATATGAAGGACTGCTAACTCGGGACAGGAATAAGGGGCAGGGGTGGGATAGGAATAGGAGAACTGCTGACCTGGGATTTGATTGAAGGAGACTGCTGACATGGGTTAAGAGGAGAAGCTAACCCGAGAAAAGGAAAAAGGGTCTGTTGGACTTGGCCCTTTTTTCAGGGTCATCCAAGAACGTTTTGCCTTTCCCCTGTATTTTTTCTGACCTGTTGTTGGTGGTTTTATGACTCTGGCACTTTACCATTGCTGATCAGTGCTAAAGTGCATATGCTCTCCTTGTAAATTATTGTTATGGATTAGTGATCCCATGATTGGCTTATTTGATTTACTTGTCAGACCCTAGTACAGTGCACTATGTGTGCCCAGGGCCTGTAAATCAAATGCTGCTGGTGGGCTTGCAGCACTGATTGTGCCACTGACAGAAGCAGCTTGTAAAATGTGACTCAGGCCTGCAATTGCAGAGCCTGTGTGCAGTCTGGGACTTCTATGTGGACTTGGCAAGTGCACACACTTGCCAGTCCCTAAACCTTCCCTTTTCTACAAATTAGTCACCCCTAAGGTAGGCCCAAGGTACCCCTGTGGGCAGGGTGCATTGTATGTGAAAGGTAGGGCATGCCCTGATGTGTGTGGCATGTCCTGATAGTGAAATACTGCCAATTTCGTTTTTCACTATTGCAAGGCTATCTGTTCCCACAGGACAGAATGGGGAGTTTGTTTATAACATCTTATAAACATACCTGACCCTAGGAACAAGATTGAAAAGTAAAGTTTAGTATGCCTGAACTCAGAATGTTAAAGTGCATCTTTTAGTGAGGTTGATTTTTACATTCTGTGTTTGAAAATACCACTTTTAGAAAGTAGGTATTTTCTTGCCTAACCATCCAGTGTGCCTCTGCTAGGTTTGTGTATTGCATGTCTGGCTTTTGGATGACAGGGGCTGGAGAGGGGCAGTGGCTCCAGAAGTCTGATGAGTCAGGGCTGGGCTGAATAGGCTTGGTCTGTATTTGGAGTGGTAGGAGGAGTAGCACCTTCACCTGAATAGGGCTGTGCCTGCCTTCCACAATGACGGCTCCACCCCCCTGTGGTGTGTCTGGAGCCAGGACTCACTCTGACAATGGAAGTTGTTGTGCACTTGCAAAGTGCCCCACAGAACTGGTTTTGGCTGGGTACAGACACTCTCTGCCTTCAGAGAACAAAGGATTTTGGTGTATCCTGGATACACCATCCTGCATCCTGGATACACCATCCTGCATCCTGGACCCATCCCAATCGGGGTTCCGCAGCAACCACAGCACTGAGACTGCCCTCATCGCCGCCACCGACGACATCAGGATCCTGCTGGACAACGGTGAGACCGCAGCCCTCATCCTGCTGGACCTCTCCGCCGCCTTCGACACTGTCTGCCACCACACTCTACGCGCACGCCTCCACGACGCAGGGATCCGAGACAAGGCCCTGGAATGGGCCACCTCCTTCCTCGCCGGCAGAACCCAGAGAGTCCGCCTCCCACCATTCCGATCCGAAGCCTCCGAGATCATCTGCGGCGTACCCCAGGGATCATCCCTCAGCCCAACACTGTTCAACATCTACATGGCCCCGCTCGCACGCATCGCCAGACAGCACGACCTCAACATAATCTCCTACGCCAACGACACTCAACTGATCCTCTCCCTCACCAAGGACCCCCTCGCCGCCAAATCCAACCTCCATGAAGGAATGAAGGCCGTCGCTGATTGGATGAAGATCAGCCGACTAAAACGGAACACGGACAAAACAGAGGTCCTCATCCTCGGCTCCAACCCCTCAGCCTGGGACGACTCCTGGTGGCCAACGACGCTGGGAGCAGCCCCGACACCCACCGACCACGCACGCAACCTGGGAGTCATCCTCGACTCAACGCTCTCCATGGCCAAGCAAGTCAACGCAGTCTCCTCCTCCTGCTTCAACACCCTCCGCATGCTTCGCAAGATCTACAGGTGGATCCCGACAGATACAAGAAGAACAGTCACCCAGGCCCTCGTCAGTAGCAGACTTGACTATGGGAACGCCCTCTACGCGGGAGCCCCGGCCAAGCTCATCAAGCGACTGCAACGCATACAAAACGCCTCCGCACGCCTGATCCTCGATGTACCACGCCACAGCCACATCACCCCCACCTGAGGAACCTGCACTGGCTCCCCATCGACAGGAGAATCTCCTTCAAACTCCTCATCCACGCACACAAGGCACTCCACAAGACTGGCCGAGCCTACCTCAACAGACGACTCCTCTTCTACGTCCCCAACCGCCAGCTCCGCTCCGCCGACCTCTCCCTCGCCACCGTCCCTCGCATTCGAAGAACTACCACTGGTGGCAGATCCTTCTCCCACCTCGCCGCCAAGACCTGGAACACCCTTCCACTAAGCCTACGACAGACCCAAGACCTGCTGACCTTCAGGAGGCTACTCAAGACCTGGTTGTTCGACCAGTAGCAGCACCCCCCCCCCCTTTTTTTTCTCCCCAGCGCCTTGAGACCCTCGCGGGTAAGTAGTGCGCTCTACAAGTTCTGTGATTGATTGATTGATTGATTATAAAAAGAGGGGCCCAGACCCCAGACTTTTAGATCACATCTGGGAAATCAAGTGGAAACCTTTGCCAAGGAGAAGAGCCGGAGAAGCTGAGGAGGAATACTTCCCCTGTGCTGTTTGCTGTCTGGGGTTGGCCTGCAGTGGCTGCTTGCTGCCAAGGAAAGGAGAAAAAGGACTCTGCTGTTTTGCTTTGTCACCTGCTTGAAGAAAAGATCTCCAAGGGCTTAACATTGAGCTTGCCTCCTGTTCTGAAGTCTCAGGAACACAAAGACTTCACCCCTTCTGTCTCCCTGCACCTGGAACTGCTGTTTCAGCTGCCACAGAAGGAAATTGCAACACCGACACCGGCGAGCGATGCCGTACCCTGCACCGAAGCCGTGAGCGCTGCTCCGTCTTGCGACGTAGGCCCGACGCCAGCTGCCGCGCCGCATCGACTCCGAAGCCGAGTTTATCATCGCGGAGCCGATCCTCGACGTGGGTGATCCCCAAATTCATCGACATAGCGCCATCGTAAGGACCTGAGGCTTCGGCGCCATCGTGACGTCACCTCCCCGACGCAGTAAGGAACAGTCGTCTCGCCTCCCCTGCGCTGCAGTAAGGAACAGAGGCTTCACCTCCCCTGGGGTCGTAAGAAACCGATTCCACGCTGCGCCATCGAAGCATCCCTTCCCCGACGCCGTGAACTGTCTTTGTTTTAATCGTTTCCAAGGTACTGTTCTTTGTGGGCCCGACGCCGCGCACCTCGCGGTCGGCGCCGTACTTTGGGATTTTCACCGGTCACGACGTCGTTATAACTCCAGGTGGAGTTATTTGTTGCTACAAGCTTTATTTGAGTAAATAACCTATAGGATATCTTGAGAACTGTATTGTGGATTTTTGTCGTTTGGTCTTGTTTTGGTTTAGATAAAGATTATTTATTTTTCTAAACTGGTGTGGTGTCCATTTGTAGTGTTTTCACTGTATTACTGTATGTGTTCACAAATGCTTTACACACTGCCTCTGAGATAAGCCTGTCTGCTCGTGCCAAGCTACCAAGGGGGTGAGCAGGGGTTATTTTAGGAGTGTATCCCCTTTACTCTGACTAGAAGCAAGGGCCCCTATTTGGACAAAGGTACCTACCTCTGCCAACTAGAGAACCCCATTTCTAACAGGGTCTCTCATCACTCGGGATAGATTGCTGCACAGGAGACACGGAAGAAGCTGATATGGGATGGGAATAAAAGACACTAGTAAGCGGTGACAGGTTAAGAGAAGCTGCTAACTCGAGACATGACCGGAAGCTGCTAGTCTGGGATATATATAATACCATGGACTGATCCATGATAGGACTCGGATGGACTGCTAACCCAGATATAATCGAGGAGGAGCCCATTACAGTGAGGGGGCTAATAGCACAGCTAACCCGGGACAGGAAGACTGCAGCCATGTGATGACTATGCAAGAGAGCCCTGTCTAGGAAAGGTGACTGGCCACTGGACTGGATCTAGAGAGGCTCCAAGCCTGTGAAGGAAGCAAGGAGCAGGAAGGGGGAACCCCTGTCTGGGCACGAGAAGCCTGCTATTCAGTGGATAGAAACTTGGGGGGGCTAGATACAAAGGGACTTCGAATGAGGAAGCAGGAACACTGTGAATTCTTCTAAACAGGGATGTGGGGGAGAAGTAACTTCCAAACACAGCCCCAGAAATAACCAGGACCTTGCCAGCAATTACCAGTGACAACAACTCCCCCATCCCCCAGGAAGTGCCCAGGGAGCCCCTTCCCTGCTGAAAGTGATAGGATCACAAGTGACCCACCCGTAGAACGAAACTATCCAGCTAACCCCACGGGGAACCTGGCCAATCACCCGGTGTCTGCCCCTCCCTCCTTGGCTGTAAAAAGCACAGCTGTTAGCCAGGCCTGGGTCTGCACAGGGAGGTGGAAGAGACTACAGCCTCCCCACAGAGAGAAGCCCAGGCAGCAGCATAACCCCCCCCCCTCACATCCCTGTGTGGGAGCTCACAGGGCACTGACCTCGGAAAACACACAGAATGTGTCGAGAACCTGGGAAGGAAATATGTTGCCCCAAGGAAGGTGCTCAGTGAAATGAAATGAAATAGTGTATTTAATAAAGCGCACAGCTACTCAGACTAGAGTGTCCTGGCACGTGACAGCGGGAGGAGGACAAGCATAAAAGACCCATAAGTTGTTAAAAAGCCAGGTTTTTAGGTTCTTCCTGAAGGAGAGTAGGTCTGTGATTTGTCTCAGAGACTCAGGGAGACTATTCCACAATTTTGCACCTAGAAAGCCAAAGGATCTGCCACCAGAGCGGGCAAGGCATATTTTAGGCACGATGGCCAAATTGGCGTTGGAAGATCTGAGGGATCTAGATGTTATGTAGCGATTAACACACATATTTAAGTATCCGGCTCCTAAGCCGTAGAAAGCTTTAAAGAAGATGGTCATCGCTTTGAAGTCGATCTGTTCCTTTATGCGGAGCCAGTGCAGAGACTTAAGAATAGGGGTCATACTAGATCTAGGTTTAGGTCTCAGGATGGCTCTGGCTGCCGCGTTTTGAACCACTTGTAAGCGCTGGATGAGGGATTTGGGAAGACCGAGGTACAAGCAGTTGACATAGTCAAGCTTAGATGTCACCAGGGCCTGCACCACGATCTTTCTGCTCTTAAGCGGTAATAGTGGCAGGAATTTTTTTAGCATCTGGAGTATGCCAAAACAGGCGCCAGTTAGGTTTTGAATTTGAAAGCACATGGACAGCGTCTTGTCAATGACAATTCCTAAGTTTTTGGCTTTCTCCTTTTCCACGGGCGGGGGCGGCAGATCTTTTGGCCACCAAGAGCTCCAATCAGGTGTTTCTGGTTTACCAAAGAAAATAACTTCAGTTTTTTCAGGGTTGCACTTCAGCTGGTTTATCTTAAGCCAGTTGAAAACCTTTGTGAGGCAAGACTTAATCATTGCTCCATCAAAGTCGGTTCCTTTATCACATGTAAAAATCAGCTGAGTGTCATCAGCGTAGGAAACAATTTTGGCGCCCACATCTTCTACCAGAAATGCAAGGGGGGATAGATATATATTAAAAAGGGTAGGGCTGAGAATGGAGCCCTGAGGGACACCTACATTCATGGCCGGAACCGGGGATGAGAAAGGGGGAAGCCAGATGTCCTGAGATCTATTTTCCAAGAAGGAGGACATCCATGTTAGGGCGGCCCCCCCCCAAGCCGATGTTAGCAAGTCTCTCCAGGAGCCTCTTATGTGGGACCGTATCGAAGGCCGCTGACAGATCGAGCAGTATCAGAACAGCCTTATCTCCCTGGTCCAGCTTACCTTTGATAAATTCAGTCACTTCCAGCAGAGCGGACTCTGTGCTGTAATTAGCCCTGAAACCAGATTGGGACTCATGAAGGAGCTTCCCATCTTCAATGTGTTTTTGGAGGGCCATGTTTACATGCTTCTCTAATACTTTAGAGAGGGCCGAAAGAAGGGAGATAGGCCTGTAATTGGCAGGGTCCGTTGGTTTGGCATTAGCCTTTTTTATCAGTGGAAGAATCTTTGCATGCTTCCATGATTTCGGCATGTTGCCTGAGGAGAGGGAGGAATTAAAAAGCTGGTTAACCGTGGGGTTTATAGAGGGAGCTAATAGATTCAGGATATTCGCTGGACATGGGTCGGTAGGAGAGCCAGACTTGGTGCTTTGGCGAAGGGTCAGTGACTCTTCCAGCTGGAGCTCAGGGAAGGCTAGTAGAGGAGGGGGATCCAAGAAGTCAAATTTGCTATTTGAACTGAGGTAGAAGGTCAGTTCTTCCTCTGAGATGTTATTGAAGGCTTGTTGAATCACGGAGATCTTAGTATGTAAGAATTGAGCTATCAGCTTAGACCATTCTTCCGTGCATGGTCCTTCCTTTGTACTGGCCTTTGTGGCGGTAAAGGATTTATCTATGCTAAAGATTTCCTTACTCTTATTTTGGGCATTTTCTATCTTAGTTTGAAAAAGGTTTTTCTTGGCTGCCTTCACGAGAAGGTAGTGAGCTTTTAAAGTATCTTTATACCCCTTCCTGTCCTCAGGTAGATAAGATTTACGCATATTTTTGCTCCATCTTTCTGCAACTCCTTTTGCTAGATCTGAGGGAATCGTTGAACCATGGAGCTGGTGGGGCTAACCTCTTTGAGGCTCGGGAAACAACCGGTACTGCTGTATCAATGTTGGTTCGGAGCCATGAATCACTTAAGAGGGCGTCGGAGTCAGTTCACATTTAAATGCTGGAAGTCACTTAGAAGGGCTCATAAGTACTTTCCTAACAGGAACAAAAAAAATCCAGTTACTGAAAACTGTGTCAAACAGCCAAATGGGACGCCCCCTTAAGAGGTTCAGTTCAGGCGCACTTTCCTATGAGATGTATAAAGTTCTGTTTCCACAAACTTATTTCCTGTGGCGCTTGACCTGAAAATACGTAAAGAGCTTCCCCAAGAGAACCTCAAAAAGCAATTTATCCATTAAAGGACTCAAAAAGAGGCACCAGCAGCGTAAGCCACTAATAACTGTAAAACAATTTATTAAAAGGGTGTCAAGAAAGCGCTTTACTATCAGGGAGCGGATCTCAACCAGTATACACCACTCCCTTTACCAAGACCTCATAAAGCACTCTCTCTTCCTATGGACTCTAAAGGCACTTTTTTCCAAGGAACCAAAAATTCCTTACAAGGGACTCCCATCTCTATCCTTCCAAAACCGTCTTTATTCCAAGAAATAAATGAGTTTTTCATCTGCTTCAAAAATGGCTGTTAATCTGCGATCACGATTTTTTTCTAAGAATTCAATGACCGCTTCCAACTTTTGGGTTACTAACGGGGGTAAAACAACAGATTGTGTCCATGAGTCCCATAAGGCACTTTCCCACCAGGAGTGGAAGCAATCTGCACTCCCACCTTTCCTTACCCCGACAGCCATTTGTGTGTTCCTGAGCTCCTGACTCCGTGTACATGCAGAGCCCCCATCCCAACACATGGCTTCCTAAGAAAGTATGCGAGGAACATTTTAATAAGTCACAAAGTTTTTCCAGGGCCAGAAGCCAAGAATACCTGGAGCAGTACAGCCTTCCCAACTTCTTAGAAGAGAACTCCCCCATCCCCGGGTCCCAGAGGGAGGACAGCCATACAGAAAGAAAAACAGGGAACAGACAAACAGACAAACAGACATTGGTCGGTATGCACAGATCTCTATCATCTAGAACAACAAGCGCTTGCAGTTGCATGTGGAGGAGACATTGGGCTGAATGGCAGTGGCTGTGCTGTTCAGAACCATCAAGTTATACATTTACAAAGTGGCACAGCGAGAAGTGGGGGGCTCAAGGCACGGCGGAGGGGTCTCTGGAGCCCGGTGGGTGGCAGCAGCCCATTGAGAGGGTGCCAGGCCCTACATCACGGTGGGGCCGGGATCCAGCCCAGGAATCCGGCATTCTCTTAGTCCTGTGTGGTGTAGAAGTGCCGGTGCCGCCTCTGACTCGCCGTACGCCCCTCGGTCACCGGTGGGTTGCGGGTAGTGGCTAGGGCTGCCCTTGATTTACTGTGCCCCCAAGTCCAGGGGGGCAATGCAAAGCCTGCCCTTGACTCACTGCTTCCTCAGTCCTGGGGGCAATGGCTTGGGCTGCCCTTGACTGTGCATCAGACTGGAGGGAAAATAGGTTGGAATTGCCTATATTAATCATATGCCCCCAGGACCTGGCCCACCCGGGGATTATTTTAAAGCAAGCGCAGGAGTCCATGCTTGCTTTTTTGTATTTTTTTGCCTTGAATACACGAATATTGCGAATTCACAGCAACACTATTTCAAAAAAATGCTTTTATGCTGTGGCAGGGTCCCAGGGGGACCCTAGGACCATGGGTTGGAGGTCAGGGTATTCCTACCTTGCCCCCTTTTCTTTATTTTCACTTTTTGTGGGACTCATGACGCCGAGTCCCAAGATGGCTGCCAATTCTTCCTGGTTAAAGTGTTGGCAGCCAATCAGAGCAGTGCATTTCCCTGCATGAGCTGTCTTTGTTTGCGAATACTTCGGGACCAGAGATATCACTAAAATTTTAAACTTTAAATTTCTCAAAAACTACTGAACAGATATACACCAAATAAGCAAAAGGAACTTCCGTGAACAGACATCTCCCTCCCTGCCAAATTTGGTGTAAGTCCGTTCAGCGGTTCAGGCTGTAGAGGTGGATAAAGACTCCTTTGAGAATTAACATTAAAAATGCAACCTTATTTTGCACCCCAAACTCTCGGTCCCCACTGTACGTATCACCCCCAAACTTTCCCAATCAATAGTACCCACGTGACACTTTTTGGGCAAAATTTCATGCAGATTGGTCAGACGACACCAAAGTTATAGCCAAGTCAAGAAATGCTTATATATTCACCAGTAGGTAGTTATAGTTAGGACTTGATTTGGGTGTCGTTTGAGATGTCATCAGTGATGTCATCAGTAATGTCACTGACCATGTCATGAGTGATGTAATATGTGAGGTCATAAGCAGTGCATTGAGGGGGCGTGAGTTATAGTTAGCTCTGCTGAACTTCACTGGAGTTGTACGAGTGAAACCTGAGCCTAACTATACCGCCCCGGTAACCATTGTTTTCTTCAGTTTTATATATATATATATTCACTGAAAAAACCATAGGTTTTAGGGACAGTTATAGTTAGTTGGACATTGCACTCGTACAAAACCCGTGAAATTCCCCCGTTATAGTTAGTTCAGCTAACTATAACTCGCGCCCTGCAATGCACTGCTGATGACGTCACATATTACATCACTCATGACATGGTCAGTGACATCACTGATGACATCACTGATGACATCTCAAATGACATCACTGATGACATCATCCAGTGACTGTGTGTTTCTGTAAAGTTTAAATATTTTTAATATATATAGGGAAAGGCGTATTGAAGAATGAGTAGGTGTATAAGTGTGTGTATGGATGATTTAGTAGGTGCGTGACTAATTCTATAAGTGAGTGATTAGACGTATCTTACTGAATGCATGGGTTAGTGACTAAACTGGGTTAATGTCTGTATCTGTCTGTTGCTGTGTAAGTGGCTGCATGGGTTTGTGAATAGCTACATGAGTGTCTATAAGAGTTATTGATTTGTTGTCTGAGTATCTGTATGGGTGCCTGAGTGTTTGTGTGGATGGGGTGTGTGCGACTGTGCATAGATGTGTGAGTGGGTGATTCACTGGGTGGATGGTTTCAAGAGTGCATCTGTGATAGACTGTATGGGTGGGTAAGTGTGTGTAAGAGTGTGTTAGTGAGTGAATGTATGTCCCAGTGGTACATGTGTGAGTAACTACATATGTGAAAGGCAGTATATATGTGTATTGGAGTATATAAATAGCTATAAGCGAGAGTGAGTGATTGTGATAGTGGCTGTATGGATGAGTGTGTGCTTGTATCAGTGATTGTATAAGAGCGTAACAATGTGCTAGTATTTGTATGATTAAGTGAGCTGGTGTGTGTATAACTGTATAGGTGAGTAAATGGCAGTGTGTTTAATTATTTGCATGACTGACTAGGTGTGTGAGTACCTCTATGGATGAGTGGCGGTGTTTGAGTGTCTATATAGGAGTAAGAGTGCATATGATTGTCCTGTACTGAGTGACCATAAGTATGAGTGACTGTACGGGTGAGTGAGTGGATGTGTGTGTGTAGACCTAAGAATCAGTGAGTGGGTATGTAGTTATTGGTGTTGGAGTGTCTATGGTTTTGCGAATGGCAGTCTGTAATTTAGATTGGGTGTATCAAAGGTTATATTAGGGTGTGAGGAGGTGCATCAGATTATCACGTGGATGATGTCATCAGTGATGTCATTTGAGATGTCATCAGTGATGTCATCAGTGATGTCACTGACCATGTCATGAGTGATGTAATATGTGACGTCATCAGCAGTGCATTGCGGGGCGCGAGTTATAGTTAGCTGAACTAACTATAACGGGGGAATTTCACGGGTTTTGTACGAGTGCAATGTCCAACTAACTATAACTGTCCCTAAAACCTATGGTTTTTTCAGTGAATTTCAAAGGTTTTTTAAATGCTAATTTCTAACTATAACTTATCTGAAACCTATGGTTTTTTCAGTAAATTTCAAAGGTTTTTTAAATGCTAATTCCTAACTATAACATGTCTGAAACCTACGGTTTTTTCAGTGAATTTCAAAGGTTTTGTAAATGACAATTTTTAAATGTATTAATTGTTATATTAATTTTTTTCATACTGATTTATTACATTTTTAGAATTTTTTTTTACATATTTTATTTTTAAATTACATTGTAATTACATTATACATTACATTATACATTACATTACAAAAAATACTTTCTCAGAATGAATTACTTTAGTTTAAATACTTTGCACATAGGCAATAGACTTTTAAGTACAGTAGTTACAGTTGTTGCAATGGGCACCACATTTTCAAACACAATGCAACATTCAGCTCAATGTGAATTTCTAGTTAAATGCAATTAGTTACTTTATGGATTACTTTTCTAACCACAGGACTGGATCTAGATTCAGTCCTGGGACATCTCCTGTAAACAGTTGAGTAAAAGCGTTTTGGTTACAGTCGTGATTTTTAAGGAATATTATTGTATTTTAAAAGTTGACACTTAGAAACTTTTTCACATAGAATCACCAATGTTATCATATGGGAGGAAATTCACTTAGCAGGTAAGTAGTGTTATCGTTACTTTTTCTTACTCAGTGTTGGATCATGGATCCAGCACTGGTGCATCTCCTGTAAACAGTTGAAAGAATGCGTTTAAGTCATACAGGCGATTTTTAAGGAATATTTGTAGTTTGTGAAAATCGACACTTTGAAACTTTTCTGCTGAAAACCAGACAATGGATTCCTATGGAAGAAAATATAAGTTACTGGTAAGTACGGTTAAAATTACTTTTCAGGACCAGTACTGGGCTGAAAGATGCAGCACTGAGGTCTCTCCTGATAACAGGTGAGTAAATCGAAATTCGTATTTCGGCTGATTTTAGAGGAATATTTTAAAGTTCCAAAACTCCACACTTAGAAGAATTTCCAAGTGAAACCAGTCAATGTTAGCCTATGGAAGGAAATTCAAGTTACTGGTAAGTACGGTTAAAATTACTTTTGAGGATCAGTACTGGGCTGAAAGATGCAGCACTGAGGTCTCTCCTGATAACAGGTGAGTAAATCGGAATTCGTATTTCGGCTGATTTTAGAGGAATATTTTAAAGTTCCAAAACTCCACACTTAGAAGAATTTCCAAGTGAAACCAGTCAATGTTAGCCTATGGAAGGAAATTCAAGTTACTGGTAAGTACGGTTAAAAAAATTTTTCAGGACCAGTACTGGGCTGAAAGATACAGCACTGAGGTCTCTCCTTATAACAGGTGAGTAAATCGGAATTCGTATTTCGGCTGATTTTAGAGGAATATTTGTATGTTTCAAAAATCAACACTTAGAAACTTTTTCAGCAAAAAGCAGGCAATTATATCCTATGGAAGGAAATTCAAGTTACTGGTAAGTACGGTTAAAATTACTTTTGAGGATCAGTACTGGGCTGAAAGATGCAGCACTGAGGTCTCTCCTGATAACAGGTGAGTAAATCGGAATTCGTATTTCGGCTGATTTTAGAGGAATATTTTAAAGTTCCAAAACTCCACACTTAGAAGAATTTCCAAGTGAAACCAGTCAATGTTAGCCTATGGAAGGAAATTCAAGTTACTGGTAAGTACGGTTAAAATTACTTTTCAGGACCAGTACTGGGCTGAAAGATACAGCACTGAGGTCTCTCCTTATAACAGGTGAGTAAATCGGAATTCGTATTTCGGCTGATTTTAGAGGAATATTTGTATGTTTCAAAAATCAACACTTAGAAACTTCTTCAGCAAAAAGCAGGCAATTATATCCTATGGAAGGAAATTCAAGTTACTGGTAAGTACGGTTAAAATTACTTTTGAGGATCAGTACTGGGCTGAAAGATGCAGCACTGAGGTCTCTCCCGATAACAGGTGAGTAAATCGGAATTCGTATTTCGGCTGATTTTAGAGGAATATTTTAAAGTTCCAAAACTCCACACTTAGAAGAATTTCCAAGTGAAACCAGTCAATGTTAGCCTATGGAAGGAAATTCAAGTTACTGGTAAGTACGGTTAAAATTACTTTTCAGGACCAGTACTGGGCTGAAAGATACAGCACTGAGGTCTCTCCTGATAACAGGTGAGTAAATCGGAATTCGTATTTCGGCTGATTTTAGAGGAATATTTTAAAGTTCCAAAACTCCACACTTAGAAGAATTTCCAAGTGAAACCAGTCAATGTTAGCCTATGGAAGGAAATTCAAGTTACTGGTAAGTACGGTTAAAATTACTTTTCAGGACCAGTACTGGGCTGAAAGATACAGCACTGAGGTCTCTCCTTATAACAGGTGAGTAAATCGGAATTCGTATTTCGGCTGATTTTAGAGGAATATTTGTATGTTTCAAAAATCAACACTTAGAAACTTCTTCAGCAAAAAGCAGGCAATTATATCCTATGGAAGGAAATTCAAGTTACTGGTAAGTACGGTTAAAATTACTTTTGAGGATCAGTACTGGGCTGAAAGATGCAGCACTGAGGTCTCTCCTGATAACAGGTGAGTAAATCGGAATTCGTATTTCGGCTGATTTTAGAGGAATATTTTAAAGTTCCAAAACTCCACACTTAGAAGAATTTCCAAGTGAAACCAGTCAATGTTAGCCTATGGAAGGAAATTCAAGTTACTGGTAAGTACGGTTAAAATTACTTTTCAGGACCAGTACTGGGCTGAAAGATACAGCACTGAGGTCTCTCCTGATAACAGGTGAGTAAATCGGAATTCGTATTTCGGCTGATTTTAGAGGAATATTTTAAAGTTCCAAAACTCCACACTTAGAAGAATTTCCAAGTGAAACCAGTCAATGTTAGCCTATGGAAGGAAATTCAAGTTACTGGTAAGTACGGTTAAAATTACTTTTCAGGATTAGTACTGGGCTGAAAGATGCAGCACTGAGGTCTCTCCTGATAACAGGTGAGTAAATCAGAATTCGTATTTCGGCTGATTTTAGAGGAATATTTGCACAATGGTGAAGGGAGGGGGCGGGGCCTGAGGTGACATCTGTGCAAACGCGCCCCGTGGCGCGTTTTAAGTTGGGGGATTAAGTCCCCTTGAATCATGAGGGTCCCTACGGGCCAACTAGCCCACCAGGAAACTCCAGTATGCGCCAGGGGCTGCGTTGCAGAGACATGTACAGAGGCCACACCCCTTTTACACCTCTCTGCAACGCAGCTCTGTGGCGCTTTCTGGACGTACCTGTTGGTCTAGTTGGCCCCCAGGGACCCTCAGGATTGAAGGGGATTTAATTCCCCATCTTAAAACGCGCCACGGGGCCTGTTTGCACACATGTCACCTGAAGCCCCGCCCCTCCCTTCACCACTGTGCAAACGCGCCCCGTGGCGCGTTTTAAGTCGGGGGATTAACTCCCCTTGAATCCTGAGGGTCCCTGGGGTGCAACTAGCCCACCATATACTTCCAAAAAGCGCCACAGAGCTGCTTTGCTGAGAGGTGTAAAAGGGGCGTGGCCTCTGTACACCTCTCTGCAAGGCAGCCCCTGGCGCATACTGGAGGTTCCTGGTGGGCTAGTTGGCCCCAGGGACCCCCAGTATTCAAGGGGAATTCGTTCCCCTCTGCAAACGCGCCAGGGGCTCGTTTGCAGAGTGGTGAAGGAAGGGGCGGGGCCTGCGGGCCCGATCGTTTTTTTTTTTTTTCCCCTGAAGGGGGCTGTGTAGCCCCCTTCCTTTTCCTATTTTTAGGCCCTGGGGACCCCATCCCCCAGGGCCTTACCCCTTTTTTAAAATTAAAATTAAAAAAAAACGGGAAGGGGGCCGCGTAGCCCCCCTTCCCTGGGCCTGTATTGGCCCCGGGGACCCCATCCCCCGGGGCATGGCCTCTTTTTTTTTATTTGGAGGGGGCTGCGTGGCCCCCTCCTCAGGCCATTTAAGGCCCCGGGGACCCCATCCCCGGGGCCGGCCTTGCACTTTTTTTTTTTTTAAACTTTTTTTACCTTTGGGGAGGGGGGCTGCGTGACCCCCTCCGTGGCCACTTATGGCCCCGGGGACCCCATCCCCGGGGCCTGGCCTCTCGTTGGGGACTGTGGGGGGTCCCCAAACCCCCACAGTCCCGCCGGCTCCCTGTGTCCTACGGGAGCCGGCATTGCTTTACACATGGGGAGCAGCTAACATGCTGCTCCCCATGTGGAAAGCAATCAGCTTTGGATATTGGAAGAGAGAGCAGGTTTCCTGCTCTCTCTTCCAATATCCAAAGCAGTTTGCAATGACAGGACGGGAGCCGCGAGGCTCCCGTCCTGTCATTGCAAACAGCAGTGTCCCGGGGGTAGGCACCCCGGGACACTGCAGGAGCCGGCCCTGGGGGGTGGCGGTCCCCAGGGCCACCACAGGCTCCAGGAGGGGGCCGCACGGCCCCCCTCCTTACATTTTGAAAGCCCCGGGGAGGTGGTGGTCCCCGGGGCTTGGGGGTCCAAAACGGACCCCCATTGTAATTTTTCTTAGTGCCCCATGGAGGTGGTGGTCCCCGGGGCGTGTGGGGGGGCTGGAGCCACCCCACACAGGTTTTTCAAAAATAAAAAAAGAAGCCCCGGGGAGGTGGCGGTCCCCGGGGCTGCGGGAGGGCTCAGAGCCCTCCCGCACCATTATACATAAAGCCCCGGGGGTGGTGGTCCCCGGGGCTTGGGGGCCCTTAGAGGCCCCCACACATAAAATTAACCCCCCCCAGCATGCCCCCGGGACTTGGCCCACCCGGGGGCCAATTAACATCGAGCGCGGGAGACCGCGCTTCGATTTTTTTTTTTTCGGCAGGATTCGCGCACCCTGAGCGCATCCTGCCGATTTAAAAAAAAAACATTTTTTTGCCCAGGGGATCCTTGTGGGACCCTGAGCAGACCTAGGGGGTCAGGGTGTTTCTACCTGCCCCCTTTGTGCGCTTTGCGCACTTGTTTCTGTCCCTCGGTTCTACCGAGGGACAAAATGGCTGCCAACACTTCCTAATTTGGAGTGTTGACAGCCAATTAGCATGCAGCTCGTGATCGGGAGGGTGCGCGAATCCGACGCGGCCATAGATATATCTATCTTTTTACTTTTGATTTTCTCAGCAACTACTGAACGGATTTACACCATTTAACAAAAGGGTTCTTTCTGAACCAAGAACTACCTCTTTGCCAAATTTGGTGTAATTCCGTTCAGCAGTTCGGGCTGTAGCCGTGTCTAAAGTTTCCTATGGAAAATTGCATGGGGAAAACACGTTTTGGGACCCCCCTTTTTTCTCGGCCCCCGCTTGACGATTCCCCCCGAGACTTTCAGGGTAGGAGCGGACCGGAGCGCCCCACAAAGTTTGAAAATTTTGTGAAGATACGTCAACCGGCAAGAGAGTTATTTCAAATAGAATGTCGCGGATTTCCTATGGATAATATGTTGTAACTATAACTATCTATTGGCGACCGCCAGTAGATAATATATATATATATATATATGACAGCAACTCCTTTCGCTTTTCCAATTCACCACGGAAGACAGGAGCTCGGACCACAATTTCGTGCTGTGAGTATTTTTATTGTTGTCTGCTCAACACAGCCATGACGCGTTTCGAGCCCGTAGGCCCTTGATCACATGACACGATACACTGCCGGTGCTGGGCTTTTAAACAATTTTTTTACCTTTGCATTTTTTCTTTTTTAAAGTGACAAGTGCAAAATAGAGATAACTATGTATTAACGCAAAACAGAAAAGGAGTAGACATAGTAAAATTACTGCAACTGGATAAACGTTTACACCTTCATATACAAATTATTATTTTCTATTGTATATATATTGTTTAAAATTCTATTTCAATAAAAACAAACCATTCATTTTATATATGATAAATAAATAAATACATAAATGTAATATCATATTAAAATCATTGTATAGATGACACAAAACTATAAAAAGCCAATGTATAAATTTGCCTCCTTTACTAAAAGTGCACACATTTTGTATTTTAGGAGGTGTTTGTGTGTGCCTAGAAAGGCCTTACTAATTGCTGTGTTGGTTAGGTTTGTATTACCCAATATTGATGATGGTATTTTATACTAAATTCCTATACTACTGTTCTTGATATTTGCGATAATTCATACAAGTGCATGTGCTCTATATTTATAATTGTGTTGTGATATATAAAATCACCAATAACAAAATTTAAAAACCCATAAAACCGAACTGTGATAATTTAAAAAAGGGGGAAATAAGGGATTGATTTTTTAAGACAGGGCACTGTAAATTGTTTTAAATCTCTGTACGCTGATTGTTTATTTCTGTTTAAGACTATAGGCTGTTATTGTTGCTCTTAGAGGCATGTATAGAGATCCTCTGTCCCGTTGAGACCCGCTGGATGTTTACTATCTAATTCCAAGATATATCTTGTTTCTAATTCTCTAAGGGCTTTTTCTCTGTTTCCTCCCCTTTTGTTTTGTGGCACACAATCTATCAAAAAATATTTAAGATCTTTTGGGTCTCCATTGTGTGACTCCTCAAAGTGGCGTGCCACAGGATAGGACTGGTCTTTATTTTTTATAGCTCTCATGTGCTGGAGAATCCTCTTGTGGCCTTGGAGAACTGTGCTTCCAACATAGCGTAGGCCACACGGACACTCCAGCACATAGATTACAAAATCTGTTCTGCATGTCAAATTTCTGAAAATGGGTTTTTCCTTATCACTAAAAGGTGTTTTATAGGAAGATTTATTTACCCCATATTGACACGCTTTGCAGGATGTGCATTTGAAAAAGCCCTTTCTTTGGTTTAGCCAGGTAGTGTTATATATATATCTATATATATATATATATATATATATATTCACTGAAAAAACCATAGGTTTTAGGGACAGTTATAGTTAGTTGGACATTGCACTCGTACAAAACCCGTGAAATTCTCCCGTTATAGTTAGTTCAGCTAACTATAACTCGCGCCCCCGCAATGCACTGCTGATGACGTCACATATTACATCACTCATGACATGGTCAGTGACATCACTGATGACATCACTGATGACATCTCAAATGACCTCACTGATGACATCATCCAGTGACTGTGTGTTTCTGTAAAGTTTAAATATGTTTAATATATATAGGTAAAGGCGTATTGAAGAATGAGTGGGTGTATAAGTGTCTGTATGGATGATTTAGTAGGTGCGTGACTAACTCTATAAGTGAGTGATTAAACATATCTTACTGAATGCATTGGTTAGTGACTAAACTGGGTGAATGTCTGTATCCGTCTGTCTGTTGCTGTGTAAGTGGCTGCATGGGTTTGTGAGTAGCTACATGAGTGTCTATATGAGTTATTGATTGGTTGTCTGAGTATCTGTATGGGTGCCTGAGTGTTTGTGTGGGTGGGGTGGGTGCGACTCTGTGCATAGATGTGTGAGTGGGTGATTCACTGGGTGGATGGTTTCAAGAGTGCATCTGTGATAGACTGTATGGGTGGGTAAGTGTGTGTAAGAGTGTATTAGTGAGTGAATGTATGTCCCAGTGGTATATGTGTGAGTAACTACATATGTGAAAGGCAGTATATATGTGTGTTGGAGTATATAAATAGCTATAAGCGAGAGTGTGTGATTGTGAGAGTGACTGTATGGATGAGTGTGTGCTTGCATCAGTGATTGTATAAGAGCGTAAGAATGTGCTAGTATTTGTATAAGTAAGTGAGCTGGTGTGTGTATAACTGTATATGTGAGTAAATGGCAGTGTGTTTAATTATTTGCATGACTGACTAGGTGTTTGAGTACCTCTATGGATGAGTGGCGGTGTTTGAGTGTCTATATAGGAGTATGAGTGCATATGATAGTCCTGTACTGAGTGACCGTAAGTATGAGTGACTGTACGGGTGAGTGAGTGGATGTGTGTGTAGACCTAAGAATCAATGAGTGGGTATGTAGTTATTGGTGTTGGAGTGTCTATGGTTTTGCGAATGCCAGTCTGTAATTTAGAGTGGGTGTATCAAAGGTTATATTAGGGTGTGAGGAGGTGCATCAGATTATCACGTGGATGATGTCATCAGTGATGTCATCAGTGATGTCATTTGAGATGTAATCAGTGATGTCATCAGTGATGTCACTGACCATGTCATGAGTGATGTAATATGTGACGTCATCAGCAGTGCATTGCGGGGGCGCGAGTTAAAGTTAGCTGAACTAACTATAACGGGGGAATTTCATGGGTTTTGTACGAGTGCAATGTCCAACTAACTATAACTGTCCCTAAAACCTATGGTTTTTTCAGTGAATTTGTAAGGTTTTTTTAAATGCTAATTTCTAACTATAACGTGCCTGAAACCTATGGTTTTTTCAGTGAATTTCAAAGGTTTTTTAAATGCTAATTCCTAACTATAACATGTCTGAAACCTATGGTTTTTTTCAGTGAATTTCAAAGGTTTTGTAAATGACAATTTTTAAATGTATTAATTGTTATATTTATTTACAGGTTTCCCTGCTCTCGCTTCAATGAAGCAAAGCAGTTTGCAATGGCAGGACGGGAGCCGCGAGGCTCCCGTCCTGCCATTGCAAACAGCAGTGTCCCGGGGGTAGGCACCCCAGGACACTGCAGGAGCCGGCCCTGGGGGGTGGCGGTCCCCAGGGCCATCAAGGGCTCCAGGAGGGGGGCCGCGCGGCCCCCCTCCCATCCTGTTCACAGCCCCGGGGAGGTCACCCCCACATTTTATTATTTAGTGCCCTGGGGAGGTGGCCCCCCCACAGGTTATTTAAAAAAAAAAAAAAAGAAGCCCCGGGGGTGGCGGTCCCCGGGGCTGCGGGAGGGCCCAGAGCCCTCCCGCAGCATTTTAATTGAAAGCCCCCCACATACATTTTCATTAACCCCGCATGCCCCCGGGACTTGGCCCACCCGGGGGCCAAATCACAAAGAAGTGCGGGAGCCTGCGCTTCGTTTTTTTTTTTTATCGGCAGGATCCGCGCACCCAGCGCGTTTTCTGCTGATTTGTGGGACCCCCTGAGCAGGCCTAGGAGGTCAGGGTGTTTCTACCCTGCCCCCTTTTTGCGTTTTATGCAGTTGTTTTTCTGCTTTCTTGTTCCTACCGAGGAACAAGATGGCTGCCAACACTTCCTGGTTTGAAGTGTTGACAGCCAATTAGCATGCAGCTCGTGATCGGGAGGGTGCGCGGATCCAACGCGGCCATAAATATCGAAACTTTTATTTTTGATTTTCTCCAAAACTGCTGAACGGATTTACACCATTTTTAAAAAAGGTGCTTTCAGAACCAAGCACTACCTTTTTGCCAAATTTGGTGTAATTCCGTTCAGCAGTTTTGGCTGTAGCCTTGCATAAAGTTTCCTATGGGAAATTGATTTTTCACTCTTATTTTTTGAATTTCTCCGCAACTACTGAACGGATTTACACCATTTAAATAAAAGGTCGCTTTCTGAACCAAGCGCGACCTTTTTGCAAAATTTGGTGTAATTCCGTTCAGCAGTTCGGGCTGTAGCCGTGGCTAAAATTTCCTATGGGAATTAACATGGAGAAAACGTGTTTTGGGACCCCCTTTTTTCTCGGCCGCCGCTTGATGAATCACCCCGAAACTTTCAAGACAGGAGCGGACCGGAGCGCCCCACTAGTTTTGAAAATTTCGCGATGATTCATCAAACGACGCCAAACTTATTGGAAATAGAATCTTGCGGATTTCCTATGGATAAAGGTCCTAACTATAACTATCTACTGTAGATAATATATATATATATATATATATATATATATATATATATATATATATATATATATATATCGCAGCTCCATTGTACATAAAGTACAGCACTCACGGGGGAAATTTCAACCAATTTATTGGTGAAAAACACACACAAGACGCGTTTCGGCGACTGCCTTCCTCAATATCGAGCGGCAGCCAGAGACCACGCCATTATATACAAACATTCAATGCATTGGTGGTAATGAAGTAATAAAATAAGCAAAGGACTACAAGCCCTATGCCAACCATTTCGGCCATGTTGGAACATGCAATTTTAAGCTCATCACTGCAGTTCCACGACACGAATGCACTGTTAAAAGTCCAAAAATTCATCTTGCCTCAAATAGGCTTAAGCAACTGTACATATATATTTGCATATTGGCAAATCAAATAATCATATGAATAAACATAATGTTATAATTCATAGTTGTTGTGAATAATTAAATCATAATCACGAACTTCCATCACGGTCTGAATGGGCATATGTCTATGTACATTTAGTCACCATAATTCAATAATTAACAAATCAAGGACACTTTCATTATTTTGCCGGTAATCAGCCTGTACTCAATGCTTCCTAAGTCAAAAAAATGGTACTCATTTTAACTACTTCCTAATCCACCATGATTATAAACGAAACAAAAACAAAAATAAGGGTGATCAGTATTTCATTCCTTAACCTACTATATACATGTTTCTACAAAGGTACCATTCTGCTACATATCACTGAAACCTACTACCCTCCTCTTCAAAAATAAATCAGAGATGTACTGCCAACTCCTCCCCACTATTCAACCCATAGGGTATTTTTGATTGTAGGTCCAGAATGTATCTCGACTCCAGTCTCCTGAGCTTTAATTCTCTATCCCCCCTCTTATGTCATTGGGGACGTGGTCCAGACAAAAATAGCGTAACAGATCCCTGTTGCTTGCATGGAAACTCTCAAAATGTCTGGCCACTGGATAATTTCTATCCTTAGAGGCAATAGCACGGAGATGCTCCAGTATCCGAATCTTAGTCGGATGAATAGTACTTCCGATGTACCGAAGTTCACACGGACATACAAGACAGTATACAGTGTGACTGGTATTACAATTCATGAATTTCTCTATTGCTTTGGGATTTGTGAGCCTTGGTACAATATATGAAGTCACTTTACAACTAAATCTACAGGCTTTGCATTTCCCACAAGGGAAAAAGCCTTTTATGGAATGAAAACACGATTGTTTTTTATCTAGTGCAAAGTGACCCTGTACCAGATGATCTTTGACTGACTTGTTTCTCCTGAAGGTAAGTAAGGGAACTTTGGACAGATTTTCTCCTAAAACAGGATCTGCTTTAAGATATGCCAGTTTTTTCTCATTAAGGCTCTGATGTCATTAGCGTTATTGGAGAAATCGGTGATCATTCTGCACTGGTCCAATGAGTTATTATATTTGACAAACCCTCTCTTCCTCACATTGAGTGCTCCACTGATCAAACTAGTTCTTGATTTCGTGTCTACCTTGTTTTTAGCACTCAAAAGGGTTATATCTGAGTATCCGCGGACCTGAAATCTCGCCATGCAGTCGGCAGCCTCCACCTGGAAATCACAATCCCGTGAACAGTTTCTTCTTATCCTAAGTAGCTCCCCGTAGGGGATACTATTTTTTAATTTATCCAGGTGGCAGCTGCCGGCATGCAGGACCGAATTTCCAGCTGTCGGCTTGCGATGCAAAGTCGTGCATAATTTCCCATCAGATACAAAAACACATAGGTCCAAAAAATTAACAGATGTTTTACTTATCTCTCCAGTAAATTTAAAATTCAAATGATTGATGTTCAGTTGATTAACAAAGGCCTATGCTGATCCTACTGTCCCACTATAGATGATAAAAATATCATCAATATAGCGGTTCCAACTGATCAAACTGTTGGTCCACTCAACATTGGCATCTGACCAGGCCACCCGCTTCTCCCACCAGCCTACGAAAAGATTCGCATAGCTGGGGGCGAAGCAGGTGCCCATGGCCGTGCCGCAAATCTGCCTGTACAGTTGTTCCTGAAACAAAAATATGTTATTATTAAGACAGTAATGGACAAATTCCAACAGCATCAAATTGTGCTCCATATATTTAAGGGAGCGACCATTCAGGAAATATTTTATGGCTTCTAGACCTTGTGCATGATTAATACTCGTGTAGAGACTTGAGATATCCAATGTAATCATTACAAAATTGTCTTCCCATGATATCCCCTCAATTTGTTTGAGAAAATGTCCAGTATCTTGAGTATAAGAAGCCAACTCTACCACAAAATCAAACAAGAAATGATCAATAAAAATGGACATGTTCTCTGTCAAACTCCCTATTGAGGAAACAATTGGACGACCTGGTGGGTTCAAGCTGTCCTTATGTATCTTCGGGAGATGGTAGAACGTTGGGATACGTGGATGTTTACAGTTCAAAAATGTGTGTTCCTCAACGCTCAACATTCCTTTCTCTTTCCATTTGTTGATCAATTCTCTGTATTCCTTCACGCTGTTCATGTGATCTTTCATGGCAATAGGTGTATAATTCAATGTGTCCTGCAGCTGTTTCAAAGCCTCCCCACGATAGTTCTCCACAGTCAGCAGCACAATATTTCCACCTTTATCAGAAGGTTTACATACAATTGTTTTGTCTTTTTGTAGATTTTTCAATGCCATCCTTTGTGGTTTTGTCAGGTTACTTTTCCCTTGTCCCCTTTTTCGATTTAGTCTCAAAGCGTTGAGATCCTTTATCATCAGGTCCGCAAACACGTCTACAGCATCATTCGATGTTTGGGGGTTAAATTTTGATTTTGGCCTGAAAGGACTCCTCATACTTTCTTGTGTTACACACAATGTTCCCCCTATGTCGTCATCATCATTGGAGATGCCTTCCGCCTGTAGATCCTCCAAGATCGCTATGGTGCTAAGATCATGGCCAGTTAATATGTCTAAGCCCACATCCCCTGTGTGCACTTGATTGGCTTGATTGTTGTAGCCTTGAGCTTTGAAATGCTTGTAAAGTTTCAATTTCCTTGTGTACTTGAAAAGATCAATCCTCGTTTGAGTGTACTCAAAATCTTTAGACGGGCAAAAAGTTAGCCCTAATTGTAGGACTGATTTTTCAACTTCCGTTAGGATTCTAGGAGTCAAATTAATGATAGTCAAGTTGTCGCACATTAGCGTTTGAATCCCCGTTTGCTCCTGGTCACACTTGGCGACGCGCTGTTGGCACTTGTTCCAGCCTTCCCGTCTCGTTTGGTGTTTCTTTTTATTTCTGGTGGCTTGCCTCGTCCTCTGCCCCAGGTCTGTCTGATGAGACGAAACTCGTCGTGAAAAGGGGTGGGTGTCTCACCCGTCGTTGGTTGTGCCACTCTCGGTTCACCTGATTGTTCAGAGTCAGTAACATCTGACTCAGAGGTCTCTTGATGTTCCACCACTCTCTGGTTTCTGGTACTCAATAATTGGCGGCGCGGTGCATCAAATTTTTTTGCAAATGTTAACACCCGCCCCAATTCATAATCCCGTGCATCTCTCTCGAATTTCTCATGCTTTCTCTGTTTAATTTTATGTTCATAGCTAGTCAGTCGTTTTTTCATGTTGGTCTTTAACTCCTCCACTTTATTTTTATCTTCGTGGGTTGCTATTTCACTCTCCAGAATACTGATTTCATCTAAGGCTCGCGCCCGATCACTCCACGCAAATTTAACTAAAATAACAAGCATGCCTTTGGAAGAATCCGCGGTATGTTCAGCCCATTCTGCGAGGAGTGCAGGATCTGGATTTTCGTAGGCTGGGACTGTATAAATCCGCAGTCCACGTGGTACTCTTTGTACATCTATATAATTTTGAAGAGACGTGGCTTCCCACCATTTGCGAGTTTCTCGTTCGTATAGTCTTTCCAATCTGAGAAACTTCACTGTCAAATCACCTTCCCTAGGTGTTTCACTGGGACCACTGTTTCCTCTTCCTTGTTGATCACCCTTTCTTTTGAAAATATCGATGGCGGCCTCGCGACGTGGCGCGTCGCTATACATAATTATTTGGATGATGTTGAAATTTGTTTCGTTTATAATCATGGTGGATTAGGAAGTAGTTAAAATTAGTACCATTTTTTTGACTTAGGAAGCATTGAGTACAGGCTCATTACCGGCAAAATAATGAAAGTGTCCTTGATTTGTTAATTATTGAATTATGGTGACTAAATGTACATAGACATATGCCCATTCAGGGCGTGATGGAAGTTCGTGATTATGATTTAATTATTCAGAACAACTATGAATTATAACATTATGTTTATTCATATGATTATTTGATTTGCCAATATGCAAATATATATGTACAGTTGCTTAAGCCTATTTGAGGCAAGATGAATTTTGGACTTTTAACAGTGCATTCGTGTCGTGGAACTGCATTGATGAGCTTAAAATTGCATGTTCCAACATGGCCGAAATGGTTGGCATAGGGCTTGTAGTCCTTTGTTTATTTTATTACTTCATTACCACCAATGCATTGAATGTTTGTATATAATGGCGTGGTCTCCGGCTGCCGCTCGATATTGAGGAAGGCAGTCGCCGAAACGCGTCTTGTGTGTGTTTTTCACCAATAAATTGGTTGAAATTTCCCCCGTGAGTGCTGTACTTTATGTACAATGGAGCTGCGAGATTAGGCGCGTTACCACCAACGCGCATCAAAGCACCCGCCCGCGAGTGCAGGAATTGTGGTGGGTACGAGGAGCAGAAAAATATATATATATATATACATATATATATATGTGTGTGTGTGTGTATATATATATATTCACTGAAAAAACCATAGGTTTTAGGGACAGTTATAGTTAGTTGGACATTTCACTCGTACAAAACCATAGAAATTCCCCGTTATAGTTAATTCAGCTAACTATAACTCGCGCCCCGCAATGCACTGCTGATGACGTCACATATTACATCACTCATGACATGGTCAGTGACATCACTGATGACATCACTGATGACATCTCAAATGACATCACTGATGACATCACTGATGACATCATCCAGTGACTGTGTGTTTCTGTAAAGTTTAAATATGTTTAATATATATAGGGAAAGGCGTATTGAAGAATGAGTGGGTGTATAAGTGTCTGAATGGATGATTTAGTACGTGAGTGACTAACTCTACAAGTGAGTGATTAAACGTATCTTACTGAATGCATGGGTTAGTGACTAAACTGTGTGAATGTCTGTATCCGTCTGTTTGTTGGTGTGTAAGTGGATGCATGGATTTGCGAATAGCTACATGAGTGTCTATATGGGTTATTGATTGGTTCTCTGAGTATCTGTATGGCTGCCTGAGTGTTTGTGTGGGTGGGGTGTGTGTGACTCTATACATAGATGTGTGAGTGGGTGATTCACTGGGTGCATGATTTCAAGAGTGCATCTGTGATGGACTGCTTGGGTGGGTGAGTGTGTGTATGGGTGTGTTAGTGAGTGAATGTATATCTCAGTGGTACATGTGCGAGTAACTACATATGTAAAAGGCAGTATATATGTGTGTTAGAGTATTTAAATGGCTATAAGTGAGAGTGTGTTATTGTGAGAGTGGCTGTATGGATGCGTGTGTGCTTGTATCAGTTATTGTATAAGAGCGTAAGAATGTGCTAGTATTTGTATGAGTAAGTGAGCTGGTGTGTGTATAACTGTATAGGTGAGTAAATGGGTGTGTGATTAATTTTTTGCATGACTGACTAGGTGTGTGAGTACCTCTATGGATGAGTGGCAGTGTGTGAGTGTTTATATAGGTGTATGAGTGCATATGATAGTCCTGTACTGAGTGACTGTGAGTATGAGTGACTGTACAGGTGAGTGAGTGGATGTGTGTGTAGACCTAAGAATCAGTGAGTGGGTATGTAGTTTTTGGTGTTGGAGTGTCTATGGTTTTGAGAATGGCAGTCTGTAATTTAGAGTGGGTGTATCAAAAGTTATATTAGGGTGTGAGAAGATGCATGAAATTATCACATGGATGATGTCATCAGTGATGTCATTTGAGATGTCATCAGTGATGTCATCAGTGATGTCACTGACCATGTAATGAGTGATGTAATATGTGACGTCATCAGCAGTGCATTGCGGTGGCGCGAGTTATAGTTAGCTGAATTAACTATAACGGGGGAATTTCTATGGTTTTGTACGAGTGAAATGTCCAACTAACTATAACGTGCCTGAAACCTATGATTTTTTAAGTGAATTTCAAAGGTTTTTTAAATGCTAGTTTCTAACTATGCCAACAGAGGTAGGACATGTGAAGAAAGAAGAAAAAACGCACAGAAAGAAGCAAAAGATGTGCAGAAAGAACCAACAGAGGAGCAGAAAGAGGCCTTGTTGCAAAATCATCCTGTGCCCACAACTTTTTCAGACGGGTACTGGTGGTAACTGACTCTGACTAACCAGAGCCAGTGCTATGCTAAAAGACACTTAGAATACAGTGAAAACACCTACATACACTAGGGAACACTATGCGTTGGGGTACCCCTGTGATTAGCATGACCTCCTCTGCAAGTCCCTAGTACAGAATAGGGCAGGGGGATTAAAACTACCTCTTAAAACGCGCTACAGGGCGCGTTTGCACAGTGGTGAAGGGAGTGGGGCCTGAGGTGACATGTGTGCAAACGCGCCCCGTGGCGCGTTTTAAGTTGCGGGATTAAGTCCCCTTGAATCCTGAGGGTCCCTGGGGCCCAACTAGCCCCCCAGGTACCTACAGTTAGGACCACAGAGCTGAGTTGCAGAGAGGCGTTCCGAGGCCACACACCTTTTTTCACCTCTCTGCAACGCAACTCTGTTGTGCTTACTGAAGGTACCTGGTGGGCTAGTTGGCCCCCAGGATTCAAAGGGAATTAACTCCCCAACTTAAAATGCACCACAGGGCGTGTTTGCGCACATGTCACCTGAGGCCCCGACCCCTCCCTTCACCACTGTGCAAATGCGCCCCGTGGCGCGTTTTAAGTTGGGGGATTAGGTCACCTTGAATCCTGAGGGTCCCTGGGGCCCAACTAGCCCACCAGGTACTTCCAGTAAGCACCACAGGCCTGCGTTGCAACGCCTGTAACAAATTGTGCAGTTGTGTTTAGGTAGTGAAGAGGGTCGTGCTGGGGGTAGTGTTTTAGGGTTTAGGGTAGTGTAGTGGTGTTTGTGTAGTGTAGGGGGTCATGCTGGGGGTAGATTTCGGGTTTAGGGTAGTGCAGTGGTGTTTGGGTAGCGTAGGGAGTCGTGCTGGGGAGAGTGTTTTAGGGTTTAGGGTAGTGCAGTGGTGTTTGGGTAGTGTAGGGGGTCGTGCTGGGGTTAGTGATTTAGGGTAGTGCAGTGGTGTTTGGGTAGTGTAGGGGATACTGCTGGGGGTAGTGTTTTAGGGTAGTGCAATGGTGTTTGGGTAGTGTAGGGGGTACTGCTGGGGGTAGTGTTTTAGGGTAGGGCAGTGGTGTTTGGGTAGTGTAGAGGGGTACTGCTGGGGGTAGTGTTTTATGGTTTAGGTAGTGCAGTGGTGTTTGGGTAGTGTAGGGGTTCGTGCTGGGGGTAGTTTTTAGGGTTTAGGGTAGTGCAGTGGTGTTTGTGTAGTGTAGGAGGTCGTGTTTTAGGGTTTAGGGTAGTGCAGTGGTCTTTGGGTAGTGTAGGGAGTCGTGCGGGGGTATTGTTTTAGAGTTTAGGGTAGTGCAGTGGTCTTTGGGTAGTGTAGGGGGTCGTGCGGGGGTAGTGTTTTAGGGATTAGGGTAGTGCATTGGTGTTTGGATAGTGTAGGGGGTCATGCGGGGGTTAGTGTTTTAGGGTTTAGGGCAGTGCAGTGGTGTTTAGGTAGTGTAGGGGGTCGTGCTGGGGGAGTGTTTTAGGGTTTAGGGCAGTGCAGTGGTGTTCGGGTAGTGTAGGGGGTCGCGCTGGGGGAGTGTTTTAGGGTTTAGGGCAGTGCAGTCGTGTTCGGGTAGTGTAGGGGTCGTGCTGGGGGAGTATTTTAGTGTTTAGGGTAGTGCAGTGGTGTTCGGGTAGTGTAGGGGGTCGTGCTGGGGGTAGTGTTCTAGGGTTTAGGGCAGTGCAGTGGTGTTCGGGCAGTGTAGGGGGTCGTGCTGGGGGTGGTGTTTTAGGGTTTAGGGCAGTGCAGTAGTGTTCGGGCAGTATAGGGGGTCGTGCTGGGGGTGGTGTTTCAGGGTTTAGGGCAGTGCAGTGGTATTCAGGCAGTGTAGGGGGTCATGCAGGGGGTGGTGTTTCAGGGTTTAGGGCAGTGCAGTGGTGTTCGGGCAGTGTAGGGGGCGTGCAGGGGTGGTGTTTCAGGGTTTAGGGCAGTGGTGTTCGGGCAGTGTAGGGGGTCATGCTGGGGGTGGTGTTTCAGGGTTTGGGGCAGTGCACTGGTGTTCGAGCAGTAAAGGGGGTCGTGCTGGGGGTAGTGTTTCAGGGTTTAGGACAGTGCAGTGGTGTTCGGGCAGTGTAGGGGTCATGCTGGGGCTGGTGTTTCAGGGTTTAGGGCAGTGCAGTAGTTTTCGGGCAGTGTAGGCGGTCGTGTGGGGCTGGTGTTTCAGGGTTTAGGGCAGTGCAGTGGTGTTCGGGCAGTGTACGGGGTTGTGCTGGGGCTGGTGTTTCAGGGTTTAGGGCATTGCAGTGGTGTTCGGGCAGTGTAGGGGGTTTTGCTGGGGGTGGTGTTTCAGGGTTTAGGGCAGTGGTGTTCGGGCAGTGTAGGGGGTCTTGCTGGGGGTAGTGTTTCAGGGTTTAGGGCAGTGCAGTGGTGTTCGGGCAGTGTAGGGTGTTGTGCTGGGGCTGGTGTTTCAGGGTTCAGGGCAGTGCAGTGGTGTTCGGGCAGTGTAGGGGGTCGTGCTGAGGCTGGTGTTTCACGGTTTAGGGCAGTGCAATGGTGTTCGGGCAGTGTAGGGGGTCGTGCTGGGGCTGGTGTTTCAGGGTTTAGGGCAGTGCAGTGGTGTTCGGGCAGTGTAGGCGGTCGTGCTTGGGCTGGTGTTTCAGGGTTTAGGGCAGTGCAGTGGTGTTCGGGCAGTCTAGGGGGTCGTGCTGGGGCTGGTGTTTCAGGGTTTAGGGCAGTGCAGTGGTGCTCGGGCAGTGTAGGGGGTCGTGCTGGGGGTGATGTTTCAGGGTTTAGGGTAGTGCAGTGGTGTTCGGGCAGTGTAGGGGGTTGTGCAGGGGCTGGTGTTTCAAGGTTTAGGGCAGTGCAGTGGTGTTCGGGCAGTATAGGGGGTCGTGCTGGGGCTGGTGTTTCAGGGTTTTGGGCAGAGCAGTGGTGTTCGGGCAGTGTAGGGGGTCATGCTGGGGGTAGTGTTTCAGGGTTTAGGGCAGTGCAGTGGTGTTCGGGCAGTGTAGGGGGTCGTGCTGGGGTGGTATTTCAGGGTTTAGGGCAGTGGTGTTCGGGCAGTGTAGGGGGTCTTGCTGGTGGTGATGTTTCAGGGTTTAGGGCAGTGCAGTGGTGTTCGGGCAGTGTAGGGGGTCGTGCTGGGGGTAGTGTTTTAGGGTTTAGGGCAGTGCAGTGGTGCTTGTGTAGTGTAGGGGGTCGTGCTGGGGGTAGTGTTTTAGGGTAGTGCAGTGGTGTTTGTGTAGTGTAGGCTGTCATGTTTTAGGGTAGTGCAGTGGTGTTTGGGTAGTGTAGGGGGTCGTGCTGGGGGTAGTGTTTTAGGATTTAGGTTAGTGCAGTCGTGTTTGGGTAGTGTAGGGGGTCGTGCTGGGGGTAGTGTTTTAGGGTTTAGGGTAGTGCAGTGGTGTTTGTGTAGTGTAGGGGGTCGTGCTGGGGGTAGTGTTTTAGGGTTTAGGGTAGTGCAATGGTGCTTGTGTAGTGTAGGTGGTCGTGCTGGGGGTATGTTTTAGGGTTTAGGGTAGTGCAGTGGTGTTTGTGTAGTATAGGGGGTCATGTTTTAGGGTAGTGCAGTGGTGTTTGGGTAGTGTAGGGGGTCGTGCTGGGGGTAGTGTTTTAGGATTTAGGTTAGTGCAGTGGTGTTTGGGTAGTGTAGGGGGTCGTGCTGGGGGTAGTGTTTTAGGGTTTAGGGTAGTGCAGTGGTGTTTGTGTAGTGTAGGGGGTCATGCTGGGGGTAGTGTTTTAGGGTTTAGGATAGTGCAGTCATGCTTGTGTAGTGTAGGGGGTCATGCTGGGGGTAGTGTTTTAGGGTTTAAGGTAGTGCAGTGGTGTTTTTGTAGTGTAGGGGGTCATGTTTTAAGATGCAATGCTCCAATACCTGACCAGTCTGCACTACATAAAACTGCAAAAACTAAAAATAAAAAGTGTTTTGCACACTTTTGTCATTGGGCTATATGTGGGCTACATCTGGGTAATATTTGTGCTACATTTGGGCTCTTTTTTCACTGGTGGCCATCTTGGAAGACTTCTTTGTTATGAAGTTTCCTAATTTCCTCATTCACTGCAGTCTCCTCAGTAGGAAATGCTTTCAGTTTTTTACTTTGATTCCATCAAGAAGGCATTCAGATGTGTCTCACATCTGCCATAAATTCAGAATGTTAGCACTCTAGTTGCTCATTAGATCACTGGAGTAAAGCTACTGCTCACCAGGGAGTTAACTGGTAGTCTGCTGCTGGTATTGAAAGTGATTGTTTCAGTCTGCATGTCAGAATTTTCTAATGAAATAGAAGAGGATTTGAGATCTCACTTAAAACATGCCCTAATTTTTCTTTCTGCAGCACTAACCCTAATTTCTATTTCAAAAAGAACCCCTCATTTTGTTCCTTTTTAAATTAAATGTTTTAAGTGTTACCGGTTTATTCCAATGAAGATGGCTTCAGGTGTGCCATACTTTTGTCATAAGTAAGGCTGTTAGCACTCTAGTTGTTCTTTAGAACACTCTGGTAAGCTGCAGTAGAACACAAAGGCATCAACTGGCAGGCTGCTCCTGTTGAAATATAACAGGAAGATATTTGAGATCACACTTGAAACATGTCCTAATTTTTCTTTCTACAGCACTAACCATAATTTCTATGACAAAATGAACCCCATCATTTTGTTCCTTTTTAAATTAAATTGTTTAAGTGTTACCAGTTTATTCCAATCAAGATGGCTTCAGGTGTGCCATACTTTTGTCATAATTAAGGCTGTTAGCACTCTAGTTGTTCTTTAGAACACTCTGGGAAGCTGCAGTAGAACACAAAGGAATCAACTGACAGTCTCTGCCCTTGTTGGATGTACATGTTTTACTCAGAATGTCAGACTTCATTCTCACATGACTGAGAAAGATAATGTGAATTTACAGAAAATATGCTCTCATTTTAGCTTCTGGAGCACCTTCCAAAACTCTATGGGACAAGCATGTGAAAATAGTTCTCTCAAACATTATTCATGATATCCCAGCAGAAGGTTTTTCACAGGGTAAAATCACCTTAGAACACACCACAATTCCTGAAATTAGTATGGTACCATCAACAAATGAATTCTAATGTAACTAAAGTCTGTTATCACCCTTTATAGTTCTCCTTTTGGTAACCCACAAAATCTTTGATTCACTGCAATGCATTTCAATGGGGTACTATCATTTATATTGGTCCCAAGATGGCTGCAAGCAATTCCAGGATGAAGTGCTGACAGCCAATCAGATCTCACGATGACATGTGTGGTTAGGCTCCGCCCAGATATATATGTGACTTTACTTTTGATTTTCTCAGGAACTACTGAACGGATTTACACCATTTAAGCAAAAGGCACGACACTGAACCAAGGGCTACCTCTTTGCCAAATTTGGTGTAATTCCGTTCAGCAGTTCGGGCTGTAGCTGCGACTAAAGGTTCCTATGGAAAAATGAATGGGGAAAACGCGTTTTGGGACCCCCTTTTTCTCGGCCCCGCTTGACGTATCACCCCGAGACTTTCAGGATAGTAGCGGACCGGAGCGCCCCAACTAGTTGGAAACTTTCGCGAAGATTCGTCAACCGGCGCCAACGTTATTTCAAATAGAATGTCGCGGATTTCCTATGGATAATAGGTTTTAACTATAACTATCTACTGGCGACCGCCAGTAGATAATATATATATATATATATATATATATATATATATATATATAAATATATATGCTTGCAATTTACCCTCCATTTGAAGATGCACACAGAGGCAGGTGAATTGCATCGATTCTTTATTAAGACGAAGTGAGCATTTTCCATTTGGAATTATTTCTTGAGCCTAACGCATTTCGGAGCAGCAGCTCCTTGTTCACTGGCATGTAAAGAGATTGCGCAGTGTTGTTTAAAAAGCACTTCCCTCTGCAAGTGATTCGTTTAAATTGCCCCCAGTGGGCTTTGCAGGTGAGTCCAACAAATGTTGCATTCTGGGTCCTGTAGTGCTTTTGTACAAATTGTTGCCTTCCAGTGGGTTCTGCACTTTTCCCATAAAGTGGGCCTCCCAAATGAAAAGTGTTCAAATAGTTTATGTCTAGGTCACCAGTAGGTAGTTATAGTTAGGACCTTGTTTCTATTCAAAAATCTTTTTTTCTTTTGCCAATATCTTTGGCGGCGCTTGACGAATTTTTGCGAAATTTTCAAAACTAATGGCCCACTCAGGTCAGCACCTGTCTTGAAAGTTTCGGGGGGATTTGTCAAGCGGGGGCCGAGAAAAAAGGGGGGCCCCAAAACGTGTTTTCTCCATGTTAATTTCCATAAGAAACTTTTGTTGCAGCTACAGCCCGAACCGCTGAACGGCATTACACCAAATTTGGCAGAAAGGTAGCTCTTGGTCCAGAGTGCACTCTTTGCTTTAAATGGTGTAAATCCGGTCAGTAGTTCCTGAGAAATTCATACATAAAAAATATTAGTATCTCGTGACCGCAGTGGATCTGTGAACCCTCCCGATCAAGAGCTGGCTTGTGATTGGCTGCCAACACTCCAAACTAGGAAATGTTGGCAACCATCTTGTGACTCGGTTGAACTGAGTCACAAGAAAAACTGTAAATAAACAAGAAAAGGGGGCAGGGTAGAAACACCCTGAGCCCCTAGTCCTGCTCAGGGGGTCCCACAGGGACCCCGTGGGCCAAAAAAAGCATTTTTTTAAAGAAGAAATTCAGTTGGAGTCGCGTAGGGTCCGCGAATCCCGCCAAAATTATTTTTAAAAAGTGAAGCGCGGTCTCCTGCGCTTTGTTTCTTTTAAGCCCCGGGGTGGGCCAGGTCCCGGGGGTAATCCTTAATTATGTTGCGGGCCCGTGGGGGCCCCCTGCAGCCCCGGGGACCGCAACCTCCCCAGGGCTATGTCAATGTTTTGCAGGGGGCCACGTGGGACCCCCACAGCCCCGGGGACTGCCACCTCCCTGGGGCTTTTTTCCAGTTAATAATGTGTGGGGGGGCTCTTGCCTCCCACACTGCCCCAGGGACCACCACCTCCCCAGGTCATTGATTAGTTAACATACGGGGGTCCGTAGCGGACCCCTGGCCCCGGCGACCACCACCTCCCTGAGGCTTTAGACACAAAGGGAGGGGGCCACACGGCCCCCCTCCAGGGGCCCTTTATGGCCCTGGGGGCCACCACCCCGCAGGGCTGGCTCCAGCAATGTCCCGGGGTGCCCACCCCAGGACATTGCAGTTTGCTAAGGCAGGGCAGGAGCACTTTTCCCACCCTGCCATAGCAAACATCTGCTTTGCTTCATGGAAGCGAGAACAGAAAAACTGCTCTCGCTTCCATGAAGCGAAGCAGTATTGCTTTTGGACAAAGGGAGCTGCATGTTAGCAGCTCCCTTTGCCCAAAAGCAATGCTGGCTCCCGCAGGAGGCAGGGAGCTGGCAGGGATCGCGGGGGCATTGGGGTCCCCCGGTGGTCCCCAACATTATGGCCAAACCCCGGGGGATGGGGTCCTTGGGGCCAAAAATGGCCCAGGAGGG